>JABWDB010000042.1:870000-2070000 GCA_019614645.1 Stratiolaelaps scimitus | reverse complement strand
CGTCTGGGTTCATGAAGAGGGGCGGGGCTTGAGGGCGGCTAAGAGGGGAACGAGCTGGAGGAGAGGGGCCAAGACTTCAGTGAGCGACCTCAAGGCTGCGGCGATACCTGGCACAGCTGACGCTGTCTTGGGGTGTCGGGACTCCGGGTAGGTCGACGAGGGGCAGGGCGGCGGGGTGGGGCGGGGATCCGCGATAGGGTTGGGCAGCAGGACCATGGGAACCAGAGCACCGTCGAAGTGGACCACAATACCCCGAACCGCCGCAGCGTACGAGCGGGCTGGCACCTGGGTCGACACCGGGGCCGCGAGTGGCAGAATAAACGCGAGCGGTGAGGTGTCCTTCACGTGTTCGAGCACCCTGGCCTCAGTCACGAGTCGCTGACGCTTGCGGAGGTAAGCCGACCGAGGGCACGACGGAGAGCCCGAGCGATGGGCACTTTTTCAATTGACGCAGCGGGCAGGACGGGCGCAAGTCGCGGCAAGGTGGCCGGCATCGCCGCAGTTGCTACTGGCCCTAGGCAATGAACACCGGGCCGCGATGTGACCCGTCCGGCAGCAGTTGGAGCACATGGTGGCCGGTCAGATTCGAGGACGACCGGGACGCCTCCGAGGGTCGTTAGCGTCAACGCGTTAGTTGCAGATGCAATGATAATATTTTACTTGAATAAATTAACTTTATTTTTAAGTATTAAGTAAGTAAGTAATTAATTAAGTAAAATGACTATTCATATTAAAGAAGTAATTGCTAAACTGCGATCTCGAAAGGTAGGAATATAAGTATAAAATGGTATAGGCACTGAAAACTGCCTCTATGGAATAGAATACGACGTTTTTAGTATATTGACGGACTGTAGTCAACGCTTAAGTTATCGACAGGAATATATCACGCAGCGGAACTCCAACCTGCAGCCTCCGGCTTTTTAAAACCAGAGACTTAGTCCCCCAGAGGCCAAGATGCCGAGAATGAATTCGATCGCTAATAAATCTAATGAGCTTCCGACAGGGAAAAAGACTGATACCTGACAAACAAGGATAGCCTTAGTTGTAAAAATAATGAAGCCTTAGTTGTAAAAATTCGAGCCAATCACACGATATAGCGCGTCGTTAAATCATCCTTAAAAGAGGCCATGCATAGACACACATAGTCAATAACCACGATTGAGGAAGGCAAGGCAAGACTCAAAGCCATCTCCGCCTCTTGGGACACTCCGGTTCGTCTCAGGATTGGGATCAGGATTAGAAGCCAGCGTTTCCCACAACTATGCTCTCTGTACCACGCCCCGATTATTAGAACAGACAAGCATAGTGTCAATTGCACTAAGAGTGCAGGTAGACAGGCACCCCACTCGAGGATCAATAACGTAGGAGTTTACCTTTCTTATATCTCTATTTTCAAAAGGTATCTATTGGAGTTATACTTAATATCTCCTTAAAAAAGGCATTTGATCTGTACTAGAATAGCAGCTACTTAATTGACGCGGCATGCGTTTATGGTTGGCCCTTCTGTAAATAGAGACATTACAATACAAAGATGCCTTTATTTTCAGTCATTTTAATTAAAGTTAAAATTTGGAAGGTTGAGAGAGGGTGTCTTTTGATCTCAGCTGCTGCGATCGAGCAGCAGTCGATTTCTGTTTCGTCCGCCTGAATTGAAGTTCGTCAATCAGTAAATCCGTAAGTGTTATCTAAGTAATGGTGGTCATTCCGCGCGTAACCTCAAATTAGCTATTATTATACTTGGTTTCATTGAGTTTGAACAGTGATAGGCATACGCGAACGAAGAGAGCATTGGTCGAATACAAACGTCACTTTTGATGTGATTAACTACTCCTGTGCAACCATCCCCAGTTACGCGGTGTCCCGTGCCGTAGCAGGCCAAGCTATGGAAGTACGCCGCCCTCCAGACGATTCACCTCTTTTCCCGCTTACCTTCGAAACATTGGGCGGCCCCGGTCCCCTGTGGGGGTCTGCCACAGGCTGGTCTGCACCACCGGGGACAAGGGCGTAGGGTCTCTCGTTCTGCAGCGCCTATCCCTCGCTGTGAGGCAAAGAGGCAATACCATGTCTTCTCTTGGGGTAAAAACGGCCTCGGCCTGACACCCATGTTCCCAACTGCGTCACTAAATATTGTACATTAATCTAAGATTCTGGATTATTCAAATATATTTGTATAGCTCTTCGTTGGATTGTCTCCTCAGAATATTTACTTTTTTCATTTTTAAAGTCTGTTTTAAGCAAGCGTGTAATAATCGTAGGTTTTGTAGATTCTGTTTGACTTAAATTATATGTACTGACCAATTGCCCAATTTCAACAGCATATATTTTCCCCCGCTGTGTAATGATTGTTTCGAAAGACTACAATATGATCTATCTATGTATGATATTGAGTACTTTTTCAATTTCCAAAGCATTTTGAAAACAGCCACGTTACTAACTGAAATCAGCATCATCGACACTCAAGAGACACGACATCTTGCATTAGTCCTGTGTATGAAATCATTTTACACTCTGTCAAGGGCGTCAGTGTCTTTTTTGATACAAGCATGTCATGTTTCTTCACAATATAGAGATTTTGGGTACCGCCAAGCCATTGTTAAGCGACGTAAAACTCACCCCCCTTAAAAACAAAACAACACATATTTGTGTTACGAATGTGACTTGGCGCCCTGGCAACATCCGTAATATGTAGGTCAAAATTTAAAAGAGGCTTACAATAACCAATAAATTACACATCCTCTGCACAGAGTGGACGGGGGGGGGTTTGACGTTCCAGTTTGATGAGGCAACCGCACATTCGTCAAGCTAACTTGCACACTCGTCACATCATCTTGTTTATCTTATCTTCTGTGAACCTAGCCTATTTACGTAAACTTACTAAGATGAATGATTATTTAGCTTGGGGTGTCTATCTATCTATCGCCGACAACATTGCTTCTTTATGTGGACAGTCCGGAAAATTTCGTCGTTGATAAGTAGCCTGTAATTTGAAGCGTCTGTACAATTGTGAAAACTATTGTAAACTGGTACACTATTAGGACTTCTCTGGGCCTATTTGTATTGTCATCGTATCTATTATCAACATGGTATGCGATACACTTAAGTCTAGTGTTTTGGAAAAACAACCCATCGAATGGCGTCGAACATGTACGAACTGGCTGAGGGAACTAAAACGAGGCTAACAAAATCCTACAAATTGAATTGGTTTAGTTGTAAGTGAGTGAAGTGACCACAACTGTTCTGCGCAACTGACAACTACAGCAATACGAACTTGAGCAACCGGGGAGGTAAAAAGGACAAAGAGGACGAAGGGCCACCGTGTCGATGGAACGTCCGCAGTGACACATTGGACAATGCTGGAACAAATTGCCAGCGCAAAGGGAGAGTAGTTGGACAAAAGTAAGCTGAGATTCTTGCCTGCCTTTGTGTCAGTTGAGCCTGCGGAAGAGAATCAGTTACTTCACGAAAAGGGGAGACTTGCGAAATAAGAGTATAAGTAGGATCCCAGCTGTAGGCTGTAACAGAAGGTAAGTGAGCATCCTTTAGCCTCGTCACACACTTCGAAGGAACAATGTGACGTTTCCGACAACAACGGCTAACAAACTGGTCGTATACAATGGAAGAACTAATTCCTCGATGTACTGATGGGATATTTTTTTGGCATCTCAATGGCATCATGCCGATATATGGCATGACACGTGTTTATTTTCATTATGTACTAAAGTATTTTAAAATATGTACATATATTTCTGTGTGAGTTATATGTATTATGTGTTGTATTTATATTGTTATTCTATGTTGTTGTAAATATGTGTATCGCGAGGGTAGCTCGTGCCAACTTACGTCAGGCCCTCGTGTGCTGAGTCCAGATGGCGAGAAATAGACTTGCTATTGGACGCGAAATGTATTTGTGGCATGATCTCTTGCTCTATTTTTCTTTATTTTTGAGGGCGGACATTTCTTTAGGTGCAGCAACAGGCTTGAACAACAATTGACTGTTTTATCTATGTCTCGAAGTATAGAGTAAGGATATGTATTCGTACAATCATGTATTAACTTTCGTCTGCCTGCGTCGATTTGTCCATTCTTGTCCCTCTAGCGGGGACATGACTCGGTCCTCTAGATTTCGAATTTGAAGCGTATCTAATAGAAGGAGTGAACCTCGATCAGGTGAAGAGTTTGTTCTAACTTATGGCGCCCCAGGATATTTACCTACTACCTCCCTCCAGTGTAATCTAGGTATGATTTAGAAACACAATTATGAAATTTTTCATGATATGACCGATCTCGCTAGCACTAGGGCTGCTGAGGTTTGTATATAAGCGCAGGAGTTCTATATGCGTAGCATACTCTCAGCGCTAGTGTCCTCTGAGTCCTTGTTTTGTATTTATCTTCTTGTTTACATGTTCATTGCTTTTTCCCATACCGGAATTGCGTACAGTGTGGTTGATTCTGCTATGGATGCCAAACCCCTAATCTTTGGCCGTACGCATTCAATTTTGCCAAGTTTACTTAACGCGTTGGTTGTTTATTTTATGGCGTATTGAATATGTGATGAGCCAGTTACACCATTATCCACAAGTGGGATAGAGGGAGCACACTAGCCGAAAGGATCTTCCGGGAGAAGGATAGGCTAGAACGGGCGCGGATAGCAGAGCTGGTCCGAAGGGAAAATGCCCGGAACCCACCCGCTGCGGCTGGGCGGGAAGGTTTGCCCCAGAGGAGGAACTGAGGGATAAGAAATGGTTGGAATCAACTGCCGGTGCCTGTAACGCACTGACTGAAGTAATATTTTTGACAGTTCCGGTCAGTGCCCCAAGTCAAAGTCAGTTTTGGGTTTAGTCACTAAGAGTCTGACACTACCAGGCAAATACCTTAGTTGTGTCCATGCAGGATTTGCCTTTACCCTCTTTAAAAAAAGTTACACCACTATCCAATATGATCTCCGGTTATTTTAGGGACCTTTATTGCGTGACCTCCCACTCTTACTTAAATATTTTTACATCTTTTCCACTCGCGTAATCGGATGAATTGTAGGTCATGCTCAACCAGGCAATCTCTAATCGTGTCTTGTGTATCATCAATTTTTGTTTTCCGTTCGGTGCTATTTCTAGCCACTATTATGGTCGCCAGATAGTCCGCGTAAGCCACTAGGTTAACTCCCTCAATCAGCTTTCTTCTAGTATTCCATTGTACCCAATGTTCCATGGGAACTTGTCCAGTGTCGAACCTTGTGGGGCTTCTTTAATCATTTTTTACGTTGTGTCTTCGTGTAAAACATATCGATCATCTAGATAACTGTTAATGACCCTCTTAGATAAGGTGATAGGTTTTCCTGGTGAGTGTGTCCCTTATTACCTACCATGACATAGAGTCAAACGCATTCTTTATATTAAAAGTAATCATAGTACACTGTTCTCTTGTCCTGTTTATATTTTTCTGTTGTTGCTATGTGTAGAATTTCCTTTATAAAGTGAAGTGCTGACATATTTTTCCTGAATCAGTATTAGTTTTCCGATAGATTTTCTCTTCAGTCTCATTTATAAGCTTATGGCTGATCTCTGGTCTCTTATATATTTCTACGAATTTTACAGGATAGCTGGAAGAGCACTGTACATTCTCCAAAATTATTTTATTACAACTGCGTGGCCTTGGTGACATAGGTATGTGACTGATAGATTTATCAATATCTATCACGAGTATGATAATTACTTTCTTAGTCCGTTTTATAGGATCATTGCGTCGATAAACATCACTCGTCGTTGCAAAACTCAGCATTCCTTAACATACTTTTTCAGAGCTACAAAGACACCTGGCTCTTCAGGTTAGTTAACATTAGCGCGTAATCTGCGTACTCCTTTTGTACATTCTAATGGCTGTCACATCCTTGTATGCAAAAGTGGTCTTGAGCAGATCCTCGCCATCGAGTTCGCGGGTAATCGTGATCTCCTTATCTCCCAGACTGCGTTGTACAAGCTTCCCATTCTCCAATGAACAAGTAGTTTTCACCTGAACGAAAAAATACCACGTAAAAGCAATTTAAAATAGTTGAACACTAGGACAGGTGAGGATATTCAGCAGAACGTTACCAAAAAGGATCGATGGCTAAATTTTAAGTGAAGTGCTCTAACAACGAGATGACACAGAGGTAATGTGCCCGTATTCTTCCCTGTTAGATCCTGTGCAAAACCGCATAGTGTAAAAAATAAATGATATATATATATATATATACATATACAGTGGTGTACATAAACTTAACGCACCCCTATATTTCAACAAATCGTTACAAAGAATACACATTTGAGGCATTTATGTATGAGATTAATGTACGTGTCAAATAACATACACACCACAAAGAACAGCGCATATGACGTCGCATGCAGCCTGCTATAACAAAATGTGTCATATTTCGGTTGTGCAAAATGATCACACACCCTCAGTAATCGAGTGTTCTCGCTGAATGAATTCTCGTTTTCTTGTTTTAACCGGTACCGTGTGGCTCTAGCCTTACTAATTGTAACTTCAAAAACTCGGTTTGGCGTACTATCAACGAGATTCAGCAGGACCTGAGATTCAGCAGGACCTATAAGACACCTCTCCTTAAAACTTGATCTTTGAACCTGAAGGTTTAACTCTTGCCTGATTGCTTCACAACTTATGGTCGAATTCGAGGCCAATCGACAGATGTTCAAGGCAGTTCGCTGGCTGATCTTTCGTGGACGTCCTTTTGACTTACTAGTACCATACGTCGACGGACTGCGTAAATAATTTTGCACTACGTGACAACCTCCGCCAATTTCTCTGGCAATTGCAGCCTGGGTCTTTCCTGCTCTGTGTAAAGCAGTAATAACTGGCTTCTCTGCATCAATAATGCTCGAAGCGTGTCCCATGACTACAGTACAGCTTGGATGTTCAATTCAAACTGGATCAATTGCGAGAATACACGCAAAATGATAACTGAGGGTGCGTTATCATTTTGCACAACCGAAATATGACACATTTTATTGTAGCAGGCTGCCTGCGACGTCATATGCGCTGTTCTTTCTGGTGTGTATGTTACTTGACACGTACATTCATGTGATAGAGAATAAATGCCTCAAATGTGCATTCTTTGTAACGATTTGTTGAAATTTAAGGGTGCGTTAGGTTTATGCAAACCACTGTATATATATATATATCTTGGTTTCTGTCAAATCAGAATATTTAGAGCTCATAAATAAAAACGCAGTAAGTATACTCACCCTGACACCGTCCAGTCTTGTTTCGAGAAATTCTTCACCGAGGGTGAATTTCATCTCATGCGTTTTTAACAACGTGTGCGTTTTTAGAATCCATTGATTTCCATTAATCATAATTTCAATGGAGGGTTTTGAACCTGATGAAAGCACCCTCCATGTGATGCCGACGTCAACTGCCTTCAGGAAATCTTCGTAGTCCACTGATTCAACCGTTCTCCATATGCCAACAAACAGGGGAGAGGCTTCTATCTCAGTTGTCCCAGCCTGGGTCATGATGTCACAACTGGTTTAACCTTGATGATTGCATTAGAGTGTTAACCATATAAGGATTACTCTAATTATATATATATATATATATATATATACTTTACTATGTCAAATATCCTCGAATTCTCTATTTCGCTTCGTCAGGCTTTAGGGACCCATCAATACTATATATATACATATTTGTTTTTTTTGGAAGTTGAAGATGCACTATTTATGTATTACAGAGCTACGACAGATCTAAATAGTGCGTTCGTTTCTTACCACATTTTCGTATATTCGAAGGGTACGTCTTCACGAAGTAAGCCGAGACAAAATTGGTGTTATAAAGGTCGAGACATTGCATAATTATTTTTAAATAGTTTATTAAAACATACAGTCATTAGGAATTATTTCTCGGGATTATGGGGGATGTATATGGGGGACTAGCTGGGAGTTTTTTAAATATATACCTCATGAGCTACATGGGACAGTTGATCGGGGCATACCGAAAACAGGGCTACTAATTTGAAGGACGAGTAGAAGCCACTAAATAATGTAGAGCTTATTGTTACGGTGCAACTCGGTCCAGTGTGCTTAGGACTCGCTATTGTGTTAAACTATAAGATATTCATACGATCCGTAAGTTACCGTCAAACCAAAGTTTGACAAAACAAGTAAGATAAAAGTACCGCCAAATATATCTCTGAGAATTTCAAACTTTGTTTAAATCTTAAAGCGCTGGTGAAATTTTAAACTAAATTTGCCGTCCGCTTAGAAAACATTCGCAAGACTTTTTCGTTTTCTTCTAGTCTCTTTGTTTTTAAAAACCGTTTGCACTTAAATATATTTCACAGGAAAAATAAGAAAGAGAATCACAGATAGTTACATGCGAAACCGAGACAGTTTGGTTTCGAATATTCCATAGAATCGCGTAACTTTACCAACACCAAGCTATACCTCATTTGTATCACAACGCTTCAGCAAATGATCGAAAGTAAACGATATTATCTGTATTAGCAATATAAATACAAATGTATCACATTTCTTACACAAAGTAAATGCCGTATCCTGTAGATAAGCGCTAAAATCGCATCAGATAATAACTTAAAATAACGTATTTCGACAATCGTAATTTCGATAGAACATGGAGGCCATGATGCGGAGTTGCAAAGGGCTTCCATGTGGCCAGCCTTTCGCTAACTAATATATATTACTTTGGATTTTATTATTGTCATTCATAGAGTTATTATTTATTTTCATTCAAGAATATTCTCAAAGTGCTTGTAGGAACCACTTATTGCTAGCTATTTGGTCAAGTTTTCAGAATATTCTTTCCGTGTTTTTATTTAATAATAATAATAATAATGAAGATAGGGAGAAGCGAAGGTAAGTCATAGTAATAGGTATAATATTATAAACGTAGTTCACCAGACCACGACAGATAATGGTTACCGAAAGAACCAAAACGAGCGAATTCTGTCTACTTTGGCATCTCCCCTAAATACAATACTGTAGTAATCTAATAGGTTCAATGAGCCGACAGCTTGCTGAGGACATAAACACAATGGGTTAGTATCTGCTGATCACTGTCTCAATTTACTAGTATTCGGAAAGCTTCAGCTCAAACCCTATTATTTCTTATCGATGCGTCAATAGCTTTAAGTCAGTAAGTTTCCTTGCTGCCTCACCGTAGTTTTATCTTTGAACAACCCAGACCACAATCAAGACGTTTGTATACACGACGATTTGAATCGCCGGACGGTGCTAAACTAATTATATTTATTTGGATATTATATATGCATTTTAGGTCTCTGCATAAGAACACAGAAGTACTTAAAACATTTAAGATTTTGCAGACGTGATTAAATTTAAATGTGTGCTCCTTGTAACGATTTGTTGAAACATAGGGGGTGCCTTAAGTTTATGCCCAGCACTGTATTCAGTTTGTTGAGCACCTGCCCCTCGAGGAAATAGTTGAAATTTGGGTCCTTTGGTCCTATATGCAAAAAAGACATTTATGCGCTGTTAGCTTCAGAGTTATTCTGTAGCTTTTTTGTGCTCTCCTGGTTCAGGATCGGAATATATGTTATTACATCGTCTGCATATATCATTAACTTTACCGTACTGCATAAAATATTCTGTACTTCATAAATGAATACCCTAAATAGTAAACCCCCTGAAGGAGTGCCAGGAATCCCGTGCCACAGTTTCTGACCTCGAAGAAGCATCTGTTATCTTAACCGAGCATGTTACAGTTCTTAAAAAATCTGATAAGAAACCCATTGGATGGTTTCCCTCCTTTCTAAGAGCATGATAAGAGCATGTCAAAGGGCATAGTTTCAAATCTCTTTTGAAGTAGCAACATACTATGTCAACGGGGACGGCCGAATTGTTCCATTGGTAACAGCGCATAAATGTGGTTTAATGCACACAGGACCAAAGACTCCGAATTTCAATTATATTCTCGAGGGACATGCTGAATATAGGTAAGAATCGGGCGTACTATTCTCGTGTAACCTAGAGAACTTCTCTGAGCAAATAAATATTATTTGAGTCACACGTTGTACAGCTTTTAATTCAAGAAGAGGCGGTCTACTGAAAAGGAATACAATACACTGGCTCACTCAGAGCGTGTAATGAACTTACACCAATGGCGAATCGCCAGCGCTATAAACTCACAGATGTGACATGTACCTATATTAATGAAAATAATAATTAAAAAATCGTACTCAAAAATGTTTTTCATTAATGCTTAATTAAGTTTTGTTTGTGTAATTTTTTAACTACGTTTTAGTATAGTAAGTCAAACGAATTTATTTTCCATTTATTAAAATAGTTGCATTTATAATTAGCATGAAAAATATCCGACTTGGTTTGAAAAGTGGGTGAGTTGATCTGGAAGGTGTCCAACTTAAAAAACATCCATTAGCGTAAGAATTAAATAATTCCCATTGAATTAAATATTCGAATATCTAAATATTTAGGCGCAAAGACATTCGATTTTTTTGCATATATATCCTTGGGTGATTGTTCTGGATGGTTGTTGACACGTGACAAGTGTTAGTCGCCTATAAAACTAGTAAAAACACTAATAGGGGATAAGAAGAGAGTGCGAAAAAATAGAAAACCAACGGCAGAACAACAGGAAAGTCATTTACAAAATTGTCGAAAATAGGTCTGAAACGGCATTAGAGATTACACAGATTTTAAATGGATGTTTAGCCTACCGGAACCCTACCCAAACCTAAGCCTCCTTCTATATTTCATATTTCCTCTTCCATTTCGAATTTCCAAAGTTTAAGGTGGAAAAAGACTGACATAAGTATATTTTATTTGCAGGAGGATACTTTGAAGGAGACGAAAAGACTAAGCGATGAAATAACAAACACATTATCATAACGAAACTAAGGTAATCATCCACAAACAAGGAACTATGTAAAGCTAGGGTACCCTTACAACCAGTACTACTACTACTACTACTACTTGTCAACACTAAGAGGGGACACATCCTTATTGCTCACGGTGGCCTTGTTTTCTTATACCGGCGAAAGAGGAAGTTCCTTTCACTTTGTACTTAACTAACGCTGCTAAAATTTGACTGAGGCTTTACACGTTCTGTGTTATCTAGAACATCGTTAAACATTGTTGAACCTCATTATTTTTTATGAGAATTTTTCGTATGCGCGAAGGTCAATACGTTCTACGCATTCGCCAATTATTGTGTTCTTCATAATTTCAAGTTCTATCTATAATAATATATGCAAACGAATTTAGAAAAAATATAAGTAATTAATGGTCACAGCGAAACGTATTCATGTTCAGATTTTTTTTTAAATAAGAGATATCACCTAGAGCGACTTAGCGCAGATTTTTCAGCCTTGTTCTTTGACTTGTGCACAACCTATCAAATCAAATGTAATCGATCATGTTCGCTCATGGAATTGGACCCAAATTTATACTTTATCATATTTATATTATATTTTCAAAATCAGTGACGCAGGGGTCCGTCGCTTAAATTTTGGGTAAGCTAAAATTTTGTAGATTTTCTTTCAGGAGCAAGATGACGCCAAAACGGTACACCATTGAAATAAGCTCACGCGAGCTATCCGGGTGTCTAAAATACTCAGTTTTGAAACAACTGCTTTGCAAATCTCCAACGGATTTTGATTGCGTAAGGAGTTTTTGTTTGAACAACCCCTGAACATCTGCGCCCAGGTATTTAATTTCACTCCGCTATGCTCCAAAAACGTTCTTTAATATTGAGTTGGTTCCCAAAATATTTAGATGGGTCAGGAAAGAATAAGAGCTGCCTCATCTATCATAAGCTTAAAGGAAATGGGAAACTAACCTTTGCACTGTAAGAGAAAATTAGCTCAAACCGTCTCACTAAGTTGCGAGACAACCTTTCATTTAAGCTAGCTTAAGTAATACAGTTTGTGGATGTGACTTAGTTTTGTGATTTTGATACAACTGACATCAAATCGACAAGAATCTTCACAAAATGTGGTATTTGCAAACTCTACATCAATGTTGGACATTTCTAAAAACTCGGGATTCGCTATGTCATTTTCGTGTAGATGTCAGAGACTTACCCACAGACCTAATACCTTTTTAATGAGTAGTTAAAAGTATACATTTTACAAAGTGTGATCAAAAATACGAGGTTGCCTCGCGATTGATGTGCTGGTTCGAAGTTACTCTTGTATCAATATTCTATTTAGTTTTTGTTGGGTGATAGTGTGTTGATATTTCGCACAGCCACAGCTGTTATGGTGGGCTTTCATTTCTTTTAAAACAGCGGACTCAAGTTAAACATGTAAGAACGGTTGTGGGCACAAGAGAAACACAAAACGAAGTTGTAATCAGGCGCAAGTGAAAATGTGTGAGGTCTTCGATGCATATATTTGATTAAAATCCTTTAACTATTTGCCAAACTTTTGTGTTCACGCTCAAATTTCTTAACCACCCGTTTTTTCGCTATTACTACTTTATGAATTACTTTTGACATATTTGTATGTTCTGCTGATTGGATCCGTAAAGTCTAAACGAAACATAGACGATGAATATTTCAAATATCTTTAATGAAATAATTAAAATTGTTTTATTTCATATGTTTTACATAATTCTGTAAATAAATTAACTACGGTAATTTCGTTAAGTAAATTATTTAGGAGAAGAAAAAATCAATTTATTCAAAGATATAAAATTGAATATATTGGATATCGATACAAAATGAAGATGTTCAAATATTACGAATGGCCCTTATAATAAAAGGGAGATTTTTTTGGTATTAAAATTTGACATAAAATACATATTTAATTATACATACCACTACCAATTACGCGACCACGTTACTAGACTACAAAGTCAGATTATGTCAATCTATACATTTTTCGGGCGAATATATGAAGTAGCAAAAATCTCGAACTTTATATAATCCGTTGTATGTTGTGAAAGATTCATAATTGAAGTGCTTATGTCGACTTACCGCTGGCAGGGTGCTAAATATGTTGTTCACAATATGCAATTGTCAATGCATAAACACAATTCGCAGATAGCTGGCTAAGTAAAAAGATTGCCGTTGCACACTGCTGCTGCGTGGCACCCGAACGTTGTTTCACATTTGATGGCACAACAGTGAAGCAAGCTAGAGCTGCTACTTTGCTGTATTCTTCACCAACTCCTCCTTGCCCACTTGTTGTGGTCTGCTGCTGCTGCTGCTGCTGCTGCTGCTGGTGGTTGTGTTGTTACATAGAAAGGGGGACGCGGTGAAGCAGGAATGAAGTTCTGCAGCCGAAGCTAACAGAGTAATAACGAAGCAAGAGGAAAAATAAATGTGAACTGTCGAAATGTTGGGAAAGAGCGGACCGCCGTCCGCTTTCAGGATCTGTTGAACATTTGTCTGGAACTATAGCAATCCATAGCTGACTACTATATGACCAGATAGAACGTTGTGCAATCTAAGATATTACGCGATCTGACCGTGCTTTGACACAGCTAGCGCGACAGTTGCTTAGAACCCCAGCTACGGATTGTTTCCTTCACAATGGTAATATCTCTATCCAAGGTATTATATTGTCAAATTAATTATTGTCTTAAGTTGTAAAATTAGATATCATGCCTCGGCTTTACCAAACCATTCTAACCACAACTATTTAGATAGAAAATACAGCGAGAGGATACACAGAAGTGCAATAGATCTGCACTGCGATTAATGTTTTCACTTAAGCTTCAGAAGTCACTAATAAATAATTTTCTAATAATCAGTTGGCCAATGCGCTAATTCTTGCAACAATAATTTTCGATAATAAGTCCCGACTTGCCAAGGTATCTCAGTGAAAAAAATAAAATCTCTACTAATAAGGACGACTATGTCGAGTTTTGTGTTGTAAAATAATTTACAATTAACAACTACAGAACGTTTGCAGCGTTTCGTTTACTTTCTTACAAACGGTGGTAGACTATGTATTAAGTTAGATGTTGAAATTGTGTAGCAGAGAAAAATACATATCCTCACCAGGAAATGGTATTATAGTTATTATTAATGCAATTCTAGAAAAAAAACATCAGTTTATGGAAATTAGAGATCAAGGATATTGCCAATCAAACGATGATTTGTTTCTAGTAGAATGTATTTAAATTTCAATCACAATGAGAAGCGATTATGCGCATTTTCTTCGTCCGCAAAAGTAGCAACTTAATATCTAATATGCACCCCGTTTATTCTCGAAATTGGCTCGTTAGATGCCGGGCTTGCGAAAACCTAAAAAGAACAGTAAAGCAGAATGAATCAAACATCACGCAATGATAATACTAAAAAGCGAAAAAAAAACGAAACAATATCTTCTGGACTTTGTTGTTTTGGGCTGTGTACTTTTGAAAACATTAGAGATTATATACATGTTTTACACAAGTAGGAATGGCAAAACGCGAGTCTGATCAGTTGTTTCGCCAATTTCCCTGTAACAATATTGTCAAGGCAGAAAAGTTTAAGAGAGACGAAGCTATCGATAACGATCAAGTACTATAATATCAAATACAGTCAACTGACGAGAAGTACACAATATACGTGTACTTTATTGATTTGGATTGTGAGATTTACAACACACAATACAGAACTAATGAAACATGAATTTCAATTTCGGAGCATGCCTGACAACTGATGCCAATCTATGAAGTGAGGAAACAATATCGCACCAGCACCATAGCGAGTGTATACTGGGTGTTAAGATTTTTGGGAGAAGTCTAATACTTCTCGCGGTTGGTTTGTTTAATTTCGTGGAGTACAAAGACCGGGTTAGTGAAATGTCACATCGCACGTGACATTATATGGAGACGTCATATTCGACTCCTGACGATCACACTTATAGCCTCATGTGCGCGACAATGTATGCTGACGTGCCTCTCCAAGGCGGTGAAGCACGTCATCAACGGAAGAATGAGAACCAAAACGGAGAGCGGAGTGCTAGCGTCCTACCTCTCAGACCGCAGCGTGGTGTACGCGGGCAGCAGATACGAAGTCTGTGCGGGAGTCCCTCAGGGCTCGGTTCTCGGACAGATGCTTTGGAACATCGCATACGACTGTGTCCTCCGGCTAAACTACCCCGCGTTTGTGACCTCCTGTGCATATGCCGAAGACCTGGCCCTGATAATCAGCGAACGTGATAACCGGCTCCTTCAGCATGCGGCGAATTCGGCTATGGCCAACGTTGTCGCGTGCCTCCGCCCCCTGGGACTGGAACTTGCGCCGGCCAACTGAGTGGTGATCAACGGACAAAAACATCGCCGGGCATCGAGCTCACCATAGCCGGCCATAGTTTCAAGCCAACGAAGACGGCCAAATACTTAGGGGTTATACTGGACAGCGGCCTCACGGGGACCCCGCATGCAAATTACGCATCCGAGAAGGCGGAGCGAGCCGCTACGGGCCTCGCAAGGATCCTCCCAGGCACACACGGAGCTACGGATGAGGTGATACGGCTACTGGCCAAGGTGGCGGAGAGCATTGTCCTCTATGCTCTCCCGTTTTGGGGGCACGCAGCCAAGAAGAAGACGATTGCCCGGATGCTCGACAGTTGTCCGAGGACCATGGCGATTAGGGTCCCGGGAACTACAGGTTCTGGCCCGCCAGATCCCGTGGTCGCTGAGGATCGCCGAGTCTACGAGGGACGAGGCACATAGCCGCGAGACGGAAAAGAGCACACCTTCATGCCAGGACGGTCTGATTGATCGGTGGGTGAACAAGTGGTCCTCCATCCAGCCCGGGCAACCGAGGCACTGGACGAAGCCATTGATGCCGGACCTCCGGGCCTGGTAAGCGCCCTGTCACGGGTCCCTCCCTACCTGCTGGCCCAACTTGTCACCGGCCACGGACAACTCCAGCAGTACCGTCATAAAATCGGCAAGGCGGCGTCCCCAAAGTATACCCTCTGCACTTTGGGACTCGATGATACGGCGCGGCACACCTTCGAGGCATGCCCTCGTCTTGAGAACCACCGGCGAGACCTCGCGGCCAGAGTCGCATGGCCTCTCCCGATTTCGTGCGAGGATATGGCCGCCATAATGATGAGAGACAGGGAGGAATGGGCCAACATCCGAAGATACACCAGAGGTGGTGCTCAAGGACAAGCAAGAACTAGAACGGCAGAGCAGAAGGAAGTGACGACCTCTAAGGGTGTCAAACGATGGGGGTAGGGACAGGAATTTTCAGGGGCTTAGTGAGGGTATGATGCCGGATTGCGGCGGTTTTCCAGGCGGCTCCCTCCCACCTGGGAGGAGTGGGAAAAGCGGGGTAGGTATTCTGTCTTTCCTCGTAAATTAAAAAAAAGTAGCGGGCCAATCAGGTTTCGTCTCAAATTTGAGCGCTGGCGCTCTGTTTGTTTCTAAACTCCAACGCGTTCATAAATAAATGAGAGAGGAGACGGCACTGTTCTTGACAAGTAGTCAGAAGGCCTCCTGCCGATCGTACGGATAAGACGATTGCGTTTCCTTAGCATAGGTTAGCAGGGTGCCTCACCGCACGTAGTTTTTCATCAATCCACATAGATCACCCTAAAGAGTTGTCAAAAGAAACAGCAATAATTTTCTACATGGTGCCGTTAGATCAGGATGCGAAATTGGGTTGTGTTACGAAAAAGTGCAGGTATCGCTTAAAAACAGGTGCTTCACGAAGTGTGCGAAACACGTCTTGCGTCTATGCAACCTCATGCATCGAAAGCAAAATCAGTTGTGGCTACTCGAGTTGAGTCAAATTCCTCTTACTAGCTGAGATTTCGGTGTCGCCGACTAAGACCAGCTTGCTGCGGGCCGGATACTCCATCCGCACAGTCGTTTCGGGTAAGTGGATCAAAAAGGGTGTCGGGGCTACGAACGTCGGCGTACAAGCAAGTCAATGCTAAACATGCTAGCGGACAGTGCGGTTGAATGAGTCGGCATCAGTGGTAGTGTTAAATTGTCAGTGAACATCGTCTGTGCGTGGTGAAACCAAGCCATTATGCCAATACAGGATTCACCCGTCCGTGATGAGTAAGCTCGGGACAACAACATCGACAACGACAAGAACAGTGTATCGGAATCGGCACCAGCAATCGGCGGCCACGACAAAGTGGCGAGAGCCCAGACAGCAAAGGTGTTGACGGTGCTGCGCGCCAAACGTACTCGTGCGCAAAATACAATCAAGAATAAAGAAGAGGAGCTCGAAGAAACGGATCCATCGTTCAACGAGTCCAACAGCGAATACAAGCATTGCTTACTGTGATCAGCGAAGAATATTTTACAGTGGCTGACCTCAGTACTCAAATTATCGACCTACTCGATGTTGCTGATGTTGGAGGTGGAGCTGGATGACAACGAGTCATTCAGTACGCACGTGCTGAGCTGTCGAGCCAAATACAGCGCGCGCTGGGGCGGCTTCACGGCTTCGCTGTCATCGACAGTGTCATCTCATCTCGCTCAGCAGAAGGCTACAATAGTAGCAGACAACTCCTCGTCGCCTCGCCAAACACAGAATCCGTGCCAACCTCCAAAATGCGTGCCGGCTCCGTCCCCGCTTCCAGCCACAGCAGCAGTCTACGCGGCCGGCGTGCCGCTTGAAGTAAACATCGAACCGTTTACTGGCGACGGAGATTTCACACTGTTTGCTGCAGAGTTCAATACATATATGGCACGACGGCCAAATTCGACCGGCTTTGATAAGTTACTCACTCTGATTTCTCGTCTACGGGATCAAGCGCGGCAGCTGATCGCTAGTCTCGCTATTACCGATGAGAACTATCCGGTAGCCTTCCGCCTGCTCGAAGACAACTACGGACAGCCAGAAGAGGATAGGCGACGTGTTATGTTTCGCCTATTGTAGACGGAACGGGTTCCTGTAGTGGGTTCGTATGCTGATGCTAAGGCGTTGCGGACACTGCTTAGCCATGTTCAGGGCACCGTACTGCCAGCTGCTCTACGGCTTCTGTCCTCAAGGGTGGACCCGGAGAACGCACTAAGGCTAGGCGAGTCGTTCTATCATGACGACAAGCTAAGTAGATTCGCCGACAAGATCCACCATCGCATACTGCGCTCTGTTCAAGGGAAGAAGCATTGTCGTGTGATGTACCCGAGGCCAGCATCTCGCTGAAAAGATCAACTCAGCGCGGACGGGCGAGCCAGTGCCGACAGGGTCACCGCTTGCAGGTTACGACTTGTTCGTGGATGAGGCAGATCTGCAGCGACTCCGATGATCACGACTGGGGCGAGCGTTATTCATTGAGTCACGGCAGTGCAATCACGACGGAGCTGTGCGGACTTAGTGTTCACTTCGCCAACGGCCACGAAACGAAACACAGCTGCACAATTGTTAACCCCGCTCGAAGTGGCCGAATAAAAGCTATAAGTAAAGTTACGTTAAACGAGTGCTTTAGTTCGTGCTAGTTCATATCTTCCCTGTGGCCCCGACAGGTCCTCTCATAGTAATACCTAAAAGGTTAAGAGCTGAGGCCTGTCACATAGGGGAACAGTTGAGGGTCAGCTCGAAAAACAAAAGTTCATATCGAATGATGCATGGGTTACGCCGTCACAAAAATTTAATAATATTGTACTGTTAATCATATGCTCTACGGGCTTTATAACTAAATCAAACACAAGAATTTTAATAATAATGAACACTGGGTTTATTTTTGGAGCCCGATCAGATGGTAGGCCCTCGGGGTCGACGATCAGGTGGACTGTTGTAAATATTTGTTGGCCGATGTTACTTTGTACACAGTAGCGGGCCAATTAGGTTTTGTCTCAAAATTGAGCGCCGCTTAGCTTGTTTCTAAACTGTAACGCGTTCATAAATAAATGTGAGAGACGCTGTTCTTTTCGTTTTCCAAACAACTTGTCAGAATGTCTCCTGCCGATCGTACGGATAAGACGTGTGTCTTATTCATATAACAATGGTCGATTATCTCTTGATAAATTCGGTCTACTCCGTAAAACTAAAAATCTCAAATGGAATTTTAAATCTCTGCAATGGATATATGGACTACAAAGCCACGACTATTAATATCCAACTTGAGCTAACGACAGGGATTCTCCCGTCAGTGACAACGAATATTAGAATCCAGGATGAACTATTTGTGCTAACTTTATGGCATTACACGAATTGATTTTAGTTCTATTAAGCTGCTGCTGCTGCTCCGCGTGCCGTCGTTGTTGAAGCTTTTTATTTGGTACTCTGGTCCTTCTAAATGAAAGGAAAAGTCAATGCAATATACAAAGGCTAGCATAATACTCTAATATTATGCATTGAGTCACTACATAAATTGAAAAATAATATGTTTCAATAGTGAGTAACTGGAATAAACACTGTGGAAAATCTGCAAGAATTGCTTACCAATAATGATATAATCGTAGGTCCTGACCGAAGCAGCGTGTCTTCACTTAGCATTGGCCATTAGCGTCAACCGTAGGATCACCAGGCTCAGTGTGTCTCGTCCCGACGAGAAGCTCTAACCACAGCACCAAAGCCACTATACGATCCGCACCCTGTTGTGGAGACGCAAACGCCGACTACGCCGCTGCCTTCACTTTTCCAACACAAAATTGGTGTGCGGAACTTCGCGTTGCTGCCGACTACGTCAACAACTGTTGGGCACACTGACGGCGTGACACAGCAAGCAACCGCACCTAGGCGACCCCACCTGGATCCCTCCGACTCACATTGTGATCTCACATCGCAAAAGATCGCACAGTTAGTGCCGGGCAAAGCAGACAAGGCTACAGGAAACTGACCAGTACACGCGCCGCCCTCGTCCCTAATTCCGCAGGAAGCGTCTCGCAGAGGGTCTGGTGTACGCTGGCAGGGCTACGGCACTCACCCGTAAGCCGCGGCGCCCAAGAGAAACTCATGAAACGGGCGTCTACTGGTGATGCAAATCGACAGGAGCCAGCAAATTTGACGAGCGTTCAACAGCGCGAAACCGCGCATGAAAATTGTCTGTGAACTCGTGACTGAACTATTATCTGAACCCGGCCCTGGGGACCACGTATGTGAAGTGACTCGCTGTACGTTACCTGGCGTGACTCATTGGAACCCGGCTGCGCGGCGAACCCCGTAGGGACTGGTCGGCCGTGAGTTTCGATTAAGAAGTGTGCGTTCAACATGGGAATCGAGCATTCCCCCTAAGCCAGCAGGATGGCTACGGCGCGAACAACGCGATGCCAGTGCAAAGTATTAGCGACAACTCATCGCAAGGCGTCGCGACCTCTCCGCCCAAAAGGTTAAGTTCTGCGCTGTCGGCATACGACACTACGAAATAGAATGGCTACAAAGGGTGCAGTCGTCCCTACCATCGACCTCGCGGATCTGGAGGGATGTGCGAAACTCACCGCTGTCAAAGTAAAATCAAGCTGCGCAATCCCGTCTCAGCATTCTCAACCAGAAAATTTTTGACCACCCTGAGTGGGGATTACGAGGTAGAGGTCGATATCGAAGAGGCTGAGATCCCGTAGATGATGTTGTGGTTACCCGCTGCCTCAGCGGGTAACCACAACATCATCTACGGGATGCGAGGGCCTACCATCGCTGACCTCGTCTGCTGCACCTAAACGACAACCACCAAAGATCGCCCCCTTCGCTGCGCCACTCGAGCCTCTGGATCGAGCCCTTTGATGGACACAACGGCAACGCATCAAACCGTATTTTTCGAGCGCAGTTTCTCGCATCGGTTAACAGGCGGTCGGATGCAAGTAACGTCGAACGATTGCTTTACCTCATCAGTAAGCTACGCGGGCCGCCGAAAACGCTCATCGCCAGCTTGGAAATCATAGAGCAAGATTACGACGTAGCGATGCGTGCGTAGGATGACAATTTCGCAAGGTGCTGCCCAGTCACCTTGTTTTCGAATTTGACAATGACATCCGCAGGGATCAGCTGTATGGCGCGGCTGGTCAGTCACCGATGCTCACTCCGTCGATGAGACTTACGCGCCTACGACAGTCCAATGAAGCCCTGGTCTATGACGGAGAGTCACACACCGTAGTCATGCCTAAGCGAGCATCGATAGCAACATTGGAAAACAACCTCGGCCAAACCTTGCGGCACCTCGAACTTAAGCGACGCACGTTGGGAAGAAACACTGCTGCCTTTGTCCGTTAGGACACCGGGATAATGTCCTTCGTCGCGCTGGATTCGCCGAACGGATTAGCGACTTCAATCCCAATTCGGCAGGACGGGTGGACGGAACGTTTGTAATACCACACCACCAAGTAGTCACTCGAGCCGAAGATGGCAGTGCAAAATGGCGCATTGTTTTGGACTGTTTAGCCATTACGCCAAGTAATACATCGTTAAACTCGAATCTTCTGCCCGGACCGAATCTAAACCCGGACATAGTTCAGCTAATCCTCAATTTCCATACCCAGTTCGTCGTCATATCAGCAGACGTTACACGAGCACAGGACAATTTGCGATGCCGGTCGTCCGTACATCCGGTTCCTTTGGCAGGGCCCCAGTGACTCCGCTGCTAGTTGTGACGAATTCAACAGGGTCGTCTGGGGAGTGCGCCTTCGGCATTTGTTCTCGTCGCTACGCTGTGCCGCCTATTCGAACGGGTGGACCCAAAAAAATGAACGGTTTGGTGAGTGTTATAAATAATAACGGGGTATGGAGAGAATAGAGAATCTAGCTGTAAGATTACTACTAAGTTTCTCAAAAATAGGCAAGCTAACTAAATAATGAAAACAGGGTCTTCTGTGAGAAAGCAATCCAACGAAGAGATAAATATTTATTCAACCAAACGTTGATTATTAAATAAGAAAGAATATAGGAGAGCCTTACTTACTGGGAGGTAGAGTCGCTAAGCAAGGCGTGGTGCCAGCTCCCTGAGCGTCCTCTAGTTTAACCTTTATAACTAAATTAAGGACAACCGCAAGGCCGCCCATGCGACTTACTTGACTTGAATCTAATCACAGACTGAATTTGACTGCGCTAGCCAGCAACGAGACCAAGTTAACCGCTAGCCACAGAACAGCTGATTAACAAAACAACGAACTCTCTTTCAATGCGCCAAAACTCAAAGTACAATTGAGAAATATGCAACAGGCTCCTTCTGCCACGAGGACCTGCTGTGAAGCTTCGCTATGCACGACGGGACGATCCGATTCATCGATAATATCATCTGATGGCTTGATACTGCAGGGATTGCCCATCCTCGCGGACGGGGCATCGAGTCTGTAGACGCTTGTTCAGTCGAAGGAGCCTTGTTGGAGGTTCTTGGCTTTGTATGGGTTCCCACCCACGACGAGCTGCTGGTTTTGTTGCCCTCTCTTGTACAACAGGCTGACAACGTACAGAACGAGAGTGGAAGAACCAACCAAGCGTTTTGTATTGCGTTTCGTGGCATCCTTGTTCGATCCCATTGGGTGGCTCGCGCCATTCACGCGTGGCACACGACTGATACAACTACTATGGAGTGAGATGCTGAAAGGAGATGACCCGCTGCCCGAGAGTGACGATGCTCACCTGAGAGTGCGACCCGTTTTCCCCGTTGCCATCAAACGCCATCAACCGATTCTGTCGCCAGCTTCCTATATAACGCTCGTTTTTATTAGCGTCTGCTGTTTCGAATGGTTGACAGTATGTCGTTTGCCAGTAGTAGGCACCAACAACGCTAAGCGATACCGGGAAGGGTGGTGCTGTTGAACATCGTCAACTCTTTCACAAGGGGGGTGGTCACGATGCTGACATGCATTAGCATGCGAACACCCCCCATTTAAAAAGTAGGCACCAACAACTACTAATCACTTCATCAGAGCTCCATGTTATGTTGAACATTGTTCTTATCTATTTAGATTTTAGGCAAACGCGGTAATTAATATTCTCCGAGGTATGATTCGCTGCAGCAAGGTGGCAGCCGTCGAAGGCGCCGACGGCGTATGCAAAAATGGCAGGATATTTTCGACTCTTCAGTTATACCACCGACTAGAATAAGTTGTAAAGAGGTGCCTCATCGATATCAAAAACGGGCGGGCAAGCTATTCCTCTAGGCAATCATAAATGACAAACAACGATTCAACTACGATATCTATTTTTTTTTCAAGTTGACCCTCAGCTGTTCCCCAATACGATATCTATTGGGAACAATGGACGGCTGTTTATATTCTATAGTTAACCAAACTGAGTGAGAGTGAATGAGACTATTAATAGACACTGTGAATAATTGTATTCAGAGCCTTGTTATATATTTAAATTGTGTTCATATGTATATGGTTCCTAACATGTATTGTATATAAATTGAGGCTTTGCTTGAGTCTAGTGAAAACACATGAGATGCACAGAAGAGAATTTCGAACTCCAATGTTACAATAATAATAGAATCGTATGTGACAAGGTCCAGGGAGACCGCTTACTGCAGACGCCATCCTGTTGTCTGCGCGATACGAAATAATAAAGAGGGAAGAGATGACTGTACAGGATACTCCCAAAGGTCAGATCTCTCGTTGACACAGAACGAAGCAGACGTGTTTTCAATCGCATCACTCTGAAGCTACCCTAACCCAAATCAGTTAAGGCGACCCTAACAGCCACGGTCAGACGCAAGGCGAATACATCCACAGGATATCGACAGCCAAGTGTCTTGACTATCAAATAATTCTCAGACACTGTTGCTGAGAACCTCGAAATGGAAACGATATACGATATAATATCGAGCTGTGTTCTGCAATTAGCCGTGACTGAGCATAAATGACTCCAAAAGCAAGATCTCAAGGCCACCTAATCGGTGCGGCGTGTCGCTCTAGGTTCACATCACCTTAAAGGACAGTCTTTTCCAACCAAATTCTAATTACTTCTAATCTTGATATCTCTTTCGAGAGAATGTATTGACATTTACTACAGGATAGTCCACCGCTTGATATGTATACTTCCATTTACCATCAAATACCATATTTATATATATATCAAATACCATATTTCCTTACTCTGCATAATAAATACAAGTCATTCTAAGAATCATTCTCACAATTCTAACAATATCTAAGTGACGCTCACAATTGTTTCTGCTAAACGCATTTTAAAGCATGACAGACAGACACAAATACATACAGTAGTGATGCGTTTCATGTCAAATCTTATTTTTACTTTGTTTATTGACATCACGTGTCACATTTATTCTTTTATTAAAAAGCGGCAGCGACTGACGCTAGCGTTATCGCTTTATGTAGATTTAGAGGATAATTACATTTTCGAACGACGGGACGATCGTATAGCACCGAGTAGGCTAGTGGCCGATTACCTACGGCAAGCAAGACACTGTGACGTACGTCTTTACTCCTCGACGGGAGACACAACTCTGTTTGGTTTATTCATTGTTAAAGACGAAAACGGGTGCTCCTGACCCCAAACTCGGCGGTGCCCCGAAAACGGGACAGTTAGTCATATTGAACTGGGTAGGCATTGTTTTTTTATTTCCTTTATTTATTGGGTATTTCTTTAAATTTAAAATATGTAAAAATACATTTTTTTATAATATTTTTAGGAGTAAATTTTACTTTTTTTCCTCAGCATTCACAGCTGATGGGTAAGATAATTTTGATATAGAAATCGAGTACCCAAATGCGTGGTCAATTGAGTACTAACGCCCCCCAGGGCGCAATGCTATACTAGAACGGGTAAATATCACAAAATATTCTGAATGTATTATTATTGTTGGGTAGAAAAATCACATAACTTATTGACAGAAGTCATTATCGGACAGACAGACATCGTTGCTCTAATAAATACTATGTCAAAAAATATATTTGAATTTAACGATTGTGTTAAGCCATAACGTAATATTGGGACGTGTTTGTAAACGCCCGCCATGGGCAGACTTCTCGAGAACATTCCCGCACCACCACGTAACATATGTGTTCATCCATAAATAAATAAGCGGACGCGCCCTGACAACGATGAAAAGGTCAGTTAGAGAGTGGCAATTGATCCGTACGCATCTGTCTCTCTCTTCATTGTTTAGTGGCTCATTCCGCAGCCCAACTGTAGCGTGGTCCCGATGCTCCGCTGTCGATCTATACGATCAACAACATTCTATCCGGTCTGGAAACCCGAGGGGAGCGACATTCTCATCGTAAGACAACATGTCGAACAGGTAGAATTTCAAATACTATAATATAAAAAATGTGTGAAATAGATATGTATTGGAAATCAGTAATCTACAGGGGCACTATTTCATTGAGGGAGTGGGTTGATGGGCATAGTTTTTGGCGCAAGTTCTCCCCGTCCTCGGCAGAGACAGTGATTCCTTGGATCAAGGTAGCCGGGTATCCGACAGTTTATATGATGAAACACATAGGCGCGTATCGGGTGAGAACATAACGATTCGTTTTGCCGTATTCTTTCCAGGCAGGTTCGATAATCGTCTTGGATCGATACAAATCTCGAACGATGCCGGTAGTTTCAGTTCGTGGTCGCTGATAAACCGCCGGTACGCCTTAGTCATCTCAGGAGGTCAAAGGGACGCCGCATCTCTTTGATGAAAAGTGGCGTGTCGCGGAGCAGATAGTCAACGCGTTGCTTGGATGGCTAAGTCTCTGGCTGTAAAAAGCCGGAGGCCACAGGTTCAAGCACCTCGACCTGGTCACATATAGAAAACTTAAGCATTGTAAAATCTGCAAAAAAATACCAATATCCGTTAATATACCAATAAAATATTTAGCTTTAACTTTCCTTACCAGCCTATTTCTCGCTGAGATATGAAGTCCTGGGGGCCACCTTTTAACGAATAACGCGGGCACAATTTTTTAGCGAAGGTCTCTGCGGGTCTTCGATCGACGTGGCCGCGGCCAAAGCCTTTCGACTTCTTTTAGCAATGTATTCTCCAAAAGAGTACCCGCTCGGGGTCAACGTTACCCCAAAGTAGGTGAAGGAGTTGGCCTACCCGAATACCCTGTGGCCTGGTCGGAAAGTCAATTCGATAAGTATAATATCGTCGGATGCGTTCGATATCAGGGGACACCCCCAGGAGAGCCCAAATTGGAGTAGTCTTCCATTCGCAAACTGCATCCAGAATGTCACCGATCAGTGCATTGGAAAAAAGATTGCGAATCGTTTGCGAGTTAAAAGTCGATAATCGATACTCGTTGCTCTTTTGGACCAAGAACACAGTACTAGCGTATGCAGATTATCTTTTGATTAATCCACGGAAGATTTTAATCTCGGCAAACGAAAATCAGTGCCGTCTCGTTTCTACCTCAATTTGAAACACGGCAAATGCAGTCAGACCCAATTCACCCATATCGGACGCGAATGCACCGCGGTCGATTTATCAGATCGCACAACTTAATGGACAGGTTGAAAGAATGAACAAAGGAATTACAATTGAACTGACTGATACAGTCAAAAGTGCGGCCTCGATTAAACCACTACTTTCTAAACAATTCTATTATACGTAGGTTTACTAAAATCAACCCTAAATGCCCAGCAAAAAAAGCGATTAAGGAAATTCGGTTAGAAGTCCAAATGAGCTTAAACGAAGTGTGGTGCTCCCGATTGGCTCTCGACCACTGATAGGCAAACGTAAATTTCTTGCCACTACGGACCATGTACTACTAAGTAATGTCGAATAAAAGCAGGCGTTGAACGGCAAGAGTCCGCTTCTGTAACTGCGTTAAGTGAAAACGCTGTGATCATTCATAGCAGTATCTATCTATAGACACGTTAGCTACCACCGCAAAACCCAGAGGTTGTGCTAGGGCAATGAGAGTTACCTCGTCAACATTCCATTTATTTTCAATAGTGTTTTCTCCGAAATGCCCAAGGGCTTCATAAGGGTTAGAAGGTTACTGGATAGGGTTATAATAACTCACGGAAAGAGTCTGGCCATTTGTTTAAACAAAGGTTTGCAAAATAATACGTCGTGCACAATTTTCAAGCAATTGCATCATTTTAAAGTTTCGTCTAATTTCATTGCAAAATAACCCATTTGGCTAATTGCCATTTGACAATTACTTCCAATCTTGTTAACATACTACTTGAATAACAGATAATTGTAAGAACGCCACTTCCATAATGCACGCACCCAATTCTTCAGGCAGTGCTATCCAGTGAACCCTATAATATCAACCCTTTCACCTGTAAAAGTTGAGGTTCACACATCAGATGGAGAAAATAAATGCAACCCAAAACCACTCGCTCATTGATCACTGCACATACCCGATTTCCTTCTGTCGAGTTCCTTGATACGACACACCTAGCGGAATTTGAATATCGTATCGATTTTTCTGGAAAATATGGTTCAGCCTGAGACATGAAGCAAAGTTCCACCTGGCTGCTTTCGATCAGGGAGAAGATGGCTTGTTGAGATCAGCGCTTTCAATACAGACAGGTCGAATGTTTGCCGTCCGATGGGGTAACACGAATATCTACGACACTCGTCGATATATTCCTAAGCGAAGTCCCAATGGGAACATCGACTAAGCAAATCCACCCTAGGTGAACGGGTCTCATGCCACAGGTCTTGCTTCGGTGCGTCTCTGATCAATTCTAAAATGAATATAAATCACGAAGTGTATCCATTGACATAATACTTACATAAAAAGAACACATGCTGGTCGACCTGTCAAAATCAGAGCAAAAGCATCACCCCTACTAGGTATGATATTAGTCGTTGAGAAGTGAGTGATTCCACTAGTCGTGAGGACGTGCCGACAGTCCCAAAGCTTCAGTAAAAGCGCGAGACATCATCGTCATCAAACTGTGACATACGGCGCCCACATGAAAACGTAACGACATACGTATTTAGGTTGTTAAAGGCACAAAGCACACCCATGTCTATGTCATTTTTATTCTCATTAAAGACCACTAAGGACGCTCTTCTCTCTTGAGATCTTCCTTGTTCGTCTCTCAGCAAATATTTGTCCAATTTTTCCCGTTTGCCCGTCTATGGTCTATGAGGCCGGTTTATTGGTTTATATTCGATTCGCCTTGATTGGGTCAAAGTGTAGACACTAACAACAACAGCAATGTTTCGAAGAAACATATTACACTGCATTGAATCACACAGTGCGATAGTTTTCTCAAAATATTGGGATTATTGTATATAATTGGAGCAAGATACGCTGCATTGTGCAATTAATTCATACGTAAAATCTCATGTTGTTCTCTTGGGATATTACATACCTCTGACATACGTTTTACAAATTTGGAGTGCACGTTTCAATTAGCACGATGTGGTATTTAAATGATATTTATACATGATTAATCTAGAGATTCTTCACAGGTTCAACACATCTTCTGTTGGAGTAATATCTACTAAAACAGCTTGATTGCTAATATATTTTTACGGGGAGGTTTATACCGATATATGCCGGAGGTATATGCCACATATGTAGAGCCCGGTGACGTAGTGCGTTCATGTCCGCGTTGAAATCGGAGGAAAGACACGGGTACACGGGTTCGATCCTCACGATTGCACACTTGCAGTTAAAGGGGTTGTCCGTTTTTTGCATCAATGCCGAAAGCAGTACCGTAGATGTTAAATGTTGGCTGTGAAGGTATGTAAAAGTTTCCGGAAAAATATGTGGGGGCAGAAAATACGTAGTAGCTAATGCAACACCTTCGGATTGGATTTCGAACATCGTACTTGATTTATGTTGTGTACCATGGGGCTTCGTAGGCGGTTGCCCATGTGTTGTTGTTTGGTTTCTGAAGAACAGCATGTGGATAGTTAGTTGTTCATTAGATAAAACACAAGATAAAGCGGTACCACTCAATGATAATAGCATCACAACCCAGAAGACATTAGAGAATCTGTAGCAAGTACGAGTGACACAGTTCAAAGCCACCGCTATATTCAGCAAGGCCCCCAGACATAAAACCCGCACTGACACAGCGAAAAGAAATTCACTGACGTATGACGGCGCTCTAGTCGTCTTATATAATCACCAACTTTTCAAAAACTTTGAATCGATAGTCCACCAGTAAAGTCGGCCGGTAGCTACAAACAACAATACGTACTGAATATCCATACAATACAACAGTTGGAAACTTAGAATTCGCTTTCTCTCACGAGAGTGACTAAGTTAACTTCCTTTAGGATTATCTTCAAGGTTAACACTATTACATCTTCGACTGGCAAAAAGTGATGAAGCCTAAAGCCAGCGTAAGCTAAAAATTAATAGAATTTTAAGCCAAAGAATTTGTTGTGTGACATCTTCGTCGAGACGAGCTGTTTCTGGTGACTCTATGACATGAATAAAACGATTAACAACAGCCATTCACTTAATTCTAAATATTAAATTGTTTATATTATTCCGATTAAGTAGTTCAATAAAGGAACCGTTATTTTCGAACTCTTAACACCTACTCTTTCATTCTCTTATTTTACTGACAGCACTGGTTGTATCGTCGAAGCGGAAAAGCCGTTTGGAGTGGAAGTGGGAAGCTCCGAATAATAAGTGAGCATGACAAGGCTGTTGTTGAGAAGACCATATGAGGGAACGTCACACGTCGAGGAAGAGAAGAAGAGTAAGCTTGTTCAAAAGGAAGAGTGGTGGGACGAGTGGAGGCATACTTTGAGAGGAGAAATAGAGGAGTGGGTCGGGACGGCGACAATCTCGACACGTTTATCTTCGTTAGTAAGTGACGGCTGTTTAACTTAACTTTCCCATAGCTGACCCGGTTCCAGCTACTCTCCGTACACCCTACTGTCAACACCCCTAACCTCCCGAAAATCACGGACCAATCAGCCGCCCTAAAAATCCCATCAACAGGGAAAATAGATAAGTTAATTGTCTAACCAAAACTGAAGAAACCATAAAATAAGCAGATCACACGTTATTGATCACTATTGGATTGATAGCGTTCTATATAGTGCTTATTACATTTATAAGCGCGAATAAACGTTCTACTATGCCTAAGCCACGCTGCAATTCGCTTATATTATCACCGAGGTTATTGAGTGCACTTGAGTCAAGTACTGAATAGAACAAAAGAGAAAAAATGTTTAACCCAAAAAAGAAGCGACGCTTTCATTTAGTTCTTGCGGATCATAAATTAATTTAGATGCGACTATAGTGAAATAGAGGAAGTGTCTCTGGTGTGTGAACCCCTAGAAGCAACGTGTTTTGTGTCTCAGTCCCTAACGGGGTTTATTCAAGCAAATAAACCGCCTTCTGCAGTAATGCCGTCCCGGCAGCGATGTTTTCAAGACTACATTATGTGCGAATTCACACATTTGTTGAAAGTTTGTGGACTAGTCCAAACGTGAATTTCGACCAATGGCTTCTAAAAAAAAAATTCAAAAGTTAATTTTCTTCAAAGAACAAAGATGTTTTGCTAAATTTGGCGTTCTGACCCGGCTGGCTGGCTGAAATTTGATTTACTCAAATGTTTTAAAGTTGTTAAGTCGGGAGGCCCTGTTCGCGAGAAGTGTACGGGAATGCGACGCCTAATGCTTGAGGAACGTGCTGTCAAAGTGCCATTGGAGGGATCGCAGCGATGTTTGGAAACGACTAGATGAACGGACCTCGATGCTCGGTATCTTCCGTGCACCTTCTGAACGCCCACCGCCGAACACATGGAGGCATAACCACTCATAACCGATGACCGACGCCTGAAGCAGGGTCGCAAGCCGACTTGACACAAACGTCCGCTGGCTGCCACTGTCGCAGAGGAAACGAACAACACAATTACGGATATTTTTATCCATTACGTCTACGTGCCCTGTGAGAAGCAAATCACTGCAGCCAGCCTCTACTGCTGCTACTACGGTGCCATCCCTCCTATCGCACAGAATTTTGAAGTAGTTACCCTGGCAGTCTACGCAGGATATGTCACGCTTACACTCTCTAGCATTATGCCCAAATTCGAGACATCTAAAGCATAACCTAGCCTCAAACACCTTTTGTCTCCTTGCCTCATAGCTCATATCTTGTCTACACTTAGACGACCTAACCTTGCAAAATACGCAATCGATACGATTTTTATTAATCGATACGATTCTGACGCTCGTTGATTGACCCTTGAGGCCGAAGTTGCAAACACTTGGACCGTTACGCCTCGTTCCCTGGTCCGTTGTCGCCCCAACCTGATCGGAATTTGCCACGCGGCCGCACCGACTCACGCGACTCACGATTCCAGGCAGGCTCGTCGACGCCTCGTTGCTGCTGAAATCTCTCTTCATTTCCAGTGTAGACACCTCGTCGCGCAGAAACTCCCGCAGCTCCTTGAAATGCCCGAGAAACCTTGCCGATACGCAGGCATCGACCTTCGTCTCTAGTCGCTCGACGACATCACGGGGGGTCGCTTGCGTCTTGCTCACAACCGTCGACAGGAACTTCGTGGCGATCTGCTCGGGCGGCGCTCGAAACAATTCGTTGTACAAGCCGCCCTCGTAATGCGAGCGATCGAAGCCCATGGCCGTCACAGTCCGGGTGCAACTGTTCACTTCATTGAGGAGACGGCGCAACGCTGCTGCGTCACTGTTGCGCGCTAGTGGCTTGAGCTGAGCCATTCTCGAGTACACACCAAAGATGATTGCCTCCATACAGCCATATCTCTCATACAGCATACGCGTCAATATAACCCGCTTCCGTAAGCTCGACGTTATGGACAACCGATGCAGCCTCACCGTGAAGCACATCACGCAGCAACTTATGCCGCTGGAGGCCGGTCAACTCGACCTTCTCATGCACCAACCGTCGAAACTCTTCGACGAATGCGATAAACTGACTCATGTCGCCATCGAATCGGCGCAATTTGGTTTCGGGTAGGGTCGCCGCTCCCGATTGCGAGCCCCCGTCGATACTGGCTGGATGTCCACACACTTGGAGATCCGTCGCTGCCGTTGGTTGCGTTGCTGCTGGCCTGACTTGGACGTTTCGTACAGTATCCAAGCCAGCCCTGACTACAGCAAGTTTGTCTCCATAACATAACATTTGCGGTTTATTTCCGGAACTGCAATTTTACAATGCTTAGGTTCTCGATTAAACAATAGGGTAAAAGTAAGAGTGTATTATCACCAAATTGTTCATGCAATTACGATTTCACAATTATAATAGATTATTCTGTCAACAGATATATACATTCACTCAAATTATTTACAATTCACAATATTCAGGTTATTGAATTCACACAATTATATAACATTATAAATGCCATAGTCCAACACACTTTCGTACTCGGCTGCCATTTGCTCTTCGGTAGCATCAGGCATGAGAGCCAAACAACGGTCGCTTACCTCATTTAGCAACCGCTCGAGGCGATCCGCTTCGTTCTTCCAAATCGTCACCTGTCGCGCGATTGCCGACGCATCTTCTGGAGGTTTCGAGAGAGCGTTGCTCAGTTTCGTGATTCTCGTCTTGATCGTCCCTCGCGGGGCCGTCGCTGCCTTGTACTCATTAGCCGTCCTCTGCTAGCCAGTGGTATGGCGACTGTAGCTTGGCGGTGAGTGCTCGACCGTGGTCGTGGCCTGCCGACACGTTGGAGCGCCAAATATTGCTGATCAACCCGACGAAGAGTGTCGATTCATAACCGATCCTACGCCAAGAGCCGATGAGCTGCAAACGGTGTCTAGGCCGCTTACGAACGAAAACAAGCTACAGTCGGGACGTTGCTTCCGTGCTACTCCGCCAGCTAGCTGGTGTATGGTGGACTAACGGAAAACACGATCGCTGCGGTTCACATCAAACCTTCACACTTTATTCACGGATTGCGAACTCGATGCCAGCAACTTAGCCGACAGGGGTCGTCACGGTAGGGACACGTGACGGGTGCCCTCTCAGCGACGGGAGTTCCTCACTCTACACGCGACTGAGTGACACTGACCAAAACCTGGTCGACGAGTGGTGAGATGCGCGAATGTGAACCCAAGATGGCAGTACGTGGCACCAATGTGCACCAGACGATACCACCCGCTCAAATCCAACGTGCGACTGGCCTTCTAAGTTACACGTTTGCGACAACATCCTTGACGAAAATATGATGCTAAATATTGTGGTTTTTACCATTTGAAGACGAGATTGAGGGGTATTTAAACACCAACATTGGATCTCGTTCCAGCAGTACTCAGAGAGATAGCATATGACCTCTCGCACGGAAGTCTCGTGAATGAACTAACTTTTTTATTAAATTCTGGCGGATTTGCTTGAATCAACCTAATATTTAGTAACCGATCCACAACGATCCATTAGTTTTTTTTATTTAGTTCGACCCTGTTCCTGTATTTTTGTGTAATAGGTATATATATATATATATATATATATATATATATATATATATATACTTAGATATTGAGTGTTAAAAGACTACATATACATAATTGCAACGTGATTCAGTTTTTTTTAAATAGCGGTTATCAGCGTGATATTTCCAACATAGTTTTGCAAAATTTACAAATGCAGAACCACGAATCTCAGAAAGAGACTTTAATGCATTCATAAAAATAATGAACATATACGAGCCAAGACTGATCTCTGAGAGATTCCGATGCTAACCTCTTACCATAAGGGCTTGAAAATTCCCACTTTAACCATAAGTCTCCTTCCTGAGAGATAAGGCAGCCGTTGTGTCAAAGAACATTCCGAGGCAGACCCACTTCTTCTCCATTGAGTCGGCAATTTCCTGCCGTCAATGTGGTAGGGCAAGCTTCGTTGATTGTGGCTTGCGGAATCGATTGGCTGATCGAGAAAAAAATTGCGTCTCCAAAATAAAGTTTAGTCATCTAATCACACACTTATCGAAGTATTTTTTTTAGTTTTTGCACTCCGGCTCGTTCCAACAAAGGCTACCACAAAGAACAAAGGCTATATTTAGCATTTGTAACATGATAAAGGAGTACCACTATACATGGTCACTTTGTGCTCTCTGTAGGCTAAGAATATCTCGGCCGGTGGGGTTTTCGAAAAGAGTAAGATAACCCTGTCGGTGAAATAGGGAGTCCTTTTTCGACCCTTTTCATCAATAAGCGTGTTTTTCAGCCACCACGCCTGCATCTTTTAAGGCCGAAAGGATTTCATCTTTGATGAAACCCTTGTCTATTGAGACAATTTTTTCAAAGCATGGATAGCAGTGAATCTCTATTCCTGTCTGGGGTAGGGGTGCAGCTTGAAAGTCTCACAGCAGAGTGCCCGCAGATGCAGATGCCCTATCATATGTCTCCTTTGTAATTATAACTCTACCATTGACAGTTTTCCCTAACTTACAAGAGATCTCAACTCGAATGATCCTTTAGACGATTTCATTAATTTGCAACCAATTTGGGCCGCCATTTTTGATTATGCTTGTATTCTTGTTAGTCACCTGTTTCCAAGCATCACTGTATCCACTTGTTCTGTGTTTATCGTTGAACTTCACTACTACTGCTTCCCCCTGTTTCAGAGTTCGGTATCGTACTCTTATATGAAAAATCAGTGTGAATTTGTGTATTTAGGGCTTTGTGTTTTCAATGTAGATTAATCGTGCTCACACGTATATGGTTCCTAACATGTATCGTGTATAAATTATGGCCATGCCTGGGTATAGTGAATCACATGAAAGACGCACAGAAGAGAGTTTCGAATTATAATAGAATCACACATGAGAAGGTACAGACGGCATCCTGCCGTCTGCACGACAAGATAAAATAAAAAAGAAAAGACACGTTTACAGGATGATATTAGCCGTCTTGAAGTTGTTGTCTCGGCTGATATCGCCCTGGGAACTTGCTCCTTCTGGTTCCTTCTGGACTCCACTCTTAGGGAACGGGGTCGACCCGTCAGACGAATGCCGATTGGGCGAGTTATTCTACCACACGATATAATATCCAGCTTGCCCGCTCAGTTCAAGGCGGCCGAGTTTATCGACGAGATAGTGTCACGGCGGAGTTCCGCAAATATGCGGCTAGCCAAGTGGAAGACTAACTCATTGAGAGTCCTCGCTCATTTGAAGCATTTTGTTAAGGAATTGCCATTTATTGATAGACAAGGTAACCCGTCCTGCATCTGGCACCTGTATTGACCACCTGTATCGCGATAAGAAACTGCGAGGATTTTTTGGAAATTTCGTCGGCCGTATGGTGTACGCCTATCTTCTCTGACCATTTTCCTGTGGCGGTCACTTTAACTTGTAGGGCTTCCGTTGGTTTTTGGAATGCTCCTCCCTGCTTGCCTAAATTAGTCAAAAGACATGACAGTGATAGTATCGGGAGTTTTGTGGAGAGCACTGGCAGGCTCAGCTGGTTGAGTGTATACGATGCGGTTGACGTCGACGAGACGTTTGCGGCATTTAGCTCGACGTTAGAGCAGGAGTACATAAGATGCTTCACTAAAACCGAGTCGAAAGTGCAGCCGCATCGGAATGGATTTCGGTTTAACGGTAGGCTTAGGAGGATGAGAGACTCGGTCAATATACTTCATAGATGGTTTAAAAAGGTCGGCTCGAGAGAATCTAAAGATGCGTTCTATGTTAGCCTTCGCAAGTACCGGCTCCATGTACAAACAGCCAGAACTGCATTTTATAAATGACAGTTCAACATACTTAAAGGGAACTCGAAACGTTTGTGGGATTTCCTAAAGGCATCCTGTGGTAAGGGTAGGCAGAGGGCTACGCTACCTGGAAGCATTGTAGTGGGGGGAAAGACAATGGGCGAACCACAAGTCATTGCCAACGAACTAAACCGACATTTTGCTCAGGTGGGTTCTCGGACAGTGACGGCTCTCCCGGTTGCGGATGATATAGGGCCGGTGCTAAGCTCTATTTGGTTAGCTCACGGTCCCGTGTTGGAGTTTTCTGACACAAACACGGGGATGGTCAAGGAAACCCTTGATTCTACTAAGGCCAACTGGAGTTGTGGAGCTGTGGGTGTGCCGAGCATGCTTGTGAAGTTGTCCTCTGCATCTCTTGCAGGCCCCCATATAATTACGCATAGACTTAATCTGTCATTAGGTAGTGGTCGTTTTCCTGTTAGGCTAAAAGACGAGACAGTCATCCCGCTCTTCAAGAACAAGGGTGATCCGAAAGATGTGGCCAATTACCGGCCTTGAGGACATCATTGGGACTTTTGAAGACTTCTGTTTAGTGATCAATGCCAATAAGACAAACATCTCGTTATTCCGTCTACCGACAGAGGTCAGTCCAGATGGTGTCGGTGCATCTTTATGGAGAGTTGCTCCCACGGTCTGAGTCAGGGAGGTGCTTTGGCATAACCTTACACGATACTCTTAAATGGCATAAACATCTCCAGTCATTCCTACCAAAATGCTACGCAGTTATTGCCATGCTTCGTCGCCTTAAGGAACTTGGCATCCCGCCTGAGGGTTTGCTGAGACTACACAAAGCTCTGCTCATGCCGCTTCTGTGTTACGGCCTTGCGGTCTCGGAGGTGGCTATAAAGGTATATTGAAAAGGGGAGAGATCGTCCAGAATGATGCTATCCGTGTAATCTTTAATAAGCACCGCTCAGATTCCGTCAGCGACATCATGGGAAAATACTCGCTACCTAAGTTGAGGGTTTTGTATGCACTCCATGTCGCTCTCCTAGCCTTTAAACTGTCTAAAGGTATTATCCCTGCTGAGATTGCCTTTCCGTTAGTGGCTGCAAGGAGACGAACAGCCCGCCGGCCAACTGAGTTTGTTATACCTTTCGTCAGGAGAGAATCTAGCCGACATGCCCTCGTTTGCCAGCTACCAATGGTCTGGACATCGCTTCCTCATGAGATTCGTTCACTTAAGTCAGCAAAAAAAGTTTGCAGAGGTGGCAAAAGGATTTTTATGAACACCGTGAAATAATTGTGATAAGGGTCACGACTACACGTATTGTTGACACTGTAATGTGTAAATGATATTATATTGTGTATATACGTATATTGTTCCGATATCATCAACTGTGTAATTTCGTTTCGAATATCGTACATTTATATGTAATGTTTTTAGTATCAGAGTGAGCTGGGGTGCAAAAAAAACCCCTTTTATTTTATTTTTATTTCTTTTTATTTTGTATCTTGCTCAGGTAAGTCAGCTTAAAGTAAATATTTAGCACTGTGCCTAACACGTTAGGCACAGTGCTAAATATTGCTGACTGCGTTGGGGGGGATGCATGTGCCGTTCAGAGGGGTTCAGTGGCACCGCAGTGCGCGTTCACTGTGCTCGGCCCTTTTGATTTCATCGGCTTCCTTTTCAGCCTGTATCACATCGTGCCGGATAGCGTGGCTAATATCTAGAGCCACAATCGACGACGACGGCTTTCAACAGCCGAACAAGAGGGGAAAGCCTGCTGGCATGAAAAGCCCCACCAATTGCGGCAACGTAAAGAGTAAACACCAACCTGGTTGCGACAATGCAAAAGGTGTTGTAAGTAAATCTCAATACATCTCACGACATGCTGGGGGTCACCGTGGCCGAACGGCATGTTGTGATTTGCCTCACTAGTAAGCCTAACGAGAGGATCGCTACCAGTAAGGCAACTCAAGAAAAGTGGACGTCAACATAACCAAGGACGCGGCGACCTGTCGGTGCCGGCGAGAGAGAGAGAGAGAGATGTTGCCGTGAGAACGCGAAGTGGAGGGCGGGGATATGCATGGCTAGAGTTAGACGTCCGCCCTCTACAGCTGCTACTTCTCCCTGAACTGGCGAATATTTGGCGAATTCTCGGCATTTCTCGAGGAGCTTGACGCCAGCATGGATAGACTGGAGGAGCGTAACATCGTCGTCACTGGTGACTTCAACGGAGCGGCGATGGAATGGGGAAGCTCTGATACCTGCCCCAGAGTATCTGCTCTTTTGGAGTGGATTGCTCTGAGGAACCTCCTCTTGCTGAATGACGGGTTAACGCCCACCTTCTAGGCCACAGCTTGGCCAGGAGTCCTACCTATCTGGCGAGTGGCGATAACGACCACCAGGATTTCGGACCGTGGTAACGTGATTGGGTTGCGAGGGGCGAGGCGAGACTTTGCCATCAACAATGCGCAGCTGCTGGTACCATCCTCGTAGAACAATTGAAGGTAGGCGACCTCTGACGGTAGTAGAACGATTGGAGGTGAGCGATTTATGGACGGCGATCTAGATCTCACGGAGGCTCGCAGGACAACACTGCACAAGTGGCAGAATGAATGGAGTAGCCAGCCCGACAACGGGAGAGGCCGATGGAGCAAGGAGCTTATCTCTGTGTTGCGAGATTGGTACGTCCGGCCGGGTGGGGAGATGACCTACTGGACAGCGCAGATACTGACCGCACATGGCCAGTTCCAGACCTATATGGTCAAGATCGGCGAAGTGCACATGGACACATGCGTTCTCTGCGACAGCGGCAGGACGGACGAGGTCGAACACACTCTTCTCGAATGCACAGCGCTGGCTGAACCGAGGAGCAGGCGCCCTATTACGATCAGAGGTACGACGATTGGGCAGATGGTAAGCCATAGGGTGACTTCCTGCGACGCGTGGGAAGAGGTCACCGGCTGGTTTGGGGACATGAGGGCCAAGGAGGACCACAAAGGGGAGGGATAAGGGGAGAGACAGCCACTGATAGCACCGAGGCTGATGGCGCACCCCTGGAGGGTGGGATGACGGGAGATTAGAACTGCAACACCCGTTGGTTTGAAGTATTGCTTACGTCATTCCAAGCCAACTAGGGGTGGGGGAAAACGGGTTTTCGTGAGTTTAAGAGTCTCACACTAGGTGGCAAGAGGCTGTTCTGTCACGCATGCGCATTACGCGTTCCCGAAACCCCCCATAAAAACAAAAAAGAACAATTGGAGGCAGGTAATCTCCGAAGATATGCACGTGTGTGGCTTTGACCATCTTCCCGGCGGTTCCGTATTGCTGCGGGATTCGTAGCTGGGACAACTCGTCGAGCTCTGCGGTTTACCTTGCGAATACTGCTTGAGGCGAACCAGTAACTACGTCGTCCCACGTTAATGTTTGCGACCAGAACAGTCGGATGATGCGTTTTCCTCGAAACATGAAAGGCGACAGCCATCCCAGGGGTCGAAGACTGATGCACCGAAGCGTAGGACTGAACGTTTAGTTGTCCGTGCGAGCCCGCTTGCGAGACGCTTTGCCACCAGCCGACGAGGTGCGGTGTCTTTCTTGTTGACCAGCAATGCTATCGACGAATTGTTAGGCAGCGTCACCGTATAAACCAATTCCATGGTTTCCTCCACGTCTTGTTGAAAGTCATCTTCCTTTAGTTGGAGATGGGTGCTTATCTGGGCATCGAGCTGTTGAATCGAGACGTGTCGAGACTGTACGGCTGCTAACAACTCGTTGATTGACTCGTGGTCGACGGGTGTCTCTGGGCCGATGCGGCGAATGGTTTCGTCGTTTATGATAAGGCTTTTTCGCAGGATGGTGCGATGAGTTTTTAGTAATCTCAGGAATGGTGCTGCAGGTTGAGCTGTGCTTGTCGCCTGTCGGTTGCGCGGAAGAGGGCTTGTCCACACTTCGGATTGCATTGGCCACCATGGTGGTACTGCCGTCGGGCGTACGGGCGAGACCGAGGTAGCTAGTAGACTACTCGCTTCGGTAGCGGAGTCAGTGGCACCCTACGCCGCTCCCGTCTGGGGCGACATGGCGCTCCGTGCAGCCGAAAATAGGAGGTGTTTACGGTCGGTCCAGAGGAGCCTGGCCATCAGGATTAGCCAGGCCTACCGGACGGTGTCGCCTGAGGCTCCCCTGGACTTAGCAAGGATGCTGCCATGGGATCTGCTGGCTGGAGAAAAGAGCTTGCGACTCTTTGAGGAAGGGGGCCAGGACCTGGCGGAGGCCAGAAAATAACACCATAGATAAGTGGCAAAACAAATGAGCGCGCACGATTAGACCTTCGGAGATTGCTCGGAAATCAAGGTGTGGCTCGACTCCCAGGGCGAACTGACTCACTATACGACCCAGGTGCTGACAAGACACGGTCACTTCCAATCGTATATAGTCGAGATCGGGAAATCGGACTCGGATGCCTGCGTCTTGTGCGACACCCGGACGGCTGACGATCCGATGTTGTCCGGCCCTGGGCGTGGCCCTAACAAATATAACGGGAAATAGGAAATAGAAGGGGTTAAGGGTAGATAGAAACTACACCCCTTTCGGGGAGCGGCCTGCTGGTAGTGAACCGCCGGGAGCCTCAAAGGAGTCCGGCGCATAGGTTTGCGTGACGTGTGTACATATTAGACCCAAAAATAATGAGACATGTATGGATTTCAATATCGGCTAAACTAAGTACGTTAAAACAAAGATTTTTTAGTATGAGCTAGAGGTGTGCACCTCTTTTATTTATACACTGCTTCCAGAGTTCTGGCAGCCTTCCAACGGCTTGGTATGCACCATTTCTATTACCATTTATACCTTCGTTATTTAAGGCCTCTCGGAGTAAATCGATGTTTGCATACCTTTTGCCACCTATAGCCCTCTTCAATCGATGGAAACAACCATAGCTACACGGGCTTAAATCGGGAGAATAGGGGGAGTGATGCCATCGCTCAATCTTGTTGGTCTTAAGCCAGGACGTAATTTCATTGCTACGATGGGCCCAAGCATTGTCATCGAGCAGCACACTCGTTGCTTCCTATCGTCATGCCAATTATTCGTGAGTCTCTTCAAGAAGTCGAGATACCGAGCCGAGTCCATTTTTCTTTTGGCCCTAAAATCTCGTAGTAGCTGTTATAAATAATAACGGGGTATGGAGTAAATAGCGAATCTAGCTGTAAGATACTACTAAGTTTCTCAAAACCAGGTAAGCTATCTAAATAATGAAAACAAGGTTTTCTGAGAGAAAGCAACCCAACGAAGAGATAGGTATTTATTCGATCAAACGTTGATTATTAAATATGAGAGAATCTCGGAGAGCCAAGAGTGAGGTGTAACTTACTGGGAAGCAGAGTCACTAAGCAGCGCGTGGTGCCAGCTCCCTGAAAGTCCTCTAGTTTAACCTTTGTAACTAAATTGAGGACAGACGCAAGTGAGGCCGACTATGCGACTTACTTGACTTGAATCTAATCACAGACTAAATTTGACCGCGCTAACCGCTAACGAAACCACGCTTTTGTGGAACACCGGGGCGATTCTAGACGCGATGATTCCTGTGGACACGATCGTATAGCCATTCTATGCAGTTGGCGATTATGGGAACTGGGTGCTAGCACTACCTGGGTCCTAAAGCAGTACCTACGAAGCAAGACACGGAGGGGGTAGAGGGGCGACCGTTGCGTCGGAGACCCTTGCGAGATCTGATTTATTGTGGCTGCAAAGCAGCCGTCATAACATTACAAGGCGGCCGGTGACGGGCCTGCGGGCGGTGCGACGCCCGTGAAGCAGCCGTCACCTCATTGCAACATGGCCGTTCACAATGCCCTTGAGGCGCGCATATTGAATAGAATAATATTCGACTTCATTATTATTGCTTCACAATCCATTTGTGGAAGCGTCGTATTATTGAGATTATATTAAGAAATTCTCCACAGTCCACCCCTGGAAGGTCAGGAACTCCTGGCCTTCCAGTATTCAGACACAATTATTCGACAATTTCTAGTGGGTGGAGGAGTTGGGCCGCACGTCGAGAGGTGTGCCCGTTGGCGAACTTGACGGTATATGTCCGCACAGCGTCATAAGATCACCGTTGGGACCAGGGCGATCGAGGGCAAGAGACGAGTGGAGCGCGGCAGAGCGACGGGTGGACTTGATGGGCCCGAAAACCAGAACGACGGCGGACTGCAGAAATATCACACTTACACCAAATTGAGCGTTGATCCGATAAACGAGAGGATCAACAGCTCAGCAAATCGAGATTCACCCGGAAGTACTGTAGGGCTAACCTCGTCAGGGGTGAAATGTGTACCTTGCGTCAACCGTGTCCTGGCCCGCACCAGCCCATGTTCGTCGATAAATAGAGTAAACCCAGACAGCTTGCTCCTCGTTGAGGGTCGATTGCCGGCTCGGGGGTGGCGTTCGGTTCTGGCAACAAATGTGCCTTGAGTGACGTTTGACCAGCCGCGGATGAGGAACAGAAAGAGACGTTGCGCCATTTCTCGACGCCGTTGGCATGAGTGATCACTTGCCGGTGGGGCATGTAGTGGCTGCCGTCGGTGGCTCCCAGGGAGCGACGTTTCGTTTTAAGGCGATGCAAGGTATTATCAGCGTTTTTCGCCAATGAGCGGATCGAAGACATTGGTGCGTTGTAGGACGACCCGTCATAACGCAGACCTTCTTCGATTTGCCGAACGGCTGGCTGCTTGTCGGCCGACTGCGGAACTTCCACATCCTGCGTGATGTCGACGGTGTCTAAGGTCCACCACCGCGGAGCTTCTTGAGCAGCATGCGACATGGTGGCGGGACAACAAATAGCATAAACGTGGTGAAGGCTGGCGGGGGGTGAAGTACTAACTACAGGCCCTGAGACAATCCAGCCGAAGCGTGACTCCTTCGCAACAATACCGTCGATAATTGGCCTCTCGCAGCCTAGCTTCACAATCTTGTAGTACTGGTCAATACCAACAAGCAGCGCCGGCGGTGAGTCCGGGAGGCTGCTGACCAGGGCACGATCGGCTAACGGATGGGACCGGCCGAACTTTCGAATGGCTGCGAGTACTTTGGGTGGGCAATCGATTGAAGGGTGCACGCCAAAGTCGTGTTTGTAGACACTCAGGTCCACCCGTGCCTGTTCGTCGTATGTGCTAGCTAAGCGCAGACGGAAGCGCTGTGTCTCGATACGGTGTACACTTGAGAACGCCTGTATATCTATGTCGGCCCGACCAACAGCTGAGAGACCGGTCAGCTGATCGAGCAGTGACGGAGCGGCGAACGATATCGTAGCACCGGGATCGAGAAAGATGCGCACGGGAAGGCGAGAGTCGTTGTGAACTACAAACGCTGAGCACATAGCCACTAGGGCACGAGGGACCCCTGTCGGTGGACCGAGACTCGAGGAAGCAGCTGTAACGATGCCGTTGCCCGTATTGACTTCAGCAGGCGGGTGCATGGAGGAGTAGTGGTGGCGATTTTGACACGTCCGGCACGGATCACGAGGGCCACGGCACTCTCTGGGTTCACGATGGCGCTTGCAGAAACACACACGACATTTGTGGAGTTGATCAACAATCTCACACCGTTGCTGGTAGCTGAGGTTGGCCTCGCAGCGCGACGGTCCGTGCGTAGTGGCTTTACAAAAGAAGCAAGCACGCGACGGCGGTGGATTCTGAGTGGTCGCTCCCGCCACTGTTGACTGCCGGTTGAAATGAGGGGGCACTCGACCAGCCACTCGAGGCTTGAATGCGCGAGGCGGTGACTGCCTTCTGGCCCCGGTGGGCATGCTCACTCAAGCTGTTGCTGTTGTTGTTGGGGCAGCTGACCGGCTTGGTCGATCGTTGACCTCTCCTTGAGACAGGTGTAGCGCCGCACATAGTCCACGAGAGCACGCACAGTCAGCTCGGCCGACTCGCTCTTGCGCACAGAGCTGTCCGGTACTGCAGACGACGCAGCACGACGTTCCTCGAAGTCAAAGAGCAACGAGTCGGGCAACGCACCACAGATGGTACTCTCGTAGGAGAGGGCATAGTCTTGGAGGGGTACGCCAATGCCATCCATAGCCAGTATCGAGCTCTGCACGTGATTCAGCCACTGTCGGAGGCCCTTCACATCACTAGCACCGTTCACCGCAGGCACCTTGTTGATGCTGCCCATAACACGCTTAGTCTCCACACTGGCGACACCATAGTTCGATTCCAACAGTTCAAGTGCTACAGCATAGTTATGATCAATAATGTCGAGGTTCTGTATGAGATTACGAGGGCCGCCACTCACCAGCCTCATCAGCGCAACCAGTCGATCAGCGTCCGTTGCGGTGGTGCGTCGAGACATTCAATTATCAAATTGCCGTCGCCATAGTCGGTATGCACCGGGAGTGCCATCGAAGGTGCCGGGCGAGATGTCCAACACCGGCAGCGCAGGAGCGATCACAAGGTTTGGCACATTTGGGTGGCTGGGAGAGGGCACTGCACTATTAGCAAGGCCAAACGGTGCACCAGGTGCGATCGGGTGGTTAGGCGCAGCAGGCTGTGCGGGGGAGAGCGGGGCGCTAGTGGCAACAGGCGGCGAAGAGGCAGACGACGAGTCAGTCACGGAGACGGCGCAGCCATCGCCGGAGGGTAAGCCGGTGCCATAGGCGCCAAGTTGGCGGACATGATCGCCGTGAGAAGGAATTGTCGCGGAAGCGCTAGGCCCATCGTGACTGCGCACTGCCACCAATTGCTTCCATAGATAAACGCACTGCTCGGCGCTCTCTCGGTCGTCGTCGCAGATTTCCAATTCAGTCTCTTCTTCTTCCTCAGGCAGCTCCGGGTGGTCTAGAATTTTCTGAAATACGACTAGCAGCGCTCGCAGGCGGCTCTCGGCGGTATCGAGAGTGAGGCCAGGATCGGGCCTGTCGTTGTTCTCGGGGTGGTACTGCCTGGCTGCTGCTGTATCCGCTGCTACTTTTTTGCGGAGAAGCGTGCGTTGCCTGCGAAGGATGCTCAGCTTGGTCGGCGCAGTGCCATCCGAGCGATCGCGCATGACAGTATCACCGGCTTGAAGGCTGCCTTGCTGGGAGCTACTGCCTATTGGGTGATTTCCTTCTTGGACACCGCGCACCGAAGGCGGGGGGGAATGTGCAACTGACATGGTCACCTCACCACATACACACTACACTCTCACAATCGCTGACGATTGAAAGTCACGGTCACTTCTTATGTTGGCTCACTGCTCGTTCACGCTGGATCTCGGTGAAAAGCGCCGGATTCAAGCCACGAGGGGCAACGAGGGGACTCGCCTCCCTGGCGCCAGGTCGTGATGTGGCAAGTCACGCCTTCCAGGGTCGAACCATTAACCGTCCCTAGGCGAGCTCGAGCTCCTCCCCGGTTTCGGAGGGCTTAGCCGGGATGCCAAGTGGAAATGCTTGCTTGATTACTGGGGGTGGAAGCTTACCCCGACTCGCTCGTTTCCTCGTCCGTGTGCTCTGGCCTATGTGGGCGGTAGCTGCGTAGGCGCCGTAGGTTGACCGTAGCCCAGCCAAACTGCACAGAATGTATCCTGGTCAATACGGCACCAATTTTGTGGAACACCGGGGCGATTCTAGACGCGATGATTCCTGTGGACACGATCGTATAGCCATTCTATGCAGTTGGCGATTATGGGAACTGGGTGCTAGCACTACCTGGGTCCTAAAGCAGTACCTACGAAGCAAGACACGGAGGGGGTAGAGGGGCGACCGTTGCGTCGGAGACCCTTGCGAGATCTGATTTATTGTGGCTGCAAAGCAGCCGTCATAACATTACAAGGCGGCCGATCACGTGCCTGCGGGCTGTGCAAAGCCCTTGAGACGCGCATATTGAATAGAATAAGATTCGACTTCATTCTTATTGTTTCGCAATCCAATTGTGGAAGCGTCGTATTATTGAGATAATATTAAGAAATTCTCCACACACGTTAACCGCCAGCCAGAACAGCCGATTGACAAAACAGCCAACTCTCTCTCAACGCGCCAAAACCTAAAGTACAATTGAGAAATATGCAACATACTCTCCCATTTGGCGTGTTGAGGGCTCCATATCACTTGGTTGCAGCTTCTCAATGATGGAAGAAAACGATTCCGGCATTCGCCTTCTGCGGGGAGGACAAACCACCGAAAACCTCTCCCAGGATCAACAGCCAAAAAATTACACACTTAACTAGTAGTAGCTTTCTACATGTTACAGTGTTTGGCTAAATGTTTGCCTGCACAGCTTATGTACGTTCCATTACCTAAGTGGACCGAATACAACCTAGATAACCTATCTTTACTAGTAATTATCTTATCTATTCTACCTAATCTCACAATTCTGTGTACTTCATGATTTAGAGAATTCCATAATGGTGATAAACAGCGATCTGCCTTTTTGAAATTTAATTAATTTTATCCGATATTATATGATCCGGCATCCCGTATCTAGAGACGAAGCATCGAATGGTTGACAGGCATGCTGCTGCAGACAAATCTTCAACTACTTCAAGGTGGATCGCTCTGATGGTGGCGCAAGTGAAGAGCGCTACCCAGACTTTATGCTCCGAATCACGGTCGCGAACCATGAAAGGTTCTAAATAATCTTGACCAGTGGTTTTGAACGGTCTGAAGGAAAACTCGATTCTATGAGCGGGAAGAGGAGCTTCAGCACGTCAGCGCATTTCGCACTATCTCGGAAACATTTATTGCATTTTCGGATGGTAGACTTTACCAACTGCCTCATCCGGAGTATCCAAAACTTTCTCCTGAGGTCGTTCATCACCGACTCCGTTTTGAGGTGCATGGTTCGCTTTTGATGGGAATCCATGATCAATAGCCTCGTGAACGGGTCATCCGCCAGGAGAATGGGGTGACATTTTTCGAATGGCTCGTCCACAAACTGAAGGCGGCCTCCCACTCTAACTAAACCGTCGTCATCAACAAATTGTTTAAATGCATCTATTGATGTGTCTGTTATTGAGCACCCGGTTAGGAGACTCTCGTATGCCTGTAAACTTATATATATATATATCTGTAAATTTATCTGGGCCTCCGGCTTGAAGTCCGGATATTGGCTTTCCGAAATGAGGAACTGAGGCCCACTTTTCCAAAGTGATGAATCGGCCAGTTTGTTCATTTGGACACCTCGTGATGGAAGGTCAGCCGGATTAATGCTTCCTGGACAATACCTCCATTGAAGTGGTTTCGAGACCTTCAAAATTTCTTGTAGACTGTTCCTTACGAAGATCCCCCATTTATCTGGACACCTTGAATGGATGCACAATTGGAGCACAATTTGTGCGTCCGACCAGAAGTGTAGTTCCGCTTCCTCCAAGTGGAGATACTCCTTTACTTTGAAGGCTAGTCTTGTTGCTAAGACGGCTGTCATAAGTTCCTTCCGTGGGATCGTGAAGGCGCTGAGTGGCTTCAATGGTGCAAGCTTAGCTTTTGACGCCACCAGATGGACTATAGGATTAGATTGCTCGGAATAAACTTTTAAATGTACCACAGCTGCGCAAGCCTCTTCGCTTGCGTCCGCGAAGGTATGCAGCTCAACTTTGGTTGTGGTATTTGGAATAACCCCAACCAGCGCGGCACTTTAAGCAAACTAATGTTTTTTAATTGGGCGCACCAAAGTGACCATTGTCTTAATAAGTCACTGGGGAGGGTAGCATCTAACTTTAATTTCCGAAGATGGGCCTCCTGAAGAATCATTTTCAGGTTTATGACGAAAGGTGCCAATAAACCTTGAGGATCATACAGCCTCGCACAACTCTCCATTAGGGTACGCATTGTTTGTAGAGCCGTTTTCGTGAGTTCCAGCATAGCATCTGGATTGAATGTCAGCATGTCTTTTTTCTCGCACCAAGAAACACCCAGCACCTTTTCCATGTCTGGTGATTGAATCAGGACATCTGACTTTGATGTTGCTTCGCCGAAGGGCTTCTGCAACGAAGGATCGTTAGTTCCGAATTTTCGTATGTCCATGTTTGCGTCCTTTTGTATTTGCAGTACATCTTTCCACAGAACGGTAGCTTCCTTTTCGGAATCAGCTTCCGTTAACATGTCATCAACTAGAGATCATGCACCAGCTTGTCACAGGCTACTGGATGCGACTTCGCAAATAATTTAGCGTGCTCTCTGATGACCGTTATGATGTTGAATTGGCTATCTTTGACCCCTAAAGAAATTACTGACATTCTGCACGGAATTTGCCCTAAGAGTTTTTCTGGATTTTTAAACCAGTAAAAGGCTAGATAATTCCTATGATCAGGGTGTACTTTAACCATTAGGGAAGCTTTACGAATGTCGCCTGTCCATACTACCTTATATCGGCGGATATTTGTTAACGCTTGTAGTGGACAAGGTAATAAGTTTGGGGTATCATAGACGCAGTCATTGCAGTCAATGCTAAAAAAGCAGTACCGTGGACGTTGAATGTTGGCTGAGAGTCAGTCCGAAAACCTAGATGCAGTCATTTAATGATAATTGCCCTTTGGATGCTGCGGAGTCATTAAACACTGGACGTACTTTATATGACTCCTTCGTTGGCTGAATAACCGGGAAGTGAGACATTAGATATAGAGGTTGCTGATTTTCTGGAATAGTTTCCGCAAATCCCTCGTCGAAAAGGAAGGAGTTTTCTTTTTTTTTCTTTTATAGTCCTCCTTTAATTTATCGTCCTTAGATAGCCTTTTGGCTAACGACTGCAATTGCCTTTGTGCCATCGCGTTATTCAAATCTAGCGCATTAATGTTGCCCTTTAAGTTCATGCGCACCTGACAAGTTTTACTGGGGAGGAGTTCGATGGTCTTTTCAAAGTTTTCAGGGATGTGATGAGGGTAGTCCGGCTTTTCAAGTTCCGAAGACGTTATCCGAAGGGATTCTAAATCCCAAAATCACTCAAGATTGGGGACGACAACAACTGCCACCAAATTGTTGGCACAACCCTTACTAGGTTGCGAAACCACAACATGACCAAAGAATGTGTTAAATTTGAATGCCCCATCATAAATTTTTATAGGTTCACTAGTTATTACTCTTGCTAAGTCATATGAGCCTAATAGTATATCAATATCGGGAGTGCCATTGGAAATTATGCCATTGAGCATTTGGCGTAAGCGCTTTGAAGGCGCGGGAATCAGGTCACTTGTGATTTTATCCACAACGTGAGCGATTACTTGAATGTCATTGCTCTTGTCCGAGGACAAACGTACGCTGACTACGGGCAATTTCTTTGGATTCGAGACTCCCCCAAAAACACTAAAATTCATATACTCATGTTTATATGGGTTAGCTTTAATAATATTAGCTAATTTGCGAGTCATAAAGCTTCTCTGTGAACCACCATCCAACAAAAATCTAGCTGTAGTACATTTTTGTGATTGGGAACTAACATTACAATGTCCTGTCTGTAGTAATCCTATGTCACTAACAGCTAGGGTTAATGTGGTAGCTTGAGGTTCAGACCTATTACATAATATTAAGAAATGATCTCCGTTACATTTCCTACATTTAGATTTCCTATTACATTTGTTGGCCCAATGATTATCTAATAAACATTTTCTACATACTTTTGCTTCAATAATCTTTAGAACCTTCTCTTCCATTGTTACATTTCGGTCATTACAGGCTGCTGACTCATGATGACCAGTACAAAACAAACACTTAGTTCTGCTATTTACAATTTTTTTCCTACTGGTTTGATGATATATATTAGCAGCGTGTGGTTGCCTCCTGTCCTGAACCACCTTTGTGACATGTGGTCTCTCGTCCTTCAAACCGAGAGACTTCTGCATTTCCCTAGCGGCTAACTCGTTCTCGACAAAATCTCGCAACTTCTGGAATTCAGTCAGACTGCTAGATTTTTATCTGCTAACAGATCCAGGCTTGGGTGGTCATCGTCACTATTTAATTCTTGATCATTTAATGAGGCAAGGAACGTACTGTTTATGTATCTGGAATAGCCTTAAATAATGCCGTGTACATAGAACAGGCATAGAAAGATTTATCTAAATCTAACACCTTAAATGTAACAATATAATTATTAACTTTATCTAACATTGCTCGCAGATTTTCTATTTCAGTAACTTTTGCTACTTTGGGGAGCTCGAAGATTTTTGAAAACATTCACATTCAGCACACACCCGTATTTTTTGCCTTGTGCAACGTCGGGCCTAGTCGGTTTAGGAGATTCTGCAAGTCGGTGTGGATCTTGATTCGGCGTCCGCCCCTGTTCTTAGTCTTGGTGAATTCCGTGATCTGACCCATGATTTCACTTGCTTCCAGAAGTTTTTCTAGTGTCTCCCTGGACTCCTCTTCCTCAAGGATGTCAATCCGCGCGTATCCATGTTCGTTGGTGTTGCTCCGCGACCTGTTCCCCGTTGGCAAAAGGGGTGCGTCTGGAACCTCCGATGTCTCCGTAGTCACCGTTATCGTTCTGACTGCCCTCCTGACTGGGAGTCCGATCAACAAGCATTCTCCCAGCCGGTCTAGAACGACAGCGCCGAGGCAAGCTTAGAGAGCGTGTGAGACCGAATTTAGCCACCCATTCTCAACGGTCTATGATGTGCCGTTCTGCAGATATTACAATCGAACCTTCTTTTCCACTCTGGAAGTACTCTGGAATCTGGGAGCTGGAAATGCGTGTTATGCGCCTGGTCTGGCACCGACCTCCAGGTGTGCACACACAAAATTCGTACTCCAAGACCTAACCTGCGGCCAAAAATTAAGAGCAGAATGCTTTCTTAGAATGCTTCTCTGTGCCGGGGACAGGTCCTCTAAAGGGCCCCTATATAAGGCTGCTCTCTCCGAGTGTTATACTGGCGAGATCGCCAAGTGACCGAGTTTGAGGCGTCAGGGCTACAGGGCTGAGATTTGGTAGGGGGTGGCTGATGCACTCCGCTATCAATCAGCATCTATTTTGGCTCCCCTTGGTGGCAAGAAACGGCGCAGGGTCCAGTCCTCGATTCTGTAGGCCGACGATGGTGGGGTTTGGAGAGAGGGTAACTGGGGCCGCACTCTCCTCACTGTCACCATCCGGCGCGCCCCCCACCAACCGATTCGCTCTGCGGTCAGTTGTCCGTTGGCCTTCGAACCAAACGGTCGCAACGCGAAGTCGCTGGTACAGCGAACTCGGCGGCGCCCCCTAGGGGCAAAAATCGCAGCGGGCTCAAACGAACGAAAATTCACTTAGCTGTTGGCCTTCTGGCCAAGCAGACGTGGATCTCGATCCTTGCCAGTCGCACGAAAGCACCAAAAGTCACATCAGACACGCCAAAACACAGAAAAAACCGCATCAAAAGCTCCTTAGCAAATCACCACTGTCGGGAGCTCGTGACCACACTCGTCGGCAGCTTGACCGGAACTGTACAATGGTACCTAAAAAAAACCCATGGGTGTTACTATGGTTACAATTGTACCTAAAAACCCATGAGTGTTAACATGGTTACAATCTTAACTAAAAACCCATGAGTATTAGTATGGTTACAATCGTACCTAAAAGCCCATGAGTGTTAACATGGTTACTGCTGTACCTAAAAACCCATGGGTGTTACTATGGTTACAATCGTATCTAAAAACCCATGAGTGTTCCCATGGTTACTACTGTACTAAAAACCCATGAGTGTTACTATGGTTACAACCGTTCCTAAAAACCCATGAGTGTTTACATGGTTACTACTGTACCTAAAAACCCATTAGTGTTACTATGGTTACAATTGTACCAAAAAACCCATATGTGTTAGTATGCTTGCAATCGTACCTAAAAACCCATGGGTGTTTCTATGGTTACAATCGTACCTAAAACCCCAAGAGTGTTAACATGGTTACTGCTGTAACTAAAAACCCATGACTGTTAGTATTGTTACAACCGTTCCTAAAAACCCATGGGTGTTACTATGGTTACAATAGTTCCTAAAAACCCATGAGTATTACTATGGTTACAATCGAACCTAAAAATCCGTGGGTGTTACTATGTTTACAATCGTTCCCAAAAACCCATGAGTGTTAACCTGGTTACTACTGTTCCTCAAAACCTATGAGTGTTACAATGTTTACAATCGTACCAAAAAAAACCACGATTGTTACTATGGTTACAATCGTACCTAAAAACCCATGGGTGTTACAATAGTTACAATCATACCTAAAAATCCATGGGTGTTACTATGATTACAATCGTAGCTAAAAACCCATGGGTGTTACTATGGTTACACTCGTACCTAAAAACCCATGGGTGTTACGATGGTAACAATCGTACCTAAAAACCCATGGGTGTTACTATGGTAACAATCGTACCTAAAAACCCATGGGTGTTACTATGGTAACAATCGTACCTAAAAACCCATGGGTGTTACTATGGTAACAATCGTACCTAAAAACCCATGGGTGTTACTATTATAGTGTTCCCGTACGTTACATTAATTAGACATGATCCAACCTTCTCGTCAGACATCTCTAACGGGAATGATTTATTGTTCCATTGCATATTGAGTAATAGTATCTACGCACGTGTTTGGCTTCCGCGGATTAGCCGTAACTCTCGGAACAAGTACAGTTACCAATATACTACATTCTCCCTTTCTATAAAGAGGTGTCACTATCATTCATATCTAATTCTCCAATATCATTATCTACAACGTAATCATACATCCAATTTGGACGTTGTCGTACTCGTTGAGGTCTTAACGGAATTTCACGATCCAATCTAGACACATCCGCATCTTCCGCCGTTCTCTTCAAACCGCAACTTGTTCGATGAGTTGTGGACGTTTCTGAAGGAAGAAACCTTGAATTCTTGAGGAAGAAGAAGGAGCAGGTTCCAACACCAATGTTCGTTGATTAGAACCCGGTGTTTCTTCGTGAATTGACATAGGTTCTATCTCTGCGGTATGATCAAGCAATGGTGATGGAGATGACGATATAGTAGACGGTGACTTGGGTAACATGCAATCAAATGCTGGCAGTATTTCTCCCTCTGTTGAAGAAGGAGCCGATGTAAAGTTGCTATTCATAGTTGCAGCTTGAGCCAACTTTCGAATATTCCAGCATTTGCCATCATCCGTTTTATACGTTGCATTCCCTACTCTAGCTATTATCTTAACAGGATCGGAAAATTTTGATTCACCCTTAATTACAATACCTGGTTTCTTAATACGAACCAGATCTCCCACTTGAAAAATCCTGTTCTTCGCCGCACGACGTTTATCAGCATATTCTTTTTGTTTCCCTTGTTTGTGTTCCACTCTTTTCAACACCTTCTCATCAGGTTTATAACAAACATTGTCTTTGTTTCGTACATCCAACCGAGAACATACTATCCTACCATGCAATAACTCACTTGGGGCCTTATTTGTGGTGGCATGAGGTGTATTATTATAAACTCCAATCATTTCTAAAACCGACAATTCTAAATCACCTGACGCCACCTGTTTTGCTGTCTGTATAAAACCTCCCAATGTTCGGTTGAAACGTTCTACCAAACCGTTAGACTGGGGATGATAAATGGCAGTTCGTCTGTGTTTAATAGCTCTGCTATCAAACAACGTCTGAAATTCATGACTAGTAAATTGCACGCCATTATCTGAAACCAATATCTCCGGATCTCCTTCTCGAGCAAATAACCTCCTAAGAAAAGAAATTATACGAGCTGTTGTGGCATCTGAAGTCATATGACATTCGACCCATTTTGAAAAATAGTCCACGACTACTATCTGGAATCGTAGATTATGTGGTAAACTATGATCTGGGCCACGTATATCTATTGCAATCTGTTTCCAGGGACCATTAGGTATAAGTACTGGAGTCAGCGGGGCATATGACGTACGTGCCGTCTTATCCAAACCTCGACAAACGTCGCATCTCGAAATTATTTCTTCCACTTGGCGATCCATGCTGGGCCACGAAAAGTGTTGTCGAAGGCGCTGTTTTGTACGTACTATCCCTTGATGAGCCTCTATATGAGCCATGTGAACTGCCCTCTCCCGAAGAATGTCCGGTAACACGATTCTATTCTCCCGAAGCACCACCCCCTTTACCAGTGACAATTCATTGAACACAGGTCTCCAAATCATAGGCACATTTTCTGATCGAGTTCTGCTACCTAACAGCTCGATGACGCGCAAAAGTTGTTTATCTAACTGGACGGCGTCAACAATCTCTGCCCACTGGAACAGTTTCAATTCGGCCGACAAGGAAGATACCACTAAAGTATCCTCATCCCTATCACCCAAACAAAAGTCGTCCGACACAGGCAACCTCGATAACATATCAGGCACGCAATTGCTTACTCCCGCTCTGTACTCAACCGTGTAGTTATACTGTCCTAACCGTTCCACCCATCTAGCTAGACGCATGGGTTTCCGACCAGAACCAGAAGAGCCCAGCAGTGCAACAAGTGCCTGGTGATCAGTACGAAGGACAAACGGTCTGCCCCATAGAAACACGTGCCACTTTTCTATAGCAAAAACACACGCCAGTGCTTCCTTCTCACCAGTCGAATAATTTTTTTGAGCCGCATCCACAGTTGCCGAAGTATAAGCTACGGGTCTTTCTAGGTCACCATGTCTTTGCAGCAAAACAGCGCCTAGACCCTAATCGGAAGCATCTGTAGCCACAATGGTCTGCTTCTGTGGATCGAACACTGCCAAAGGAATGGCATCCCTAATTTGTTTCTTTATATCCACGAAAGCCCGTTCCTGGTCTGTTCCCCACTTAAACGAACTTCCCTGTCGAAGCAATTGTCTAAGCGGTTCCGTACGATCAGCAAAATATGGAATACACCGAATATAAAAAGAAATAGCTCCCAACATTGAACGCAATTGACCAGCATTCTGGGGTCGAGGCAACTCTTGAATGGCCTTACTATTTTCCAGTGTCGGCTTAACTCCTTTTCTACTGATCGTGTATCCGACGAAGTTTATTTCAGATACGCCAAACACACACTTAGAGTTAAGCGTCATCCCAGCCTGTTCTATACGACTTAAAACGGCCTCAAAACGATGATTGTGCTTCTCCACCGAATTCCCGAACACCAAAACATCATCCAAATAGATTACTACCCCTTTTATATCTCCCAACAAGCCCTGCATAGCATCCTGAAATGCCCCGGGTGCAGAGCATAGGCCTTGCGGAACCCGTTTGAAACGATAAAGTCCCCAAGGTGTTCTGAAAGATGTCATGGGGCCAGTTGCAACTGGATGTAAGCACTCATAGCGTCTATTTTGGAAAATATCACTGCTCTTCGCAATTCCAGCAAAAGATCCTCTAGATGAGGGATAGGGAACATGTTAGGTATAACTGCCTTATTTACCTCTCTCAAATCCACGCAGAACCTAAGATCACCGCTTAAGACCTAATCTGATGCATCCGTTTTCTCAATAATACCCTGAGCCAACATTGAGTCTGCCATCTCTTTCACTCTATCGCGTATCTCCAAAGGTAGCCTCCTAAGCTTTTGCTGTTTCGGTAAGATCCCGCTGCGGACTCGCAACTTGTGGCAATACCCCTTAATGCAACCCAATCTCCCCGAAAATAACGGTTCAAACCGACTCAACCGAACTGGAAGATTTATCTGGGATACCGCGGCCACCAAACATTGTCCGGTCCGACAATTTATGTTGACTCCTAACGCCCTTAGAGCATCCATACCTAAGATCGACTGCCCACTCTTCACTACGTACACCTTACACCAAGACTTCTTATTTTGGCACTCTGGTTTTACATCAATTTCTCCTAAAACTACGATCGGTTGTCCTGTATACGCAATAAGTCTCTTATGAGCTGTTTTCAATAACCGCATATCACTCTTAAAATCACTCTCACAGATAATCGTAGCTGTAGCGCCCGAATCCACCATAAAAACTACGTCATAGTCATCTACTTTCACTGAGCATGACAATCTATCTCCATTAAGAACCGACACGGAGTACACATAAATATCATCATCATTGTTAAAACTCACATTAAGACCTCTATTTTCTTCATGTACCGATAAAACTCGCCTGTCTCTGCTATCACACATGATGGCGTAATGCCCAAACTTCCTACAGCTCATGCAAAGTGCATTCCTCGCAGGGCATTGCGGCCACTTCGTATCGTGGTTCGGACTGACACATAGCGAACAACGGTTGCTTCGTGCTTGCGGCCGGCTCCTTGCTTGTTGGTGTCGATGCAGTCCTTGTCTACCGCTTGGCTTCGATCGGTTATTTTGAGATACGAAGTTGATTCCCTGACTCGCATATCGGCTCTCATCTCGTCCGGACTCTACATTTTCACTCGCGAGTGTCGGGCGTATCTCCACCGCAGAGACGTTAAGCGGATTGTTCAAACGACTTGTCTCCAGCAACTTTTGCTCTGTCACTGCTGCTATGACTGCCGCCTTGGCGAGGTCAACATCGCTCTCTTGCATTAACAATGTGTTCCTCACTTGCGTGTTGTTCGTCTTCAAAATGAACTGCGTCAGCATCGCTTCGTCAAGGGAAAACTTATCGAAAGCGCATTGCTTTCCAATCTTTCGTAGGGCTGCCAGATATTCAGCCGCGGACTCTCCAACTCGCTGTGTCCTCATAAAGAACGCTCCCCTCGACAGATACACATTGGTATGGCTGCCAAAACGCAACCGAAGACGAGCTACGGTCGCATCCAATAGCGGTGAAAGTGATTTCGGGTCCACCGTATCGGCACGGTCCTCCACAGCCCGAAACTGCGATTGGCCCTCCTCGCCTAACAGGTGTAATAACAACTCCTGCTATCTCTGATCACTCTTCTCATCGAGACCCGAGGCTCTCAAATACACCGTGAACGCTGACAACCACTCTTCAAACGGTCGAGATGGATTGCCTGGCGACGGCTGAAATGGCGGCGGCGGCGGTATCTCCATGGTGCTTATGACTCTCACAGGCCGTTTGGCCACTTCCTTGATCTTGGATGGTGGGTCACACGATTAAAACAGCACCTTCTTGGTTCGATCCGACTGCGCCAATATAGTGTTCACGTACGTTACATTAATTAGACATGATCCAACCTTCTCGTCAGACATTTCTAACGGGAATGATTTATTGTTCCATTGCATATTGAGTAATAGTATATACGCACGTGTTCGGCTTCCGCGCGTTAGCCGTAACTCTCGGAACACGTACAGTTACCAATATACTACAGTTTATTAACGGGCTACACTGCACTTTACACGGCGGCTTGTTAACGACTGCTCTCTATCGTATCACACTTGCTAATCACTGTTGCAGTAACGTAGCACTCTCGGCACTAGGCGGCGCTACCGCCGTACGCACCCTTGCTACTGTTAACTGCAGGCCACCCTCTCTCGTCTCTGTACGGCAGCACACACGCCTACTTCCACTGTTACAATGCCATTGCGCTGTGCCTCTAACCGCTTACATATGTGTAACACATATCACATATGTGTAACACATATCAGATATGTGTAACACATATCACATATGTGTAACACATATCAGATATGTGTAACACATATCACATGTGTAACACATATCAGATATGTGTAACACATATCACATACGTGTAACATATCACATATGTGTAACACATATCACATATGTGTAACACATATCAGATATGTGTGACACATATCACATATGTGTAACACATATCTGATATGTGTAACACATATCAGATATGTGTAACACATATCAGATATGTGTAACACATATCAGATATGTGTAACACATATCACATACGTGTAGCACATATCACATATGTGTAACACATATCAGATATGTGTAACACATATCACATATGTGTCACACACATCAGATATGTGTCACACATATCACATACGTGTAACACATATCACATATGTGTATATGTGTAACACATATCAAATATGTGTATATGTGTAACACATCAAATATGTGTATATGTGTAACACATCAAATATGTGTATATGTGTAACACATATACACATATGTGTATATGTGTAACACATATCAAATATGTGTATATGTGTAACACATATCAAATATGTGTATATGTGTAACACATCAAATATGTGTATATGTGTAACACATCAAATATGTGTATATGTGTAACACATCAAATATGTGTATATGTGTAACACATATCACATGTGTCACACATATCACATATATGTCACACATATCACATATGTGTAGTACATGTCGCATACGTGTAACACTATCACATATGTGTATATGTGTAACACATATCACATGTGTCACACATATCACATATATGTCACACATATCACATATGTGTAGTACATGTCGCATACGTGTAACACTATCACATATGTGTATATGTGTAACACATATCACATATGTGTCACACATATCACACATGTAATACATATCACATATGTGTAATACATATCACATATGTGTAACACATATTACATATGTGTAACACATATCACATATGTGTAACACATATCACATATGTGTCACACATATCACATATGTGTCACACATATCACATGTGTAATATATATCACATATGTGTATATGTGTAACACATATCACATATGTGTATATGTGTAACACATATCACATATGTGTCACACATATCACATATGTGTCACACATATCACATGTGTAATACATATCACATATGTGTATCACATATCACAGATGTGTAATACATATTACATACGTGTAACACGTATCACATACGTGTAACACGTATCACATATATGTAACACATATCAAATATGTGTATATGTGTAACACATATCACATACGTGTAACACGTATCACATATGTGTAACACATATTACATACGTGTAACACGTATCACATACGTGTAACACGTATCACATATGTGTAACACATATCAAATATGTGTATATGTGTAACACATATCACATACGTGTAACACGTATCACATATGTGTAACACATATCAAATATGTGTATATGTGTAACACATATCACATATGTGTATATGTGTAATACATATCAAATATGTGTATATGTGTAACACATATCACATACGTGTAACACGTATCACATATGTGTAACACATATCAAATATGTGTATATGTGTAACACATATCAAATATGTGTATATGTGTAACACATATCACATATGTGTATATGTGTAATACATATTACATATGTGCAACACATATCACATACGTGTAACACATATCACATACGTGTATATGTGTAACACATATCAAATATGTTTATATGTGTAACACATATCACATATGTGTATATGTGTAACACATATCACATACGTGTAACACGTATCACATATGTGTAACACATATCAAATATGTGTATATGTGTAACACATATCACATATGTGTATATGTGTAATACATATTACATATGTGCAACACATATCACATACGTGTAACACATATCACATACGTGTATATGTGTAACACATATCAAATATGTTTATATGTGTAACACATATCACATATGTGTATATGTGTAACACATATCACATACGTGTAACACGTATCACATATGTGTAACACATATCAAATATGTGTATATGTGTAACACATATCACATATGTGTATATGTGTAATACATATTACATATGTGCAACACATATCACATATGTGCAACACATATCACATACGTGTAACACATATCACATACGTGTATATGTGTAACACATATCAAATATGTTTATATGTGTAACACATATCACATATGTGTATATGTGTAACACATATCACATACGTGTAACACGTATCACATATGTGTAACACATATCAAATATGTGTATATGTGTAACACATATCACATATGTGTATATGTGTAATACATATTACATATGTGCAACACATATCACATACGTGTAACACATATCACATACGTGTATATGTGTAACACATATCAAATATGTTTATATGTGTAACACATATCACATATGTGTATATGTGTAACACATATCACATACGTGTAACACGTATCACATATGTGTAACACATATCAAATATGTGTATATGTGTAACACATATCACATATGTGTATATGTGTAATACATATTACATATGTGCAACACATATCACATATGTGCAACACATATCACATACGTGTAACACATATCACATACGTGTATATGTGTAACACATATCAAATATGTTTATATGTGTAACACATATCACATATGTGTATATGTGTAACACATATCACATACGTGTAACACGTATCACATATGTGTAACACATATCAAATATGTGTATATGTGTAACACATATCACATATGTGTATATGTGTAATACATATTACATATGTGCAACACATATCACATATGTGCAACACATATCACATACGTGTAACACATATCACATACGTGTATATGTGTAACACATATCAAATATGTTTATATGTGTAACACATATCACATATGTGTATATGTGTAACACATATCACATACGTGTAACACGTATCACATATGTGTAACACATATTACATACGTGTAACACGTATCACATACGTGTAACACGTATCACATATGTGTAACACATATCAAATATGTGTATATGTGTAACACATATCACATACGTGTAACACGTATCACATATGTGTAACACATATCAAATATGTGTATATGTGTAACACATATCACATACGTGTAACACGTATCACATATGTGTAACACATATCAAATATGTGTATATGTGTAACACATATCACATATGTGTATATGTGTAATACATATCAAATATGTGTATATGTGTAACACATATCACATACGTGTAACACGTATCACATATGTGTAACACATATCAAATATGTGTATATGTGTAACACATATCACATATGTGTATATGTGTAATACATATTACATATGTGCAACACATATCACATACGTGTAACACATATCACATACGTGTATATGTGTAACACATATCAAATATGTTTATATGTGTAACACATATCACATATGTGTATATGTGTAACACATATCACATACGTGTAACACGTATCACATATGTGTAACACATATCAAATATGTGTATATGTGTAACACATATCACATATGTGTATATGTGTAATACATATTACATATGTGCAACACATATCACATACGTGTAACACATATCACATACGTGTATATGTGTAACACATATCAAATATGTTTATATGTGTAACACATATCACATATGTGTATATGTGTAACACATATCACATACGTGTAACACGTATCACATATGTGTAACACATATCAAATATGTGTATATGTGTAACACATATCACATATGTGTATATGTGTAATACATATTACATATGTGCAACACATATCACATATGTGCAACACATATCACATACGTGTAACACATATCACATACGTGTATATGTGTAACACATATCAAATATGTTTATATGTGTAACACATATCACATATGTGTATATGTGTAACACATATCACATACGTGTAACACGTATCACATATGTGTAACACATATCAAATATGTGTATATGTGTAACACATATCACATATGTGTATATGTGTAATACATATTACATATGTGCAACACATATCACATATGTGCAACACATATCACATACGTGTAACACATATCACATACGTGTATATGTGTAACACATATCAAATATGTTTATATGTGTAACACATATCACATACGTGTATATGTGTAACACATATCAAATATGTTTATATGTGTAACACATATCACATATGTGTATATGTGTAACACATATCACATATGTGTACATGTGTGTGAAATATTGGGTTGGATAGAATAGTTGTATTGGTGGCAGTTGAGTGCAGCCACGATTGTGTTGAAACATGCAGAAGAGATGTACCCTTGTGAAAAATAAATGCAGGCGTCTGCTCTGAACATGACAGTGCACATGCAGAAATGTAGAGAGCACAGACCCCGGTGTGTTCATGTAGAGAGATGAATCCGTGTCCTCCTTGCGTAGTTAGGCGCTAGGTGTAAGCCTTTAGCCAACCATCCGACAGAGTAGCACGCGTACACTTAACACTACACGATCCGAGCCACTGTGAATTAGGGATTAAGGATTGCGATATCGCGCTAATCGCGAACCAGTCAGAGAAACTTCATCAAACCGGCGGCGACGATCGATCCAGCACAAGCAAGCAAACGTTCGGCGCGGCGATTTTGACCCAGCGCGAGTGTGGTGAAAGTTCTGTGCGGTGACTGTGACTCTGTGAATTTTTGACTCGAATAGTGAGTGTGGGGTCAACGTGTGTGTTGCCGATCAGGGAAATTCGCAAGAAGTGGGAACGGTTGACATCGGTGCACAGATTAGTAACAGATCAACCTTCAATGCGCAGAAACTGTCTGTGCTCCGTGGTCGCCTCACTAGACTGCGAAATATGATGGCTCGCAACTGCGAACAGTTGCGACAGATTAACGCTGCCTCCCAAGAGGGCCTTGAAAAGGTCTCAGAAATATCTGATTTGGTTGAGCAGCAGCACGCAGAAGTAGGGAAATTAGACGAGCAGATCTGGGATCACCCAGATGTCAAACCGGAGGAGTTGGAGAGCGACATGGACCACTGCGCCGAACACGATGAGTCAGTACTGCGGTATCGGTCGTATGCGCGACGGCGGCTAGGCTTGGGAAACGATAACCCCGCAGCACCACCAACGGCCAAGCTCGGCGCCAGTTCCGCCATCTTGGATGGCCTTCGTGGTCCCAGACGGGCCCCAAGTGGTGGCAGCGACCACCCGCTGATTCCACCAACCTCCGAAGTGATCTTGCCATTGTCTGCAGCACACCCCGAAACAATAGAAATTGAACCGTTTTCTGGGGCCAACAACAGCAACTACAGGCTGCTCCGCGCTCAGCTCTCTGCTTGGCTGGCGAGACGACCGCACGCTTCGGGCCGGAACGCTTGCTGGCTCTGATCGCGGAACTGCGTGGCCCGCCCCGCGCGCTTGTGGAGAGCCTATAGCTGATTGACGCGAACTTCGAGGTGGCTTTAACACTTCTGGACGAGAACTACGCGAGGCCCGACCACGAGCTACAACGAGCGACTGACCGGATCAGTGCTGCGCCTAGTGTACGTGGTACGAATGACGCCGTGGGGCTGCGAGCGGTATTGAATCACATTCAGTCCACGGGGTTACAGTACACGGCGTTACGATCATCAAGCATTCGACCACAGCGGCCGCCATCAGGCCACAGCAGCTGCAAAGGCCGTGCATGTTCAGGCCGTGCATGGCCGAGCTGTGAACACCGACTATCACGATGCACGAGTGACATGACGCTGTAGCAGCGTTAGGCTGTGGTCGACAAAAACTTGCGGTGCCATGTGTGCCTTTGGAGGAAACACACGTGTGGTCAACGGTGCGAGGGTGTGCAGGGTCAGTGCCAATGGTGCAAATAGCGGGACAATTACACATCGATGCACCCAGGCCCGCGGACTGGTCAATCGGTTTCATCCGTGATTCCCACGGTGTCCGCAGCGGCGGTTTGCGAGGCATAAGCGCTATTGATGACCGCATCCGCGCGAGTGTCGTACGCAGGCACCGAAACACCGGTGCGCGTATTCTTAGATCCCGCCAGTATGGTCAGCTTTTTGGCACCAGCTGTTGACAAACGACTTCATGAGCTACAGCCAATAGGTCGTGAGGACCTCGACATTCACGGCATCAACGGAAACAACGCGTTCACAGCTGATCGATATCGCCGTCGTGTAGATGGATGCCAAGGGGATTCCGGTGGTGTCAACCTCGCTGCCTTCGCGTACGAATTTAATGTTAACCCGTCGAACAACTGTACCCCGCATGTGCTGCGAGCTATTCCTAAGTTCGGCCAGAAGTACCCGCTTGCCGACCAGTCTTACCTAGGAGATGCTCGAGCGCCGGCACCCGAATTACTCATTGGTATGGATTACTTCTATCATTTCGTGGGAAAGGCTATGCTCAACGCGACGAAGACGCTACTGGCATCGAAATCAAAAGTTGGTTGGGTCGTCGAAGGTGCAACCAGCCGATCGACTGACTCGGTGGATTTGAAGCTCACCCGGTATGTTGTGCCGCCGTGTTATCGAAACCGGCCCGCGACCTCGAGAAGTTGTGGAGCACCGACGCTATTGGTATACAGGATACCCCGCCTGCAATGCTGTCGGTGGAGGAAGCGGACGCCGTTGCGAGCTGCTGTATGATGGTAACTCGTACACTATGGTGATGCCCAAGGGAGCCTCTATATCGTCGCTCACCAACAACCTCGATCAAGCTCTGCGTCGCCTGAATAGCAAGCGGCGTGCATTGGAAAGGGACCCCCCGACCTTTGCGCGGTATCAGGAAGAAATTATAGCATTCGTCCGCGAGGGGCACGCAGAGCTGGTGACGGACTTTGACGTCAACTCAGCCGGGCTGGTGGATGGTACCTACCACATGTCACACCACCAGGTGGTCACGCAGGACGATCATGGACAGCAGCAATGGCGGATCGAATTTGACTGCTCAACTGCTGGACCGGGCAAAACGTCGCTTAACAGCCATCTGTTACCTGGGCCCAACCTGAACCCAGACGTGGTGAATCTCCTCATCAACTTCCGGCTTCATCGAGTTTCCGTATCAGCCAATCTGTCTCGCGCGTATATGATGCTGAACCTTCGGGAGTCAGACCGACCGTACTTCCGGTTTCTTTGGCAAGGGCACGATGATCAGGCGATCAGCTGCTACCAGATGCGTCGGGTCACCTGCTCGCAGCCACCTTGCGATGCGTATTCAAGCGAGTGGACCCGGACGACTCGATGCGACTGGGATAGTTTCAGTACCACGACGACTCGTGTCGTAGTTTTCAGAGTGAGGCAGAGGCGGTTGCTTACATCGACAAGGTGATCGCGTGGTTCGACTCTGCAGGGATGAAGCTCGCAAAATGGAAAACTAATCATCCAGTAGTCGTCGAGCACCTTCGTCAACTTGGCATCGAGGCTGCTGAGGCCTGCGCTATCGAATGCGCACTGCTCAAGGTGCTAGGAATTGCTTGGCGCCAATGCAAGACGTGCTCAAGGTGCAGCTGGTATCGCTCGGAAGAGAAGGCGGCGAAATACAAGCGGCCACGAAGAGAACAGTTCTCAGGTTCGTCGCCTCCGTGTTGGACCCCATCGGGTGGTTGGCCCCGTTCACACTCCGGGGGAAAAGGTTGATTCAGGTGCTGTGGCAGGAGGACCTCAAATGGGACCAGCCGCTGCCGACTACGGCTCTGAAGAAATTCAAGGGATGGGCCGCCGAAGTCGAACCATTCTGCGGTCTGCGGATCCCGCGACACTACCACTGCCCGAATAGGCCTGTGGCCGGTACCAGCTCCATGTTTTCGGGGACGCGTCGGCAACGGCATATGCTGCAGTTGCTTATTTGTTGTCGATCTACGACGATGCTACAAGCGACTGCGCGTTAGTAATGTCGAAATCCTGACTTGCCTCCCGCAAAACGATGACACTACCGCGCCTGGAACTCATGGCAGCTGTAATAGCGACGCGCTTTCGTGCGTTCCTGTTGGAACGGCTGGCCGTTAAGGTGGACAGCGTAGTGCATTACACCGATTCGTCCACGGTGTACCACTGGTGCACCGTCGAGAGACCGGCGCGCTGGAAGGGATTCGTGTGCAATCGGGTTGCCGAGATCCAGCGTGTAGCACCTGCCGAGGAGTGGTACCACATCGACGGCAACGAGAATGTGGCAGATTTCGCAAGCCGCGGGGTCACCGCCTAATAGCTCAAAGAGAACGATGAGTGGTGGCATGGGCCCCGATGGCTTCGCAACCCTCTTGAGGATCGGCCGTGTCGCAAACTAAGGAGCGCTGGTGAGATGGAAACAGAGGCAGCCGTGGAGCAACGAATCGTCATCGCTCCGGTAGTCATCCGCGAGCCACTGGTTGACATATCGAGGTTTAGTTAGCTACAGACGGTATCGCGAGTGGTGGCACTCGTACTTGGCGCCACCCGCCGCATGCGGCGTCATCCCTGTCCTCCATGGCGCTCTGCTCTCAGGCCGAGATTCTTCTCGCACGGTGGACCCAGGAGCTACACCTCAAGGAAGAGCGCGATAGCTGTCGTCGCGACGAGAGGCCACAGAACAAGATCCCACTTGCACGATATCAGCTATTCCTCGACGGCAGCGGATTACTGCGAGTCAAAAGCAGGTTGAGCACGGCACAAGGGATTGCATACGACGAAGCCAACTCAGTCGTCATACCCGGTCAGGTCCCTTACGCTCGTCTGCTGATCATATACCACCACCGCATAAAAGCGCACTTCGGCGCCAACGTCATCCTCCACGCACTGCGTCAACGGTACTGGATAACGAGGGGACGGCACGTGATCAAGAGCCTGTTACACCGCTGCGTAATTTGTTGGATGGCCCACGGAGCGGCCGGGAGCCAGGTGCAGCCACCGCTGCCGACGGAACGGGCGTCACTCGTCGTACCCTTCAAGCCAACTGGGCTGGACTTCTGTGGCGCATTTTTTGTCCGGAGTCGCTAGGGAGCCGCGAAGACATACATCGCGCTCTTCACGTGTGCCGCCCCACGCGCGATACACCTGGAGTTGGTGCCGGCGAGGTCCTGGCTGTCGTGAGCTCCTTGCCGCGCGGCGAATGGAGTGGACATTTAACTGTCCCAAGGCACCCTGGCATGGCGGGTACTTTGAGCGCCTGGTCGGAACGGTCAAGGTGGATGAGACGGCGTCGTTCGCACGTACGGAGTCCGTTTTGTTAATGGCTACCAGTCGAGGCGTGCCGCTCAATTATTGCATCCGCTGGAAGTTGTAGAATAATAACACCTTCGTCTCTAGTAATCATGACCTGAGAATGAATAATTGCGTTACATCATGAGAAATAATGCTTGAGTTACAATAATTCAATAATGATAACAGTAATACATAAAGGTTAAGAGCTGAGGCATGCCAGATAAAAGAACAGCTGAGGGTCAGCTCGCAAAAAAAAAATGATAATATGGACTGCGCTCCCTTGGGCTTATACGATCTTAAGAACATAATTTTATGAAAACTAATTATCCTCCTTTTTCTCTTTGATTTAACCAAAGAGGTAGATGGGTGCACCACTCGTCCGCCCATCTAGGTGGACTGTGAAATATTGGGTTGGATAGAATAGTTGTATTGGTGGCAGTTGACTGTAGCCACGATTGTGTTGAAACGTGCAGAAGAGATGTACCCTTGTGAAAAATAAATGCAGGCGTCTGCTCTAAACATGACAGTGCACATGCAGAAATGTAGAGAGCACAGACCCCGGTGTGTTCATGTAGAGAGATGAATCCGTGTCCTCCTTGCGTAGTTAGGCGCTAGGTGTAAGCCGTTAGCCAACCATCCCACAGAGTAGCACGCATACACTTAACACTATACGATCCGAGCCAATGTGAATTAGGGATTAATGATTGCGATATCGCGACCCTCCCTTGCCCACAGTATATGTATTACACATATGTGTATATGTATTACACGTATGTGTATATGTGTTACAAATATGTGTATATATGTTACACATATGTGTATATGTATTACACGTATGTGTAAATGTGTCACAAATATATGATATGTGTTACAAATATGTGTATATGTGTTACGCATATGTGATATGTGTTACAAATATGTGTATATATGTTGTACATATGTGTATATGTGTTACAAATATGTGTATATATGTTACACATATGTGTATATGTATTACACGTATGTGTATATGTGTTACAAATATGTGTATATGTGTTATAAATATATGATATGTGTTACACATATGTGATATGTGTTACAAATATGTGTATATATGTTACACATATGTGTATATGTATTACACGTATGTGAATATGTGTTACAAATATGTGTATATGTATTACACGTATGTGTATATGTGTTACACATATGTGATATGTGTTACAAATATGTGTATATATGTTGTATATGTATTACACGTATGTGTGTATGTGTTACACATATGTGATATGTGTTACAAATATGTGTATATATGTTATACATATGTGTATATGTATTACACGTATCTGTATATGTGTCACATATGTGATATATGTTACAAATATGTGTATATGTATTACACGTATGTGTATATGTGTTACACATATGTGATCTGTGTTACAAATATGTGTATATATGTTACACATATGTGTATATGTGTTACACATATGTGTATATGTGTTACACATATGTGTATATGTGTTACACATATGTGTATATGTGTTACACATATGTGTATATGTGTTACACATATGTGTATATGTGTTACACATATGTGTATATGTGTTACACATATGTGTATATGTGTTACACATATGTGTATATGTGTTACACATATGTGATATGTGTTACAAATATGTGTCTATATGTTACACATATGTGTATATGTATTACACGTATGTGTGTATGTGTTACACATATGTGATATGTGTTACAAATATGTGTATATATGTTATACATATGTGTATATGTATTACACGTATGTGATATATGTTACAAATATGTGTATATGTATTATACGTATGTGTATATGTGTTACAAATATGTGTATATATGTTATACATATGTGTATATATGTTATACATATGTGTATATGTACTACAGGTATGTGTATATGTGTTACACATATGTGATATGTGTTACACATATGTGATATGTGTTACAAATATGTGTATATATGTTACACATATGTGTATATGTGTTACACATATGTGATATGTGTTACAAATATGTGTATATATGTTATACATATGTGTATATGTATTACACGTATGTGTATATGTATTACACGTATGTGTATATGTGTTACACATATGTGATATGTGTATATATGTTATACATATGTGTATATGTATTACACATATGTGATATGTGTTACAAATATGTGTATATATGTTACACATATGTGTATATGTATTACACGTGTGTGTATATATGTTACACATATGTGTATATGTATTACGCGTATGTGTACATGTGTTACATATATGTGATATGTGTTACAAATATGTGTATATATGTTATACATATGTGTATATGTATCACACGTATGCGTATATGTGTTACAAATATGTGTATATATGTTATACATATGTGTATATGTATCACACGTATGCGTATATGTGTTACAAATATGTGTATATATGTTATACATTGTGTATATGTGTTATACTTATGTGTATATGTTCTCGAAAATAGAACAGCTGGTATGGAACGACGGATGTTACCAGTAAATTTTTAAACAAAGCGCCTCGACTCTTGCTCGACCGATCACCAGCATAGCGAACTTATCCATTGAGAAGGGTTGCTTGCCTTCCAGATTAAAAGACGCAATCTTGTTGTAGCAGAGTGGTATTTCCACCCCCTCCTCGGGCTTGTATGCCATCTTGCCAAAGGTAACCTCCTCGCAAACCTAACAATCTCGTTCTCATGAACGACGGCCGGAAACCAACGTTCTGGCTAGTCAGACGTGAGGAAATCCAGGAATTGCACATCGCCCTGACGACATGCAGTGAAGAGATGGTGACAGCAGTGTCAGGCTGGAAGGTCCTCATGGACGAGGCCAATCTCTGTGACCACCACTGTATTGAGTTTTCGATCACAAAAGGCGCACCATATTCGTCTGCTCTCCCACCGGAAAGCACAGGCGTCAGAATCAGGAATGCAAGGATGATGGAGAACGCACTCGCAAAGGCATTTTTAGAAACGTAGCGTGCCACAGCTGGCAGAGGAGCTACATGGCCCACTGCTCGAAGCATATGGCCTCTGATTTGCCGGTGCATCCAAACGAAACGCGAAAGGCTTGGAAATTATCATCGAAAAACGTCTACGATCCTTCGTCAAGGATTTCGTACTGCAGGAGAGACAGTACGGACAGAGACAGCATGATTAGAGACAGTATGATAGAGACAGTATGATTTCATCATAGAGACAGTATGATTTCGTACACATCTCCGAGACAGTACGGGTTCCGGAAGCATAGATCGATTCAAACACGGATACGGTGGTGACTATTGGGGAGCTCCATCATAGGTCCCCAAGGAGGACTCGCCAGTTACTGGCTTCGGTCATCCTGGATGAGAGGTACTAGTTCAATTGCCTGCCATGAAAGGTAATCCTGGAGACGCTTAAGAGGAAACACGGCCTGTCGTACTTGGTCAGTGTAATCTCCGATTACCTTTAGAATCCAAAAATTACGAGCAACGGAACGACGATGGACAAGGCAGCCGGTGTTCCACAGGGCTCCATTCTTGGCCCACTCTTGTGGAACATCCCTTGCGACGACGTCCTCCGCATCGAAGGCCTCGAAAGGGGTCGAAACGCTAGCTGGGGGCTATCTGGATAGTGGACTCAGGGGTAGCGTGCACAGGAAGATTACCACGGCAAAGGCAAGAAAGGTAGCGAACGATATTGCAACGAGTCTTCCAAATGTGCACGGTCTTAGACGGTCTGGGTGCTCATAATGTCCGTCGCAGAATCTATAGCCCTCTTCGAATGCTCCGTTTGGTTCTCCTCGGCCACGGCCACAACATACAAGAGAATGTTGCTTGGAAAAACACAGCCAACGACCGCGCTTAGGATCCTCCAGGCGTATCTCACAGTCAGGTATCCCCCCCCCCCCCTCCCATGGGACCTGCTTGTCGACGAACGGCGCAGACTGTGGAACAAAGGACCAGGACGATCAAGAGAGGCAGAGCGGGACGCACTGCTGGTTGCGTGGCAAAATACATGTACAAGATTGCGCACGTCTGAACCCGGAGCCAAGGGGACCACGGGCGAGAAACCTCCCTCCGAGCATGCTACGTACGAGCATGAAGGATTTCGTCCATTTCGTTTGTGAAACAATCAGCGGCTGGGAAATCGGGCCGAGACTAATAAAGAGGTGCTCGAAAAAATAGGACTACTAAGATTCCCCTTCATCGCAGAAACCGCCGAGGGAGGAAGAAGAGAAGACACAGGACGTGACGTGTGTGGGTCTATGGGCACCCTCCCCACAGAAAGGTATACGCTAAGGATAACGTAACAATTGTGTCGGGTTTGCAGTTTGATGGGAACGGCTTGTCTGATGAGATGGGCAATTCGACGGGTGACCTCGGCCATTTGATCCGGTAGGCGTCTACCGAAATCTCGGTCAACAGAGTTGGCCTTGGCACATCTTTAGCAAGAAATTACGGTTTCCCTTGAAAAAAAGCAAGTCTGTCTCGGAACGCTTTTAACGTTGCAGCTGCCTTCAATTGCTCACGTCACTAGATCTTCAGAGTGCTTTGGGTACACCCCGGAGAGGACGTGTTTCGCTTGTGTGTACGGAAAAGGCAATCGAGACTTTCAAAACTTTTGGTTATGTTGTCAACACAAGCAAGACGTGTCTGATGTTAGTATGCTTCGGAGAATCATCGATGTACAGCAGATCACTCTGAGTGGGGCACTACTTGACTTATCTCAGACTACCAAATGCTTGGGACTTTATCTACATGAGACTTTGAAATGGCAGAGTCACCTAGAATCAGTAGCCCCTAACTGTTACTCTACAGTTGCAGCTCTAAGACGTTTCAGACTAATAGGTGTTCCATTGGATGGTCTCCTTCTCGTTTACAAGGGTCTGTTATTACCAGTCTTATTATGTTATGCACTTCCAATGTAGGGGGGAAGGGTATTAACGCGCATGTCGTGGGGTTCAAATCATCCGGAATAATGCCCTGAGAGTTATGTTGGTACAAGCCAGAGAGTTCCTGTTTGTTTATCTATTTACCTCGAATGATTTGCTCTCGGTCGATAGGCTTTACATTATGAGGATTGTCCTGCTTGCATTGAAGGCGACGAAAGGTAGGATTCTGCCTGAAATCTCATTCCCACTCATCCTCGTCATCAGCTGCTCTAATCGCCGTGCTACCATATATATATTGGTGAAAGGTCCCCCCAGTATCCTTCAAACAGAATTCCCGATAGCGTGGTCGTCAGTACATGCGGCCTAATCGCCGATTAAGGCAGACCGATATGGTCAGGACCACCCATACAGGCAGACCCCGAGGTGGATTCAACCGATTGATCAAGTGGTGGACGTTGTCGCACTGGGAGCGTGCTGCGAAGCCTCGGAATCGAGGTGCAATACACTTGGCACAATGCACAGTTGCAATGGCGCAGCCGGCCGTACAGTGGAATAATAAAAATAGAGTTTGAACTGATTAGGCAAACCGACAGATTAAAATAGCCGAACACACTATTCTGCTTGTATTCTATTGCTTAGCTATACTTTATATGTTTATTTGCTTCTACCATCGACTATCCTACGGTTGCAATCATGGCCTGCATTTTTTACGAACTTTGAAAACAATTTCATGAATCTGTGATCTACTAAAGCTCTAAGTCACTAAAATGAATATGATGGATGGTAAACAGCTTTGATAATACCCCTCATCGTTGATAAGAAATAGTAAACCGCTTATATTTTATGTACGCTATTAATAGCTCTGCCCATTTAATTTTGTTGGACACAGCCTGTTACCGTCATTAGACCATGTGAGTTTAATAAATTATCAAACAGTCAGAGGAATTAAAAAGCACATAAATGATTTCGTCCACCTTAGGCAGGCCAACTGCAAAGTGACTATGAAGACCCTGTATTACACAAATTGCCGTTAAAGCCTCCTTTGTGACTGGCTTAGCGAAGTAACAATAAATCGTCAGCGCATAGTGGTTTACGTCTGGTAAAAGACTTCTTTCCAAATCTGGAGAGGCGACCTTGGCACCTCTTCTGGCAAAGACGCGCCGCTAGCCAAAGTCGAATCGTCTTTCCTAGACCACAGCCACTGCGCGCATCACTCGTGTACATCGCAAAACATTGCATATGATGAGAAATTATTTGTATAAGCCTTTAGTTTTTACTATTTGAATAATTAGAGCCAACCGATGGCTTCTCAGTGTCGTCAAAAAATAGAAGCTTTGCCAGAAAGACCATGATATTTGCACTGTGCACTGAATATTACCTACTGTCGGTCGTAAGTCTACTAAGTGCTAGAGTTTTACTAATATAGAAGGTTCTGTCTATATGTAATGTATTCAGATATCGCATATTTGTGATATATACGCATCACATCTGTACATAGGGGTAATATACATACATCACATATGAACATATGTGTAACCGCTAAGGTCATTGAAGTTTTCTTCTACTTAGAACTCTGGATAGACTTTGAGACTACAATATTTGTTTGATTGCAGTAAATACAGCCCTGAAATTATATTGCATGTGTATCTATATATATATAGATCAGTAGATGCATACTTGAGATAGTGGTATTGGGCAGGGATCCATTAGGCTAACGAACAATTAGCAGAATGTGTATTGTACTTGATTCTGTGTTATAAAGACACACTGATTTTCTGTCTTGCATTTTTAAATCTCTTTTTGGTGGCTTTGGCTGGTTATCATGCGAGCAGTGTCAAATATCTCTATATATCCCACTTTAAAGCGTCGTGGTATGAATAATTCAGAAAATCTTTGTAACGAATTTTGTTGCAGTTTCTTGTTCTGGCAGTCCTGCTGCCTCCGTTATGCAAGATTACTGACACGAAGGGTAGATTCATAACAAATATCAAAGCTTAGCAGGTGTTGTCGATTACGAGATTAAAAATTACTGGTATTTATCTCATGGCAAACTTCATTTATAACATTAACATAATATAACATAGCATTTGCGGTTTATTTCCGGAATTGCAATTTTAACAATGCTTAAATTCTCGATTAAAACATAGAGTAAAAATAAGAGTGTATTATCACCAAATTGGTCATGCAATTACGATTTCACAATTATAATCGATTATTCTGTCTACAGATATATGCATTCATATATTCAAATTATTTACAATTCACAATATTAATATTATTTGATTCACACAATTAGATAATTATTTATCCCATGTTATTCTTCTCGGCTCGAAGGTTCATCCATTTATTATACCTTTCAAATTGATTGACACGAATTCATCGACGTGATATGGATTTTCCTCTGCCCTGAGATAACTCTTTATGCGTCCTACGCCGTACGTAATGAGAAAAAGCTTACGCACATAAATTACAGTATATGTTTGCCTTGTTCTTGATATTCGAACGCGAACGAGTATTTCTGCATAGACATAGCTAATTTGCGGTAAACCTCATTGGTTCTTTTATCTACATTTCACTGTAACATAAAGTCGTTCACAATTCATCGCATGGTTAATTAACTCTGACTTAAATGACGTCTCCGATCCCCAGTTCTTAGGGACCATTTCTTCTCTTGTTTCGTTCGCATATTCATTCTCGCATCTCGTGGACTCTTTCCCTTTGTGGCGGGCTGAGAGAGTGTCCGACATATGGGTGAGGGTATGTCGATCTTCCCTTCAGGAGTAGTTGAGCCCGCCGCGATCGGGCGGCAAAGAGCTCTTCCTTCGAGAGGAACGTGTTCACCCTCCCGACACGGTAAAGTACGATACCGGAACCACAGAGCGAATTTACAATTAATCGCCATTGTTCTGGCTTTGTGCGATGAACGATTCGCATTTTGGCGTGAACTTAGCAAAACTAGCGCGAACGCGAAAAATTGAAATAGCCGCAGACGAGCAGGATATGATGGCATTGCTAACGTGAACTGATATAGCAACCTCATGTGATTCGGAGGGAGAGACACTTTCTTCCATGTTAGCCGCCTCCGTTTCTGTCGGGTGACATGAACATTAAGGCAAAATACAGTGGTTAAAGGTAGAAACGTTTGCCTGCACAGAATAAGCGAAGAAAGCTGTTGAGAGTAGGTTTATTTGTTGTAGAGAACGTGAGCTAGTATATGTATGTATTTTGTGAAGAAGTGAGAATATCGGCTTAATCATCTTAAGGCAGGGTAACACCTCGGACAAACTCGATCGAAAACAGAACAACAACTAGAAACGACGGTAGGGTGCACGGCCCTCATCGGCAGCGATGGCCGAGCTCCGTGTGCTCAACCTGTTTCTGTTGTTGGCGTGTTGTGTGATGTTGGGTGCCCATGCAGTGAATGTGGACCTTGATCATGTACTTGTGCACACCGGACCAGACCATTCCAAATTTGGATTTTCTGTCGCCATGCATATTTCCAACGGACAGCCGATGTAAGTTCATCATGTGATAATAATAGTTAGTTTGACACAAATATATATATTGCTATGTATAACGCTTTGTTTGTATGAAATTATACTGTTGCTTGGATTATGTTCTCAGCTAAAACAACTCGGGATCCATTGGCATACTGACCCTCGATTGGGATACGATTGATGATGAGTGTCTTCCATCCACAAGAATCGAGGAGTGCATGTAAAATCACAACCCAAGAAACACTGATGAAAATAAAAAAATGCTTCCTCTTTTCAAAATCATGAGCCGAACGCTCGGATAACCACCAAATCTAAAATTGTTTTCATGGCAAATTTGTCTTCGCTATATCATTAAATCAAACGTTAGTGAACTCAATTCGATGAATCTCCGCGAAGTTTGCGCTACGAACCAATTCTGGGCTAAAAAAATACAAATGAGACATACCCGCAACCGTCTTTCTCATCCATCAAGATACAAATGATTTATCTTGACAGCGCTGTTATTATTCAAGGGGTTTAAAAAATTTGAAATTATTATATTTGCACATGAAATGTGCCAAAGGAGCAAACATTGATGGTATTCTATGTAGTGAGTGCCCCCAAGGGTTCAACATTTGGAAAGTACGAACAAGGCCCGTCCTAGGCTCAGGGGCGTCGACGATTTACTCTGTAATTTGGCTTGATTTGAGTTTTCTAAGAATCTGTTCATGTCCGTGACACAAAAAAGTCGCATATACTTCGGGACCGAAAACACTGCCATCATTACGGGCACTCGTATAATCCTAAAGTTCACATCACCCCATTATTCTACTAATGGTTACTGAGTTAAGTTTTGCCTCAGCTGTTATATTCCGTTCAAGCACGCTCGGACCCTTCACATTTTACTGTTAAGTGTCTGGCAAAACGGACGATAATTCTTATCTTTGCACCAAGTATATGACAAAGAGAAAAATAGTAATAATAATAATAATAATTAAAATAATTATTATTAGTAGCAGTATTATGGCTACAAGTATATTTACAATAATTATGCGTACTTACAATTTCTTAAAGTGCTGTCCAAATACTGCCTTAAAAACCAGCAATGTAAACTGTGAGGCGCCAATTCCGCTTAGAAGAGAGTTTTAAACGGAAGCATAAGCATCAATGGCCGACATTACTGTAGTACCACTACGATTAGAACAGCCACCACGACTACTGTTCATCGATAGCTTAGAATCACAAATATTAGGAAACATATCGTGCACTATTTTCACACAATTCCACGCATAACAGACACTCGGTACGGAGGAGGGGGGGCGGCTTCGCGGAATATTAAAGAGTTTGAAGATGGGACGAGACGGGTGAGGTAAAATAATTGAGAAAAATTAGTAAATTGTTTTAATGTAAATACATAGTTATGCCTCGATGTATATTTATAAGCAGAGGCGCGCTATAACAAACGGTGGTTTCTGGTGCTCACCATATACCTACCACGCGGTATAAACAGATTAAGATATACTATAAATAGCTGACAATACGACATTCAACATTTAAACCCTAGCGTACTCCGGTTCAATTAGTTATGAAATATGTTCTTTGTTTCACGTTTAAACGGGAAAAATTACTCAAAAATCGGTTTTATGCCAAGCAAGCTAAGTTGAGTAAAAAGGTATAAACGTGTTTAATACTCGGGTAGACATACTCGTAATGATTGGATTGGGTATCATAACAGCAAAATTGCCAGGGATATGCTTGCAATGAGAAGCTCGCCAGGACTTGATTTAACTATAGCTAGACATATTTTCTGGACATGAACTCTTTGAATAATTAATGGCTATTTCCCCTAGCTAGGTGACAGGAAAATGATTTAAAAAAAATACTCAATATATAACCTTGAGATCGGAGTCCCGAATCCCTTCAGATCTTCGAACATTGAAATACGTGTCGTTATTCATTATGGTAAACCTATTCGTAATCGACCATTCCTCCATTCGGCGCTGATGAAATGTAAAGGAAAGGATCCGTTCGACCAAGTTGATACAGATCTTGAAAAGGGGGTTCGAATGCGGGCAGTTGTTGTTGCGGTGGTCGTTATACTGCAGCAGTAGCAAGGACCTTTATGGCGCCAGCCGACCAGACCCCGTTCCATGACCATGACCAAGCGCATGACGAACAGTCAACGGCATCATCAGCGTTACAACGTTCAACGATGGAAGAATATGCCCTGTCTGCGTAGTGAACGACGACACTACCACCACCACCACCACCATCACTACTTCTCCTTCTTCGAATACTACTCGACTACTACAACTACTACTATGCTGTTGCTGCAGCAGCATAAGCTGCTGTTGACTTTCGACTGCCGGCGCCCGCTTCTCGCGAGCTCAACACAACGAGCCCGAGACCTCCAGCCAGAGAAGCAGGCACTGAACAGTAGTACCACACCATAGCACACGAAGCAAAGCGAAGCACTGCAACGCAACGGTGCTGCTGCTGCTGCTACTGCTCTCGAGCAACCGCAATTCTCAATAGGCGGACGGACGGACGGACGCTCGTAGTCAGAGTCGCTCTCTCTCTCTCTCGCGCACGCATCCACACACAGCGAGACTCAGGCGGCAGGGAGGCACGAGAAGAGTGGCTGTAGTCGATCAGGCAAGCAGGCTCGAGGAGTCGAAGCCCACAGGGCGGCTGTTGTATGAGCGAAGGAAGGCAGGAAGCCAGCCGGCAAGGTAGGTAAGCACGCAGGCAGGCAAGCAGACAGACAGCCGGGCAGATCAGTCCACACACACACACAAGGCTCTAGCTAAAGCTGGCCATCGTTGCTGCTGCTGTTGTTGCTATCGTCTCCATAGTTGACTGTGTGCGGTGGTAACTCACTGCTGCCGCCGCCGCCGCTGCTTTGTGCTGAAGGCTCACAGCGGTTGCAAAAGGAAGATGTTGGCTGGTGGGCCCTACGGATAGGCCGAACTACCCTAAGGCTAAAACGACCACCACACATATGTGTTACGGGTTGAAGCAAAAGTTCCTGTCTCTCGATCGATCGCGTTACAAAATATAAAATAGTATTTTCTAAATGCCATGTACGATGAATATAACGGTGCACTGAGTTAAACGAAAGGGGGGTATACGTTCTCTTGCCAATGTTGCCGCTCTCGGTCAATTCTGCCGCTATTATCTGTTAGAAGCAAAAAGAAAACGCCACTTTTCGTATTGGTTTTATGCCGGATAATCTGCTGGGAGCGAGCGATGCTGGGCGTGACGGCGCCCAACTTCGTGCGACGTTCAAGTGTATAGCTCAGTGTCGACCGATACGCTTGTACTTATATATATATCCAGTGGTCCTCGGGAATATTGATTTTTCAGTTTCATGCAGGTTCCACCGCGCCCATTCTTCACAGTGTAGGCGGGGCTCACAGGAAGCTCTTCCGCAAGGATCTGTCCGATGGATGTATATATACATCACTTGGACTAAAAACTTGGGCCATATTTGTGTCTTGCGTTTCGTGACCATGGTGACACGGGGACGACAGGATAAGTGCGCACGTGGGAAGTGCACTTCGTGTGGATGTTAGTAACGCAGTGGAGGCAAACTGACAATGGACATTAATTATCATGTGTATTGTTAGGCTCTAACATACTTTATGTATTAGAGTGAGTACTGCTATCAGCTATGATAGCAATACTCACTAAATGAGTCGCAGTGATAAACATTTATTCAGACATAAAATAATTAGGAATTATTTCTAGGGATTATTGGGGGGGGGGGATTAGCAGGGGCCGGGGCTGGGGCCGACATTGTCCCGAGGAAGGCGATGGCATTGCCTCTCTGCACAGCGAGGGATAGGCGTTGCAGGAGGAAAGATCCTACGTGCTTGTCCCCGGTGGCGCGGATCAGTCTATGGAACACCCTTTCGAGGAAGTTCTCAGTGAGGGGGCCGTGCGCGCCTAAGGTCTCAAAGGCGAGGGAGAAAAAAAGATGGGTTGCCTGGAGTGCGGCGTACTTCCGTAGCTTGGCCCGCTCCGCACGCGCTACCGCGTAACCGGGGTGGTCGCACAGAGGTTGATATAAGAGTCGCGGTTATTACTGTATCCGCTATATGTGGAGACCGTTTCAGAGACTAACAGTAGATATGCTGGCCCCTCTCATTCATTGTCATGTAATTATAATAGAAAGTGACTTTCTTGTAAATGGCAGATTTTCATTATTTTGTACCTTACACATAATCGGAACGTGATACGATATATTACATACACTCCGAACGAATACAAGAACATAAGTCAATTAATCTAATATGTGACTCGTATACGCATAGAAGTAAGCACAGTACGACCCATATGATTCGTCCTTGAAGCAGAGCTACACAGCAGTACCGAGACCTGTAATGGAATATCAGTTGAGAGCCAGCTACGAGAAAAAAGACGAAAGGTATATCCGTATTGAATACATGCGAATATAAATGGATTTTGAGCAATTATTGGATTTTCTCGAGTGGATCTGATAACTACCTTGGAAAGTCTTTGTTTAAGGTCTACAAGCTCAAAACTGTTCAAATGCGATCATAAACAAAGAAGAACAGAGACAGAGAGTGTGTGAAAGAGAAAGATGTTTTGATGCACCACCAGGAAGTGGCCACTCAGAGAGGAGGTCTTCGGATCTCATCCGAATCAGGAGCGGACTTTCTAGAAGGGAATCCATTCGGACTAAAACACTCGCTCTTCTACGTTCTCAGGCTCCACCAAACAGCACCCCACCGCAGGGCACGCCACACCCGTGTACGCGTAGTCTTTCATAGTCTCGGAGTACACTCCTATCTCATCCATCGAAGATTGCTCTCAAACGACGAAAATGACGAAGGAGTACTTGTGGCGGCAGTAGTAGTAGTAGTAATAGTTGTTTCGAAAATTCTTCTCGAAGAATGTTCCCTCTTGTATTTCCCATCTTTATGGATCTTGTCGTCTGGCTGATGGCGGACAGTAGCAACAAGATTGGCTCTAACTCGAACTCGGAGTGGGCGAACAGGCTCACAGAGACGATTGACTGAGAGGTGGAACAACATGCAGCAGATCTGCCGACGCACGATGCTAAGACCGATCTCAAAGAGCGAATGGAGCCGCTCACTCAGAAGAAGAAAGCAGAACATGTGTTTTCTGTGGGTCTACTTTCTAGGGGAGGCGCCGCGATGCCTGTGAGTATGGATAAAGCTGCAGAAGAGACAGGGTGGCGGGATGTTGTGATCAAAATGGTCAAGTGTGGTCATTATATTTCGTGAATGCATGAAAAATAGAACTTAGTTCTTGTTCTTTTTGTTACACTATAGAATTACATGGGGATACACCCGAACTTCCACTGCTTCAACGCTCTCTGTTTCGAAAGGTGGCCTACCTCCAGTACCTACCCCCTCTAGAACTGGTGAGGCGGCCTTGTTTTGTGTGACAAAACAAGTGAGATGGAAGTACATTGCTTATGTTTTTTAAGCTTTCTCTAGATGTTAACCTTGACGAATAAGAGAAGCGCTTTGGTTAACACATCAATATATATATTCGGTGCGGCGAGAGTTTTGTCGAGTAATGCATATGGGCTCAAAATTGCGAACGAATTGAAGCTTTATGTGCAATAAAGATGAATATACATTAATAAAATACGTACACTGTTTCTCAGAGAATTCCGATGCATTAACGGTTGCTTATTAGGTTAGGTGAACTGGCTGCACGTTCAATGCAATTTCTCGTATATTTAATAGAGCATAAAAATTAACTCGATGCTAGCTATATACGAGTGCCATTTTAAAGCTTTATCTTGAAATACACCGATGTGTGCTTGAGTCGGAGGCACCAAGATCGAATGCGAGTCAGCGTCACTCGGGATAGACTCCATGTCATTTAGATATAGACAGATAGATACATAGGAAAAGCTGGCAGCCACAAGCGAATGAATTAGTTGGGGTTGACATAGAGTGGCACAGTTTATTGATTAATTGGTGGCGTGCCCATGACCAATGAGAAATGAGCGTTTGTTTGTTTGTTTCTATGTTGTGTTCGCTGCTATTAAGGTGGCACCAAATAGAGTCTTGAAGTTGACAACAAAGCCAACTATTAATTGACAGCCAGCCACACTCGCTGATTAATGGTTACACTCATATATATATATATATATATATATACAATTATTACATTTTACTAACAGCTCATTGTCCGTCGAGCTATTGATCTCCATTCTGGGGCCATACAAGCATGAGTCTGAAAAGGCTTCCAATTCTAATGACTTCCACGACAAAACCTACGTACAAGTGCCTACACCAAAAATAAAATAGTGGGCTAATCAGATCTAAACAGAAAATGCTACTGTTCAATCTTTGTCGTTGATTGCAACTGCCTCTTGAGCCACTCAGACCAGCAAACCACTATATAGTTAGTATATAGATATTTGTAAAATGCACCTTTAATATATTCTTGTGGTTTTGCTGGTAGAAAATATGCTGCTCAACACGATTATACATCTTGTTGGTTAAGTTGAGCCACCGCTGGCAAAACGTGGTGGTATGTGCGCGGTTGAATGTCCAGCAATGCTTCAATTATATATGTTACAGTAGGGGTGCCTCCAGAAGGTACCCTTAAAATAATGCCTCCGGCTTTCCGACCTATCTGGGGGGAGGGAGAAATAGGGTTTAGTAGGTTCGTGAGTCCCACACTAGTGTTGAAAAAAAGTTTACAAAAGTCACTTATTGTTTATTTAATATAAAAGTGGGCGACAATTAAACGTCGAATACATCTAAGGAAAGCCTTATCTATAGATCTTTAATAGAATATTTAAAACAAAACGATCCCACTTTTCCAGTCCCTAGGAGAGGCCCAAAATTGAAATTGTGTCGCCTTTTTGGATACCAAATTTGGTATTAACGTTTACAAATAGTTATAATTTTTTATTTACGGCTTTTATCTAGTAGTTTCAGTTTAAACGTACTTAGTGTTCGTTCGTTAATGCACAGGAATAAGAAATACATCTAGTCGTGTCTCGTAGCTCTAAACATGTAGTTAAGAGAGATAATTGTCTGATACAGGGCCAACAGACATAATGTAGGTGTTACCCTTTATGAATCGATGCCTCACCAATAGAGGGCAATTAGCCGAATGGTGTACATACTCATGCTTTCTGATCTCATACGAAATCTATTTGTTTTTTAAACATAATCTAAGATCCGTTACGGCCTGAAGAAGTACATGTGCGCAGCTCGAGCGGATGTTACCGTCATTCCGCCGATGACTTAATATTCTTAAACGAAATAATGATAATAGTAAGTACGGGTTAACGAAAACTTATATTGACAAGGCCCTAACAAACTCCACCTGAAAGTGTCCGAAAACATTATTATGTAGTGATGAAAACGATTATTATAATAATTGACCGCCAGTGAATCGCATTGGTACTGTTTAGGCACTATTTGTATTGATATCCCCCAATTTATCCAGTGCGTTAGGTATCAATCGAGCGATCATTCATACAAAATTATTAACATGGTCGCTAAGGTGTTCTTTCCAAGTAAACACAAACACATTTTCCCAGATGTAAGCATACGCGTAGATTTCTCTACTCACATAAATACTACTACTTACTCAATAGCTTAATTTAAAGTTCAAGGTCAATTTCAAATGATGGCCAAGCCAAAGTTCTATGCTGTTGATTGATAATTTAGGATCCTTGTATAGGTCAAAAAGTATGGGCCGGAGAGTCGAATCGATGAGGCCACAGTGCCAACAAATTTCAGAAGGCAGGAAGAAGTAAAGAGGTCCATGAAGACATCAATCACGTAACGTTGTATGTCATATCATGTTTGTCTAATTATATCTCTCACTCTCTCTCGACGTATGCCCTTGAGATATAACTAAACCTCGACACATCTCCATGCATGGGTAACCATTAGTAACAACAAAAGGTAGGATTAAGCATATCTCAAATTTAGCTTCGACTAATCCCATTGTGGCGTTTCAAATGCCGTCTTACTCGTTACATAGGGATGGTAATGATTAGCCTAAGCATTCAGCACCTTTTTATTGTCACAAGAGAGGGAAAGAGAGATATAGGCTGCGTAAATGATCAAATTCTCAGCGTGGCACCATTGGACGGGTTGTTGATAAGTAATGATGACAAGAGATGATAGCAAGGACTTTGTTGACGCCGTTATTGTATCCCAGATCTTCTGCTGTCTCAGCATTATCCGTTTAACGGTTCAATAAACAATAAGACTTGTTTCAAGTCCCAATTGACAGCCTTTGTATGGTCGTCAATTGGCTGAGCATGCTGCCTACAATTACAACAACAACAACTACGACTGGTTCGGCTTCAGCTGCCACTTGAGGCAGCACGGTATCAGCCTCCGCAAAAGCGCCTTTGTTTGGTTCGAATGAGCGAGGACGAATGAATCTCTTCGACGCTATGGTTTCCGTAGTACCACTACCTACTCGTTGCTGATATGGTAACGGCAGTCCTATTCGTGGCCTGCATCAGGCGCTGTCGGCCTTGGCTCACCGGCCATAGCTAACGATTCTTTTTACTGAACAGAAATATAATCACACCATTCATACGTGGGACCGCGATTGAGCAATCATAAAAATTGTGCACACAAAAAATTCGCCATCATTAGTTGGTTGTCAATCAGGTAGGTTGCTCTGTGTCGTTTCCATAATTAGACAGATGCGATGTGGGCATCATAGAATAGAAATAACTGAACCTTAGTTATCCCATTTGAAAGCAATACTCCAGTTGCCATCTCAGTTGACGCATGTAGAATGGTGCAATAACGGAAAAGCTCTCCCAAACGGTAATTAATTAACGGCTGACTATAATATGGAATATCAATACCACAAAGAACTCGTTAAGTTATACGTAATATGTTACGTTGAAGAAGTTTATGTAATATCACATTATTTTTTTTGTTTCACATGTACGGACCTCTAGTAAAGAAAGATATTAATAGATTTCTTCCTTTGTGACTATTAGATGCATTTGGCTATCTGTACAGGAAATATCTGTAGCAAATCCATGTTGAAATCCATGGTTGGTACTATGACCTATGATTCGTGGTTAGTAGCTAACTTCGGTGCCAGACGGTTGCATCACCTTTGACAGGTGGCCAGACATCGTTCCCTACAAATCACACGACAATGTTTTATTGGTTCGAGAAGCTATTTTATTGGTCGAAAACTCTACTTCGCTTGTGTAGTGTTTCGACTTATCAATCATGGCACGTATTGTGAAGCAATCTAAGGTGTCTAGAGGTTTGCTTGAAGCAGCCAACATTAAAAAAAAGTTCATACGTTAATCTTTCTAACACTTCAAGGTCAATACATAAGTTTTATCTCATAATTAACTAACCAATTATGAAAACGATTAAAGGAAGACAGTTGTTTCACATGTTCTTAGCCCAACGAGGCTCAGCTTTTCGATAAGCGGAGATTTCTTTAGTATCTAAGTCACTGTATCTGTATATGTGCTTGAGATGCCAGTGCGATATCACTGAGTATTATAGGGATATCATCAAGATTTTTCGTGCGTCAACAAATAAAAAAGTAAATTTGATTTACGTAGAGTAGTCTATAAGGTAGTTCAAGAATCAACACTAACGGTATGACCGCCATATCCAGAAATCTTCAGAATCACTTTGGTATGGTGTATGCTGTGGCGAGATACAAAGAACAACACCTTGTACCTTTAGGTAATATTGATCAAGAAATTAAACAATACGTCGATTTAATGTCATTGTTCGCATATAGCAAAGACAATCTGACGACTCACAAATTCTATTCCAAGATAAACTGCGCATAACTCACCAGACGTCACAAAGCAACATGTCTCTGGCATCATAGGTCCAATTTCGGGATGGGAACACCTCGCTGATTCTTGAACACGAGCAAATTTGTGTAAGATATTTTATGGATACGAAATAATAATAAAAGTAGCATTGTAATTGTTTTACATATGTAAAGCATGTACAATATATTTATATATATATATATATATATATTTATATATGTATCCTCCTTCATTTTACTTATCTCCCATCGGGGTTCAATGCAAATAAATGGTTTTGTATAAACGCTTGTATCGTTAACTGGCCCATTGTTGGGCACTTTTCAATCCTGTTAGGTTTTTGTTACATCTGTTACCGGGCAATGATTTTACTACATTTTTATTTAGCCGGTGGCTCTTAAACATATGTTGAACTTTTCGACTATGATGATCTGCGTTATCATTTCACTTACGGCAACTTCTTATTAAGACTGGGATAATAATCATAATAATAATCATAATAGCAGTTAAATATCATTACATCAAAACGATGAAATATGAATCACAACATCATAGAACGCACTGTATCTTCCTCCCATTTGGTGTAGCGATCAGCGGGCGGCAACACTAGAACGGGTAAATATCACAAAATATTCTAAATGTATTAATATTGCGAAGAAAATAACTAACCTATTGACTGATGTTAACCCTTTTAAAGTAAACGGGCCGTAGTGTTCCCCTGAAAAAAATTACCTAAAATTAGCTAATTACCTTGTATATAATTAAGTCGAAATTTCACGACGGCCCCCGAAGATAGGAACGAAATCTCAGAAATAAGAAAGAAATTTGCTTCACGATGATTGAAAATGTCGAGCTGGGAAAGGCCCCAGTCAGAGAGACCCTGTTGCGTATTGTTCTTAGTGCTGAATCGGTTACTATAGGCTTACACCTGCGTATGTTATGTTATGACGTTATATTCTTAGAACCCTGACCTCCCTCATGCCGAGTCGTCCTGCCATGCGATGCCGTGTCTCGTCTAGTTAGCTACAATAGTCGCAGGCAGCTAGTAGATATGATATAGTTTAGCCTGGCTATAGATGGGCTATAAATGAACGGATGAATAGATGGACACCGTATTTACTCGGAAGATGTTCGACTGCTCTGGTGAGTCACTCATCATCTCAAGATCACCTCGATCAGTTTATTTATCTACGTCGATCTGCTCTTCGTATTTTTCTTCTTCATAATATCTACATTCAATCGAATATACATATATACGATGTTGAGAAATAATCAACAAAACTAGTTAGTTAGTGAGTCAGTTACTTAGGAATTGATAGTCGCATGATATACTTTCTCGTAGCAAGGCTGCCATACGAATAAGTATCGAGGACTGTCTGATGGAACAGAGAAGGTCTGGAGGTCTCACAGCAGCAAACGGGATTCCAAAAAAGTTCGTACAAATGAATATTTAAATTCACATCGGTACGACTTCGACTTTCGGTTAAATTCGCAAGCGTTTTTATACGATTTAAAAATATGATAAACTTAATCGTGGAACATTGTAAACTGAGGAAAAATGAGTTGTCTGGCCGTATTCTCGACAACAGTTGATATGCTACAAAACATTTGAATGCAAAAGTTGTTTATCTTTAATTTTTATTTATTTTTTTTAGAGGAGGAAATTTTCTTCAAAGGCAAGGTTACCGGTTATCTTTTATCTAATCGCACAATATTGGATGGAAATTTTTTTTTCGTTTTTGACATGTTTTGATTATGATGTGTTTTACTTAGAAGGCCTACAATTTCTGAAGCACACCAATGTGAAAGTCACAACTTCTTTCGAACGCTATAGAAATGTTGTAAGATATTGTCCCGGCATATTGGATGTTGGGGGTAATTTTAAATTAAGAATGGGATAAGGTACACGGTTGGAAGGTAAAGCGGTTAATTGCAAGAACAACGGAAGACCTACACATCAAGGCAACAATGATAATTGCAACATGTTAACAGGATCATGAAATGATACGGATTCCCAGTGGGGAGATCTGCTGCTGTTCAAACACAAGGTTATTCATTCGCTTTTGAGCACACAAATGCCTCTATTTAGGTCATATTATCAATGGTCAAATATTACAAATTGATGAGGTGAAAAGACAATATGGTCATATCATGGTCATCACTCTGATAGCATATGTTCATCTACATTCTACTCGAATGTGTCTTCTATCAGTGCGGCAGCGTTGCCCAGTAGTAGTTGTTTAAGGAAATCATGGAAAGATCTCCATCGAGGTCGACTATGTTTGTTTCGTCAGCCATGTTGCCTGGTATTATATTTCAAAGGCAACACGAACAAGAATAATGTCTAGCCGCTGCTCTGGTTTCGGTATTTTTAAATTTTTTTTTTTCTTTATTTAAATATTAGTTCAGCAGTAAATGTAAAAGTTAGATTACATAAAAATAATTTATGAAAAATATGGCTTCGATTTTCGTTTCTCATGCGGACTCGGCATATTGCTATCCATAGTTTATGGATACTTTATCTTCATGTTCGGGTGTTCATTATCGTCATTATAGACTTCACTAATGATGATAATAATGATGACGATTATGTTTCTAATCCGTGATGGAAATTTGTCAGCTCTGTCTTTCATCTATACCCACTACTAAACTGCCGCAACTAATACAACTGCCATTTGAGTATGACTCGTACAGAATGTCTGTAGGTAATGGCGCCCGTGTGATTGCAATGTCTGCGCAGCTACAATGCAGCAGCAGCAGCAGCAATACTGAATAATAACTGATGGGTGACGCTGGCCGTAATCGGCCGAGGTTGCAGACGCCGATGATGGCGGTGGCGGTGATGTACTGTGATGCTCTGGGCATTATTATTCATTCATTTTCCTCGTAGCCAGCCACAAGAGTTTGCCGGCTGATCGACGTCGCAGTTCTGCGCTCGTCTTAATACGAATTCATCACAGACAGCCATCTTCTTCGTATTGGTTCATAGATGGTGTTCCATGTTACTGTGACGGCGGTCGAGTCGCCGGCGGCGGCTACAGCTGTGGGTGTTCCAGGTCCTGCTCACCCTCTCACAGCCTCTCTCTCTACCTATCTGCACTGTAGTGCCCTATGGTGTGTGTGTGTGTGTTTCAGTGAATGTAATGTTGCAGCTGAACGTGAGATCGTGGAACTTCTTCAGAGGCGCGTGCTTCCTTTGAGTGAAGTACCGGACCTTCTAGTAACGACACCCTCGTTGCTATTCTATGCATTAGTAGTCAGTCGGTCAGAAGGGGAGACCACCCTACCCTCTGGCGATATCTTCTGCTTCCTCCTGGTCAAAGAATGAATATCGCCAACCTTAACGTGCTGGTGGTGGTCCAGGTTGACCGTGTGAATAAAGTTTTCCGGTCGCTTTTGGCGTCTCCCATCGTACAACCTGGTGGCAGTACAACAACATCAACAAGAACAGCACACACCGTTGCACGACACCCCTTCTTCTTCTTGTTCCTCCTCCTCATATTCGCTCTAATAGTAGAAGTAGTACTCGTGGTCGAGGATCTACCTCTGTTACAGCCGTTGGTCGTACACGGTTACCACACGCGGCTGCGTGTCCACCGTTTGGTCCGTTTCAGCCCACGCGTTTCCACCAACGAAGGCCGTTCCCGACGACGCTGCCATCACTGCCGCCAACAGCAAGCCACAGCCGGTTACACAGGACCCAGTCGAGACAGCAAGCGACGCGAGTCAACCACCATCACCTCTATCTATCTATCTCTCTCCTCTCTTTATACATGGTGGCGGTGGTGGTGGTAGCCGGCTGGTGGCCGGTGATCTATGGAAGCGCAAGGCAAAGTCAAGAAAGAAAGAAATACTGTCGTCGTGAGGGAGACTAGCGACTTACTCTCACTGTTCCGTTCGCTTGCCTCCCTTGCCCCTGCTTGGCCTACGGCCTACGAGTGGTAGGCGATGTCTGTCGCTTCAAAGACCTGTGCTGCTGCTGCTTTCGGCGACCGTGAGCCTATGTGTCTGTGTGTGGGTGTGCGTTAGCGCACTGCCCTAGTCTGCGTTGTCGGATCTAAGTCTGAACCTCTTACTTTCTATGGTACACGGCCTATTGGGGTCTTCTGCAAGGGAATGAGAGGAGAGAGTTGAAAAAGGCCTGAGAGAGCTGATCTCGCAGCCAGCGAGCTGGTGTATGAAGCGCAATGAGGTCTGCTTGAGTCCTAGAGTTCGTTGTCCAGAAGGTCTCGACACAACCTAGGCAGGCTTCAGGCCGTAACAGCACAGTGTGTTGTCGCTGTCGCAATAGCATCCTTACCCTTCCCCCACCCACCCCCCTCCATCGTCCATCGTTACGTCGCTTCCTCAGTAAAGAACAGCACAAAGTAAACATTGTCTGCGCTTTATGGGCTCTCACCTCTCACCGGCCTGCTCTGGTCTGGCCGGCACCGCTACTACAGGCCACGCGGTGGGCTACTCCTGCCAACAGCACCAGTACCAGCACAGTTCTTCGGTCGGCTGGTTGACTGCTTCCTTCCTTTCTTCCTTAGTGCATGCGACCTCTTCGTGCTGCTGTTGATCATCGTCGTCGTTGCTGTTGTTGATGTCGTTGTCCTCGTAGCCGCCGGCGTCGCCATGCAGGCGTCACCGTTGAGAGTCTTTGGTCGCAGCGCAGGCTGTTGGAAGGAATCGCGGGTGACGATGCGGCGTTCGCGATTGCGGCACCGCCACCAACGAGTCGCTTGGACAGGCAGCAGGCGACCAACCAATAATGTTTGTTGGTCCCGCCAGAGTTCCCACCGTGCCAAGCACCGCCATTGACCGGCGGTGTGAAGGCGGGTCGAGATTTACTCATGCATAGTTATGATAGCTTCTATAATAGAATCGAGACTGACGTCAGTGTAGAGGTACGCTTGTCGTGACTACTGTCGATGTGTGTCTGTGTGTGTGTGCGTAAATGGCTCAATTGAATGGGTTTGCGAAAGGGTCTAGGGGACAAGCATACAGACGTAAGTATAAGCGATTGGCAAGAAACTCCTGTGACGAGTGTCTGCCTCGTGCTCCGAATTAGGCGGCGTGGCTCTAACCACCATCGACAAGATATTATGACACCTAACGTCGAGAGAAGCTGACAGTGGGGGAGAGATCGAGAGGATGAAGATGGAGGCAACAGAAAGAAAGGCTGTACTTGATGGCAATGCCTAGATAATGTCACCAGGAGAAGTGAGTGACCTGTTCATGGAAGTGCTAATAATAATAATAATAATAAAACGATGATGACATTGAACTACAGAAGATGTTCACCCGTTGACATTTACCATATACAGAGCAATAATAGATATAGGGTTTGACACAATACACACAATATTAAACAACAACAGTCGAGGGATGCTAAGGCCACATAATGAGGTGATTTATGATGGATGACGAAAATTTATCGAGAATTGTGCGTATACCGCCATCACTTCGAAGTGCCGTGGTGTCTAAAGGCCACAATTGGCAGTATCTTATCCTTTCTGACTAATTATAATGAGGATATAAGACAAACTCGTTACTGCTCCTCCAATTGTGAAACATCCAACTTAGATGATAACATACATGTACACAGACGAACATTTATGGCTTGTAACATTATATATATATATATATATATATATCAATTCTGCTATGTTATCTACTGCCTTGTTGAACTTCCATCCGCCCAGTGGAAGCAAGCACGACCTTTTGTCTGAAACTCTCTCTCTTGCTCGTACACTCAACCCCTCCCTTCATCATTGAGCCTGGTGCCTCAATACTGATCAAGCGATTCACGTGGGTGGCATCTGTGGTGGTGGTGGTGGTTGGTTGCTTTTGAGGATGAGAAGGTCCCGTATCTCGTTGAGATGTCTCCAAACATCTGCGACAGCGAATTATTTTTCATGATGAGCTGATATAATCGTTTGTACACACGGCTTTCGATCATAGGTTATCACTAGAATGCGTAATACCTCGATACGAACTTCCACAAATTTGTCAAAAGAGGGATGCTCGAATTATTAAATGCCTACCAACCTGCAGGTATGATTCACACGTCGTTCATGCCGGCTCAGAGGTTTTTAGATGTCGTAGATGGACCATGTACGTTATTGTCGGGCAGCGATCCACTGGATTTCAAAAAGCAGTTACAGCTTGTTCACTGTTGTCTGTCGGGGAACACTCACAGTAGTTGTCACACATCAGCGACATTGAAATCAAAAGGCTACCAGCAATGTGTGTATATGTGATGGGACTTATTTTGGTGAGTCACTATGGCTTCCTGGTCGGCTAATACAACAGAATCAATGACAAGCTTCTGGAAAAACGAGTTCTGGAAAATGACGGCTTTCCTTTTACAACTTCCGAAAGGAAAGGTTTACCTCGAATTCACATTACGAAGTATTGCACCGCATCTGGGCTTCTGTATATCTATGAGAATCATGGTATTTTATCTGCGTAGTAGTCACTAGCGTTATAGTATAAAGAAAAGGGTGGTTAGTGCTTTTCTTTTATAATCGAAGTAAGGGATCTATCGCTTTAATTTTTCTTTTCGCGGCGTCCAGTTCATTATGCCATTCTGCTGTACGTTCAAATTACTAGAAACAGCGATGATCTACTGTTGTTACCATTATTATTATTATTCTCAATGTTATTGAGAAACCCATTCACAGTCGACCTCTATTAATATAGCCAGACTTCGTGCTGCATGAATTCATATCCCTATGTAGATCACTGTATAATTCTCGTCGAATTTAGTATAATAAAAAAAAGTATAATATTTTCGCGGTATGTAAGGGGGTCCCGGCTTTCTCTGTCATTAAAACCGCTTGAAGACTAGAAGAAGGGCAACATCGTCATCGAGTGACCGAATTAGCTGGTCTATGTTTTCGCGTTAACCCGTTAACATAGGCTGAGAATGTTTTTTTTAGAGCTACCTTCATTGCAAGCTCGTTACAAAAACCCATTTCATCTGGATGACGTTTCCAAAACCCGCTGGAACTACACGTAATTGAAAAGGGACAGCGTTTGCGGTAAAGGCTTAAAATCTCGTTCAACTCATATCGGGATCGGTGTTGTTTCAGGTGCTCAAATAAAAGAACGAACTTTCATATTAGCATTGTAAATCCAGCTGATGTTTGATGCTTATTTGATGTTTTTTCTTAACCGTTCAATTGATCGTATGCTTTGGACCTTACAGGAGACGATGTTATTCATTTATGCATACATACGTCTGAGTCTATATGGGAAGGCAAATAAGTTAGCTCCTTGTAAAAAGCAGCTGTAAACAATCTAATTTGTACAATGTTAAGCTGTTTTGATAGTGCCGTTATAGGTGGACAGACAGTGGTAGCACGCTTCTCCTAAAATGTCACATATTCAAGCGTTCAGTAAAATATCATTTTAAATAACAAAAAAAAAAACGATAACAGCAACATACGAACAACAACATACAACAGACTACCTATTCGTTACAGGTAGCATATTCGTGCCTGGCGCTCAATCTAGCTAGGATACAAAACTCAGAATTCATGAACACCACGTATGTCTCAGAATACAGTGTTGCTCTCTGCCTGGCTAGGTTATCACAATCATAACATCGTGATCTTTCTGTCATGTAAGCATTACCAGATTTCTCTGTGGCAGAAATCCAGTAGAATGAGGCACCGAACTAAAACAAGCAAGCCTTCTATATGTCAGAGTAAATACAACAAGTCATGATAATTTCTTTTAAATTCTATCGTGAAAAATGTTGTTATGTTCACCGTGGTGGGTGTTTCGACTCGCCCTCTACGCATGATAGACTTAAAACTAGATTTTGTACAGCAAGTAAAAATTGGTGACTCATGAAGCCGGCGTGGTTTGACCTTTCAGATCAATGTATTCTCTCCTGAACATTCCTGAACTGTTGTTTTAATGAGCAGATAACCAGAGTATAATTTCTCTACAATACAACAAGCACTAATTCACCGGTCGGTTTGTCGTTAGTGACGAGATGGTAACTCTTAGTCGGTGTCCCTTGAGAGACGTCTGCGTTCAACGATTATGACGGCGAGGATAACGTTGCGTTGTATTGTTGTCATCTGATCACGATGTGACTATGGTGAAGTAAAAGTCGACGAGGATTGATAAGACCATCTACTGATTTCTCTGAAATCGCCGTCAATGGCAGGCCAATGGCAGAAGCATTCTCTACCGTTCTTTATCGTTCACGTAAAAAAAGAAGAGTCCACCGGCTGCGCGATGCTGTTCCGCGCGGGCGACGAAAACGTATGCGACATGGGTTGGAGTAGACATTCAGCTCCGTTCGACTTGTCTCAACTCGTTTTCATGTGGAACGCTTTAGCCTTCGCCCAGTTGGTCGCACTACGGTGTGTTCAGTCGCATGTGCTTGACAGTGGACGGTAGGACATTTGTCCGTAGCTCAGAACGGGCTGTTCGCCACAGCCAGCAGATGATTCCACGACTGGCTTTTGGAGACTGGCTGTCAATGAAATATTGTATTCGTGACACCTTTGTCACGTGGATGCACCACCATCAGCAGGACCATCACTACAATCGCTACCGGTGCCGGTATCACTGAAGCGACTGCAGTAGCGGCAGCAGCTGGCTTCCCTAAGTAGTTACTTGCCGCAAAACAATGTCATCACCAGTAGTACAACGGTAAAATGAGATTAGTATATTAGCACCAGACGTTCGTTGACGCGTTCGAATGAGCTTCCATCGATCCGTCAACACACATCGAGAGAAAGTGCATGTTCCGGAAGAAGAATAATGTAGACCCACAGTGATACTGGGTCCGGGAGATCTGCTCTCCAGTCTCCCAGACACTGTCACACAGATTTATCTAATATATGCTATAAGCAGTAAAAAATTTGGCTTAGAATGTTAGCCTGATATTAAGATGATATTAGGTTTGGTTTGAGCACTGCATACGGACTGTTCAACGGGTTACGAGCGTATATAGATAATTGTAACGTCATTGTAATCAATGCAGCAGGAATCGAGGTTAATCAGTGTGCAGCTAAATTGTTCAAAAACCAGCAAACATAAATTTCCTTCTAACGCCACCAATAATATAATAACAACAACCAAAGTGTTTCTTCGTACAAAGCATACTCCCCTCTCTTTCAACTTTTTGCGGACCTCGCGCCAACTAATACCAACAACAGAGAGTGGTGCTATTTTTTATCTTAAGCGTTTTAAACGGGATTATATCAGTAGCTCCGAAACATTCCTACCGATGAGAATGTCTGCACCGATCGAACAAGACACATGTGTTCGCTGTGTGATTTGTTAAATATAGCAAAAATAGAGTATTCTTTGAGTTCGACTTAACTTTGGCTCGGTTGGTTTGAACGATCACATGAATAAAATAAAAGGCACAATCATATACAGTGGTTCTTAAAAAAAATAAACGTGTATGCTTCTTATAGATAATAATTGCAACACTGATATTTTGAAGAGATCTTAAAACGGAAACAGTACTTATTCAAGACTGATGAGATAGTACAAGGAAAAAATGCTTTGTAAGGCGTCCGCCCATCGAGCAAGTTATCGATTGTCACGTGCCGTTAACGTGATATCAACCATTGCTCTAAAATCGCTATAATGGATATGCAGAACTGTCCGGCACATATGCAAAAGTTCTAGTGTATTATGGCTTTGCTTAATATGGTATACAATGCAGCTCACCGGAATATTGGGCAGATTTCCTTTTGTGGCTGGTACCACCACGTTGCAGTCCTAGTAATGGCTGACAATTAATGGCGAGAAAAGGCAATGAATTCAACTACACTCTCAGCGACTTAACTCTGGAACCTGCACAATGAAGATCAGATCGTCCCCCAGATGTTGGCTAAACACCAGTGGGATCAGTCATTGGGCGATTTAAAATGAAACGTCGACTAGATGAAAACCTTGAAAATATCAGCGAAACAATCGGAGACTGTGATCACTGACAGAGTTACTTTTGCACAAAGTCATCAGAAATAACTAGTGCTCCAGTGATTGACAAAACGTTGGCTCGTATAGACGAAACTATCTCATTGGAAGATACTAAAACCACTAGTCGATCTTTAGTTAATTTCGGGTGAAAACGAACAACAAACCAAGGGTGGTGTTCGATATTGTGTCATTTGTGTAGAACTCGCTAATTAGGTGAGTTTTAGATTTAGGAACTCTCTACTTCCGCGCACATAATCGGCCGAAACTGGCAATATGAAATAAACGCGTATAGATATAACTTACTTCGACATGTTCATTTCAAGTTGATACTGTAGAGAGCTTAACTTCAATTTAACGTTCACATTTTCTATGTAAATAGTGTCGATTATAAACACTGGAAAAATGCAATATAATCACTTTTTAACGTATGAATCATATAATTTGTGCAACAAGTGTGCCAAGTGAACGTGTATTAATCGAATAATTACGAACCTATCGGTTACAATTATAATTTTCTTTGCACATCGTTCAAACACCCACTGTGATTAGCCACTGGCTCCTCAGTGAGTAGACTCGGTTGAGTACAAAGCTTTAGCAATTTGCACATATTCGTCTTCAAGACCAGATTCAAATTTGTGCATTTAATTGGAACATCATTGGTCCAGCTAACATTCTGTCTTCCGAAGCACCACTATGCTTGTCAAACATCACTGTGTTCGATCTCTGTTCTATCTTAGCGTTCTATTAACAATACAATTCAGCAGTTTACGATATACAAAACTTGATTAACAAACGCTGGTGTTTTCCTGGAGATAACTGCTGCGCAGGCATTTCTATCTTAGCAGATAAAACAAAGTGGCCTCCTGAGTTGCTATATAAACAGAGATCTGCTCCGCATCTTTCGACGAACCTTTGACTCAAGGTTATGTCCATTGGAAATACCAACAGTTAACTCGAGACAGCCCAATGCATTGATAAATATGATAATTTAATACCAGTTCCGGGCCCGAATGGTCGACGCCAGTCAACCTATGGATTAACGAACCGTGATTGAGCACAGTGGCTGATGGTTAAGCGGTTGTGGACGCCAGCTCAAGCATTTATTTATCCAATTGTTGATAAGCTCCACGCCACCCAAGGAGGTGAACAGTACGCTATCTAGCAACGGTCTGCTTCTACTCTCAATCTAAGTTACATCGAGTTCCCGTAGTTTGTTAGTTAATCCAATGTGTAGTGTTCCACTCATTCGATTCTCTTTGTGTTCTTATTCCACTACCTTGTTTCAGCTATCAGATTACGTTGTTCCATTATAGTCCGTCAGCTAGCTACAGTTACTTAATTATCCTTATTATATTATTCAGCTAATTTGTCCCAGTTATGCCATATTCCCCATGTAAAATACCTCGCTCTGGGACTACAATTAACCTGTCACCTTATAACCGCTAACCTGTTGCCCCTTTGTCCCACGGCTGTTAATCCGTAACCCCAAAGGTAAAGCGATTTCCAGAATTCTCGAACATTTCTTATGCCACTTCCATGGAGTTTGAAATAATACGCAAGTTTCACAGTAACTTTTTCAGAAATTAGCAAAAACCATCGTAGTCGACCTTTGGCCAGAAAACAAGAAAAATCGAAAAGCAATTCAGCCTGGTAACAAATTACAAAAGAAAATTAAGACCCATCCCAAGCGGTGGTTAAGATTGACGACTGCTGATGCTGAAGGATTGAATATTTGTGATTAGTAGTGCACTCTAATGGCCAATGCTTTTAAAGGCTCCCTCTCGTCACTATTTGTTCCATAGGTCAAACACTGGCTGAATTTCTAGCTGCACTTTCGTCTAATTTTTGTCTAAAAAACGTCTAATTTCATAGGCCCTGTGGATCACGGTTCTGCCCCTAATCTATCGTAATTAATTCCGTTAATCTATCGTAATAATTTCGTCTACTCGTATTTGGGAAGTTCTGGTGTATCAGATGACCATAATATGGCTTTACAAAGAGGAAGTCGACGGCTATAGGTACGGATCACGAGTGACCGCTTCTTATAAATTGACAATGCCATCTAACTGCATCTACCTTGCATTTATTTTTTCAAGGCATTCGACCAAGTTGATTATAAGATCCTGGTGTTAAAGTCTGTTAACCTGAAACTTGATGCATGGACTGTCATATCGATCATTATTTGTCAAATTGAATTTTTGAAATTTTAGGAAATATCTCCTCTAGCTTTGCTGAAAACTGCCCCTCGCGTGTTGGTCAGGGAACCATTGTTTGGCCCACTATTGTTTTATATATTTGTCCTAGATATATATAAAGTTAATCCAGCAACAACGAACTAGATGCGGTATAAATTTCACGGTCTTGATTATGAAATTTTTAATCCTGGTATTGAAATGACCGTTGATTGAGATTACACGCTAAATCACATGACCCAAGAGTAAAACTCGCATTTCTAGAATGCAACACAATTTTCAGTGCAAAAGTTTTATGGTCCCTAAGCTGTTGCGAGATGAGGAGACCCTTCCGTAAACACATCGAGACTATAGAAATGGAAGTATTGTAAAGTTGTATTAAGGAAGCAGCTAGGCGCTGCAACCTTACGAGGGTTGACATTGTCATTCCAAACATGTTTGATCTTTCTGACACTGTAGATTCACAAATGTTTTACAAAGCCTTGACAATCAAGTCAACATACACTCCAATTAGCTGAGAAGCGGAGAGCTGTTCGCGGTCTTCTTGAAGAAGAACTGATGATATTAAACAATATGGGTGCATAAGAGATATCGCGTTGAATGAGATAATGATATCGAATAATCGGACAATTATAAATAAGATGTCAATATAAATATCGTACTATATACCCTTTGCTCAATAAAGGTGCTTCCGACTTAACTGTTGTTGACAATAGGTACGCTGCGTGGTAGTGGTGGTATGATCCGACCTCTGTTCCGGTCGCTATGCTACCACAAATATAGTACCCAGGACCAGTGTCCTTCGAGAACACTTCTTGTTACCAAAGAAAATTATAAACGTTTATAAATTCTTTTCATAGTAGCTTACAAAGACACGTAGCTAGGGCAGTCTCAAGAGGATAATGGGCGTTTATCTATCATGGGAATGTTTATACTATACCACTGTCTTAAACACCACAACCAACTGCACACGAAGTCTGTCTCCTGAACGGGTTGTTAAAGCAGCTGCTCAAAGTGTCGAGGTGGCGAATGTCCCAAAACACGAATTAGGGAAACAGTGTCACTCTGACTGGTACGCTCCCTTCGACAGGAAGGCAAACCACTAAACGTTCAAAGCGGCGATGGCAGCCGGGAGTCTGTAGAAGAGGAAAAATGACATGAGGGAAAAGCAGCCATCTGCAGCTCCACCCACGACAGAGAGATAGTGGCCCCTGTTGAGAACACTGCGAAGAAGACCAACAGACACTAAATAGCGGCAGGGTAAGGCAAGTAGGGATGTAGGCAGCTTTGGTGGGCCGTGGTTGGCACCTAGAGGCTAGCTACTATCATCCTGTCTCTGGTCTGTGGGTGTCCTGACGCAACAGTAGCAACGTTGAGAGTGAGAGAGAGAGAGAGAGAGGTAGAATGAGAAGAGACGGTTGACGCACTCTTGGTCTGTCCTGATACACACCATGATATACATCCTGCTTGTCCGCAGGCCAGCAGGCCAAGGAGTTCGTAAGCAAAAGCACAGGCTTCAGTCTCTAGGCGTCCAGGAGAACGATCATGAGATCATTGTAACACTGTTGTCGCGGAGGTATCGGAGAGAAAAGGGACGTGAGTAATAGCCATACGTGATATTGGCCAGTGCGTTACAGTTATGGGGAAATACTGTGGCAACTGGGAAACCAATGCATGTGAACATTATAAGCGTGCCTGTGTACATAAATGCATACGAGCCAACGTTCCAAGTATTCGTGTCGCCGAAAGATCCTAAATGGCTATTTTGCCCTGATATACATTTTCCCCTGCTGATCTTAGTCGAGTCGGGTGCACAAATTATTCCTGTGTGGGAGAACCCATAATATGTCAGGTCAGCTTGTTTATCCACGAAAACTGAGTATCCCTGACAGCAATCATATGCAATCATAATTTGATTGTCAACCAGGTGTGACCATGTGAACACGTCTACGAGTTGCAAGCCCCCCCCCCCCCCCCCCATTACACGACATGTATCGACGAGATCTGAGAAGGTTAAATATTATTATATACATTCCGTGTAAGAGACGAACATTCGTAAAAAAGAGTACTGACAACGAGTAGTGATCGAGTACATGTCCATCACTCATAACTGCTTAACGGTAACCTTTTAAATCCTTGGCAAAGGTTTGTAGGGCAAAAGTGTAATTGTTTTACAAAATACTTCAATCGGAAGCGGCGTCAACTTGCGGTGTACTTTAAAACATAAATGATTCCTAGTTGTGCATCAAATGACCATGTGCGCTAGTTCCGCTACGAAGAGTTTAATGAACTCGTTTTCAGTTTGACGGAAAAAATAGTCGAACGAACGTTATTATTTTAAGACCTGATTTTTTTCTGGGTTCCCGAAGGCAAACATCCTCCAGTAGCTCTCCAGTTCATTCTGGGTGTTTTCAACCAAAAGAAACGTAACTCCAGAAGTTTCTCTATTTCTTGGAAAAAAGCAGCTCAAAACTCAGTCCGCTAGTGATGTTCATTTACTCCGGTAATTGAAGCAAGTCAAATAAATTACTTGAATAAACTAAAATCTCTTCGAAACAGACTGTTATAGGGAACGTGTTGAAGGGACAATTCTATTTAAATATATTGAATACAATTGAATGTTAGTAGCGAACCCAGTGATAAATGAATATACGTAGAACGTAGATGTATACATTTACCATAAACATCCCCGGAACCCAAACACACTACTTTCACATATTCGACAAAGAAAGATATATTTGTTTTTCATCATTATACTATATGCAAATTAGTACTAAATCAAACGAGCTCCATTCAAGTGGACAAGTATTTTCTACCAAGTGATTCTTTGTTGTGTCGTGCGCTGTGAACGCTGCATAATGCATCTTTCAGATTTTTCCCTTTGCTACAAAACGATTCCGTAGAGCTGTCATGCACCATACTATGTGACAGTTCGACTACTGAACGTTGACAACCTGCCATGCCAATTCTGCCAACGATGCCTCTCCGAAGGTGATGGCGAGACGGCTACATGGGCCCCAAAGACAAGATGAGCGAAGCATGATGACAGAGACAAAGATGCCATAGGAAAAAAGTAGATAAATCAAAATCGCTTTTTCGAGCGGTCCAATTTGCACCTTCGATCATCGATCTATACAAATCCGTTACGGATTTGAGCAATTGCCAAACACACGAGCAGACCAAACGCTGATTCGCGAACGTCAGACGAATCGGAAAAAAAAACGGCGAGCTGGCTGCAAGAAGGTGTGAAAACGTCTCGAAATGTTATTCGAATAGCTTTGGCTATTTAACGATGCGCCAGTTTACACTAAGAGTGGATTTAGAATAGGAAAACGTCACGCGCCTGCGAACGAGATTCGAGGTTTCCACTGGAGTATTTTCTGTTCAATTTAGTACAATCATTGCTATATAGTATCTATGGAATATATCCTCCTCTCTCTCTCTCTCTCTCTCTCTCTCTCTCTCTCTCTCTCTCTCTCTCTCTCTCTCTCTCTATATATATATATATATATATACTGTTCTTTGGAGTATGTATGTTATTTGACACGTCCATTTATCTGATACAGAATAAATTCTTCAAATGTGTGCTCTTTGTAATAATTTGTTGAAATATAGATAGTGCCTTAAGTTTATCGAACACCACTCTATATATAAATCCGAATGAACGGTCTAAGTTTTGTTTAGTGTTATGTTGGTGGTGGTGGTGGTGTTCCTGCAGAAGACATTTGTGGTACAGGAAAGTGGCTCAGACGATAATGTCATTGCACTTGTATCATACCTGTCTTAAACAGGGAAAAAACATGAAAAATGAAACAGGCAGAAAAAAGGTAAAAAAAAACATAAAAAAATTATTTTGTTTATTATTTTACGAGAACTTTAACGTTGTTGAATCGCAGTTCCGTTAATAAATCAAATTGGAATGGAAAAGAACTGGCAGAAAAACAATATCAATCAACACTTTTTAAATAGCTCTTAAACCTTCGGAAAAGTGACAAATTGAATTTAAGCAATTTGAACGGATTCGTTGAAATAACTCAGATACCTTTTCTGACCTCGTTACACGTTTAGTAACGGTTGAAGAATGGTAACGAAGAATTAGGACTTTTCAAGCCAGTCTATCCTAAACTATTCCTTAAATAGACAGGGTTGTGTGTTGATTCCGCTTGCAAACTAGAAATACGTATCCGCTCTCGGAAGTCACAAGAGTGTAAAGTTGCTGAACAATGGCGTTATCAAAGACTGTAACGCACTACAACTATAGCGTCATCAAATTGTTTGATCTCAAACGGATAGGAAAATACTTGGTCCGGATGGTGGCTAAGCGAATTAGACCCGATGAAAGACGAGGAGATTTGGTTTACACTATCTTACGCTGTGTTATATTCTTCAATGGGTCTCTTTCCAATGGACCCAGGTTGTTATGATGATCTTGTAGAGCTTGCTATGGTATAGTATCGATTTGTTAATCTGGTAAGAAACGTTATTCCGGACAACGATCATAAGCACACGAAGTGATTGTCCGATTTGCCTATTGACGATATTGGTGTAATTAACTCACCAGTTAAAGTGCATGTTTTTCAGAGGCGTGCTCTGAACAGGACTTGTGGCACACTTCGAGAACGATTGTATTGTATAAACACATGGCGGGATAGCACTTGTATAGAAATATTCGTCGATTGACATACAAATGTATGTCAGACTGTTTAACAAGTTCTATTGGATGATTCTGAAACACATACATTTTTATAACTGAATTATTGTAACTCTTTACTGAATCCGTGCCTCATATCAAAGCAGAAATGGAGTCACCGATTAAGCCATCAAAAGCCAATTCTAAAAGCTCAAAACTGTGTGATTGTAAATTTGCGTGTAATGTTGGAAGTTTAGATGTGAATAGTTAATAATAATAATCATAGCAAATCGCCTCTCGGTTTTATTCTGTCCAAGAAATCTCAGTTCAACAGAAATCGGTATTTTGCATTTCAAAACTGCATTTTCAACAACAATACGAATTTTCTCCTTTTCAATCTGAATGTTTAAATGTATTATTGTCATTTATAGATACATAATTGATCTACAGATTTAACATATTTCGATAAATCTAACCCATGAAACTCAATTAATGAAATTTCGATTTGGTCATTCCATTACAGGCTACTTATCGGCGCACCCACGGGTTCTACGGGCCGCTCGGACAGCCAAGAGGGTGGTGTGGTTTTCAGTTGTGCAGTAGACTCGGAACGGTGTTCACCAATTGATCTCGATACCGAGGGTGTGCGGAGAAATCAGTCGGGAGCTCCTTTGGAGAGAAAATCGCATCAGTGGTTTGGAAGTACAGTAGTAAGCGGAGGCGAGGATGGCCATGTATTGGTTAGTATCCTTTCTTTGTCTTTATGTCTTTTGCCAACTGATTTGTTAAAATACGGTTCAGAAATCGGCATTCTCGACAATCAATTATGCTGAGGACATTTTACAAGAAAATCGCCGCAGTTCTCATAATCAGAAATGCACGTAGTTCAACCAATCGGACGAATTTTCACAATGCACGGTGGTATTCTTCAACGTTTTTTTTGCTATTTGCGCTTAGTGTTTCTGTGTGTGACATCTCGCCGCCGTTCTTAAAGGAGCTATTAAATTTACATCTCTAAAGGAGCCGTGACTACCTCCAAACTGGAAACCTAGTGATCATCTGAGTGAACCTATGTCTGGACGATAGAGAAGGAGAATTTTCGCCAAAGGTTTTTTATGATTTTGGAAATTACTTCACGTGTTACTGTGACTTCGGACGTATCGGAAACACAAACAGAAAAAGTCTTCTCATCTATTGAAAATATCCAAAGACATTGATTTTTTTTTAATTCTAAGGACTCGATTTGTTTGTGTGGCCCAGTCCTGCATACATGATGAATAGATATGGCCATGTAAATGCAAATTTGCAAATAATAGGTCGACTTCAATCAATAAATGATGATCGAGCATCGTCAAATTCGTATAGTGCAGAACTAAGACTACATTTGCAGTTGTACAAATGTGATCTGTAATGTTTACCTTAGACCGATCGTAAATCTAAATGCGGTGCAACGACATGCATATTGGATTTACAAATACCACCGTGATGAGTGAATTCGGTGTATTTAACGTCTCGTAGCGGCGTGGGCAGATTCGATCGAGCGGCGACATCAACATAAAGGGACTCTTATGTCCCATTATGAGAGAGAGAGGGAGTGAGAGAGTCACTAGTTCTAATTATGCCACATGAGGCGTATGTTACACTCGAAGAAACTTAGTTGGTCAAAGGAACAAAGATATAATAAGTTTGTAGTTTGAAAATAAGAGTCAGACCAGTGAGCGAAACTTATATATTAGCAGTGCCATTTTTGCCTGATTTTGTGAACAAAAGTAATTGCACGGCGAGCTGAAATCAAGATAACAAATCCGTTCAAATCAAGTCATTGCTTCAGGTCCGATGAGAAGCCGGGACCATAAGATATGATTGTATTAAATATATATGTACATTTGTGTGACGGTGTTCGCAGGAGTGACGCAATTTTTGTGCAACACGTATGTCTTTTTGACTAAATGTCGTTCTATTATAGTAAGCAGTGACATCTCAAGTCCTCGAATTGTCGCGCCAGGTGTTCGACCATTGACTACAAGCATAGTGGAGCCGGGCCCCTTGGACAGTCGAATGACCCTTTCAATCACTTACCTACCTCAAATATAAATTTTCTTTTCCTAAATTGTCATCTTTCTTTCTTTGCTATTGCCAATGCTGTAATTAGTCACCTTCTCTGCCCTCTGTTTTGAGTAAGGCTGAGGACTGAAATCGGGTATAGAGGACTGACTTCTACGAGACAACAACGTAATGTTCCACGTTGTCTGTATGTCTGTCTGGTTGCCAATACCCCTCCGCTCGGACCCTATCCCGTATCTGTTAACACAGGCGAACGATTGACGGGCGGGTGGGTGTATGTTTGTCTGTCTGTTGATAAAGCCGGCATCTGGACGATCCGATGCCGCCTGAATGGCAGCCAGATCAACTCAACAACAACAGCAGCAGCCACAGTATCGGCGGCATGCATGTTCAGAGCCTGAACAACCACGACACGAGCAGACTCTGAGATGCTGGTGGCTGCCGCCGCCGCCGCCTGGTCCTGATCAGTGCCAGAGCAGAACGCGCGGTCGACTGGATTCGAAGCTGTTGATCCGGTATTGTATGGAACGGCTGTTAACGGCTTCCCTGTCTCCTCGTTCAGATCAGGCCTGCTGATCCCAGCTTGCTGTTTCCTGTGAGCTGTGGGCTGTGTGTTTGCGTTACCAAACGTCGGCAGTGGTGCTGTTGCCGCTGAGACAGAACGGTACCCCTCGATAGCTGGTGCGATGACCGCATGGAAAAAGAGTAAGACTGGATCGCCCAATGCTAGCGTGCGCTTGGAGACGGCTCTACCCCAAACAATCGAAGTTTACGAACCTCACACCAGCTGGTAGGTAATCAAGTACTCGACTAGCGACACACTGTTACTACTAACTCGCCTTAGTGGGAAGCTACTCCACCACTGGGGAACCACAAAGTAACTAGACAACTACTACATAAACACTGCAGTAGATCGTTACTGGCCTTTCTCTCGCGAGAGAGCGAACATCGCCAGTGATGCTGCTCGGTCGAACAAGGAGCCGTTAGGAAAACTACGATGTGTAACATTGATTGTTTACTCAGCCTGCCTCTAAATCTTGGCTTTAACTTTTGCACGGTGTACAACTTCTGAGAGGCAAGAACAAATTATATATATATTTATGTTTAGAACAATTGCGAGATATGACATAAAAATTAAAAAAATGAAAAAAACAACCTTCAAAACTATGGGCCGTAATGGTCGTTATTTAAGTCAGCAATTTCGTAGGCAGGACGACATAAAGTAGACTATTGATATTGTTAGAGATATATGTTATATGTGTATGAAGAAAATATATAAATGTATGCTCAAGAAGCAACATTTTTCCCGAAATACTCCACCTTTAACCCTTTGTGCAGCTTCTATTAAAAATGTCAGGTTTAATTGCAATATATTCTATTCACTCTCAATATGATAAATGCCACGAATCTAGACATATCGCCGAGAGGTCAGGGAATTAATCTCATTGTAATCACTCAGCTAGACCTTTATTGAGTCATCACAGTTATTCAACTATTGTTTTTTTTATTGGCGAATGCTATACAGTAAACAAAGCCGATAACAATTTGGTATTGTAGCATTCGAACGATGCCCACGAAAACATATTGCTTATTTTTTATTAGTGGCCTCGACCTATAATAACTCGTTGAGTGAATTTTCCTGCTCTTTCTGGGGACGGTGTTATCATCAGATCGAGAAGGTTTAATAGGAATAATTATTACGATTGGTATATTGGTTTGTGATCCGAAAAACATGGTTTCTATTGGGTCAGACGTTACGCATTTCCTCATCAAGATTCATAGCACACAACAAGATAAAATGTCACCATGTCACAAGGGTGGTGATCCAATGTGTCTAATACTAAGAAGTCACCGTAATCGGAAGGTCAATTATATAGGCTAGTCTACAATCTCGAGGAGAGAACTAGCAAGCAGTTTATCTAAAATATAATACGAATTCCGGTATGAGAGACAACTAAGGTAGATATTATATATTAGCTCAATCTTAGCAAATCTTAGTTCCAGTGCTTTTTTATAAGGGCTGAAACCCCTCAGAACTAATACCTCCGGACTGGGAAGTTTTTCCTATGTCGCCGTAGGCATTAATATTACATATGTCATGGGGGGCGCCAGCGTAATAATAGTGATACTGGCTAAACGTAACCGGGCTGTTATCAACTTTGAACTGTGAATGCAACATGGAATCTGAAAATAACCACAGAGTTCCCCCGGAGAATTCGAATAAAGAAAAGACCATATGAACTGTGCAGGATCTGGTACATACGTTGTGCCTACTCAAAAATAGACACTAGTTCTCGAAGTCGTTAAATTGGCGTACAAAGTTCGGGAAATCATGTTAGCACTGTGGGTTCATTCGTAAGGAAGCAACCTTTTACATCGACTAATCTAAAGCGATGTCGCCGTCCTGAAATGAGCTAATCGAACCCTCCACCAAGGAAACAGTTGTAACCAAGCGTCGAATGGACATGCCCTTCAGCGGTAGCAAAGGGTGTCGTACGAAAGGACACAACAGGTCGAAGACAGTCACCACAGAGCGACTTCCGGTACCGCGAGACTCTCACCTCTCTATCAAATATAACTACTTCGTTTGAATACATTCGTATTGTTAGGAAGTGATACAACTTTTTTGATATAATGATGTATAAGAGGTACTTAGTGACTCCGTCAGTGCTGCGATGTATTAGTATTTTCAAGAAACGTTGAGATCTAGCGGAGATATTGTACCTGAGATATTTCAGCTGGGAGAGAAGAATATTCGAATATTTGAACATAGTAAATGTTGTTCCAGAACGAAAACTATAGCTAGTTCATTGTTAACGTGTGACATCACGAGATCAAGGGGTTCGTCTTCTGTTGTCTTGCGATGAGGCGCTGAGTGTCCGAGTTTTTATTTATCATCATCATTATCCTGACATTTGGTGTGTCAGGGTTTGGGACACTTTTATCATAGAATAGGTGCACGGCTGGACATGTTTAGTGCGACAGGAGGCATTGCTGAACGGGGTGAGATAGCGACCACAGGCCTCTCTGTGTAAAGAAAACACCCAAATTTACTACTACCGATATCGGCCGCCGCGTCGAGGATCTAACAAAGGAGTTTAGATCAACGAGCTTCCTACGGCAACATATTACCATCGGCCTGCATAAAGCTGATACGGGTCACTCGTTCATTGGGCTCACTCGCCTTCACGAGGGACGATTCGATGAGCTGTTTTTGCTCAGCAAGTTTCTAAACTGTGGCCCGTTCAAACGATAGTGTTGTCATATGGGACTGTGATATATTTATATATATATATTTTTTTTTATTGCACACCAAAGACGAATATTTTATAGAACAATTATAATATCTTGAATATCTAATAAAATTATTATTATTACATATGTAGTTGTGCATGAATGTATCCTCCGCCTGCGCCTTGTCGCTATATTTCTCACTAATATTTTTGCGGTAGTATCGTGTAACGTAGCCTTCTGCACTTGTTTTCCCTCTTTCTCTGGCCATTTATTTATTCTCTTTTACTCGCAACCAAAACCATCGCTAGTGTGAGCCCTCTTGCAGCTGCTGTTCGATCTCACCGGTGGTCAGAGTTCCGTTGTCGCCATTGCTGACGCGATTGCCTTTGAGAAGAGAAGGCAATGGTTGTAGTGCTGAGGTGGCAGCGCTGCTGTTGTCAAAGCGGTCGCACGATGCCAGAGAGGTGCGGCGCCCACGTGGTTGGCAAAGAGCTCAAAGCGGAGAGCGGGCCTTGCCCTGCCGCGCGAGCAGGCCTGTTGGCAGGAGATCGACTGGCTCTCCGTGTCCGGGTGGCCTGGCAGAGAACCCACCCGGTTCACCTGGGCAGGTTACCTCTCGTTGTTACTGGCCTACAATCGAGCTACGGGCTGAATCATCGAGGCAGTTCGAGGTACGACCGAGGCGTTGTACCTGCGAGAGAGCCTGGAGACTGCTGCTTTTATCGCTAACGTCAGGGTCCAATCACGAGGCCGCATTATACTATACAGACTACTTACTATCTGTTTCTGGCGCGCTGGAGACTGTTTCACTGTTTGAAAAGTCCGTTTCAGGTTTTATGCTTTGCGAACACCGTTCCGGCGAGAAATTGCAAATAGACAGCAGAGTAAAGTTGTTTTATCAATATACATCGCTTCACAGTACTGTTGGTAGTGGTAGTTGTAGCAACTGGCGTTACTGGTGGAACCTGTGAAAACGCACTTACTAATAGAACTTAAGTACACAGATACATAGAGGATTATTAACCCACGATAGAATTCCCCCCACGATATCATCGTAGAAAGGGTGGAACTGTCTCGAACCGACTATATTTATGATTAAGCCCACCTTGAAAGAAGAATTTCTCGTTTAAAAATACCGACGGTTTATAAGTACGATCTTTGCTCTCCATTTTGGATCCGGAAACCTCCATCAGAGAGGAGTTTGTTTGAGACCGTATCTATACCTTAGTAACGCTGGTAGTAAATAATAGCTTTAGGATCCCTTGGAGGAGACTTTTTCACGTCTCTATTACGAAACAACAGCTATTTTCAATGGGTTCCTAAGATGCGTCTTAGTATTCAACAGAGATGCGATACTGATCATGAGAGAGTTGTATTATATTCAGGGTATATAAAGCATCCTATTATTTGCTACAATAGAACATTAGCATCCGGTGGATTTTACCCTAACGTTGACCAAGGCAACGGTTGAAGACAATGAGGCCGTCCTGGCTTCGACCTCCAGCCAGCACGATTTTTTAAGTGCTCAGATTTTGGCATTTAATATCAACTCGCCACTAGTTATAAGTTCCAAACTTTTCTCATGCCTATCGTGAAATAATGCTCGCCGAATAATGTTTCAGCTAACGCGATTAGGTTTTAGGACAACGAATAATAAATGTTCCTGGCTGACTCGCAGCCAACATTTAACGTTCACGATACCGCTTTCGACATTGCCCCATAGAACGTACCCCTTTACATGCTGCTTTAGGACAACTGGGGTTTTCTTATTGGACATGACTGCACTTTATGGAACTTCCTTTACTGAGAATTTTTGTCGGTTTGAATGCTCACCCCTATGTCTACATTCTCATTGTGGCTCTTTCAGGCGTGCGCAATCTTATATCAACATTACTACTCTGGCGATCCGTCCAGGTATCGTTTACCGATCGGCAACTGTTACCTGGCCAATGGTGATCTTCTGCCTGTAGCACGTCTGTCGCCTTGCGAAGGACGAACTCCTCATCATACCCGACTTGGAATGTGTCAAGCAGGATTTTCCGCTGCCGTCGACAAGGTATACCATCCGATCAGTCCACAGAAGACACAGTTAATTGAATTTAGGCAAAGTAATTTCTCGATTTTTTGAGCTAAAGTAATTTCCCAAGTGACAACACCCCCATGGTAACACACAGACAAAAAAGGCTAAGCAACCGCAGTGAGGCAAGGTGGGTTAGTGCACCATGAACACGCTAGCTAAATTCTATTATAATGTAAGTCTCCACGGTGCGACATTGCTGACTTGCGGTGAACTGCAGCGATTTATGAAACAGTGAGATCTCTGAATGAACAGGTGCATCGGAAACGATCCTCTGAAGTATTTCACTGGGTGTTGTTATCATTGATACTAAAAACACGTTTTGTGATTGGTTTATCGTTGTTGCTTCTAGAAATCTGGCCAAGTCGTTCTTGGGGCCGTTGGCGCTCACCAGTGGCAAGGCGCCGGCTATTCGTATGATATCGCGAAAGTCAAAGGATCCTCAAACCCATTGGTCACTCAAAAAAGAGGGAGAAAGTTCGATGACCAGTTCATGGGTTACGCCACTGCAATAGGCGAGTTCACAGCAGATAGTTCCCCCGAGATCCTACTGGGAATTCCTAAAGGCGCCGAATATAATGGCAGTGTTGAGATGTACCGGCGGGGCGAGGATGATCATCACTTATTAAAGTTGGAACCAAGATTTACTGGTGGACAGCTGGGCTCGTACTTCGGATCGGCACTGGCCGTAAGCGACCTCAACGGAGACGGCCTCGATGACATTATCGTGGGAGCCCCTTTGTTTACCAGTTTCGAGGTCCGCAACGAGCATGAGCAAGGACGAGTCCACCTCTTTTACCAGGTAATCTGTACTCAGTCAGTCAGGTAATATATATTTGTTTTATTTTCACTCTGTTCGAGTAATTACAACGGTGTGTACAATATACAAGTCAGTTTCCGATGTGTAAGGTTTCAAGTAAAAATTCTAGAAGCATTTTTTTTTTTTTTTTTTTAAACACAGTCAGGTAATATTAATAGTAATTACTACAATAATGCGACTAGAATGGGAATCTAATAATTACTTATTTCGCCACTCGAATCTATAGTAATCTGTTTCTTGATATATTACAGTTGGTAGTGGACGCATTTAGTCCACACACGTGGTCTGTACGGCAGGAAGACTCATTTTCTAGCCGTTTTAGTTAGTCAGGTTCAGCAAAAAGAACGTACTACTCCATACTCCATTGTCAGCGCAGTGGCTTGGACGGCTAAGTCTCTGGCTATCGGAAGCCAGAGGCCGCAGGTTCGAGCCCTGCCCCTGTGACATAAAAGAGAGCTTAAGCATTGTAAAATTGCAGCTCCTTCAATAAACCATTAAACCTTTACCTTACCTTTACTATATGTCCTACTAAGGGGTTATTATTAATATCTAAGTTTAGTTCACTTAAGAGTTGGCCATCTGTTAACTCGTTACGTTTACTTCTTAGGTGTCCCCCTTGGAGTTCAACGAAGGTTCTCCTTTAGAAGGGAAAGTGGCTAATGGTCGTTTTGGATTTGCCGTTGCGGCAATTGGAGATATCAACAAGGATGGATTTAAAGGTTTGAAATATAGGTAGTGTTCGGGATATATTATTTCAAACGAATTTAAATGATCTTTAAATAGTGCCCCTTCAAAACTGCCCCGAAACATTGGCGAGGTGTAATTTAATATATCCTACACGTCCAAACCCGAAAATGACATTGCGCAAACTAGCAAGGTTTATCTAGAGAGATCATTCACACACAATTTTATGTAATAAATACTTCTGTTATATCTAGAGAGATCATTCATAATATTTTAAATACATTGGCAAAAGCAAATGAAATAAATGGCGAAACCAGAATCATAGAGCAATACTATTCGGTATATGGTAATCCACAGATCGATGTCGATATATGTTGGGTTAGTTCGCTGACTGGCGCTAGCCATTGACACTTGAACGATATTACCTATTGTGTTCTTATGGATCAAACAATATTAGATGGGACTGACTATCTGAAAAAGTCCACTGAGCTCATCATTTTTTTTTGTCTCTTTTCGAAATAGATCTCGCAGTTGGTGCCCCATACGCTGGCGATGGTGGCCTCGTGTACATTTATCACGGAGGTAAGGATGGCGTGTCCACTGAAGCCTCTCAGGTATTCGGCCCAACGGACTTCCGTCGCAGCGGCCAGATCAGCACATTCGGGTTCTCTCTTAGCGGTGGCCTTGATCTCGACAAAAATGGTTATCCTGATCTGCTCGTCGGCGCCTATGGAAGCGACCGGGCATTGTATTTTCGCAGCCGACCGATAATCCACATTGAACCGCAGTTCAAAATTGACCAAGGGGCAATTCGACTTGAAGATGAGGGATGTCCTCTGCCGGATGGAACAATGTTACCCTGGTAAGAAAGTACGCACGTGTTTGCGATTACCTTAATGAAATTCGAATGTCGCAGGTCCATCGCCGGGCCCCGTTGAATCAGATAGATGAATTTGGCTGCCATATGATCAATAATATCAATATTTGTTCTGCTCGTTTGTGTCTTGGTGAGTTTTGATAGCTCAAATCAGTGAGGAAGGAAGAGAATAAGCAAAGGTGGCCCCGACAGGTCCTCTCATAGTAATACCTAAAAGGTTAAGAGCTGAGGCCTGTCACGTAGGGGAGCAGCTGAGGGTCAGCTCGAAAAAACAATTAAAGCTCAAATCAGTGATAGAATTTATGGATTGGAATAACTATGTGAATTATAATCAAAATTATAATACGTTGTGAATAATCTTGAAAACAACAAATAACTGCATACTTTATATTGTAGAATAATCATATTTAAGGGTGGTATATATTGGTTTGTACATTGAGACACTTCTTTAACAGTATTATTTTTATGAACACTTAAACCTTAAAAAACTGCAGTTCCGTTAATAGCCAAATACTTTGTATTGTATATTCAGTCATAAAACATAAACGTAATTAATTCGAAAGCTTGGTTCCTGGGAAACTTGTTAGGACCATTGAGTGTAGACAATTAAAAAAAAAACAGATTTATATGGTAAACGAATATCATCACAATGTACCTAAGCGCAAGCCTATTTATTTACATAACAAGAATCTATCATCCAGATCAGGCGAGGTCAATCTTGCATTTATTGACTGAAAGACAAAACACGTTCAGAGAATAATTTATTCGACTTGGAAATTATTATAGATTAGCATGTGTAGTCATGTTAGATGTTACTTTTCTATACTACTGCTAGTGCTTTTTTTGGCATTCCCGGAAAACATAGCATATTCCAAGATATTAATATAATACTTGACGATTTCAGCCTGATGCTGGAGCTGTGTTTCCGATTCGATGCCCCCTCGAAGGTGGAGTCCATAAACATCGAATACCAATTTATCCTCGACGCTGAAGCCAGGTACGACACTGGCTATGCCCTGCAACTAAAACAAACATTTCTGCTAGTGGGAGATCTAACAGGTCTCTTAGTTGCAAGCTGCATCGTCACTGCGCGCGGCTTTCTCAATAAATTATATTTGATAATATTGTTATCTTTGCCGAAAAAGTATGGCATGCATTGGTAGCAATGATTGCTATTGCATCGTTTGGCCCTTGTTTAGAATTCACCCTCTTCAAGGGACAACTGCCTCACAATATAATGATAGCGAAGGAAAACAACAAGATTGGTTTTACAATTGCAAGTTGGTTCCAATACCTGACTTGGCTCCTAAACTCTACAAGAAATCTGGTGTCGAGAACTACGAGTGCAGGGTAGGGCATTCTGTTGTATTTTTTTTTATAAATCACTTTTGCTTTATCACGATTATTCCCGATTGTAGCTATTATTATGCTACGATTGTAATAAAAGCTATCAGACTGATCAAATGATGTTGTAAGCAATCTTTGTGATGCTAGTATTCATGTAGGGACTCTTAATTTGGCTGGCGAATGGTTCCCCTCTCACATAACTTTACATTGCGGCCCAACAGCGATTGCAGTTTTAGCGACAATATTGTCGGAAGCCGCAGTACTTTTGAAGATCATCAACAAATCGTCGTTCATGATATCATAGGGAATCATATTACACTATGGGCTGGCATTACCGAAAATCAATTTGATAATGGGATCAGGTAACGCATATATGATCGTACGGGCAATTAGAAGCCCATGTGTAACGATATATATATATATATATATATATATATATATATATATTACTGGAATAAATCCTCAAATGACCCCTATTACAGGGTGTTTGATAGTTTAGTCCTAGCGAAAAATAAATCGTCATCGATTCGAAAAGTAGATTGAGAAATGTTTCTTTTTAGGACATCGCGACTGCACTTCGAAGGTTCACAGGAGCGGTTGGTGAATTCGACGATAACCGTCCGGAGGGGAAACAGCCAATGTATCCAGAAGAAGGCCTTCATTAATGTCAGTATGAGTACTTCGCCACCTGCCATTTTTTTTCCATCGTTTCCACCTTCACTTCTTTTATTCTCTTGTTTCTCAGTTTCTCACAGATTATTTGCCGATGCTAAAATCGATACATGTAAATGTCTCTTGTAGCTGCTTTAAATTGCCATGAAGAAGTACGATATAATATGAAACCCCATTGGTCTACCGGTGCAACAGCCTATGGTCTGATTATTCTTTATAACTGTTCAAGCCAGTTAACATCAAACACCGAAACTGTATACTTTACACGTTGATTTTAAGGATTATGTGAGTGCCTTTGCGCGCGCTAATTTGATATAGTCATGACTCATTATTGTTTACCATATTCGTGGTACGCTGCTATTGAAGCTCATATACGTAGAAGATGGGCGGCAATTATGACTAATCACGTTGTTCAGTAGTCATGGGCCAAATTTGTGGCGGGGCGGGTCCGCAATGACGCCAGCGACCGGTGACGTCGTATGGCTACATGTATAAGGTAGAGTCGTACAATTAAATGCTATAATCACGATGCACGGCTTAGGTATAAATTTGGCTTAACAAAAGATGAACACCGGCATGGTGGGTCACGGATAGAGTGGCAAGTTGTTCTTACTCAGGCAACCTCATATTAACATGTCCAATCTCCATCTTGCAGCGTAACCCCTCAGACAAGCTTTCTCCGATCAAAGTGAACACAACCTACGCATTAGTGGATTCGTCATCGACTAGTACCTATCGGGTAAAGAACATCACATTGTGCCTAACTATGATTCAATGTGTCGGCATACCAAAACGGTATAAAATTATATTCACCACATGACATCAACAAAAACCCAAAAATATATAATATTTGTGGTTTGCAGATAACTCATGTAATCTATTATTATTATTAGAATTGGATTATATGCATAGTTCGATGGAACTTATAAGAAAGAACTAATGTTTTCCATGCTGATATAAGCTTTTCGAAATAATATTATCGTACACATATCCATCTTCGCAACTCTATAGATAATCAAATATTATGATAATTTAATACATGATTGAATACGTTGTTCTTTACCTTCCAGTTTCAGGATTACGCAGCCGAGTTGACCCCTGTGTTGTCCACAACGCAACCGTTGGCCGGAACTGTAATCATAAAAAAGAATTGCGGCGCTGATGATGTGTGCATACCTGATCTGCAACTGTCAATGACTCCGTAGGTTCACTCTAGTTCATCATTGTTGGTTATTCCGAATGACAGGTAGTGTGTTAAGTTGTGCTTCTTTTTTTTTATATCTTTGGCCTGTTTTACGGTAAGTGTCTCAGAACAACTAGTTTGGTGCGTATGTTGTGCAAGCCTAGGAAGAATTTTGGTAAACTCGGGTCGGCTCTATTTTTTTTTTCTATTTTTCAAAAGGGGGGTGTTGGCATGCTAATGCACGCCCCCCCCTTGTGGAACTGTTGACGATGTTCAACAGCAAACTCGGGTCGTCTAACATAGTTCTACTAAGCCTAAGCCCACTGCCTTGGCCTACCGTAATTTTGCCTCCTTTTTAGACCTTCGATATGGCCTAATTCAGACCTCTTTACACAATTATATGATGACTGATATAATGAGATGCATAGAACTGTAAATCAAAGGATTCCTTCCCTGATGTTTCTATGCATGTCACAAGAATCTCTTAAGAAAAAACATCGCAACAAAGTACTTCCAAAAATTGCACCTAGCAGCAGTTACGGTGTGATATTTATGCGCTCAAAAATGGCAAATTTAAACGTCGAAGAATGGGGCCGTTTATAGGAGATATACCATTCGAATGTAATTGACAAATTGTGGCTTAACATATGGGAATTATGAATATGGGAATTATAACAAGAAATACTAATCGGTATCATCGTATTCCTGACAATGGTACAAAGTTGCCTACAACGGGTGCAACAAAACTTTTTGACTTTCAAATATTGCAATCTTTTCGGACTAGAGGCGATTTCTTTGTTTACGGATTATTCGTTGGAGTCATACCGTGGCTTCAATAATAAAATTTGAAAGGATATGTCAATATGAAAAAAAAATTATATATATATTTATATATGTATGTATCACTCTCCAATATTTATAACTACTCTGGTTTGGCCTAAGTAAAGCTCACCTTTGCACCTTTAACGCTAATTGTTTTGGCTGCATGCTAGACAATGTCAGTGAAAGATCAATCAGTTCGCCATTACTGACAGTCATTGTGCTCTGCGATTAGGAACATCACGGAATTCGAGATTGGCAGCACTCGACAGTTCGCAGTTGAAATTTCGGCTTCAAACGCTGGTGAAGATGCATACAACACAAAAATGTTGTTCACGTTCCATCACGACTTGGATTTCGTCAAAGTTGATAAGGATAATCGTCAAGACCCGGTGACGTGTTCAGGGGCTAAGCGAGTATCGGCATTCTATCAGCATGTGCTCTGCGATCTTGATAATCCGCTCAAGGGTGGCGATAGCGTAAGTACAATTAATATGGAGGAGAGTAGACTAGATTGTCAATGAAATAACTTGCCTGACGATAACAAACAGAGATGTGATATGTGGTCAAGAATCAACAAGATGCTGTGCACATATTAATCGGTTAAGTAAATAAGGTACCATTGTTGTGGTTGATTGCAGCTAAACTTCCGAATGGTATTCGCTGCAAACAAACACGTGCCTTCGGTAACCTCCCTTGAGTTTACTGCAGCTCTCAACTCGACGAACGACGAAGAGGAGAACACCAAGGCTGACAATACGATCACATTTACTCTGCCTGTCAAAGTGAAGATCAATATCGTCATATCTGGGTAACTCTTTGTCAAAATATTCGTTGTATTTATACTTTCTATCTGCTTTTCGATCTGTCGTTCTTCCGGACAAGACGATCTTTCATTACTATTTTTGCTTTAATGTAATTAACTCGAATGTTAGGTACGGCAAACGCGTCGGGACCAAGGGTCTGTTAAGTATCTATAGACAAATCCTCTCAAGCAGGATACAGCGACGTGTTCTGAAATAATTCTACGTAGTGTACATCCTGATTTCGCTCCGGGGTTAAGACCCCGCACATCAATCCTTATCTCTGTGACAAATAAATTGGTAGTTTTAACACGAAATCCGAAACGATGCTTGTCCACTTATATCCTTGGTCTCACCTGTATGATCAAATGCTTTTTGTTTACTGTACTCAGCAAATCTGATCCCGTGGAAGCATTCTACAACGCGTCTTCTGTAGATACGTCACGTAAGGTGCTAACCGACCTTGAGGTGGGTCCCGTTGTTCAACACGTCTATCAGATTACGAACACGGGCCACGATTTGGAATTGGCCGATATCTACCTAGTTTGGCCAACGCACAACGCGGATAATGAGCCTCTGTTATACCTATTCGAGCGGCCCCAGTTTAAGGGGCCTGCATCCCGGCCTGCCATGATCTCCTGCGAGTCGACAGATCATATCAATTTCAACGCTAACAAAGGTGAGCATTAAAAATATAAGCAAGGCAAATATATACATCAGTCCTCGTCATCTACTTCGGACCGGTTTTCAGCGAGTCCTCGATGTCGGACCCATCAAATGACATTATTAGTGATGTCGTAATAAATTGTTTGTTTTTGAACGATTCAACAGCCGTACGATGGGCATGCAGTGTGATTGCTTTCAAATCGAGTAATTCGTGCTCTGTACAGTCATTCTATCATAGTTCAGGTAAATAGTTCAGAAAAATTTCCTCCTCTAAAAAAAAAGAAAAAAAAAAAGGGTTCACGTAGATAAATAATAACCTGATGGCTAACTCACTTTCGTCTGTTTCTGCTTCATTTCGATATCGACTCTAGTTCTCGTCACTGAAAACCAAACGCGTCGAGTTCGCCGGGATAACAGCCGTTTCCGCGAGGACATCGGTTGCGGCCAACTTTCGAAGTGTGGTCAATTTCGCTGTCAAGTATGTATATAGGAGAATCACCTTGTTGCTAAGATTGACCCAATATCAATTATATACATATATTTTTCGTACTATTTCAAACCATATGTGTCGCGCGGGATTCGAACCGGAGATCTAAGGGTCCCAGATCCTCGGCGTGAGCCCTACGTCATTTCGTTTCACATGCAAACTAATTAGATTTTAAATTAACTAATTTTTAATAATAATAATAATAATAGTAATAAAACGTTTATAGTTAGTCTACTATTTCTTAATTATTTGAATTTGAATATTATATTTGAATTTATTATTATTATTATGTTCCCCAATATGTTTGAATATTGCAAACATCTTTTACGCTGACGTCGTTGATTGACTCGACCAGACATCTCGGTAAGAATTTCTAACAGTATATGACTAATTCATGCAATCATAGCACACCGCAGACTTAACAGGGACACGCTTAGATGTTTAGAGGCATGATCGGTGAATACTGCACGAAATTCTAGAGTTGACAGAGACACTACGAACAGTAGAGATGTACAATGCGATGAACGTTATTCGCATGATGACAGCCGAATTAAAAGAAAAATGGTTTAAGGACTCGGCGCACGGTGCGGAGTCGCCTCGAGAAGAGGATCTTCAAGATGTCGAAGCCACTCCTTGCTCTCTAGTATGGTCATGCAGTGGTTTTAAGATTTCCTGAGTATATTAGGTCGCCGTCCTAGTATCCCAATTAACATATGGAAATGTGATCAAGACAATGTCAAAAGCCCCGAGAAAGATCATCAAAAGCTAAAGGAGATGGGAATATCAAGACTTCCTGTCGCATCACAGAGCTCCCGGACAACGGACTGTAACGGGGTCCCTCCAGAAAATTTGATTTGGAATGACCGAAGCAAAATTTAGGTTTTCTGGTCGACGGAATGTGTCGCATACCACAAATAGCGAACCCCGCAAGACATATGAGATAGGTAATCGAGAACAGACGATGAGAACAACGTGCAGGAAATCTACAGGAATTGCTAGGATCAGCTAGCCCACCACTAGTGCGACGAGTATAGGTATTCTCCATGCTAGACACAACTTCTGCTGGCTCAAATGAAGGCGGCAAACTTCGCCTCTGTTCGGAGATTGTACTCACGATGTGACGCGTCAGAAATAGGAAAATTTTCACTGAACAATCGTCTCGTTTACTTAGAGGATGCCTGGCGCGACTGTCGAAGACGTACGATCACTGACGCGTACGGACAACAAACATCAGACCACTTTCCGTATGGTGCGAGTAAGGGAGAGAATAAGCAAAGGTGGCCCCGACAGGTCCTCTCATAGTAATACCAAAAAGGTTAAGAGACGAGGCTTGTCCGATAGGGGAACAGCTGAGGGTCAGCTCGAAAAAACAGACCACTTTCCGAATGTATGATACGGACTCTTGTGAAGAAATTAACGTGGTTAATTGACTTTAACGCGATCAAAGATCAACCACTTGGCATGGTATGCCAGGTATGCCACAATTATCATTGTGACATCATTGGTGGTATCATTGTGGCTAACTAATCGCTATACAATTTTGTGGATTGTGCTGATGTGCCTACTGACAAACAACGTTCGATTATGATTTCGAAGGTGAGAAACTTCACCTCATCGGACGTCATCATCGTGACCGTAAACTCTCGGCTGTGGCTCCAGACCGTAGCAAAGATGCAAAAGGACCAGGTGAGCATCGCCTCAAAGATCGTTGTTAAACCTGTCAAGCTACGCTTCGATGTCCAGTCGGATCTATCGTATGAGCTGTTCTATGTGCAGACGACCGCTGTAGCCGAGGACTTACTGGTGGCGCCAGGTATTCCCTGGTGGGTTATCGTTCTTGCAATTATCATCGGAATCCTGCTGCTTGCATTGCTCGTCTGGTGCCTATACAAGGTAAACAACGGATAGATAGTTCACCTTCATCAAACAGATAACTTTCTGTGCCTTGGTTTCGTATGACGGCCGAGAATATCTACATAACACTCATAGCCTGTCAGAACGTATCATATATGTATTTAGAACGTTGATATATTCACTTAAATATTTGTAGAAGTTCTTAGTATTAATTTTACAGCCTAATTTTTATCCAAAGAAGTATGTGGTTTTTGAGCATGGTAAATAATCACGATGTATTAAAGTTCATGAAGATTTACTTGAATACGTAGTGAACGTTATGTATTCAAGTAAATCTTCATTATGTATTCAAGTTTCACTTCTGTTCGGAAATTCACCATATAAATTCATACGGGACGTGCTGTAGCCTGTTCATCGAAGGGAACATAGGCCCCTCTGTGTCTAGGGGGTACTCCCCAATCTGGAGAGCTCACTAGTGGTGGTAATTTTAGAACTCTATGTAAAGCGCACATAGGCGAAAGCGCCCTCTGAGCATCACGTTCAATGTTCGGGACATACCTAACGTATAAATTCGTCCGCGTGCAACTTGCTTCGACCTGGTCTCTCTCGGCAACCTCGGTAACAATATGTCACAAAATATATTCACGGGTGTTTCAGTTTCTGATAACTGCGAACTTCCTCGAAGGGGTCCACCATAGGTTGATCCGCGCTACCGGGGACTAGCGCGCAGGTTCTTTCCTTCTGCAGCGCCTGTCCCTCGCTGTGCAGAGGGGCAATGCCATCGCCTTCCTCCCTCGGGACATTGCCCACCTCAACCCACCCCGCCCCCCCACATAATCCGTAGAAATAATTCCTAACTGCTGTATGTTTGAACGAATTGTTTCTGATAATGATATCACAACTATTTTATCTTTTCAACTTTAATATTCCAGGCGGGCTTTTTCCGGCGGAGACGTCCCGGTGAACCGATCGACGAACGAGGAACTAAGAATGGATATCACACAGTCGAGACTGTCCCCAGGGACGAACATCGTTACTAAAAGGCCGATCACATTGTGCCAACTTAGCACATTCTTATGTGTTTTATATCACATGCACAATATATTTGTACATGACATCTAGCCTAGCAGAGTGCAGTATGCAGCAAGTCTTACTGATATAACGTCGGCTCGACCCGATTGAAGCTCACAATGTTTTGTAGGACGAAACATCAATTTTGAAAAACACCAAGCATCCGGACAGATCCGGCAGAGAAGAGCTCAACAACAACAGCAATAACAACAACACGACGAATGATCGTGGTCGATATTCCAGGATGGCTGACCTGTATCATCGTTGCGTTGTAGCTCCAGAAATTGCGCACTGCCGCTACTTAAATACGACGTCAGGCCGGTTGACTATTGTATTTTTTAACCTATTTAACTTTTGCAACGTCAAACGGTGTGTTAGTAAAATGAACACGTCACATTCTTACCCATTGCACTGGGGCCTATGAAAGGGAACCGATTGGGTTGTTGGGGGGAGAGAATGTTTTTGCCCACCTCTTTTTTAATTAACAACAAGAATCAAGTAAAGTGAAATGGACGGAGCATATCTTTCGGGACGCACGATCTTCAATGCAGCTTTTCAGGCGTAAGGCGCTGAAAGGCTGGATGCGAGACTCATTCATTACTAACACAAACCGTCCCACGTGGTGCCTTGTATATATTAAACCTGTTGATAAAGTAATATTAATATTATTAATAATAATAATAATAATGAAAAGAATAATAATAATAATAATAATTATTATTATTATTATTATTATTATTTTCTATATATCGATTGATATTAATGACGAGTTCCGAGTAATGATTCAAGGTAATAATAATATTGATATTAGTAGTTTGTAAAGTTACCGGTCGTATGGGTGCCATACGGTGTTGGTGCTTTTTTTTTTAATGATCGGTGTGTAAGCCAAAATTTTTGATAGCAGAACTGTCGATTCCAAAAAATATGTTTTTGAGGAAACTGGAGATGGACGACTTCTTTTCGCAGTAATATTTTACGAATCTACTTCTATTTAGATCTTTAACGCTGTTCAGAAATAATACCATAAATAATACAAATAACTACTCGTACTAAAACATGTATGCAAACTGATCTAAACAAGTTAAAAAAGCAAACAAACAAACCGACTCAATCCGTCTTTGAGAATCGTGTTTAGATAGTGCTCATAATTCGCTAAATACGTAATTGGCACGTTAGGCGTTCTCAGTTGAGTTATGAATTCGAAAATGTTTAAATGGACAAAAAGAAATTCGATCACTTCCAATATTCTTCGTTTGATCCGAGTTTGTCGCACAATATGACAGGTTGTCAACTCAGTGGTGCTATTGGTATAATATACATTTTACGTTTTTAATATTTTTAACTTAAAAAATACATCCGCTGTCTGTATGTTCTACACAGAGAGAAATTATATCTTGGTACCCTTGGGGCCTATCAGCAATCAATCAGTTCTAGTGTTCGAATCTGAATATTCATCTTTTTAATTCGAAATATAAAAATAATAATAAGATCGTACAGCTTATTTCATGTATTTCTTCCGAACATCCTTATACATAAGATGTGATTCTAATCTGTGCGTGTGTTTGGCAAAGCTGTCTTCGTCGTCTATATGGCTAAACTCATTCGCGCAACGTATCAACCGAAATACAGACAGCAGACGTATTCTCGATGTAATTACCAGTTAATGTCGATAAAGGCGGATTGAGTCAGCAGCCTACTAATACATGCAGATATATTGGGCTTGTAATTGTCTGTTGCTGTAGATAACAACACATTAATAATGAAAACACGGAATATGGGGAGAGAATTTAGAAATTTGAACTAATCTACAACTATGCGTTCAACTCCTGTTCTACAAAATCGAAGTTGGCGGGAAGCAAAGCTAAAAACTGCCTAAATCTTGTGACAAATCTCGACCAGGATATCATAACGATTTGCCACTTATGATTCCTGATAGCGAATTTTTTAGAACGCAAATCGAACGAATCGAGGCAAATGGTAATGCCGCGAAGCGATTAAGTGTTTATGTATTATACGATGCTTTATAATAAAAATAACTTACTTAATAAAATGTAATATTTGTTACTTTTAAGTGTTTTTGATTAGTTCTAAAGTTACACCGGGTGAGAGAATCACTACTAACTGGTAATATAGTAATTAAGCCGATTTGACAAAAGAAGACAGCTTCGTGTGGTCAAGTGCACCGCCTGTTCACATTTAGAGACAGAGCAAAATTGGTCTCGCTAAGTTTTTCTACCATTTCGTTGTTATTTATTTTTTAATTATGCAGATTTAATAAATGTGAATTTGATCGATTCCCCTGACGGCCCAGGTTATCGTCAGATGCATACAGAGTGTCTCTTTTAAAAAACTTATCTCACAGATCCTTCGTCCAAAGGTTATCCCCAATGGACATCAAACTTGAGTACATAATTGGCAACATTTTGTCTAGTTGTAAGGTTTGTCAAACTCTAAAATCTTACTCCCTGACTATTTTTCTCTTTCTTAATTACTTTAAAAGACTCTTTGCTATCAAAACATGTGTCCAGTGTTAAAGAGAAAGGAAAAACGATTCACGGACGGTTGCTTTTGGAACCGGAAAACCTTGGTTTGTCGCCCGTTGGGTTTTGTATCTTTCCTGTATGTAGCTGGCCTGTTTTGGTGTAGGAGTATAAGCAGTACGATTATAAATGTAAACGTATGCAAATTGCCGTTTGTTCCGAGGTTTGTCGGTTATCTGCTCAGGTTTAATTTTTAGCAGTCGGTTACGAACGCAATATATGGTATACCCTGTGCGTCCCTAAAGGGTCAAGAGAAAGATAGCCATACTTCATTAGAGGTAAGTGAACCGACTATGCCGTTCTCCAAATTTGTCGATTCAAGAGCACCACGCGATGTATACGGTATTGTTAAATAAGTTCATACAAAAGCTGCCGTCAGTTATACAGGTGGCTTCGAAATTAAATGCTAAAAATATTTCGTCGGAGTGGCTAAGCATAGGTGCTACCAACGTATGAAACAGTGGAGCCAATACTTCTATATTATATTGTAAGAGTAAAATTTTCACATCAATTGTTAAATGAGCATGAGAAGATTGCTCACTGAAATGATTTTCCGGTGGTATACGCTTTACGTTTCAACGACATCTTGAGGCATATGTAAGGTATATGTAGGCATATGTAGGCCACGGCGTTACAACGTGATATATACTCATCTCGTATTGAAATAAAAATCATGTTCGTTGTAGCAGTGAAAAAAAATTGACGCCCTGTGCTCGAAAACATGTTCTGCTCTATGTCGGAATTTTAGAAGTAAACATTAAGATTATTCATAGTTAGTAACACATTTCCGATAGAACCGCACTAGTACTACATTACAATGAATATTGTCATACTCCACTGGAATGCATTCTAGTCGAGAATAAGAACATTACTTACAAATTTGATGAGGTACCAATTGATCCATACGAGCCCGTCTGTATCTCGTTTTAGTATCTATTTACCCATTAATAGGCACGGGTAAGGGCGCAATACATAATGCAAATGGCAAAGGGGCGCCTCAATTCCGCTCGCAGTCCAGCGCATAAAGCGTTCTCAACATTTTGCTAAAAAGGCATAAAATGCCATTCCAGATTCCGAGTCCAGGTTCCTAACAGAGCATATCATTCGTTCAATAGGAGTTGTAATGCTATCAGACGATAATAAGCGACGAAAAATGTCAGATGGGAGATAGGATGAGGGAACGCTGTTACATTAAATAGTGGTCTTCAATGTTGCTTGTATACAGATATAGGTGTGGCGGAATTCCGGTTATATATAGTGACTGGATAATCTTGAGACCATAACGAACAAAACAATTTATAAACGCTTGACAGAGTTTGTTCGAACTATAGCAGCAGTGAAATGTGCTAACATCGGTAGTTCATCTCTCGTTCACAAGCGAATTGTTGGATGCCTTAAGTTCCTTACAGATAAAAGTCTGTAAGTAAATAGTATCATAAGAAGACTCCTCTATATTCACGCGAATAATTTCAAACAAACTATCTATTGAGTTGCACGCGAATAGCCATTCCTAAAATCTATAATAACATTACATAATAATCACATTGCAAATATTGACTCTCCCAATATAACGTTTAATTCAGGCCATCTTGAATTGCGTCAACAGCACTTCGCCTGCTAAAGGATCAGTAAAATCAAGATGTACCCTTTAAAAAAATGTGGGGCTACGAAACTTTTGAGTGGATATTTTTAAGGGGTTTCTAGATTTGTTGGTACAATCTGAACACTGTCAGACATTATTTCCAATGTCGCCTTCAAGTTATGGCTAGTACTTGTAGGATCTTTCCATTTGTGTGCTGCGAGTGCTGCCTAGATATTGAGCGCGTAAAGCTGGGTATTACCATGGTAATATATTATATATATATATATAGGTCTAGGTTATACCCAAATCACTTTTAAGTACGAATAGAACTGTGCTGTACCGGTATCCCTAGCACATAGGAACAGCAGAGCCTTCGCAGTGCGGATGGGCGCAGCCCCTGACGGACTCAACCTTCCACCAGGGTTAGCACCTGGTTTGGCACGGCATGGTGTTTGACACTCCATCCTTCTTATGTCAGTGTTCAACCACGCCCGGTTACGCGGTGTCTCGTGCAGAGGAGGCCAGGTTACGGAAGTACGCCGCCCTGCAGGTGACTCACTTCTTTCACCCTCCTGCTTTCGAAACCTTAGACGACACCAGCCCACTCACGGCCGACCTCCTCGAGGAGGTCTGCCACAGGTACAGCGTCCTTCCTTCTGCAACGTCTGTTCGTATCTGTGAGGCAGAGCGATCGCCACCCTTGAGGGTGAACAGGATCTCAGACCTCGGCGTGGCACCCTTGTTTCCCCGCTACTCCCAAATGCTTTTCTCGCTCTAAAGCTCCCCTATTGGTGAATTCATAAATATTTGCTTAATTCCAACTGCAATTCAACGGACCCTTCTGGTTAATATTATAAATGAAATATATTTGGAAGCGCATTTAGCCTCTCTACTTTATAATTCGCTCTTTAAGTCTGCGTGATGCACTCAGACCTATTGATCGTATGATTTCTCTCTTTCTCTCGTGATAGAACAATGATGAGAGAGTGGTAACAGCTAATTCGCTCTTCAAAGAGAAATTAAATAGCCATATATAAATACATGCACGGATATGTGAACGGGTTTGAGTTACTTGGTTGAACCTTAGATATTACGAATCTGATTTAGTTTTGCATTGTTATTACCTGTTATACGTATGATTCCGCTTTCGTTAAGTCAAATAACGTTACAATGAATGCTGCCCAATTTAAGAATAGGGAATTCACCGATCAACAGCGTATTATGGCTCACCCAGCGGAGAATGGCCAATCCAAAAGTAGTAAGGTGAATTTATCATTCGGTTCTTTATTTGATTTGATCTACAATTAAAATACCCGTCGTGGGCGTTCCTTTGTGCTTCGCCTTGTGTTTTGCGCCTCGTTTCACTGAAAACAACTGCTGCAGCCAATAGTAGCAATATGCTGTCTTGCTCATTTTGCAATTCGTACAAAACAAAATAGCCGAATAATTCGTATCGCCGTTCAATGTATGTGTTACATTCGAGCTGATTTTGCTATATTAGATTTCCTATACATGGTGAAGCCTGCGGCGCATGGAAGAGGTGTTGCGCCATTTGTACGTTCAACCCTAGATGTCGAGCTTGACATACTTCGAGCTTGACATACAGGAGTCTACTGACGGTGCCTGCTAGCGTCTGAGGATTTAGAATCCGCAGGTCTATAGACGTGGCATTTGCTGGCCACCTCGGGAAATGGTAGATACCGACAAGATTCGACTGAATCTAGCATGCACGCGATATGATAATTAACGAGAAAGTTCAAGCAAGTGACATCAACAGGCGACCGCGGTCTTGTATTCAAGAACGATGGCATGTATTAATGAAGGATGACACGCAAGCTACTCCGAGTGAGCGACATGATCCATTGAGGGGGATGGGCTTCAATCGGCTTACGTGCCACCCGGCCGGGAGCCACTGGGCCAGGCAGCGCCAAGAGTACACTGATCCGTACTAAAAGCGTCAGAAAAAGCAATTGGGATCCAGGAACGTTAAAAGTAGAGATGGACTCAATAAACAGCGCGCCGCTTAGCGACTACGCGTATTGTTCCCGTCTGTGGACACTGAGACACCAACTGAGACGGTTCAGAAAAAAACATTTTTTCGTGATTTACAGAGAAGGGTTTTTAAAGTTTTAACAGAGCCCGAACTCCGCATACTTGTTTCAAGGTTCTAACTGAGAGGCTACTTTACTGTGTTTGTTATGTTTTCGTGCTAAATAAACATATAATTCGAGGTTTTATATTAGCAACCCCGTGACTTTATTTATAATAACTAGTTCCCCAACGGAAACAGTGGCTCTACAAAGGGTTCACATACTAGAATTTAACACGAGAGAGGAGAGACCGTGTTGCAAACAACTAAGAACGACACGGCTCTTACTTCGGGCCTAAGTTTATCGTTTAACGTTTTACCGGCGCTAATTCTCTTGGACTTCTTGCTTCTGATCTATTCCAACTGGTCCCCGCGTGCCATTTTGCGCGAACACTAAAATATAGGAAGAGATACTGGTAAACAGAAGGACGGGCAACGGATGTGTTGGGTGGACGTGCATTAGTATTTTTGCTACCAGTGACGTGACACACGAAGCGTGCGGCATATATCCTTGACGTAGGCGTGGTCTTTCGCCAGACGAACGGAAGCCACCCGGAAAAGACCCAGACCAACGCTTCGCCAGTATCACGAATACTGCGGGTTGTAAAATGCTAGCTTTACTATGCAATATGAGAGCTTAAAGGATCCGGTTGCGATATGAAATGAAATACCTGTATTTTTGTCCATCGTATCGTAAAGGGCGTGGTAGAAGGCGTACAATCATATATTGCATTAACATATTATGAAGATGCAAGGTGTGTAACGTCCAAATTTAACATGCAGATTATGTCTATACATCCAAATCAGACATACACTTCAGCAAAACAATTTGGTGTGTGTATTTTTCTATTAATATGCCGTATACATTCAGGAATATAATTCTCGCCATAGCTATCCAAGACAGGCTTTCCTTCTTCCGGTTGCATATGCGCTTGGCTGCATTTTCTCAAAACTGTCCGAAGCGACTTAGACGTTAAGCTAGTCCAATGCTTCACAACAAGCTTGCTCTGCTCTCAGGGGATTTTCATTATGATTAAACGGGGGTCCAACATTTGAGTCGCAGCATGGGTTGTTCCACACGCTCACCACTAGAGAAAGCCAGAAGAGAGCCTTACTAAGGTGCAAAATTGCAGGATAGACGTAAAGGTTAGACAATCGCGCCTCTCGCTCTCTTTATCTCGGAGAATAAAACAACTATGGTAGAGAGAAGTAGCCCATGCTAAATTCGTGTGTCTGTGGCTGACTCTTCCAATTTTAAACTGTTCTAGCCAAGTCGGCTCCAACGACAAATATAGACATGACATTAACGTCTGGACATGCAGCATGGTAACGGAACATACTATTTATTGCAGTTCTTTATATTTTTGAAGTTCGGTTGCCACCTGGGCGAAGAAATAACACCGGGGAAATAAACAAAAGTACTTAATTAGATTAACGTATCGGGCTATTTAGCTATGGTCAGGAAAACGATGGCTAAAACGATGTGAATACGCTTGTCATACGATTATCATTACTAGATTCAAAGACTTACATTGGCCATATCGCGTAGTGCAACTGAAATAGATTCCCCAGACTTTCACAAGCTATATGACGAACTTCGCTTTTCTCAAACCACTAACTGATTTTTACCATGATTGGAGACAAATCTGCGATCCCCCAAGAAGTTACATCGTTTATTCCAGTTTTAAATTGAGGGCGTGATAAAGACAGCATCGATCTTTTCAAATTTCGGATAGAAAATATAAAATGGCTCCAAGTTGATGATGCAACTAACATTGACTCAACGTTTGACGCCTTTAGTAGTTCACTTTTCCGTGAGTATGACGGTTATTTTGCCCGGAACAAGGTGGAAGATTCGACGCATCGTGCAGACAAATTTGTTTTCTTGTCTGGACTCCGTTCTCCTAGACAGGTAAACCAATGATGGAGTTGCCCCTATAGTTGTCCTCGATTCGAGAGCACAGCTACAAAGCCCTCAATCTGTTGTTGACGAGCTGAGTAGGCACTTCTCTACAACAGGCTCTTGTGGCGCCTTGTCATCCAAAAAATAACATCCAAAAGGAGCTCCGAGCAGAATTTGGATAAATTTGGCAAACTAACCAATCGTGGTTTGTGCTGAGTCGAGGTAATCCTTTCAGTTCAGAAGATTTTCGAACTGACGAAGACAGACTGGACATGTGGAGCTACCTACATGTCAGCGCGGTGGCTTGGACGGCTGAGTCTCTGGCTGTAAAAAGCCAGAGGCCGCAGGTTTGAATCCCGTTGCATGACATATAAGAGAACTCAAGCATTGTATGCAGTTCCTTTAATAAATCAATAAAGCTTTACCTTTACCGAAGTTCCCGGGAGCCGTTGAAGATGACATCCACGATACTTGCCCACTTTTGTTAGTGTATTTAATCTGTCTATAGAAATCGGGCCATTTCCAAGTAAACTAAAAGATATGAATATTATTTCATTATTCAAGAATAAAGAGGACCGACCTCAAGCGTACAATTACCGTCCGAGCTTCGTGCCAAAATTTTTCGAGAGGCTTTTGGGAACCGGCAAGTGCCTTACTCTCGGCTAACATTTAGCGTCTACGGTACTGGTTTCGATTTGCTTAGTAAGACGGACCCCTGAATACAGATGCACAAGGCTGCGGATCAAACCCGTGTATCTACGTGTCTCCTTCGGTTTCAAGGCGCACCCGAATGCATCACGCCATCGGGCTCAACTTTCGTCACCTCGGAGACACAATATTTTTCTTGGTTGATTTGGTTTCTGAAGGGCACAATCAACGGCGCTCGCCATTGCACATCTATCGTAGGAAGTTGTCGACTCGTTCGAAATCAAGCAGGTCTGCCTCGGAGTCGTCCTTCGATGTAACGGCTGCCTTGAACTGGTGAAGTGTGTTGGGTGTACTCTGAGCATGATTGGATGATTTGATTCTTATGTTTCAGGAAGAAGACGTGTGGGTAATGTGGGAAGTGTCCTGACATTATGGGAATAGATTAGTATAGGAACCCCTCAGAGATCGGTGCTTGGGCTGTATATGTTTATTATTTTTATGAACTTTTTCCTGCGAAAGATCTCTATGGAGGGTTTCGGTAGGGTGATTGCATATGCGAACGACTTTCCTGCTCTTTTCTCATTGGCCATCAGATACTCAGCCTGACTTTGAAATCGCACTTGCTCAAGTTGAGAGAGTTGTGTAGTTGTCAAAGTTATTCTGCCTGCTAGTCAATGCCAGCAAGACAGGTGTCGCAGAGATCCCTGTTATTATTCACCCGTGCATCTTGATAAGGGGTCTTGAAAGGGATTTTAGGGGGTCTTGAGAGATCCCTGAAATGTATCACCTGTGCGTCTTGACAAGAATGAAGGAGGCTAGGGAGAAAAAAATCAAATCCTATGAATTCAAAGAAGAAAATCCGGATGGCGAATATTTATGTCACAAAGAATGAGCATCGCAAAGTTTCAAAATCAAGTCTATTTTCGGAACTGCAATATAATAGGCCTTAGTTCTCGATAAAATATAATAATAAAAGTGTTTTTTTGCACCTCAGCCCACACTGATAATAAAAACATCACATATAAATGCACGATATTCAAAATGAAATATACCTATATCACAATATAATATCATCCAAACATTACAGTGTCAACAACATGTGTAGCCGTCACACTTATTACAATTATTTCACAGTGTTCATAAAAAATCCTTCTTGCCACCTCTGCAAACTTTTTTGCTGACTTAAGTGAACGAATTTCGCGAGGAAGCGATGTCCAGGCCATTGGCAGCTGGCAAGCAAGGGCGTGTCGGCTAGATTCTCTCGTGACGAATGGTATCACAAACTCAGTTGGTCGGCGGGCTGTTCGTCTCCTTACAGCCACTAACGGAAAAGCAATATCAGCAGGGATAATACCTTTAGACATTGTAGAGGCTAGGAGAGCGACATGGAGTGGTAACGAGTATTAAGTATTACTTAGGTAATGAGTATCTTTCCATGATGTCCGTGATGGAGTCTGAGCGGCGCTTATTAAAGATTACACGGATCGCATCATTCTGGACGATCTCTCCCCTCTTCAATATACTCTTGTAGCCACCCCCCCCCCCCAGACCGCAAGGCCGTAACACAGAAGCGGCATGAGCAGGACGTTGTAAAGTCTTAGCAAGCCCTCAGTCGGGATGCCGAGTTCCTTAAGGCGACGAAGCATGGCAATAACTGCGTAGCATTTTGGTAGGACTGACTGAAGATGTTTATGCCATTTAAGAGTATCGTGTAGGGTTATGCCAAGACACTTCACTGACTCAGACCATGGGAGCATCTCCCCACAAAGTTGCACCGGCACCACCTGGACTGACCTCTGTCGGTAGACGGAATAACGAGATGTTCGTCTTCGTGGCATTGATCACTAAACCGAACTCTTCAAAGGTCCCAACTATGTCCTCAACCCTCTTAAGGGCTCAACCCGCTTCTATATCACTTTGGACTGAGGTCGGGTGAATGTGGAACAAGAGAGACGTATCATCTACATATGCAGTAGCCTTCTCACATCTAACAGCCGATATTTTAAGCAGAACAAAGTTGAAAAGAATGATGAACATAAAAGGACCCAAGATAGAGCCCTGCGAAGTACCAATGTCCATCACACACTAATCTGATTCCACGCCGTCAGCCTTCATCGCCTGTCTCCGTGCACTGAGGTACGACTTGAACCATTCAATAACCTGCCTGCCGCAACCAAGGCACTCCAGAGCCTGTAGGAAATACGAGTGCCAGGGGCAGTTGAAAGCTGCGGATATATCTAGAAAAACTCTCAGGCATAATAGCTTGTTTTTGATTGTGTCCGAAATCGCCTGCCACATGTGGGCTAGAGCCAGTTCTGTAGAGCGAGCCCTTCGAAAACCAAATTGAGTAGTTGAGAAGAAATTGAGCCCGCGGAGGTACGTTTTCAGTTTAGCCATTACTATTTCTCTAGAACCTTAGACAGGTAATCAATAAGAGATATAGACCGGTAATTGGCCACATCTTGCGGATCACCCTTGCTCTTGAAAAGCGGGATGACTGTGGCGTCTTTGAGCCTAACAGGAAAACGACCACTTCTTAATGACACATTAATTGTATGAGTAGCGGGGCCTGCAAGAGACGCCTCTGCAAACTTTTTTGCTGACTTAAGTGAACGAATTTCGCGAGGAAGCGATGTCCAGGCCATTGGCAGCTGGCAAGCAAGGGCGTGTCGGCTAGATTCTCTCGTGACGAATGGTATCACAAACTCAGTTGGTCGGCGGGCTGTTCGTCTCCTTACAGCCACTAACGGAAAAGCAATATCAGCAGGGATAATACCTTTAGACATTGTAGAGGCTAGGAGAGCGACATGGAGTGGTAACGAGTATTAAGTATTACTTAGGTAATGAGTATCTTTCCATGATGTCCGTGATGGAGTCTGAGCGGCGCTTATTAAAGATTACACGGATCGCATCATTCTGGACGATCTCTCCCCTCTTCAATATACTCTTGTAGCCACCCCCCCCCCAGACCGCAAGGCCGTAACACAGAAGCGGCATGAGCAGGACGTTGTAAAGTCTTAGCAAGCCCTCAGTCGGGATGCCGAGTTCCTTAAGGCGACGAAGCATGGCAATAACTGCGTAGCATTTTGGTAGGACTGACTGAAGATGTTTATGCCATTTAAGAGTATCGTGTAGGGTTATGCCAAGACACTTCACTGACTCAGACCATGGGAGCATCTCCCCACAAAGTTGCACCGGCACCACCTGGACTGACCTCTGTCGGTAGACGGAATAACGAGATGTTCGTCTTCGTGGCATTGATCACTAAACCGAACTCTTCAAAGGTCCCAACTATGTCCTCAACCCTCTTAAGGGCTCAACCCGCTTCTATATCACTTTGGACTGAGGTCGGGTGAATGTGGAACAAGAGAGACGTATCATCTACATATGCAGTAGCCTTCTCACATCTAACAGCCGATATTTTAAGCAGAACAAAGTTGAAAAGAATGATGAACATAAAAGGACCCAAGATAGAGCCCTGCGAAGTACCAATGTCCATCACACACTAATCTGATTCCACGCCATCAGCCTTCATCACCTGTCTCCGTGCACTGAGGTACGACTTGAACCATTCAATAACCTGCCTGCCGCAACCAAGGCACTCCAGAGCCTGTAGGAAATACGAGTGCCAGGGGCAGTTGAAAGCTGCGGATATATCTAGAAAAACTCTCAGGCATAATAGCTTGTTTTTGATTGTGTCCGAAATCGCCTGCCACATGTGGGCTAGAGCCAGTTCTGTAGAGCGAGCCCTTCGAAAACCAAATTGAGTAGTTGAGAAGAAATTGAGCCCGCGGAGGTACGTTTTCAGTTTAGCCATTACTATTTCTCTAGAACCTTAGACAGGTAATCAATAAGAGATATAGACCGGTAATTGGCCACATCTTGCGGATCACCCTTGCTCTTGAAAAGCGGGATGACTGTGGCGTCTTTGAGCCTAACAGGAAAACGACCACTTCTTAATGACACATTAATTGTATGAGTAGCGGGGCCTGCAAGAGACGCAGAGAATAACTTCACAAGCATGCTGGGCGCACCCACAGCTCCAAAACTTCAATTGGCCTTAGTAGAATCAAGGGTTTCCTCGACCATCCCCGTGTTTGTGTCAGAAAAGTCTAATATGGGACCGTGAGCTGACCAAATAGAGCTTAGCACCGGCCCTATATCATCCTCAACCGGGAGTGCCTCCACTGTCCGAGAATCCACCTGCGCAAAATATCGGTTTAGTTTGTTGGCAATGACTTGTGGTTCGTCCACTGTCTTTCCCCCCACTACAATGCTCCCAGGTAGCGTAGCCCTCTGCCTACCCTTACCACAGGATGCCTTTAGGAAATCCCGCAAACGTTTCGAGTTCCCTTCAAGGATATTGAACTGTCGTTTATAAAATGCAGTTCTGGCTGGTTGTACTTGGAGCCGGTACATAGAACGAAGGCTAACATAGAACGCATCTTTAGATTCTTTCGAGCCTACTTTTCTAAACCTCTATAAAGTTTATTGACCGAGTGTCTCATCCTCCTATGTCTACCGTCAAACCGGAATCTATTCGGCCGCGACTTCACTTTCGACTCGGTTTTAGTGAAACATCTTATGTACTCCCGCTCTAGTGCCTAGCTAACTGCCGCAAACGCCTCGTCGACGTCAACCGCATCATATACACTCAACCAGCGGAGCCTGCCAGTGCTCTCCACAAACCTCCCGATACTATCACTGTCATGCCTTCTGACTAATTTAGGCAAGCAGGGAGGAACATTCCAAAAACCAACGGAAGCCCTACCCGTAGAAGTGACCGCCATTGGAAAATGGTCAGAAAAGATAGGCGTACACCACACGGCCGATGAAATCTCTCAGAAATCCTCGCAATCTCCTATCGCGACGTGGTCAATACAGATGCCAGATGCATGACGGGTTACTTTGTCTATCAATAAATGGCAATGCCTTGACAAAAAGAAGGCCCAATAATCCTCGCAAAATAACTTCGCCAACAGATGTTAGAATCGCCCATAATAACGCTTGGTTTCCTATCTCGTGGCAAGATGTCCTCCAATATATCAAGAAGTGTGTCCGTGAACATGAAGTCGGCTGAATCAAAACCAATCACGTAACCCTCAAAGCCATGCTCCATACCCAAAATACGAACAGCCTGCAGGTTGCCATCGTCGCTAGATTCGTCTTGGTTTCCAGGATTGAACACCCTGAGCGAATGTGCGCACCCACTCCGCCACCCCGCCTACTACCCTCCCGACCGAGCCAACAAAATGGAAGTCCGTGATACCGAACCCACTGTAGTCTACCTTTTTTAACCACGTCTCACTTAGTACCACCGCGTCCTCCAGGAACTCGGTCAGAATTTCGAGTTGCCCCGATTTTCTGAGCCCCCAGTGCCAACATTGAGATGCAGCGTTGCAAAATTACAAAAAAGCTCACTACGTTCGGCCATTGAAGCCACTGACTTTAATTCGGCGTCGTTCGTCCATACTTGACATTTCTTTATACTATCTAGATAGACGTCCGATACGTCTGTATTGTTATGAAACTTACCGATGATTATTTATTAAGATTGCCATTATCCTCGGGGCTCATTGCGAATAATAAAGACATCACAGGTTCTAGCATATTCATGAGCTCTTTTGGACATTTGGCGGCTTGCGGCGAAATCGCCTTGAGGATACGAACTATTGGTTTAAGATTTGTATTCAATATCGCTTTAACCTTAGAAATTTTCATCGACTTTCGAAGTATAAGATCCGAAGGCGATTACATTTGGATGTTATGGTAACGTAAGCACCGAGGCTGCTATAAACAGGCGTAGTAGTAAATACAAAGAAAATTGCTGCATATTACAGATAATTCTACAATCTGTTTTCCCCAAAACAAATATTAGTGTGAAATTGTACTCCAGAGTAACGTCTAAGGTCCCCCCTCATTCATTCCTGGACGGTTTTCTCTCCGGCTATCCCCTTCCGAGATGAGACTTTACCATTACATTTTCGAAACAACGTCGTTTCGCGTTGGAGTTAATTTCATATTAACATCTCTCCTATGTCGAGCCCGGTGGCTTGGTGGTGCATTCGTGTACTCCTTGCAATCGGAGGAGACACGTAGGTGCACGGGTTTGATCCCCACCTTTGCACATTTACATTTAGGGGTCCTTCTTACGAAGCAATGTGAAAGCGGTACCTTGAACGTTAAATGTTTGCTGAGCGTTAGCCCGAAAAGAAAAAAAACATCTCTCCTATAATTCTTTGGTACATCTGATGGTACACCAGGTAGAAGCCAGCAGATATCCTTACTGTTTTTTGAGCTGACCCTCAGCTGTTCCCCTATCTGACAGGCCTCAGCTCTTAACCTTTTAGGTATTACTATAAGAGGGCAGATATCCTTACCGCAACATAGAACTATGAATATAAAATAATCATACATTCCGTTCGAGATGAAATTTGACATTCTGGTCACAGACTCGGGATTTCAGCGTACGAAGCTGTATGTCAAAGAATGACAGACGACTAAGTAGTCAAAATCTGTCGACGATACCGCTCGAATCATAGTAGCATAGTTCAAGAAGGCGCAGCAGATTAACTCACACAAAGGTAGTTGGAACAATGAGTTGCGTCAGAAGAGGACGTTCCCTCTTTCTTCCCATTCCACGTATGGGTATCTGTTTTGAATGTATTTGCTTTCGAGTCTATTGATGATGAAAAGTTAATTGATTAGATGTAGTTAAGACAACTGCACTATATCCAAATCAACCCTAGTTTTGTTATTTTTGAAGCTCTGCTAATATTGACAAATATCTTGAGGGCGTAGCGGCATTAGGGTCTTTTGTTGCCTAGCGTTTAGTAAAGGCCATCGTATAACTAAGTGATTTGACATTCTTTGATGCTTTTGGTTAGCTATCAAATGCCACAACACGTCATAGCCGGTATTGATTTATTGAGAATGATCATGTTCTTGGAACAATGTGGAATCGTACAAATTAGCCGGTGTTCAAATACAACTTCCAGGGATCTAACTGATATGACCAAAGAGAAACTCAGTATTCACTGATTGATCTAGGCTTTGGTGAAGAATTAGCTGCTACACTGCGCTCCTTCCGATGAGAGAATCCACAAGCCCGTCCGATGACAATAGAAAGACGGAACTAAAAAAGCTGTTCTCTTTCAATTCGAATGGCAACCTATGAACTTCGGCGGTTGTGTGTTTTTGAAGAGGAAATACCGTACATTAAATAGTCACAATTTGTTAAGTAGCTTTGAGTCATGGAGGGATCTGAACCAGCTGATTCTGGCTTTCCACAGCCAATAGAGTGAAATGATGAGCGTGTCGAAATTCTGATTTTTGATTAATTTATAATGTGATAAATTTAAGTAAATTAAATAGAATCCTCTTTTTGGGATATATTTGCCTTACTACTGTGGTCGACCTGTCGGTGTACAACTACCCTTGTTGGAATGCCAGACTCGAAACTTAATTCAGCAACTCTAAAATGTGCAGATATACATTTATAGCGACTTATTCAGTCTTGTTGCTGCGTTGTTTAATATATTAGTTTACTAGTGAGCAACTTTATGATAGACAATTCTCGTGGTCTCGTTGAGTTATCTAGGATACATGGTAAGCACAAATTGAATACCTAATATCTTTACTTGCTTTTTAGCACTAGAAATAGTTGGACCGTTATTGTTCAATGTGATAGTCTGCTTTTGATGGTTAGTTTTGTAACCAATGATTCGGAGGCGCCTCTCACATATAGACCTCTGCTATGATCAACGCGTTTTTGCAAGATGTGTAAGCAGCGTCTTTCCAAGGTTTGGCAAAACCCTTCTAGTAGACCTGCTCCTACCGCACACGCTCGGTCTTTCACTTTCAAGGCACGTAATTTCTCCTCGTGTCGATAGGCTCACACTCATGTGTACATATGTTTCCTTTCTGAAGTTGGCCAACCGATATGTGACCCCTTCAACCATGATCCTTTATGTGTTTCCGATTGGCGACGCGACAAAACCACACCAAGATATAACAGAAAGGCAATCCACCTAAAGGCCAGTTGAAGACCGTTAGCCAATATATACCGACTGCACGATGGCAATAAAATATCATACGCCCATTTAAACATTTTCGAATCAGAAATCTCTTAGTCAATTCAAGGTGCGCTTTAACCACTTTTACCATTTCAATTCCGTCTCTGGACATCAACTTGTCGCCACGATGGTTAAGGTTTTCGCCATTAACCTTAGTGCACAAGGATGGGGAAAGATTCTGAGTGCTCCAAAAATGATGCGCATAATGAATGCGCTCTACTTGCTTGTCCATAATATAAGCGTTCGTATCGATTTACGCAACAACTCCAAGTATAGAGGGATAAATATATTGAATTTAAAGGAGTTCTAACTTGCCCCATTGTGAGGGTCTGTTTATGTTTCGGAAGTATTATTGAATGTCCATATTTAACAAATATCACATAACCTACTGAATGACCGATTGGGTACATATGTATAAATAAAAAAAGCAGCAGTTTCGTAATGCTCACAATATGTGGGAAGATCCATGTCGCCTCAGACGAAAGCCATAGGTTCCATGAATTGTTTTCTTTTAATTGGTTAATTAGATCCATCCATCTAAATGCTTTTTGCCACTGACTATATTGAGGAGTATTTGTGAGGTGGAAAACCACGTCTGAATGCTTAGGTAAATTGTATCCAAGATTAGGTATATACAAAATTACGTTATTTCCTTACTTTTGACTTGCACGAACAATAAATATAAATATAAATCTGATTTTGCTTAGACTAACTTTCGCCTACAAAAAGGTTAATGAATACTTGTTTCGTAGTTTCTTGTATAATTGTTTCGTCTCAGTGACGTTATGAATAACGCAGGAGCATTCTCAGAAGCTCGACCTGTTTCGTTGCGGTTGAAAGAGGATTGCTCGAATTACACGCCGTAGACACGGAGCGAATCAATTACTGGGTCAGAGAAGAGGTTTTCCACCGCCTAACGTTTGTCGTCAGTAAGCAAACAGCCGGAGGGGGAGAGAGAGAGAGAATGCAATCCGAAGTAGCGGGCCGTGTTAGAAGCCATGGAGACACTCACGGGTCTCTGGTCTGAAAAGAATAAACCTTGATCACGGAGGTCCCGGCACCGGGTACGTATAGAATAAACCTGCCATGGCCTGATAGCACGATATGCTGTGTTTTTTCTCAATCAGCTACATTTGACAGCCCTTTTGCCAGCCCTCACATATATATATATATATATATATTATATATATATATATATATATATATATATATATATATATATATATATATATATATATATATATATATATATATAATATATATATTATACATATAACGTTTGTGTATGTGTGTATGAATTTATTAGCTTGGCAGGTGCATCTTGGTGTATGTTATGGTGGGTATGCTGTCATATGGCATGTTCCGGTGTCCATGGCGAGATGTCCTTGACAAGATTGGCAAGAGAGAGTGAGTGGTATTGGTAGGTGGTAGGAAATTGCATCGTGAGGCTCATGTTGTGTTCGGTCCTTTGACCCTGTGGCTGATACACTCATATATAAAGTTCGCCGTTTAGGTTACACCTGTTATATGGCTTTGTTTTATTGTGGTATTCTTTCTGGTATTGCTACATTTTCTTCTTATATATACTAGAAATATTAGCGTAGTTTAATAATATCTAGATGAAGATTATAATTCTACATGTATAGGGGGATGCCAGAAGTGCGTAATATGTCGAATGTCCCTTGGATCTTCCTCAGACCTGCAGCGCAAGCTTCGCTCTTAATTCAATATAGCGAGGTCCGAAACGGTGAATTTAATTACATTTTCAACAAGGGCAACTAACAACCTTGACGTCATTGCAAACGATGAGAATTAAGCCAACGAGGCATACGTAGCTCGAAAAGGCGCTGAACTACTTCTAAGGGTGCTAAATATAAACACAAAGTATGTTTTAGCTATTTAGAATGTTAAACCCTTAGTTAAGCCCACATTCTTATTATAGTATAAAATTGAGAACATATTTTTCACACACACCCGAACCATTTTAGATAATATTGCATATTTTTGTATTAGTATAGACTAAAGTAATTTTATAATATTGTTAAAGGTACAAACGAATTAGAGTTCCATTAGTAATAAGAAAAGTAGTAAAGAAGAAAGTAGAGAAATATATTTGTACGCATTAAGTCATATGGCCCGCAAAGTTAATTCAAAGTTGTCTTAAAATTGGCCTTTACGAGACACATTTTAAGAAAAATAGCTGTACTTTCGAAAAAGCTGTCCAATCCATCACAGAAGACAGATTTCTACATCCTCGATACTTTGACTAGCCTTTGGGGCAACTCGGAATATAAAACAATATAACTTTATCTAAGCCTGACAGCAAATGTCACAATACCATAGTGCTTTGAAGAACTATAGAGGGTCTGAGATGTCAGCCAATATTTTTTTGGAAGAACAAAAGTACCCATAGAAAAGATCTTGCCAGTGACACGATGCGATCAATGTCGAACCTGGTCTATTATGGTTGATACGAATGTAGTAGCTAGACTACTTATTATTGTGGTCGCTTAATATTGTAAGCTAAAGTAAAACAGAATTGAATTCTCGAATATAGAAAATAATTTTTATGTTTATTAAAAATACAACTTTGCACAGCTATGGTTTAGATTTTCGTAATGAAATAAAACTGAGAATAGTGGAGATCGTAGATTATCTCCCTAGATAACGATTGTGGTTAGGGAATGTGGGTTCTGTTCAGAAACACCGTCATAACGACGATTATAGATCCTTACTGAAATAATGATGGCGCACATCCCCAGGTCTTCGCTCGACTCTCGCTCAGAGCCACACTGATTCAATATGATGGTTCCTAATGTTGTATCAGATGCTAATCTTGCAAAAAATGGTAATTCGCATAAGAAAATGTATGTTTGCACCACCAGGCCAAATTTGTACCCTATCGAATTCGGTCCGGTAATCAAACGGATAATTACGATGCACAGAGTCTATTTGATAATCACCCTACTGTGCTGCGCTACAACATTTCCGGGCCATGGGACTCGCAAACCTTTACAAATGAAATAATGGGCGAGACTGGACGAATATGGATCTTTGTCTGTATGATCTTGACCATTATGCCATAAGAATCATTTAAATATACTGCAATTTATTTGTGTTCGAAAGGCCGTTCAGAATACATAATATAGATTAAAAAAAACCTACTAACTTAGGATCCATCGGATTCTGCCTCTACATTAAGGGGCCTTTTTGCAAAAAAAGAGTAAACAGTCAGCTATTATATAGATGCATAGAAGAAAGATTATCGATTCCTACGATGCATATTATATAACATATATAATTTTAGCAATTCCCAATCTATATACTGAACTAATTATAATGAGGTAAAACTTGCATTCAAATAAAAAAATCTTTAAAAATCATATTTTTATTCAATAGACTATCGGCCAACGGAATATGTTTGTGCACCTTTCTGGAAACCTCGACATCGGTTTATCATTAAATGAATAGTAAAATATGGGAGAAGAGGTATGCCCTTATTGAAGAGGTTGTGAACATTGTGATATTTAATACTTGCAAGTTATACATCGTTGGGATCCCACCAGCCTCTATGCCTACTAGGAAGGCTAGACAAATGTCTAGAACAGTCTAGAGCTTACCCCCGCTGAATGCGGGGCAATTGTATTGGTTGAATTGAAAAAGGCTCCTTGTATCAACCTAATTCTCGTGGAACATGAAATCAAGATACAGAATACCGTCACGTATCTTGGAGAAAACTTAGACAAAAGCTGGAGGCAAGTGGAGCTCATCACTAGACACTGGCAGCAAGCAGAAAGAAGAAATTGACAGGCAAAATCGATTGACCTAGGAGAGGTAGAATCTTCTCCTACTTCCTCGCACAGTTTACGTGAGAATTTTAAGTCCATCTAATATCAATTGGGAAGGCTCTGTCAGATAATTGTGTACATTATGAAGAAGGGTTGGGAGGTAATCCCCAACACACGCTAGCGATCTGCCAGGCACTGGAAGAGGTTGAGAAAAACTGACTCCGACGTCAAGAGCAGGCACGCGCTCAACGATAGCATTGCTGCTTTCGTCAAGTACACAATGCGGGGGGGGCAGTGTTTTTTATTTATTTAAGAGGTTAAAGGTAAATCCTGCATGGACACCAGGCCTCACACTAAGGTATTTGCCTGGTAGTTTCAGACTCTTACTGACTAAACCCAGAACCGAGATTTTGACTTGGGGCACTGACCGGGACTGTCAAAGTATGACTTCAGTCAGTGGCTTGCAGGGGGGGGGCAGTGTTAATAGAAGTTAAGTTGACCAGGGCAATCTTATTCGAAAAATATCGAATAGAAAGAGTCAGAATCTCGAGACTTGTCAGACAAAGGGTTATGGCTACACGTATTGTTGACACTGCAATGTGTAAATAATATTATATTGTATATATTATATTGTGTATATTGCGATATCGTCGGCTGTGAAATTTCGTTTCGAATATCGTGCATTTATATGGGATGCTTTTAGTGTCAGTGTGAGCTGGGGTGCAAAAAACACCCCCCTTTTATTTTATTTTTATCTCTTTTATTTATTTTTTTTATTTTATCGAGAACTAAAGCGTATTGTATTGCAGTTCCGAAAATAAACTTGATTTTGAAACTTGAAACAAACGAACGAGCGTATTGCAGAGCACTTCTACACGGTCAGGTTCAATGGAATATCGAGAAATGATACCTCGCTCAGGGTATAGTGTGTTTAAAGAGGCTGAGAACTCAACGAGATGATACGGCTAATGGAAACCAAACGTTAGTTGCCTCTGCAAGGCTTGATTTGAAGTATTAATAAATGCGTTTCAAACCATGGCCCAAGTCTTCGAGGTCAAAAGTTTAGTGAGTACGTATCCTGCACTACTGTGAAAAATACTCTAAGAAGAAAACCCGTTTTCCATGATAGGTTTTAGCGTTAAACTCGTCTCACAAGATAGGAAAACCGAAACAGGCGATAAATAATCCTTACGCCTGGTCAACACTACAATTACTGAATGAGCTTCCTCTCCTGATAGCTCCCAGAAGCAAATACTGCTACAGAGCGGTACCGGAGAAAAGAATCAGAAGGAAGGCAGCTGAGGGTCAGCAGAAAAAAAAATACAGATGAACTCTGAGACCAATTGTCGAGTGCATCTCACCGTAACAGGATGTTATTAGGTGATAAATAACAAATCATTGATGAATCATTGGTCTCCGCCATTGCAGACAAATCTCTTAGTGCCATAAAATATTAAGTTATGAAATGGAATATCGCCCGATTGTGCATGGTACAATACAGAACATTTATATTCAAGTAACAACATTTAGTACATGGATCCAAGCATGCGCGACAGATAAGGTGCCTGAAAATTACAGTTGACCTGGTATCCGTCCCTTGCAGGTGTTTATAATATAAGCGACGAACCTATCCTCCTGTTTAAAAGCCTGTAATGAAACCATTAAGAACCTCCCTTCCTAGGCAGGCTAAATACATTAGGCAGCCATAGGGAGAACTTGACGATCGGAAGAGATGCTCTCGTATCCAACGAGAGTCGGAAACAAAGATCAAACGTGGATGCACAAGGAAATCGACATGCGAATGGTTTCCATCGATTGTCGATTATCCAGACAATTACTCGTTCCAACCGCAGGGTTATATTATCGGTCCAGCGAAGCTCATTATCGAAATATTTTTTTCAACCTCGCAAACAACACCATAGTTAGGAACTCCTGGTTGGAAATAAGCAAAAACAGCCATGTCGGTGTCCTGTGATCTTACGACGCTGTTAGAGATACCATTAACGAGAGACAAAAATAGGGTTTCTAACAACTTGAGTTTGCTGGTAGCGTTATAAAAAAGGTGATCTGTCTAAGAATGAATACAGAATGTCTTACTGAGAAGATTATTCAACGAAGGGTTAAATTAATTTATTCCAGACGTTGTAATATTAGATAAAGAATTAGAAATATTGAACCACATCAAAGTATGAAGATGCATTCGAGCCATCGTTCTCTCGTTCACTATGCGAAGTATGGCACAGGCTCGAGGAAGCTCTCGCCAACTATTATCTAAATTGATTAGCTAAGTTGAGGTTATGCATGCATTGTCGACCGGTCGACTTACTTAACTTGGGTCTATTTACAGACTCTAGATGCACGGGTGCGATCCCCGCCGTTGCACATTTGCATTTGAGGGGTCCATTTTATGAAGCAATGACGAAAGCAGTACCGTGGACGTTAATGCTTTTGTTTAATAATTTAGGCAATATGGAACAGACGCTATTTTACTGGCCTGGTTAGTGGTGAGCATAAGTGCAATACACAAGTTATAAACGCCATGTCCACGAGGACCGGCTCGGCGTTACTAAGCGAAACAAGCTTACATCTCTGTTGATCTCTGCATGAGCGAACTTTGATCAGTGCACACGATAGAGGACAATGATCGTTTTCTGGACAACGCAGGACATTTTTAATAGACCTTGTTAAATTCTGATTGTACGCGTGAAGACCTGTAGCAGATAGACATGTATTATTGATCTCAGGTACATCGTAAGCGAAAACTCTACAGGCTATGCCGTTATATCCACTAAGTCAGGCCATGTTTTTGTTTTAGCGAAAGCCTGCAGTGGATAGGTATAAGAGTATAAGATAATGACATGTATCCTACTAAATTAAAAGGACATCACTTGTTTGACTCTCTATATTGAATGAGTCGAGGATAACCGGAGAGGGACATGCCTTAATGAAGGTTTATTTCTCCTCGCAAGTATTAATTGAGCTTATAAACTGCTCGGAAGGCAGACCAATATAATTCCCCATGTGTGTTGTTAAAGGTTAAATTAATGCGATACAATGTGTTTAACCTCTCTACCAAATAACAGCGAAGTTCTTATAACACAATATTATTATTATTATTCTAAATTAGATACGATACGTGCACACATGTTGGAAAAATGTTAAAATTGCTGCGAAAAATTTGACAGTCAATTTGGTAAACAAACACTCCTCTGTGGAAGGAAGGCTCTCTGCATTCGGCTCTAACTCGATGATGGTAGCTAATTGACGCGCGAACCTTCGATTGGAGCAAACGAGCGAGAGAAAGAGCAATATGCTTTTGAGAGGTTGTCTTCTGCTATACCAGGTTTTATTGGTTCGTGTGTATCATGTCCCGCTTTCCCATAACCCTGTGCTAGAGATAACAGGCGGCTTAGTCGCGAAATTGTCTTAATAGCACTGACCTCTACCTGACAGCAGAAAGCGAAGTCTTGTAACCGCTACTACCTCTAACCAAAATGCGAACAAGGTTAAGACGATGGTGTGTATCATATTTAGCGTTGTTGGGAGACGAGTTAGAACTTGACGTTTGAGTCACATTACAGGCTGTGGTCCTGTATTTTGAAGTTAATTCTCCACCAGCTAGAGTGGGACAAGTGAGAGGGGTGTGCGAACCGATGGAACCAAATGCTCTCCAGTGTAACGGGACAGAGGTCGATTATAGGCCCACTGACCTTAATGGTGTGGACGAATTAATAACTTCTTGCAAGGAAATCATCGATCAGAATTCGAGACGACTGAAGCACCCTACAAAACATCCCAATAATATACCAATGTTCAAGGTATGGTAGGATACAGCCATATATATAACGGTAGTTCTTACAGCGGTTACTAGTTAGAAATTTGTTCGCATAATTTACCACAAAGGTAAAGGTAAAGGTTTTATTGGTTTATTAAAGGAGCTGCAATTTTACAATGCTTAAGCTCTCTTATATGTTGAAACTAGTAGTGATCGCTATTAAGATTAATATTCGTATTAGTAATAACATTGCTGAATAAATGCAACAATCTAATTTGCATGCGTGTGAAAATGCTTCCCATTTAGGCGCATAAGGGCGGATTGAGTGACCAGAAACGATTCGTCTTAGCATCATGAAGCATATTCTTTGAATAGCAAGATCGAGACTTGCGAGACACCTTATAAACATGAAAGTGGGGCCAGATGAAATTATTAATTTTGACAAGCAAGATCGAAGCTGAAGTGGTTTCACAACCATGTGCAGAGGAAGACCCATATCTAAGCCTTTATGCAATCGCTAGGGACGTCGAGTCTTTTAATAATCGAATTATTCAATCGCTTCTGCTTCTCTTCGTATCCCGATACTCGACAGTTTGGAATATCGAAAGAACTATGTGGCTTCATACGCCTCTATCAGGTTTCGTTGTTCAAAGATTTTTCTCATGTAAATGTTCCAAGGCAACTTCCTTAGCGACAAGATAATTTAGCATTAGAGAATGAACTGTGTCGAAACTTCAGATTATTCTATTTCTTAACCAGAACCATAATCGAATATGTTGAGTCACCTGTGGATGGCGGTAGTGTCGCCTACCGGCAACACAATGATAATAAATTAGTTGTCTGTTAGTTAAAAGTCAGTGTTAACTGGAGTGAACCGGGTGCCTTCACTAGGAGGTCTACTATGTCAGGCCGTATAAGTGGTAACGATAATATAACGTGGAAATCAACACCACATAGCATAAGTGCTGAAATATAGACTAGACTGTCTAGTCAACATTTGCTAATAAAGGTTTGTTCCTCCCAAAGCCATGGGAGTCCATGGGAAATTCATGAGTTTTATAGGAATTGAACTCCGTTGTCAATATTAATGCAAGTTTGACAGCAACCAGTTTGTTGCGCGTACTTATTGATCCATAGGGTAGCTGCAATGTGTCGAAGATTTAAATGTAGATTGATGCCGGTCAACAGTATGCCATGTAGCTCAAATTAGGGTGAGCGTTCATATGCGGATAGATCACCGGGTTCGAAGAACTTAGACTAACTGATGGTGAATGCTTCGACTGAAGGCAAGCAACGCTGTTTAAAGTGTGAATAGATGCATTCAGCACGAATATGATTTCACCGGGACTTCGCCGTCTGAACCAGCATGTATAGCATGGAGTCGGAGGAAGCTGTTTTTAAGAGATCAGCCCCGAAAGAGCCCAATAACTCGAAAGGTATGTACCTGGTAAAGCGGTTCAAAATATATAAATTTATTTGTTCTATTTTAACACATGTGTTGAATATTCGACTTTGCAAGCTCCGAAACGTCTCTGCCCTAGCCACTACCGCCATGAGCTTGTAGCTTACGAGATGGTGTGTGGTGTTCACAGGTGACCTATTCGAGAAGGTCACGTAGTGAGAGAGATTACGGAGACCAGCATCTCGCGGCTGCGTCTGGCACATATCATCACTGCGTTTGGCATAGACATTCTCATCGTACTATATAATACATATGAGGCAATATAATGCAAAACACGCCAAAAGTGCACGTACCCTCAAATTGAAAACACGTATTCCAAATATTATAGATTTACATAAATAGACCTGCAATTTTTGGAAATCATAATTGTTTTCTATACAGAGGCATATCGTTTCAAAACATTGATTCAAAGGGACGTTTTTTTTAACGGACGCGGCGCGGGCGTGGGCGCGGAACCTGCCCGGAGAATAGATGGTTTATATGTTCTGGGGGGGGGGGGGCAACCTCGAGTGTATGTACTGACTGAGGATGTTGTTCTCGTTATAGGTAAACCTATCGTTCGCCGTATTAAGATTACGAAGTCTCTTGTAGGCGCTTAGCTATATATAAGGTATCGGAAACTCGTGTTGCAAATCGGGTTTGCAGATTTGACCAACTGTTGAAATCTGCTGTTGAAATCCAGATTCGGGGTGACCAGAATACCAAGGTTAAGGAAACACCGTAGGAATTGACCCTGGGAATTATTTGATTATTTTGTGTATAAGTAGTTTCTGATTTCTCTTAACAGAAGCAACCGATACGCAGTCACCAATCAATGGGTTCTACTGTACGGTTCTGTGTGGAACATCAGGGTTCCAGGAATCGAATGTCAACCACATATACGCCAAGGTTTTTTCACAATTTCTAGAAGACGACTATTTTTTCATCACCTCAAAGATACCACTTGGGTAGATACCAAGATACCACTTCGAACTACTGTATGTTTGAATAAACTCACTTGGGTAGTGTCGCAGTATCGGAAATAGATGTATGCTTCGAAAGGTCTTCTCCGAATGCACCATTGTACTCTCGAAGAAAGCGTTTATTCTCATTGCTGTAATGATACCCAAGTGGCATTTGAGAAAGTTAAAAAATCTTTGTCTCATTACCATCCTCACGTATGACATATGTAGATTCTATATATTCTTGCTATCATACGGAACTGCACCATCAATATTTCCATCATGCTAGGTTCGTCCACTAAGCCATTGTGAATATTTCAGCCGCAGGAATGCGTTCAGGGAGAGGATGATCGTTCCTTGACGTTATGTCGTCGCTGTGCTTTATATATAGTCTGCACTCAGGTCACAGGATCAAGCGACGATTCGTATATTGTTCCGGCTTAAACTTTCCTTACTTACTGGACAAGGTACTACGCCGATAATGTGGTATGAGTTGACGTTTCGGACTCACGAAAAAGAACTCGAGTGAGAATTCTTAGACATCCTATCAAAGAGAGTTTACAAAAGAGGATCTCAACAGTAGGAAGATCTGAAAGGCTGTAGGTGGAATTATTTTCTTCTTTCTTCAATAGCCGACCACACAACCAGCAGCCACCACTCACTCAGTTTAGCAAGAGGTTCCTCCCTTCCGGCTATTACGGTCCCGCTCGCGCGGTGACTAAATGAGATCAGTTCGTATAGAGAAGAGGATTTCAGCAGCACGATGACGCAAGACTCAAAGGGGCCAAGATTCAAAATAGAAGAATTTGAATAATTTGCCTTGTACAAGTAGAGCAGATTGCTCAAATCTAAAAAGGATCTATGTAGCCCATCTGGTCACTCTTAATTAGGTCTCTCTCACATCGGTCGTTTGTCAGTGTCTCATGAAAATTATAATAAAAATAACATAAATTTAATAATCGCTGACAGTAGTTGCCAAGCTGATGAAAAGCAGATTTAATTAGATGGTCTACAGTATTTATTACTCCATGTCAAGTAAAATCTCGATTTTATTGAGTATATTTTACGTTCCAGGGGGCAAGGTACATATGGAGGTATGCTACGTTGGTTTACTGTAGAGTCCACGTGAACGGACCGACTAGCAGCTTAGATAATGGTGCCAAAAACTGATATTCTATTAGGGCTTTTCCTTTTATCATTTTTGTTAACTCATCAATATATAACAGTCAGCCGCATATTTTCATATTTTGTAGTATTTGCAGATTTTGCGATATCTAAGCAAACCATTAAATTCTGGCCTTTGCCAGCGATTAGGAATACAACCGGTTGCGAAAGAGATACCAGAGTCAGATCAAATGGCGATCCGCATCTACTTCCATTTATTTGAGAAGACCTTGGTAAAGAAGCTAAACGGGGTAGGTGAGCGCTCCAAAATAGAATACAAGGGATAGCTCAATAGCTGAAGTGAAGAGGACGAAAGGTGTAATCATTTCAACTACGACCATTCTTTAAGGCGGTACAGGTGTGGGCACTCCAGTTTCAGGCACCCTTATATGACGATGGTTACTAGAAATGGGGAGAATCGCCAAAAGGAAAGGCGGATTCTCGCTTCTGCTACCATTTTTTTTCGATAATTGAGGATAACTGTTGAGGATACTCTATATTATTATAACTGGAACGCCTTTAGAATTTACTAGTAAGATCATTCAAAAACTATATTCCTTTACTTTCCATCATTCATGTTATGTGGTATATGTCATGGCTAGATTTGAACTTGCGGTCTCCGACATTTTACACCCAAGGACATAGCCGCCCGAGCCACCGTGCAGACCTTGATTCCCAAGATTTAGAAAAAAATTAGCACCTTAGAATATAAGTGTACTAATATTTGACCAATTTTGAATGGTATTGATGGCTAGGTCAGTGCATTATTTAGTCAATTATAAAAGTTGGCGACACAATGGTACCCGCTGAACGTGAAATTAATCTATGAACAGCCTCCTGTATATATTTGTAATAGTATTTAATGTAATAATATTTAAAACAAAGAGGCTTTCTCAGTGCCTCAGCGTACCTTAAACAAAAAGTACGTTCCCCTTTGAATATCTCAGAAAAGCCTATTTACTACATTTTGGTTGAAAGCCCGATACGGTGGTCATTCAAAACGGAATACAACTCTGTCCGAAAGATGGTTGTGTTCGTCTTGATTCTGAGTTATTTTTGAACGACCTAGTAAGTGCTGCATTCGACACGACCGCTTCCCCAAAGTCTGAGCGTGCACCACAAAAACAGTTCCTGCTTTAATTAATATAGTGGGTGCATGAACATTTCAACTGTACGTTGAAACGAACACCATAATTTATTATTAATTCGTCATTGTTTTTCAAACTTATAAAAAAAATTTTTATTACGAAGAAAGACGGAATATCTACCCCGCTCACTCTACGCCTCGCATGTGAGACGGAGGCCCTGAAAATTCCTGCCCCAACTCCCATCGTTTGAAGCCCTTAGAGATCGTCACTCCCTTCTGCTGCTCCGCTCTAGTTCTTGCTTGTCTTTCAGAACCGCCTCGGTGTATCTTCGGATGTTGGCCCATCCCTCTGTCTCTCATCATCATGGTGACCAGATCCTCGCACGAAATCGGGAGGGGCCTTGCGGCTCTGGCCGCGAGGTCTCGCCGTTGGTTCTCGAGACGAGGGCATGCCTTGAACGTGTGCCGCGCCGTACCATCGACTCCCTAAAGTGCAGAGCGTACACTTTGGGGACGCCGGCTTGCCGATCTTGCGGCGGTACTGCGGGAACTGTCCGTGACGGAGTTGGGCCAGCAAGTGGGAGAGGGACCCATAACAGGCCACTAACTAGGCCCAGAGGAACTTGTCCAGTGTACCTCATGCCCGTGTACACTACGCTGCAGTCAGAGATAGGATGCTAGCACACGCCTGAGGTATGGGGAAAGAGACGCCCTCTTTTTCTCATACCTCAGTCGCTTCCCCAAATTCTGACCGTGCACCACAAAAGTAGTTCCTACTTTAATTAATATAGGATTATGCATGGATGCATGAACATTTCGTTGAAACGAACACCATAATTTAATATTACTAATACGTCGTTGTTATTCAAACTTACACTGCACGTCTCAAATAAAATGTATTTATTGTGATGGAAACAGATATATTCTCTAAAGTGAGTTACGTTGGAAATTTGAATGGATGTGCCGATTTTTCTAAAAACGGCTCTACTGGTGTATTCTTTGTTTGTAGGTCTTGCTCGAAACACTACGGTCTAACGAGTGGATCCGGGAAAAATTGGCCAGGTAACTGTTTCTCAAAAATGTCAATCTTTTTTAATTTATTATTGTGTTTATTTATTTGTTATGTAATGTATTTATTAGTATGTCAAATATTTTATTATTTATATTTATTGCTTAGTTATTTTGGCGCTCACATTTTTCGTAAGCTTTGCATTTGCTATATTGGAAATGAGGTACTCTTACTTTCAGGTCACTGACTAACCGCGATGTGATAACAGGGTAATTTGAAGAAATTAACCAGTTAATGGTCGCAGGGCGATGGACTGATTTCAATACGACGATGAGATGATTGACCTGAAAAATCGCACAACAGCCACATGGTAATAACGCGACTGCAAATTAAATTAGACTCAGAGTAACGGGGTAACCACAGTGAGGTAACACAACACTCCGGACCCTCCTGGCGGCTAAAATGAGCCAACGTTGCACACATGTGTAACGCCACTCGTTTCCACACATTGTCGAGTAGCAACAGGCACTCGTTGACAAAAAACATCAATCGTTTAATGTTAACATTGTTGTAGAATAGGACTTTTTTTGACAATACACGCTGATCAGACATCCACCGAAAGCTTTGATTTTGATTTGATACATTGATAAACAAAGGACCAATAATTGAGTAATGTGTGTAGATAGCGTTTGAGTGTACTAGTAAGTAGGCCTATGAATCAGGTGGGGGAATAATGGACTGGAGAAGTTCCTTGCAGACAGACTGATGGCATAAGTAAGAGTCAGCTGCAAACATGCTGATAAAGTTAAGACAGAATAAGATACAGAATACGAAGAGACCAGTGCTCCGCGGGCCAGCGCCTTGAACGTGGGACACCAGCCTTATTTGACGAAACCAGGTCCGCAGGTGCAAAAAATGCGTGCAAAGGTGAGAGGTATCCTAAAAATAAAAAAATAAACAAAAAATAAAAAATGCGCCATGCATATTACTAAATCGTGAACTGGATAATGAATATAAAATTTATATAAGAAAAATTATAAGGTATTAGTGAGATTATTGAACTTCCGAGGGTAGTGAAGAGCTTTGGAATGCATTGCGAATGAGAGAACAGTGCAATGCTCTGGTCTAAGCGTGCTTGATTAGCTCTCCAAAGAGATGCTCTCTCAGGACGAATTGGGTACTGAAATATTTAATGAACGGCTACTAACGGATAACTGATACTAAATGAGAATTGGTGTGGAGGAATCGGGAAGCGCGTTTTTGGAGAACCAGAACGGGCGCGATGTGATTGGCATAGTTGTTAAATTAAAATATTCAAGACTAAGAAATTCTAGAGGTAAAAAAGGCAGGATACAGAAGTAGCAGCTGGGCTCTAGGAACTTTCGAACCCGATTAACGCCAGCTATGGCGCCTGCAAATTTTGGTCTGTGACTAAAGGGATGCGCTGCTCCTGTGAGTTGACCGTTGAGAATTCCTGGAAAGTGGGCTGCTGTGAAATGTACGATATGTGTGCCAAGAAGATTTTTCGCACCCTCGGTAATAACAGAAGGACTAAAAGTAGAGCAAATGTGCAAAAATGTAGACTTGGAGACATTCAGCCAGAAGCAGCTTGGGGTCCAGCTGAGGGACCCAACTCAAGCCGGGAAGGCAGGACAAGAAGATCTCGGTTGCCTTACGAATCAATTCCTCAAGATCATTTCCACTGATGTACCGAGAGGTATCGTCCCTGCAAATGAGGAAGCAATGTTACTGTGACCCCGGTCCATGCTGACCGGAGTCCTTTGCTCTACATAGAGATTCAGAGAGTCCTGCCCTCGGGAGGGCGGTTTTACAATTCTTGTGGAAGCCGAACTGATTTGAGGTGAGGATGATGTGGTCGGCCAGAAAGAAACTCAACTGATCAAGGATAGCTCTTCCGACGGTCTTCCCCAATGGGGAGGGTACCGGCTTGGTCTTCAATTGTCTAATGTTTGAGAGAGTCAGAGAATTCGCCTTGTTGTATGCAGAGATCGATCAATGTCGCTAACGGGATGGCAAGTTGTCTGACAGATTTGCGTAAGACGATCGCCAGAATCTGGTCGACCACAGCGGAGGAGGGCTTGCAATTCGAAAGGATGTATTCAACCCTGTCCGGACGGCAATATGTAAAGGAGAAACGAAATAGTGGTGAAGATGGGAAGATGCTATACGAAGTCTCGCGATGCGGATCAAAAGTCGACACAAGACGAAAAATACTTGCTGAGATCTTCAGGGACAGCAGCGGTATAGAGATCACCGAGCCGCTGATCTCAGATATTCGCGGCGAATTCACCTTTGAATTCACGGTGAATACAGGTGAACCCATGCGGATTCGCCAGTATGGAGCCTCGTCTTCGATATGGCAACAATGGAAACGTTATTATCACTTATGTGAGCTTTGAAGTCATTCATGTGAGTTTTCAGACCATTGATGTCAGAGTGAAGGATGCAAATATAATTAGACAGCACATTATTCTATGGGATAATAAGAATTAGGTTGGTGAGCCATGTTGTGATTAAAGCATAACTTGCAGGACTCTTTTGTTTGTCTAGGTCCCTCGGCGGTTCGAATAGCATTGGATAGTATTAACTAATTAAAAATATTTTCTCATGTGTTACGCAATGAATAATTACTGAATTACTATTAATATATAAAACATATTTGTATTATGTAACATACTTGCTAGAGACAAGACCATGTCACCATATATTAAATCGATCACGGTTACTCAAAGCATTGAGCCCAGATTGTCTCCGTGGGTAATAAACGTTTATGACCAAGAGATACGATTCAAAGGCCTTCTCCGAGAGTTTCCAAGTCTGTTATCTTACTGCAGAACGTAATGACCACAGAAATTCGGCCGCCTACATTGCAGTCAGTAGAGGGTAAGGAGAGCGAAGCAAGTTCAGGGTGTTGGTGTTCAAAGTTGATAAGTGTGGCGGTGGCGGCGGTCGTGTTGTTTCATTTATTACTAAAGACGTTAGGTACATTAGTGAGAATTATCGGCAACTAGTAAATTATTTCATTAACTACATTAACAATTAGTATTGTCGGCAAAACAGTCACTCTCATTATTTCAGCATTGACATCAAGCTCTACTGAGCCACAGGCTGTGGTTATTCTGAACATATACAGCTGCGTCGTTCATATTGTAGGGCGTCAAGATAGCAGGTTTTCTAATGGATCCATTCATAGCACGAGCATGGCGCGTATATAGAATGAGAACCGTTCTACTTTACTTAACCTTGAACTTTACAGATGGGTAAAGCGCCAGTCACGCGTGTCGCGGTCTTTGTTGTTGTTCGTGTGGTATATATAAACTCTTGCGTATTAAGGGCACTCTTCTCGAGTTTCAGTGCTGGTTTCGTAACAAGGGTGAACGATATACTGGCTGAAGTTAGATAATTTGTCGGTTTGCTTACCGTTACGATATTCGAACGAGCCGTGTGACCCTGGGATCTAGGTAGTCCAGCTGATATTTGTTTTATACCGTCTCCGGACCCCTGTGGTCGTTATTTGCTGAACGCCTACAACTGACCGATGAACAAATCATCAGCACATAGTTTTCTGTCGAACGAACAATAAGATTAAGCAAATAAGGAGAAGCAATTTGTTCGTCTACATTTGATAATCAGTTCACCCGCTGAACTAAAAGCACTGCGTTGGTAGAGCCAGTTGCAAATTTCGCTATGTCCATGATAAACATGATAGCTTTTGATATTTTGGTTTAGTTTGGATGAGCGCTAGGACGGATCTCGATCCGTCCTAGCTTTTCAGTACAGAACAGTCGAACTGGGAACTTATCAACTTGCAACAATATTTATGATAATTGGTGACATCCATTTTGACTGCTTATGGATGATGCTATGTTTAAGGTTGTCCAGTTGGGAGTTGCACGCGACGGACAACTAATAGTCGCAGCCCTTTCTTTTCAGATGCTTTTTGTGGTGAAGAGATTGTGAGATACCTTTTGCGATAGATATGAGGGGTGGCTCCAAGGTTTCTGCCTCTTGAGTGCTAAATGTGGATATTATTTGTTTAGTTACTGGTTTTTTTTTTTTTTCGAGCTGACCCTCAGCTGTTCCCCTATCGGACAGGCCTGAGCTCTTAACCTTTAGGTATTACTATGAGGACCTGTCGGGGCCACCTTTGCTTATTTTCTGCCTTACTCGTACCTGACAAGAATCTTACTGGTTTGAAATATTTTATGTTATAAATAGATGGAGACTTACGACGACACCTCGTGTCCGCTAATGGTTAATTACTGCCCTTTTTCACAATATCTTTTTTTAAGAGGTTAAACGTAAATCCTGCTTGGACACTAGGTTTCACACTAAGGTATTTGCCTGGCAGTGTCAGACTCTTACGGACTAAACAAAGCACGCAGATCGCGGCCTTACCAATCCTGTGGAGGTTGGATTTGAAGTCCCCGTGCCCTGTGATGACCTGGGAAAGAAAGTAGGTTATTTCCGCATCTGGCCTTTCTAGCCACGCCTTGATGTTCGGTATGACATTCCTCACTGCCGCCCCGGGAGACTAGGGATGCTGTCCCATTCTGCTTGCCGGGCACCTAGGGTCTGTTCCCAGTCGAACCTCCCCTCCATGAATCGCCTCCGTCGCTGTTCAGCTTTGAGGTCCCAGGGTGCCGCTCCAGCGAGCACCATAGCCGCTTGAGTGCTCAACTGTCTGTATGCTTGCGTGACCCGGAGAGCCAGCGTCCGCTGGGTTCTCCTGAGGGTCCTCTTGATCTATGCGCGAGACGTCGGCGCGGAGACCCAGACCGGGGTGCCGAACAGCATGATCGATTCAGCGACCGACAGCAGGAGGCGCCTTTTGACTTCTCGCGACCATAGACGTTCGGCAAGATAGACGTCCGGCGGCAGCTCTAGAAGCCTTCGCTGCCGCTATCCTGACGTGCGCGGCGCCCCTCATGGCCTTGTCAAGGTACACCCCGAGGTACCTGGCCGCATCTGCGAGCTGGATCTTCTCTCCTGCCAGCACGATCTTGATGTTCGGACACCGCTTCCTACCAACGAGGAGGACGGCCTCACTCTTCGATGGCGCTAGCCTCACTCTTCGAGTCCATGTTGTTCCATCCAGAACTGAATCTCATCAAGTGTCTGGTTCGTACTCCACTCTAGCTCTTCGGGAGTCTTGGCTTGCACCGCGACGGCGAGATCGTCCTCGTAGGCGATCCGGTCTACCCGCGAAGGAAGGTGCCTGATCCCCAGGACGCCGTCGTCCCGATGTTCCAAAGCAGGGGACCAAGAATTGAGCCTTGTGGAACCCCGGCTGTCATGGGGAATTTGAAACCCTCGCAGCTCAGATCCCTGTATGAGATATCCCGAGCTCAACCCGGGGCGCGCCCTCTCAGCAGAGTGCTAAGAATGACGGCCCACGGCAGGCTGTTGAATGCGTTCTTCACATCCAGCAGCACTGCTAAGAACAGGTCCCTGGTTTGCACAGGGAACTCCCTGATAGTCTCGGCCTTGGATACCACCCTGTGGTTAGCCGATAGTACTGGTCTTGCGCCTGAACCCCTACTGCGCGTCCGAGAGCAAGCCGAACGTCTCGGCGTAGCCACGAAGCCGTGCCTCAATAATCGACTCCATACCTTTGGCGAGGGTACCCAGCAGACAGATAGGCCTGTGGGACCCGTTCCCCTTCGGTATCAAGACCACCCCGCTTTTTTTCCACATCCTGGGGAAGTTTCCTTCCCTAAGAATGTTCGTTGCAACCTGGGCTACCGCTCGAGGAAATTCCTTGAATAGCAGCTTGCACGCTGCAGGTGGTATGCCCTCTGGACCGGGCTTCTCTCCCCCGCTGTCTCGACCTCCTCGATCGTAACTTCCGGGATGACGTCCTCATCTTCGGCAGCCTTTCGAACGTTGTCCTATCGAACTCCGGGTGCATTGGGAAGAGCTTGCGCATGTTCTCCCTCTTCACGTTCTCCGCGAGCGGAACCTTAACACCCGTCCCCTTCAGCTTCTTCCGGACCATATTGAATGGTCTCCCCCATGGGTCGACGATCAGCTACGCCAGGGACACCTTCCAACAGCGGCCTTTACTCTTTGCGATCTCTCTGCCTAGATCGGCCCTGACGAGTCTGAGGGCCGCCACCGACGCTCGTTAAGATCTACCCAAGAGTCGCCTTGGGCGGTTTATGATCCGTCCTCTCTGAGCCCCAAGTGACCGAGGCTGCGTTGATGTCGCCCGCGAAGATGACAGGCAGTGGTTCCGCGTCCCTAGATGATTCAGCCAGATCGTCTAGTAGCCGGTTCAGCGCTTCCGCAGTGCACGCCGAGTTACAGTAGAAGGGGTAGAGACGGCCCACGCTCGGGATTTCCACCCAGGAGAATCGCCTGCGCGATCCGCCCCTCGCAGGTCTCCCTGAGCGATCCGCTATGCACGTATCCTAGTCCTCATCCCTTACCCATTCGTCTCTGCGGCGAACTGTGTGCCAGCTATGTCGACCGCGGTGATCGCGGGGGCCCCGGGGATGTCGGCGACCTCCTCGACGAGGGGAATCGCCTCGGGTGGTGCTGCTCCTCTGCTACGGAGTCTTGTGGTCAGGTTCTCCCGGTATCTCGGGCATGCGGCCGAATTAGCCCCATGCTCGCCTATGCCACAGTTATAGCACCTCGGAGTCGTCGTGCACCCCCTCGAACTATGGCTCAGGGTGACACCCCGGCGGCACCTTTTCTCCCTGATCATGTTGTTCCGGCAGGTTGGAACCTCGTGCATGTTGGCATATTGATCCACTCAGTAACCGGCAACGAGATCCAGTCGATGAGCAAACGGCCCACGCTCAGCAGATGATCCGCGACCTACCGGTCGGAGTTGCCAATTCACCGCCGATAGACGGCCAATTGCGCCCTTAACCGGGGCCTCGTAACTTATTCGGCGTTCCAGGCCAGTCGTTCAGCGCCCTCGTTATATCGTCCTTGATTGTCCCGAAAGGGAGGTTTCTGACGACGAGTTTTTTCAGAGCCGGTCAGTCCAGAGGCCTCAGCCTTGCTCTCCATCGACAAAGCGGCCAGGAAGGACGTGGCGCCGCCTTGTGCCTTCTAATCCACCTTGATCAGCACGTCTCCGTTACTCAGGGTTTGCACCTTTTTCACGTCTACATTGTGCTCGCCGGGCTTCACCTTCTGCTGCACTTGGACGCATCAGCGTCCTGCCCATCTGTCTTTTTTAGGATGATGGTGCTCCACGTCGCAGCGGGCCTCTTGGGCTCCGTGCTAGCTTCCCTCGCCTGTAGCCTCCGGACTCCTCGTGATGAGGTCATCGCCTGCCTGATGCTGCATCTTCTTGCGCTTCCAGCACATAGCGTGCCGGCCGCATCTACGGCGTCGCGGAGGAGTTCCTCGTCATGGACGAATCCTGTCTCCTTTGGGAGACGTGAGGCGAACAGGATCCTGCTTGAGGGCTCCTCGTCTCCGTCCCCATATTCCTGGTTGGTCTTCATGACCACCTTCCCGGGTCGTTTCGCCGACTGGCTAGCGAGCGACCGGTACTGCATGCTCGTCTCCGGCGTGTATCTAAAACAGTCCGGCGGCCAGTCCATGTTTAGAACGCCCTCCAGGTCCTCGCGGGTTTGGCAGGCGAGGATACTCTCTTCCACCCTGGCTAATTTCCTACCTTGGTCAATGCACTCCTGGTGCATTTGGCACCCAAGATCTTCTGTCTCCGGCTCCGTTTGGCAGCTCGCATCTGTCAGTACCTTAGTCGGAGACGACAGTGGAGACGCCCATGCTCTGCACACCGTGCGCGAAGAGGGCCGGGCATCTCCTCTTCGCGGCCTCAAGTATCTTTGTCTCCGTCAGGCTAGCTTTCCTCACTGCAGGCCCTAATTCTTTGACCATCGCATGGATGTCCGCGTGGACTCGAGGTTAAGAGTGGATAAGAGATTCCCACTCTTGTCCCTTTTTCGCAGGTAGGTCTCGAGCTTCGTCGCGACCTCCAGCGCCTCGGTGATTGCCTGCCTTGGCTGTCATCGTCTTCCATATCTCCGATCACTGTTGCCTCTGAGGCGGCGGCGGCGGTAATCTGGCTTCGCTGAAACAAAGCCGGGATTGTTGGCTGCGCACAACTGTCCGAGCCAATCGAACTCTCGACCGCATTCCTCGCCGGGATTCCTGGCTGCCCGCTTGCCTGCTGGCACCCTATTGCTTGAGTGTTCCTGAGTGAGCGCCGCTTGGGCCTTGGCTTGGCTCTCCCTATGGGCACTCCCCGGGGCCCGCCTGCACTACCTCTGAACCGCGTGCGTAACGGCCCAGTACGTGTTCTCATCAATGGGGTGCCCTTCCGCCCATCGGCGCAAGAGTCTCCCATGGGGATACCTCGCGGGAGTCCGAGACGTGGGCCAGATCACCAGGGACCGGCCGTTCGTTGTCACGAAGGTACGACTGGTTGATCTTGACTACACAATATAATCTAACATTACGCAAAGGCCAAGAAATGTTCTGATCTTTCAAAGAGAGATGAAACTTCTTGGTTAAACAATTACCAGGTCAAGTAGCATAAAGGTTCATACCTCCAACAACATCTGCAATATTCGATATCGTTCATTTCCAAAAAAGATGAACGCCATTTCTTTCATTTCTAGCTTGTTGGCTGTTGCATGTGACTTTTTTTTTTTTTTTTCGTCTTACATATTGTTGACCTCCTGTACTCAGTCGGAAACGATTTCGAAAATAATTTGGCACTGTCAACTCTGTTAATTCTTCCTACGTGAAGAGTGGTTTACACCGCAGCCGTACTCATTCATGTTAAGGACCTTCTCCCCTACCTCTTAAGAAGACACAACTTAGTAACTCTTTAAAAAGACCTATAGTAAATTTACAATGCTTAAGCTCACTCATATGTCATTCTCACGCGGCGGAGCTCGAACCTGCGGCTCTGGCTGCCGATACCCAGAGACTTAGCCGTCCAAGCCACAGCGCGGGTTAGCTTTCAATTGTGTTTTTGTACGAGATAGTGCATTATCCCTTCGGGGTTTAAATGACAGTGGTCTTAGTGACTAAGGGGCATTGAATGCGCTTGGAATCGACCATTAAACAGATATTGGACATCCGATTATTCAAAAGCCCATACAATGACCAAATATTTACCGTTGTAATTATAGTTAATCCAACTTGTCAACATCATATTTTGAAAACGGTACATATGCACAGAGCTGTTGTTATGGCAATCTGGTGTGTCCTTTGGTACACATGCGAATTAAAGGTTTAACCACTCATCGGTCAAATAAACCAGCCAGTTAACTCATATGTCAGTATTTCACAATTCACCATTGCCACAGGTGAAAATCACAGTCCACAAATAGGTACATTGGATGACTTCCGTCGATAACCTCACTCGCTTAACCTGGACTCAAAAACTTGCTGCTTTAATGACTACTATAAGAGGCCCAACTCCGCTGACCACGAGGTTGAAATCCAAGAATTGATAACTCTTCGAAGGAACGCTTTGAGCATTACCCACATCATAAACAGGAGCTGATTAGGAGGCTCAGGAGATCAATCTTAGATGAACTACACGTTTATCTATTTTGATGGAACATAACTCGGTATTTATATATATATATATATATATATATATATATATATGTATATATATATACATATACATATATATATATACATATATATATACATATATATATATATATATATATATATATATATATGTATATATATATATATGTATATATATATGTATATGTATATATATATACATATATATATGTATATATATACATATATATATATATATATATATATACATATACATATATATATATATACATATATATATATATATATATATATATATATATATATATATATACATATACATATATATATATATATGTATATATATAAGCTTGCCCAATGCAAGAGTTCCTGATAAGTTATATTTAATAGATGTGTGCACCAATACTATCTAGGTATCATATTTGATTGATGTATCAATTACCAGCCATACATTCATTTATACATATGGTATTTCGTTAGGCCAATAAGTATAATTATAGGCGACTGTTGATTTTAGAACCCTGGCCATTCGCCACATAAATATATGATTTATCGTCTCAGTGTGAACCCACACTTTCCGTTTAATAGAAAAAACCCTTTGGACAAGGTTGTATTTTTACAATTTCTTCTGAATTGTTTCACATCAGCAATTTTCATCCTCGACGACAACACTTCCATGGAGCGTCTGTTCCATCTTACAACTGGGTTCAATCCACCGAAGAAATCTCCTTTGTACTATTTCAGCTGATGCATATCCCCAACCGTGGTCGGATATCGTGCACCTATATAGAATATGAACAACGGAATGCGCGCCATAAAGTTTTAAGCCAGCAGACGGAGGCCTCAAGGCGAACAATATGTAGTAATAACCAGCGGCACACGAGTGATCATTGTTTAAAAGTAAAACCAACTTTTTCACTAAACGTGAGTAAGACAAAAGTTTTCTTTTTGTGTCAGCACGTCGTCACCTGGTCATTGTCACCACGTATCAAATAAGTTGCGTCGGAAAGCTCGCGTTTGATTGTGTTCAGCTTCAATCAGCTCTGCACAATATTCTCAGATGTTCAGAGAAACAACCAGCACAGTCAGTATCACCTATCCGAAATAATAACTAATACCACGCAGTGGCAAGAAACCTTCCGGAAAATATACTATTGTATCACCAATGAAAAGAAACTCACAGGGGCAACTCATATTTTTGGACCAAGTCATGAGTTAATTACGTAAGCCAAACGTTGCTCATATCGAACCAAATTAAACGTATCGGAGCCGACGATGTCGAAGGCTCCACGGTTTACGGTGGAGCCTGCCGTGTCCCGGTTGATCAGCCCCATAATGAGTAGGAAGGAAGTGAGGGCTCAAAGAAGAGCTCAAGATAGAGACTACTAGGATACATTTTAAAGAACTCTTATATAATAGTACAGTAGAATGAAATTGCAGATAATATTTGCGTATAACTAAGCAAATTATCTTATAATAATGCAATAGGTTTGCATTACAAACGTTTGTCATTGTTGTGCCCAAACGAGCCGGTGTTCCAGCACTTTTCAAAAAAAACATTATGGCCAAGGGAAGGATTCTGCACTGCCACGTATATATATATATATATATTTTAGCTTCAGAAATCGTCTAGTTGGCGGGTTGCTTCTAAGTAATCTTTGTATTTGCAAGACTAACACGGATGTGCAAATGTTACGTGTGTATGGTGCGTCCTGAGCCATAGGACGTGCTCAACTTCGTGCTCTTAAAGAATCACCCGCCTTTGGCAGAGACACGGTATCGTAGACGTCAAAATAGCTAAAGAAAGACCATCATCAAGCCGGCTTCCGACCCCTTCAAGTGCTAACTTGACTGCCATCATTCAGGCAAAAAATCGAAATAGGGGCGGTTTCGCCAGGATGTGGGTACAATAGCAAAGCAATTCCGGCTGTATACTATATAAAGTTGTGCTTAGAAATGAAGCGTTACGGTGATAGTTTTATAAACGCTCATATGAACGTTTATTATTATACATGTCTTTTAATGTCGAAATGTTTAAACGCTTAGCTCATCCTTCCCGAGTTCGCCAGGCCTAGACCATTGTACCGGTTGTTCAAATAATTACCCTAACTTATTATTATTATTATCTTTATTACAATATTTTATAATTACTTTCCAATGTGTATTTGTAAAGTAATCCCTCATGACAACACGAAATGAGTTTTATCTGTCCGTGAACATAACAATTATTCTCTATGAGAACGAGCTATCCCCCCCCTTCTCTCTCTCTATATATATATATATATCTCGTACATCTCGGTTCATTGAGTCTAACAAAACTCCTACGATGAATGGAACTGGCCTTCAAGAAATAGTATCTTCTTTATTAACCCACCTTCTCTGGCGCTTGTTACACAATACATTAAGGCAACAAAGGAAAGCTTCACATCTTAGCATTGTTTGTAAATCCTCTTTCTTCTTAAACCTTGTTTGACTATATATTTAGATAATCTACATAAGATATTGTTACACGCATGTGCAAATGATTAGTTTATACACATTCTTCAGCTTAACATACTCATCATTATTGTTAGCATATGCTGTAACGTCAGTTGCGTGTCCTATCTCACATGTAAGAATCGAACCTGCTTATCTTGAAAGGCAGTAAATATTTATGATCTTATATCCAGATCTGTCGTAGGGTAGTTTCCGAGTGTCGTTCTTCGACCAGGCCGTTCTACTGCGAATGCCGTCCTCAAAACGGCGAAGTCAAAAGTCGTCGTCCTGTGTCTAACTCGGTCTCCAAGGGGGCATACGACATTGACGAACAATGGGCATCATTGTGACACGCCACAACACGCGTTTTGGTCAGATGTCGTCCTGGGCATTCGTCGCTGCCGTGTTGTCAGTGGCTCTCTACTTGGTGACCCCTATGGAAGCCAAGCTCACTGATCCGGCAGGACCGACTTTAGAGCCGCAAGCTGTGATTATTCTCCATCGGCATACAGCACGATACCCATTCATAGGCCTAGAAATCGCTCCGTTCATAGAGACATCGTATGAGCGTGGCATAGCGCGGTCCACATTTCTCGGCCTCGAGCTTTCTGAAGCAGTTGGTAAGTCACAAGCAAAATTCGTTTTGCATTTCATCATAATGATAGCAAACGCGTTGGCGTTCTGTAGCAACTCATTCGAGAGAAACGTGCAAATATAAATGGAACGTATCAAAACAAATATATTCCTCAACCCCATCCAGCCTCCCGCTCTCTATGGCAACTCGTAACAATGCATTGATCGAATTTTCAACTGTTGCATATGTGTGATGGTAAATAATTAACATTTGTGAACAATTTACAGTTGTGTAAAATATCCCGAATAAATATAATCAATTTGAATATTGATTTGTTATACTTAGTGAACCGTTCACATGAGCATTTGCATGTGCAATTATATTACAGAATGTTTTCTTGGTTTGAGAAGCGCCATGTCCATGTTTTGTTCTACGAAAACCTCACATCGTCATAGTATTAAAAATTTAGGAAATTGCGGCCCACTCATTGATGGGCAAAGTGTTCGTATCACGGTCCGTTCTCTGCAAAGCGGTACTGCGGCGCGATAATGAACTAGTGTATCAGCGTGTCATCAGTGTATAAATTAAATTTCAAGGTTAAGATGTGGACGCGCAGTCTCCAATCATCAGCCCCTTTGCCAAGCGTCGCTCCATTGAACCGACCATAGAAAGGTCAAATGACTAATGGCACATTGAGACTAATGCAGTCATTACATGTCTCGCCATATACCAATCACCTGTGTTGTAGCCTGTAAATGAAAATTGGATAGAAATGAACGATTGCTATTCTGGTCATTTCTCTTCTAAGTTAGTGCAGAAACTTCCCCCCGTCTCCGTTCTGCGTTGTGGTGTGGAATGCTGCTCTTAATCGAAGATACAACAGAGATATATGCTACCTTATGATTTAGTCCTGATCTTTAAGTTGCATTTTCGTATGACTAGCCACCTTGCACCTGGCCCAAGCTAGGCTTACCTAGTAAATATTATACATTTAAATAAATATTATATAGATTTTTCTTTATTGACCCAATGGTTAGTGGATTATTACATATGCACCAATTATTATGAGTAATTCAGTCTATTTATAGATATTTTGAATCATTTATTTATACGAATGTCGAAAAATTTACTTACGTTAGATTTTCCACATCCGGGTATCGGAAGCACCGAACAGTTCGTGGATATATGGGAGATTAACTGGTTCCGATTAAACATTACACCGCTTACAAACCCTTCGTATCAACTTCGTTGTGCTGTTTGGATCGACTCTACATGTTTTTAGATAGGGTCTCCAGAGTGTTGAACAATTTAAACATTTCGGACCACTGAATGCTTACACAAACTAATATAAGGGTTAGCTGCAACAGCAACCGCAAATTTCACAGTCCGCAACAGTTGTCAATCCACTGGATCTGGTCATACAATTGCAAGTGGTCCGAGTATAAGACCCCTTTTGGTAAGTCATTCTTGAAATCCAGTACAGCAGTCAGCCGAATACAGAACAGTAGGGGTCGCAATCAGGAGTAAACATCGTTTGAATCAAGCAGGTGTGATATTATTTATGGGGGGATTTTCATAGGCTATACAAGGGCTTGCTCGTCATTCAGGTTTTCCTGTCGGAAACAATGACCTTAGTGGACACGTTAATTCTTAGTATTATGTTTGTAAATGTGCATCTTGCTAAAATACAACATCATGTTTATCTTTAGTATGAGCCACGAGCAAGTCATTGCCGCTATCATGCTCGCTAGTATTATGTTTACATTCAAAATTTTTTAGCCTTCCGAGGCTCAAGGTGACCGGTCCCACCGGTGCGTTCAGTACTGCCCTAGACACCATAATGTGATCGATCCGTATGTCGTGTGTTTTGCTTAAAGAGAGCGACAGTTCCCAAAAATTCGTATAGTGCTTTATATGAGGCTAATACGTATAATTAATGCATTATATTAGCACGGCGTGTGCAACGCAATCTCGAATACACAGAGCCTATCCCGTAACACTCAATACGAGTTTTGACAATTTGTGGCCAACTTACCGTCAGTGCGGGACTTCATCTTACAGCTAATCAAGTCTTGATTGCTATTTTACATAAGACAATCTGCGAGGTTGGTAACCATTAACCGACACAGTTGGCTCTCCGAATTCGTCGACGAACTAAGAGATATTTCGACATAGTCGACGAACTAAGAGATATTTCGCGAAAGGAGCACTCCAGCGAAGGTCATCGTTCTTCTGAAAGAGAATATCTTATCGCCGTCTATTTTTTGTGTACCCGCAGCTGATTCTTTCGTCATTAGAGATGCAAATCAAACGATCAAAGTACCATGGCTGGCCATTTTATTATATTACTTCAAGAAGAACATGCTCCAGGGTAATGACGGCGGAAGCTCTACCGAAAGCAAAGCATGAGGGCACAAAACGCCCAAGCAGTTGTGATAGCTTCTTTTTTTTATTGAAGTACCGTAGATAAGCGGTTGCCTTTGTTTGTATGTAAGTAGGTCCCGCCCTAAAGTCGCCATTAAAAATCGTTCTCTGTGAGCTCGAGTAAGTTGCACATTCACCATATGGCGGTCTCGCGCTAGCTGTTGCAAAGGCTGACGTCGAAGGACCCTGTCTGAGCTATCGTCGCCGCCAAACAGATTTAATCACATGTTTGTTCACGTTGCTTATAACATGTTTTCTCATTGTCGGGGGCAGATTTCTTGTTTACACTTTCCTGTACATCACTTGTAAAAAGATCAAGTGAAAGAGGTTCTAAAACCCCCCAACGACCAAAGTAATTCTCTTCATGTTGACATGTTGGGGTCCTTAAAAGCAAACATAATTTTTATATTTCCCATGCATTATTATATATATATATATATAAATAAAATACTGCTTATTTTTTACAGAGTTCGCAAAGTAACGTAAGAATATGAAAGATCAACCAGCATTTAACGATGTCGAAGGAAACCTTTCCTGCAATGTTACTTCCTCTCTTCTTCTGTGAATTCCAAGTTAACTGGTAGAGTGCAGTTTAAAACAAATAATAAATTAAAAAAAGACCAGATAAAGCCAATTATAAGCGATACGATATATAACTAGCTTACAAACGAACTTATTCCATGTTCTCCTTTTCATCAATGGTAGCCGATCTATGGCAATCGTGGTATCCTACCCTACTTGACGGATCTGATATTCATAACGTATTTGCTCGAGCCAGCGCATCTCCCCGGTGTTTTGAAACCGCGCAGGCATTACTGTCAAGGCTTTACTCGAGGGAGAGATTTAATCCGGTCCCTATTGTAAATCCTCCACCCGGCCATGATCAGCTCCAAGGAGGATGTATAGAAAAGGTTAGAATGTCCATATTACACATATATATGTGTAGAAGTCAAGCTCATATTAAATGCGAATGGAGTCTTTCCAAATTGTTCATTTCGAAGAAGCGTTTTTACTATCATGATTATATTATCATGATATTATACCAATGCGCGCCTGCCTTTGCACCCTATGACGCGAATCATTTGTCTCACCATACTAGCTATTTGCTAGCTGTGTCAAATCATTAACGAAGAACTTGACTTTTGCGGCCGCAGGTGGCTGCTCTTATAAATCAATGCCGAAAACAGTATCGTGGACGTTAAATGTTGGCTGGAATTACTGTTTATAATGACACGTGTGTGGTTTGGGACAATTTCATTCGAATGATAGCACTTACAGAAGAAAATGTATGAGAAAGCCGTACACAACCACTTCCATATATATTGTTTTTCCTATGTAATCTTTGTCAAAAACAAAAAAACTAAACTAAAATTAATTTTAGGAAACTATGGATCCTATCGACGTGGAGATGATCGTTCCAAATAATACATTTGGATTTCGAACGGTAGCAGATGTTCAAAATTTTCTGCAAACAAAATTCGAAGGGGAGGATGTTCGCGATATGAGACACGTTTATTCCATTCTTGACGGTGGGTAGAACTCAGTAAGGTTTCCTTATCCGCAATGATTGGAAGATAATTCAACAAATGTTCGTGGAATATTAAGATGCAGAAAAAATGCCGAAGTTTCTTTTACCTCATCACATATGTCGAACATATATATATACAGGGACGGGAGGGAAAGGTAGGCTTATATGTAGTAGGGTCAGGTTATATGGGGGGACAGCTAAGAAACAATAGACTTAGCGGAAAAAGAGTTAACAATTGAAATAGCTGAATTCAACTATGAGTCTCATTTTCTCTCCTATCCTCACCTTGTTCTACTGTAAACGGATTCTTTAATGAATATAAAATATGCAGTGAGAAGTCCTACCGCCCACTGCCACTTCACATCCGCCCCCATAATACGCGTGTCAATTCACATAAGGGCAACATGGAATGTTGATCGGCTACGGTCATGTTGCTGTTCTTGTTTGATGTCGTTAAAGGACTTGTGGTCTTACAATTCAACCGGAGCCCACTTCCAGACTGGGCTAAGGATCCGTTCTGGGTAGAATGTGAAGCTGAGTTTTATCCTTATTTTAAGAGACCGAACCTTCCTCTGGCGTCTCACCTTGTCGCTGAAATTGGGCGTCGAATTCAAAACATCGCTCACGGTTTGTGATTACTCGTTTTCTATTTTGTTTGTTGTAGGGACAAATCTGCGTAGTAGTGCCTAAGTGCCGATCTATATTTTGATGGTTTCAGCGACCACAGTAAATTTTTTCATATTTTTTGACCCAAAAAATTAATTCACATTTTTGCCATTTCATCCACCTCGTATCAGATAAGCAAAGCAAACATAATTAATAGCAGGGTTCGAAATCGCACTAGCCTGTGCAAACATCGTCAAATTTTACCTGTAAATCTAGAAGCTGTGCATAAACTAACATTCACCTTTTGACAGGTTTGCTCAACACAACACTAAACTTCTTCAGTTTCCACGATCTCAGCCTAGACGCGATGCGAAGTTCGCTCTCAGAACAGCAGATTAATGATGCTTTCAATGAAACAGCTAACACCCGTCGAAGCTTCCTCGCCGCCTATTTCTTCGAGCTGCATCTCAATCCGTCGGTGACGGCAGACTATGGTAAGTGACGCCAGGGCGTTGTCACCCAGAAAAATGAATTCAATGATTACGTCGTGAGAGACAATAAAACAACCTGCTTGCTGGCCAAGTCTAAACATACGTAAGCCAGTTGTACAATATATGCGATTGAATGTGGGCAATAATGCGATGCTGAATTGCATATCAGAGGAACCTCAGCAGGTGCAGGCGTCCCAACCAGGCTGATTAGCAAATTTGTTCATATGTGCTATTTATAATTGGACACTTCATAGCAATGCACTGCAAATGGAAGCAAAATCATGCGAAAAAACGTCCCACCAATGCAACCATTTTCCATAGGAATTGTCTACGATGAGAGTAAAAGAAAATGTAACAGTTAGTTTGTTATTATTCCAGATCGTATGGTTCACGTGTTTTATTCAAATGGACTTTCGGGACGAGACAATTTATACTTGGATAGAATGCCGGTAGCAATTCCCGCCTGTGGAGGATCAAATCGTTGTCCTGTTAATGTGCTCGTCGAAATTCTAATGAAAAATCCTCTCTTGAAGGATCTACAGGAGATGTGCGGGGATTCAAATGAACGTTGTTTTGTATAAAATAGTTTATGTAGAGCATCATCATTGGCTTTCGATTTCTTGATGTTAAAATTTATGAAAGACTATTTTTCCTTGTGTGCGCGTATATCTTCTCCTGCGTTATGCCTTTAAGTATTGCCGCGGGGGCCCCCTTCGCTTATTTTTCAACCATTACGTACCTGGCATGAATAGATAAAGAAAGATGATAAATAATTCCAAAGATTCTCCGCGTCTGGCAGGATTTGAACCCAAGCTGTATATCCTCCCTGTCTGGTGATCAAGGACGCTCCATATTATTGGCTGATATATGATGGCTGAGAGGGCAACATCGCAGATCCGCAGGGTCCCAGCTTGAATAAATATACCGGCAGTGAGATATATCCCAAGTTGATAAAATCCTGCCGTGGCTCCAGAGTTGTGTTAATTATTACTCCCTACATTTCCGGTAATAATATTTGATCCCGAGACCGATAAATATAATATCTGATAAGAGAAGGGCAGGGTGCCAGCCGCACACGACGGTCGTGCTCCATATACTTTTCCGATTATGCAAACGCTTGAGGCTAATTCTTATTTTCTTTTTAATTCAGGTCGCGGAAAACTGATTTCATAGATATAGGGAAGGAGGGAACAATTAACTTCTATCGGTATTGGATAGTGTTAGTGGTCCTGATGGTACGAGGTTGCAGTTTGCCGCTACGACCTCACTGGGTTCTTTGGGACTACAAGATCAGGCGGCGTATCGCTTGTTCAATCTCAACCGAAGACGCCAGGAAATAAGTATGGCAGTGTGGCAGGTGGTGTAAGTGGTGATTCCTATCCTCGAAGGGTGTCAACAACTACAGTGAGGAACATCATAGCGGTGGTCAGAGACTGGGTAGACCAACCAAGATAAGTTTCACAAAGAGAACTAAGTCACTTCCTGGAATATGCCGCTGATCTGGTGGCTGCAGTAAACGAGTTTCTGGTCTCAGCTGAACAGTGAAGATCATTGTTGACATATTATTTGAGTAGGCGTCCATATTTACTATAGATAGATCACACGAAAACTTCAGATGTACAGTTAACTCCCTGAGAAATGTAAAATTAGTAGTCCAACGACTAGTGTATATAACACGCTACACGTGTACACAATGTAGATGGAACTCGGCCTAAAGACCTACCTAATATCTTAGTCAGGTCTGGGTCGTTAGGCACATCTAGTTATTTCCACTAGTGTTAGCAAGGTTAGCACGCAATATTTCGGCAAATATAGGTTATGGTGAATATATGAACAACATTCCTCTCGACAATAAGGCCGTGCGTTACATTAGATATATATAAAGCCATTTGACTCTGTACGTTCCGCTAACGTATAATCCTCAAGCTTCGTGAATAAAAGTTGTTCTTAACTAAAACTTCAATACATTGGCGAGACTGTTCCTGGGTGAAGCAGTCTCATTAAATATACAACATACAAAATATCTGCAAGTATACAATACAAATATACTGAACTCGCCAATTTCTTTTTATAATCACTCCTAAATAGTCAGTTAAATTCGTCCGTAACCAGGACTAAAGAGAGATTCGATCAAGCTAAGCTGTGCGTTTCATTAGGATCTCCACCCAACATCGGAATCGGCCGGAATTTACTCTGCGGAAAGGGTAGAAAAAAAATGGTCTCCTTCCTCTCCTCCTTCCAACTGTTTCCCAGATGAACGTCCATACACTTAGCCGAGGATCTGGAGTGTCTCTGACCATCGATAGCGGCGAAGACGGGTGCTGAAGCAAGCCTCCTCAGATGGAATAGACTGTCCCGTTTCCCAAAACGCGACGCGAGACGACGTCAAACGGTACTATCTTCGTTCCCCGTCCGGCGGTTCTGATGCTAATGCCATCCGACAGGGTTAGCCTGTGGATGACTATTGGACAGCTTTCAGAAGGCGAGGCTTCTAAGCTTTAGTCGAGGGAAGGGAAAATAGTCAAAGGCGGCCAAATGGGGACCCAGATCGATTCTTAGTCACGGCCGGATGTCAACTTAATTATGCGCACGCCTAGCTGATTTCGTAAGCTATTATATATACGGGTAGAAATGGAAAAGGAAATTACCTGGAAGGCTGAACAAACCTCTGTGTTAGGAAAGCTCTATCCTGTTAATATCGACGATAGTGTCTCTGATCAACTTATGGTAAACATCCACATGCAACATAAAACACACGGATCAGATAGCACAATCTAGTCGGTAACAACACTCGGAGAAATTGCAAATGGAAAAATGCTTGATGGTTCTATAGAATTTCGATCAAGGTGCTTACAGCGTTGTTGAGCCATCGGAGGAAGTGGTTCACAATTGTTGGTTTTGAGTGCAGTAGCAATGTAACTATCAGACCATAGCTACTTTTTTTTGTTTTTTTTAGAGGAGGAAATGTTTTTCAAACGCACGGTTACCACCAGAGACATTCCAGTTTCCGTAAAAGTGGGCCGATCCAGTGCAGGGTTGACGTGGATGACAAAACGCCTCTGCCTGCTAAAACCATCCTCTGCTGAGAGTGTATCTCTTCAGAGTCAGCTTTACGCTTGGCATAGCCATAGCCACTGAAAAACGCTAATTGCAACACGACGAGCAATAACATGATAAACTTTCACAATGCAGTTGATAGTATGAGGTCTAGCGCAATCGTGAAGCAAGATGACTTCGCCTTGTCCGTCGATGGGCTCGGTTCTGTCTATGAGCCTGTATCTGGAGTCCTGTATCTGTTTTCAAGTATTTCCCAATATATCGCACGGTTATAGTTCCAGTACATACAAATCATGTCCTTTTTCGTATGAAAATTTTGGCTCGGGTATGGACTGGGGTTTGTCTCGTGGAGCCACCCACCCTTTGTCGTCATTCATTTAGTTAACATTGCGGACACAAAATCTTACTCTCTTTCAAAGAATGAAATACTGGTTACTCCTTTTTGTTACACACAAATTTCTGGTTGACTAAACGAACTTGATGAATTAATAATAATGCTTTAATAATGAGCCACTGCCCTGGAACTGACTATGGTCGGTGACTGCATTTACCTGCTCGAACATGTTCGATAGTTCCAGGAAAACCAGTAAACGTTTACAGCTTCGTTTCAATGTAAAGACAATATCCGAGACGGGGACTTCCAACGAGGCTTCATGTCATCTCACTATGTTTATTCAAGCCGTGAAAAATGCGGTTTAACGAATCGAATGTATCTGAACTAACAGTAGTAGTTTCACTGGAGACATAGTGTAAGCTCGATTCAATTGCTCGTGCGTTTCTGTGGATTCATATCGGCTCCGAGAGGAACTGCTTCGAATTCATGTTATCGGAAAATAGTCCCACCCTTTCCATTGGAACGCTAATCAATTGAATCTTTGTTTTGAAACTGTCTAAATTGGCTTCCTCCTGCCCTTGCTACTCGTGCTTTGCATTGAACTAAAGTTCACCGCAATTATTTAATTTTATTATGAAAGTATTCAGCGGATTTATAATTTCATTCATTATATTGTGTTGCTATCTCCAGTCCGATAACGATTAAAGTCACCTCGTATATCATACAACCATGCTTCAGTTTCAGAAAGTCTACACCTCGTTGAGGCTAAGGGAGGATTTGAACCTGCTACATGGTACATGTCGCGCTGCCGGTGTATTTTTTCGAGCTGTCTCGCTTGAAAATCACTGCCGACTTTACTGCCGCCACCTCGCATCGTGAGGAAGCATATAATGTCAGTTTACTAACAATAGATTGATAATTAATGGTGAAGTGGAGTGCCAATGGATCGTAAGTTCATCGATGGGTTTTTCTGGGCGGAAATGCTGATAATAAAGGAGAAGCAAGCCGTTTTAGCCCCTCGGGGCATATGTTGTTCGGAGTAAGATAATAATAATAATAATAATACAAATAACAACTATTGTAGTAATGAGTGCCGTAATATCGGTATGCGATATCTCGTATCGAACACCGGGAGTGTAGGAAGGATTGATAATGTCGAACGTGAGCGATTAAGACACGTCATTGTTCACTGCGGCTACCTGCAAATGATGTGTTGCTATGAAATGGCCGCGGTTGCTGCCGTCGTTTCAAAACAGAGGCAGAGAGGGATGTATAGACTGTTATTAAATAGGGGCCTACGTTGGTTACAGTGTGCACACTTTGGATTATTGTAGCTATTTTGGGCGTAAAGTAGTTCTCGGTTATGAAATGATATTATTATTCTTTTCAAATGGCGACCGATACACAAGAGGTGTACGCAGGTGGCTTAAATCATTGTTTCGAACATAGAATGCGAAGTATATGTAATCGACTATATAATGACAAGTAACGAATAGGGCTGTTGCAATTGCAAATCCAGATCAGTTAACATACTCTCTTAGTCAGTCACACCGGTGCTGTGTATATATAGAGAGTGGTGTTGTTGTTGTTGAGTTTGTCGCGCGGCATGTGCATTGTCTCGTATGCAAAACCGAGCGTAGGGAGATCGATGATGTTAAACACTTGCCATGACGAGACGCCATGGTTTACCGTGGCGTGCATCGTTTGCGTGGTGGTTACACTTATCCAGTTGTAAGGACGTAAATAACGTACGCGAGTTGAAACAAAACTTTAGAACTCGGAGCAAATTCAATCTGACACCTGTAACGATACGGCGGGTAAGTCGTCGTCTATGTAGGGTGTTCTGTATAACGGCCAATACGTTGACCGAGTATCGCTGATAGATACGATGTGTACATGGACGGCAATGCTTCATTTGTTGTTTTATGATCGAATACCGATGATGATAGATGAGGGGCCCTCGACGTGACGAAGATTCTGCAGTCCAAGATACCGCGAAAAGTGATAGTATTTATTTTAAAGGTTTCCTTTCTGAGAGTTGTGACAACGTTGGGATTAAGAAGGGGTGGTTACGACGGTTGTTGATGGACCATGCAACGTGAACTTCCAGTAGTACACAAGCGGCGCAATGTCCAACTTCCGCTGACGCGTCACACGCGCTGCTTATTCAAGTGTAAAGTTCACATCATTCAACTTACGTAATGCATCGCGAACATAGTTAGTCTTTGGTGAGATATATTTGTCAGTAGTGACATGGTGACAGTATACTTTAATGATCAGGATCTGAGGATGTATGAGCGAGTTCGAATGCACGAGTTGTATCTGTCATAACCAACAAATCAATGTATCGTTCATGGAACAAACACCTAATGTCTTCTAAAACCTGTTGGCAACCAACGTGATGATCAGTTTCTACGAGCTAGTTCATTATTATTATTATTATTAGGGCGTCCACGTACTTCTCATGCGTCGACACAAAGATGTCGGACACGTATAAATATACCGATAAGATAGGAAACAGTATTCAGCAGAAGAGACACTATATGAAATGAAATCAGCGAATTCGCTCGAGCGAGTGTATCAAGAATTGGTTGCCCGAGGCAATCACCAATGTCGGTGACATTGAAACAAGCCTACAGTTCGACGAGGAACAACGACCATCCGAAACGAATCTCGTCATCTCGTTCTTTTTGTCTTGCGAGAACATGCAAAAATATATTTTTTTTTTTAAATCGACTCGATTGTCGACTCTTGAATCGACTAGATTGTCGCTAGATTTTGAATACGTTTCACTTCTGCATAATAAATGAAAACGCATGGGTTTCGCTTATTCTTTGTGTTCTAAAACGGCTCACTTGGTACCGGTCACGAGACATCATTAAATTGAACCCACAAACTCTGTCCCTCGCGATCCCTCCATAAAACGAGGTCGCATGTCAAACTGTCCCCCAGGGTGACATGCGAAGGTGTACAAGCGAGTGTGCTATTTCTCGTCATTCTTCTCACATCTTTGTAGTGATAAATAGATAGTGTACATGGATATGTAGTGCACGTCGCTGACTCCGGTTTGGCCCGGTATACTGTCGGAGGGTGAGTTCGCTAAGCGAGATCTATTGTGAGGTCCCAGTATCGACAATGATAGCGAGAGCATCCCCGTTAAATCTTCTCTTGCTACTATTATCGAGTATGTCGCTCTTGGAAAACTCATGTCATAGTAAATTGAGGCATTGGTGTAGTTCAACCGCGAGTGAGTGGCGGATATATGTAAGAATATGAACTGTAAATCTGGATTCAGCAAAAATGAATACGTGAGCAGATAGCGAACAACGCAAGGGATATAATTTGTTTAGTTTTTATTTTCTTTTTCGCATATAACAAACACAGCAGAAAGTATTATTTAATTATTTTAAAATATGTTGGTATGTATATAAGCGCATTGCCATTTAACTACGATACAAATAATTATAGGAGAACCGATTTTATTGCCAATGAAGGAGCCTGCCAAGTTTTAGTCCAAGTATGTCATTAAAATGGTTTAATTAGAGTCGTTTGCAAGGTCGGCAAGTTAGTCTCTTTCCAGCCTCATATGTTTGATCGTTCTATTTGGAGTATTTGTATTCAGTAAATAATTATCTAAATGGTACCATTTAACTATGCTAGTGTCGTAACGAAATTATTCGTGGTGGCCAATGTGATGCTCACATTATCTTTGTAGACTAACATCATTGTTGTCGCCGTACAGGCTTTGCTAATAATTTCGAAAAACCAATTCAAATGAGTTGTAAAACACGCACATTTTTTTGTTCTCAGTTGATTTCGGTGAGATTTTTTTTTCTAATTTTTCTTCTAGTGAAAAGTCATTCTCGAATGCAGGTTTCATCGACCATCACAAATCTTAAGAAAGTTAATCGTACTGTTTTCTCTAAATAGTCAAACCAAAAACTATTCCTGGTACCAGTTAAGCCTTTGATCAGAACCGAGAAAATATCGCGCCCATTTCGCCTTTAGCGTATCCATGTATTCGATTGAATGATGAATAATGAAAAACGCCTCGCCACTTACATATTTGTAAGCCTCTTTGTGTCAGCGGTAGGGTGAGCGATTAAGCTGTAAAACAATTAGCTATTGGCGCGTAACCTGCAGTAATAGCTGCCTCTAGTCTTAGTCGTGCTCTGACTCGATACGAAGTGTCCTATTTTAATATCTTCATGTCGTACACAATCAAATTGCTGTCCAGCCACGTTCGGCTCATTGAGACATTGAGAGAACTTTGATCAAAGTTCTTTGATCATAGATTTAAACATTTTTCCTTTTTTACTCGCTGACCATAGAATAATATGTTATCAAAGCCGATTAAATGCCTTGGCCTGCTAGCTCCTACCCGGAAAGACTGGTCTCGAGTGTAACCGATTTTTCAGGTGATTACTCCCACCGCTACTACCTTCCATGTATCATTACGTGGACTTGCTATGGTGGCTTCACTAATGGGATGTTGAACACTAATAGCTACTGACAGACATCAATTAGACTAAAAAAATCATCAGTAATGATTAAACCTATATACCGTCTGGTCATACCAAGGTCGTCATGCTTGCTAAATCATTATGGCTACGCTAAGGACGTACTACTTTCAAACTATAGATTTTGGCTTGCAATTCTTAAGCTTGTGATTCATGTGACTATGATGAAAGTTCGCATTACACTGCACCAGTTCATATATATATATATATATATATATATATCCTCCATATGATTCGCAACCGAATGTCATACGCGGATAGATAGACACGGGAAAAGGAGGGGTCCACCTTTGAAATACGCGCAAAGGGAAACGTATGTATATACATATATATTCTATCTTTAGAGGAGATGCCCTATGTGGCATATGGAACCAAGAATAGATCATTAAAAATAACTTGGTTGTCTCTTGCAAGTACCTCCGGTAAAGACATATATAACGTGACACGTGAAGAGAGTCTAAACATGTTGAGTACTTCCGCGTAGAGTACATGGAATTTACCATACATCCACCAACTCCAATATAATATAATGCTTTCCAATGCAACTGTTTTCTAGAGGGCATCGTTGCTATACCTATCACATAACAGGCATCCGTCAATACGGTCGTTGATTCGTGAATGTCGAAAAGCTGACAGCCTCACGTACGCCGGCTAACGGTCAAATTATAAGGTTACTTTTGATGATGCGGCACATGATGTCTCGAAACCAAAAGCTTTTAACAAACTTTCTCTCGCTCCACAAATTTGTTCACGGCAGAGAACACGGGAAATAACACAGTTTGTTAATATCTATCCATTTAAAACATCTCATTAAAAAAATTGTGGGATCAGGGCAAATTAAATTTGATACGGGTAGTTGAAACCATCAAACAACTGGAAAAGAATACCTCATTGGTTGGCCTATTGTGAGCAACCGTCAATCTCAGTTATCTAGTAATAGTTATATTATAACTATGCTTATATTATATGTGCTAGCTATAATATAGACCCGACACACACACACTCTCTCTCTCTCTCCATTGAATCCTCTACTCTAGGAGAGCTTAAGGATTGTAAAATTGCAGCTCCTTTAATAAACCAATAAGCATTTACCATTTACCATTTTACCATTTACCCATAACTATAAATTCATTTTTGATTTCATGTTTCTCGTCGTCGTTCTCTCATAATGCCGTCACACATTGCGAGACACCCTATCGTGAGTCACTCTCTGACCTTTGTGAAGGTTACCGCGTTGGAGCAATGCGGATATCCCACCGTGTATATCGCCGCAGACCATCGCAGATTTCCCTGGGCAGTTTTTCCGTCAGCTTACTCAAAGAGAACGCGTGATTTCCGATCTCAACTATGGTTAGTAAATAAACCCAAAAGCACAACCCAAGTTTCTACGTATTACACTATGGTGAGATTTCCTCCGTTGAGTTTAGAATTTGGGAAACAAACCGAGTCTACACGTTAGCGTCGCAGAGATCGAGATACGGCTGAATTAATTTATCCTGTAGTACCTATTTTGCTATCGAAACGATCGCTGCACTTAATCTTAACATGGTGTAATAAGAAGAAACTTGAGTTGTTCTTTAACCAGCTATGTTGTGCTCCCCTCTTGTTGTGCTCCAGGGGGTCTCCCGTCAGTACGTGTGGGGCCGCCTCGACCGCCACCGAGTACGCGACTAACGTTGATTTGAGTATTATTTAATATTTGCTCATTCATTCACAGTGCGGAATATTGACGGAAGTGCAATTTTACAATTCTTAAGTTCCCGTTAAAGAAGGCAAAATAATTTAAATATCTTAGTCACAGAAAGTCAACTTATATTCGGAGGTGTGTGACTCATGATATATAATATACTCAATACACCATTGCACAAAATGTTTCACAACGATTTTTGTTTTACTTCGTGAACAAAGATGGTAGCTGACCTGAGTTACCTGACATCCCTATGAAGGGAGCCCTACATAGGGATGTCAGGTAACATACTACTGGTAAGCGATAAGCAAAAGCCTGTCTAGTAGACTCTTTAACGGCCCTCAGTCTCACGAATTCGGTGTCACGTCGAGTCGTTCTTCTGACAGCCTTGGCTATGGGGAAGGATATGTTCGAAAGGATACTTCCCTTCAGCATCTTAAGTAAAAGTTACTAATGGGAAGGGGATTATACTTGTGGTAGTTGTCCGGGACACGGTCCCTGCGGTTCCTTCCAAGATTGGCAGAAGGCCACTGTTCTGAACAACCTCACCCCAAGGAATTATCACTTTGTAGCCACTGCTAGATCGAGATTCCGTAATTCAGCCGAGGAATCAGCAGCATATTGTAAATAGAGAGAGGGCACTCAACCTGAAACCCTGTCTCTCTGTGGCGCCTTTTAGCAGCGTTTACAGTATAGCAGTTGAGCATCAAAATTCTAGCCGATATCTTAAGCACATTTACAGCCTGACGTCTGTGCGTGAGATAAGAGCGGACCACTTCTTGCCACTATCTTTTCGAAGACCTTGTCCACCTGTGAAATCGTCTGATAATTGCAAGAAAATCCATAGTCTGGGTGGTCCTGTTGTTCTTGAACAGCGTGACTATCCAGACCTCCTTCACTACGGGGCGAGGGACTGGTAAAGGAAGAGGCCCTCGTGATAGGCCGGCCAATCCACCCAAGAGGTCCCGACTACATATCCCCGGCCCACCTGGGTGGGAGTGCGCGGGGAAAGCCGGTCTAGCTAATAGTGTAGCGGGCCTCCGAGGCCCCCCTTACAGGCTCATTCGGGGCCCTGTCTCTCTCCTTACTCTCCTTTAGCTTAATGATGCGCCCCATCCAGTCTACGACCTCCGCCCAGGCCGCCCTTGATTTGACCTTGTGTGGTACTAGTTCTTTGACTGGTTTCCCCACAACATCTCTCGAGACTTCCGGCCTGGCTGACTAGTGACACCCATCGGGTCACCGTGTGCTCAATGTCGTCCACCTCGCCAGAGCCGCACAGGACGCATATGTCCACCTGCTTATTTCCGATCTTAACCATGTAGGTCACCTGCGTCGCTTTATACGTAAGCTCCCTTAATTGCAGTCCACCCATACCCTGAGGTCTGGTATCCGATTTTTGGTCTAACGCCCTTCGTCGCTCCCGGAGTAACTTGCATCCGCTTTTGTTGCCAGGCGTCGAGAGTGGCCCTCCGCACCATGGTCGAATCGAGGTTCTCAATCGGGACCCTGAGGCCTCTTTCAGTAGCTGGCAGATCTCATGCTAACATTCTGCTTGGGGCTTGGAGAACGTCGGTCGACACCGTCCGGTACGCTCGGCTCACCCTGATTGCCCAGGTCCGTTGGGCCGACCTCAGCATCCCCCTATTCTTTGCAGTACGGGGCGCCAAGTCTATACATACTGGTGAACCGTAGAAGACCATAGACTCAGTTACCGATGCCAGCAGTTTCCTCTCTCCGTCCGACACTCTCCACACTAGGCATCAGGCGCGCCAGGTTCAGGGATACTCGATGCGGCTTAGCTGTGGCGTACCTGATGTGCGCCAGGCCACTCAGACTTCGGTCAAGTATGACTCCAAGGTATTTTGCCTCCCGCTTGTTTTCTGTCGGGTGCCCATGAAGCAAGAGGTTGATCCCCGCATTCTCTTCCTCTCTGTTAGGTGCATTGCCTCCGTCTTAGCAGGTGCAAGCTGGAAATGGTGGGGATCCTTCCACTGCAGCGCCCTACGTAAGGCTTCATTGGCCATGCTTTCAAGGATGTCCTCCGTTTTCGGCGTGATCATCCCCGCCAGGCCATCAGCGTCGGCGAGGAGCTCAGTGCCCCCCAGCATATCGGTTTGCAGAACACCGACATAGGCAAGGTTCCAGAGTACAGGCCGAGAACCTCGTGCTCCAGGCCCTCTGCAACGGATTTTGTCTCGCCCTCCCGGATACGGGGACAGAATCCGTCGAATCACTCTGGAGATTCGCTTTCTGTAAAGCGCCCTCATGACTACATGCCCCAGTTAGCTGTGTTAAACACGTTTTTAACGTCCAGTAGGATAATGAGAACGAACCCCCCAATCCAGGGTAGACAGCCTTCTTACTGAGCGTCTGACAGCGCCTTCTTCTCCTCCATTTCAGGGTTGAGTCTGCTTAATATGATCTGCTCGAAGAGTTTACCCGCCATGTCAAGGAGACAAATGGGTCGGTACGCCGCGGGGCCAGTTTGGGTACCAGGACCTGGTGCGCACGTTTCCATACGACCGGATATATCCTCTCCCGCAATATCTTGCGCGCTAGCCCGCAATATCTTGCATGATAGCTGCAGGCCAACGTTTGGCTGGCACGCCCAAAACCTCTGGTTGGACTCGATCCATATCCAAGAGGTCCTTGTTCTGGCAGGACCTGTGCTCCCCTTGATGCGTATCTGCTACCCCATGGCTCCCCTGGCGCGCGTTGAAGTCGTCCATGACGAAGCCTTTCCTCCACCCTGCGTTTCCTGAGGGCCTCGATTATACTCCTGGCCCCGCCTACATACGTTCTGAGGTCGTCCGTGGCCTTGTTGGTTGAAAAGGGCAAGGGCCCTAATCTGCTCTCGCAGCTCATCTCTTATGAGGTCCGTCTCTTTAGCTTTTCTTTCCCGGCTGTATGGGCCTTCCTGCGCTACACCTAAGCCGTGCACGCAACGGCACAGTACGTCTCCTAGCATTCGTCGATGGAGGACGCGCTGGGATAGGCGGGGAAGTCACCCATGGCCCCCACCGGCGTGATCTATCACCCAGTTCGAGCGGCGGTAGACAACCATGCTACCAGGGCAAAAAAAGAATCCGAAGCCACAACGAGAAGCAATACCAACGGCCGCAAAGTGCCGGTTCAACTCACCTGGAATGGTCTGGGTTGATTCCAGTGAGCCTGAAGAGGATTCCGAGAGCGCGGAAGTTCTGCTTTCGGATTGCCTTTGCCACAGGAAGAATTGATGAATCTCCACAACTGGGACGAATTGCCCTTAAGACTCTTGAAGCCGTTACTATAAAAGGATGATCGGGCACATCGGAGTGCCCGTCTATATTTGAGAAGACTACTATGTAGGCAAACCTTAACTCCTGCGACCCTATTCGTGGATACCAACTATATGATTTGTTGACATTCTGCCTGAGGCGCCCAAGCCCAGCCGAGAACCGAACTATCCGCTGCGGTGGAAATGGTCAAGGTACAATCTCGGTGAGGTAGTTCTCATACTCAAGGGAGAGCAAGGAGCTCACGGCATTAAAAGGTGAGTCATCACTGTCAGCGTCATAAACACTAAGATAGCTTAATTGACCCAGACGCTCCTGGAAGTGCAAAATACTATCTTTACCATGCCTCCCGCTAAATAGGTGCGGTCGCGACACATGCAAGCCCTTCGGTCTGCCTTTATTATGTGGTCTAAAGACGAGATTCTGCCAAGCAAGTAATTTCGTCCTTGAGTTCACTACGGCTCTGGATCGATATATCTTGTACTGTCCCCTGTATTTCAAGAAGATTTCTTCTTTTATAATAGATCCCTCCACTATTATTGAAAAGGTCGGCGACAAATATCATCAACGCGCACGAATACGGCATCAACCGATTTATCGGTCTATTGCTTTATTACCTATAACCCAGTCAGTGCGCACATATGTGGCACTGTAGATACATGCAAACGATATATATATATATATATATATCCCTGTCCCTCGCTGTGCAGAGAGGCAATGCTATCGCCTTTCTCGGGACAATGTCGGCCTCAGCCCCGGTCCCAGCTAATCCCCCTAATAATCCCTAGTTATTGTATGTTTGAATAAATTATTATATTATATATATATATATATATATATATATTTGGATTTTGATAACAATCAGTCTATATAGACGAACTACTGTGGCTCGTTTAGAACACAGTTGCCGCTGGCGGTGAGCAATAAAGTTGTGCTGCATTCCCGAGCCCGTCGACAGGGACGAACTATATAGACGAACCGATCTGTCATCGTCGTAAAGAGCCACAGGGTCAATTCCATACAGTTACGCTGCCGGCTGAAGCACCTCCCTCCTCTTCGTTCGTTCATCAATCCGACATTTCTCGGCACTCATCAGTGTGACACTACTACTCGAAATGTAGCGTACACTGGTCGCCAGTAATCCACCCCTAACTAACTATCCCTCCATAAAAAGTTCGAGATCATTGGAGCTTAAATATAGTAATTACAGCTATTAAATTCTACTTAGCACTCAGCCCTCTCTATGCCGGCACATAAGTGTTGGTTCTAAAGTTGTGGAAGAGCAATCACTGAACGTAGTTTTTCGATGACGGTGCTAAAATTGTGGCAACGTTGAGAGTGTAGATGCCGAGGAGATCAAGAAATCTTTAATATGTCACTGACATATGTATTAGAGCGCCACTGTGTCAGTCAAGGGCTAGTCCAGACCACCGCCCCTTCGGCTTCATGCTTTCTTTCTTTATTATTTTATAATGAAACTGTTCGTTGTCCACTATACCGCAACTACCCCATAATATTCTGTATATGAATATCTTTATATCACACATATATAATCAATTTAATACTGAATATGTGCGATTCACTAACGAACGCTAGTGGATCCATATCGAATCTGTTTCGTGGGCGAAGATGTTAGGTAGCTCTTTAACGCTGTCCCAATTTTAATTTCACTGGAGCCTTCGAAGGGATCAAGCAAGGGATCTCATTATAGGCGGATTACCCATGTAATAAGCAGCATTAATCTGAGATAATTTCGCGCTTCTACGAGCCCATTGTTAGTCCACGAGGCCAAAACCTTCACTCCCATCGACTCATTCAGAGATACGGATATAATACGGGTCAAGTCTTATCCGAACTGCAATATGACTGAGAAAATCAGGAATATCAAACAATACATAGACATTTGGGAGGTAAGTCATCCAGCTGTAGATATATATTTACATATGTATACACGCCCCTTTTTTTGACAATACAAATACTTGATATCAATTGTTAATGTAGTGGTAACATTTTGTATTATACCATCGGACTTTCTAATTTTCTCAAATTCGGCATGCACTACCAGTACGAATGTGCATGAATAATATGAAACTGAATCTGCGCTTAATGAGCTCGGATGGTGTCAATAAAAGTACAGGGCTCTCAGCAACATCATGAGTGTTTCTCCTTCCACAGTGAATGCGTTGGAGAGGGCCCTTCTCCAATGAGTGGCAACGATCTACATATATTAAACAATGATTCAGTAAAAATATGCCACTCCACAAATGACAGACAAATAATGAAATCCACTTCCCTATACGCATATTCAGAGTCACCTCAACCGGAATCCCTCTTCCACACTCCCACTATATCGGTGTAGATTTTCGCTCCGCTAAGCTTTTTAAATATAATAAATAGATAAATATTATAAAAATATTATGTTATTAGTTTGGTGGATGTGATACCCTTCTTAATTATTAATATACGTTCACGGGCTACAATGCTTAGTTAAATTATATGAATAGTGTAAATATAATATTACATATATAATATTATAGGATCATCAGTATCGAATGCTCGAGTTATGAATAACTGTTTGCCGCAAACCAAACCGGAGCAGTAAACCTTAGGATACCAAACAAAGATACATCAGCGGGGACTTGCGAGGATTTCAAGTTTATGAAACTCGTCTGTTTCTTCTTAATGTTCGATAACAGACACTGTTAACCTTCTGTGTCCTCTGTGGTTTTATTTAAATAGGTTATTTTCTGCTGGGTGTGTTACATTTTCATATTCGTTGTTCCGTTTATTACATGACTCGTCACGATGGACATTACCAAATTAGTGGTACAGTGACCGTATTCAATATTTTCCACTAATGCAGTTCTTGTTGATTGCTGGTAACGATGTCGTAGTGCGGGGGACGGGGTGCTTATCAAAGTCAGGCCATATAACTTCACCTTCTCTGGGCGGTTCGATACATCTAATATTGCTCCTTTTGGTGGTGCCTCTTGTTCACATAAATCGTCACCCTTAATGCTTTCATTAGTGAATTAGTCTGATGTTATTTCGGCCATTATCCAACTTATTTTCTATTGCCTACATCTCCCTTTACAGCTATTGTATCTGAAGTAGCATTGCACCTATTTAGTTCTTACTATTAGTAATAAGACGAGGAGTTCTCAGTTTTTCCTTCTTATTTTCCGGCAGTCCTATTTGCTGTCTTATTTTCCGGAAACTCGCTCTCGGTAGCTGCTTTGTTACTATATCTGCTACTTTCGTCCTTAGTTGGTATATACTTTTATTTGGGTGTTCCTATTTCAACGTGATGCTGATTGATTGTCTATCCGTTATGTTGGTTTTTCACATTAATCCAGTTTTTTAAGTAGTCGCCTTAACTATATGAAAATTTCCCTGTCTCTGCCGCTTGCTATAAATTTATTTTCGGCCGATGACTGGGCTACATTACACTGTCGAGTGGCACTTCAAACAATAGTTCCTTCTCGTTTTTTTTTTATCAAGAGTCCCTAAAGTTGACTTTCTGTGTCTGCTCCGAACTCGCTTATTGAAAATACGAGTAATATTTCGTTGGTCTCGTTTTTGTACTTCATGACATAGTTCGACTTGCGAGAGTCCCCTACTTGGCTTGTCTAAGTAGAAAGATGAATGACTAACTGTGAATGCTATGTATGTATGTGGGTACAGGTCTTGTACACATTGCTGGATCCATTAGAGCTCCAATAATATGAAGCTTTATGGCATGTTTTCCTCTTATTCGGCAGTCTTTTCCAGTAGCGCTGTTACATGAACCTGTGGTGACGGCTTTACTGTCTGTCATGTCATATTTTTCCTGTATTTCATTATTTTTTTTAGTTAATATTGCACTTAGGACAAAACCTCAATCGTATTGGAACAGTACACGAGTTGCGTCCGAGCATGGACTTCCAACCAACTGAATTCGACTTCGCATTTAGCTGCTCTTGTGCCGGCAATACCAGGCGATCCTCTCGTGGTGGGACGTGTAGTTCTGGCAGTGCCAACCGACGCGAGCGGAATTGTCGTATAGCTTGCATACCAAAGCAATAGAACATTATGTTAACAAAGGGCCATCATTAGTCGTAATTACATAGGAAACAACAAAAGAAATCACTCCTTAACTTAACATTGAGGTCATTCTTAAGCACTCAGTAGATTTAGCACACCTCGAATAATAACCCAAGTTGATTTTTTTTCACATTTCATGTTATCTATCCATGGCAGACAAAAATTTATCTTAGTTTTGTTTGCTATTTAAAAATGTTCGCGATTTAGATCTAGTCTACCCAACAAACATTGTAGAACATTTGAAAACATTTTAGAAAGTTCGAAAAAGGAAGTTTTAATTAGAAAATCTGTACATATCCTCGTAATCCCTCGATAACTTTTTTAAACATATCTATTATTTTACCCAAGCAAGTTTTTGCCTTTTAGTCGTGGCTCTATTTTAGTCTTTACTGGTCATTCCTCTGGAAACAGTTGCAGTATATGAGAATAGTAATGAGTTCTGCAGCAGCGTCTGCATAAACTTATTCGAATGAGGTATTACTCCGTAGACCAGAATATTTATTGCGATGATATATATATATATATATATATATATACATATGTATTTTGTATAGTATATAGTAGCTACCTGTTGATTGCAAGCAAACAGGATGCACCTACGCAAACATGTGTAATTCCCAGGTGGGGTTAGAGGGTTTAAAAGATAATCCGAAGAGACCCCGTCAATTATTACGAACGGTCTACGGGAGTTGTCCTTGTTCCGCTGTAGTTACTCATCCAGTGGTGTGTATCCATCATATGCGATACCGTGAAATCCGCTCAAAGTAGCCAATACCTTTGCCAGGGAGTAGCACAGTACTTATACTGCAAGAGCTTATAATTTCAAGAAAATGGGTCACAGAAAAGAAATCAGTCTAACCCGTAAAGCATGGGATGGCGTACATTGGATCTTCGAAGCACCTGTCTTTTGAGAAACTAATGTCTTTATTCCTGTAATAAGGCTCTCGGTGTTCGCTTAACAGAAAGGACGATCCTTTAAGCTGGGGAACATTGACCCTTTATTTACTCTAACAAAAGTATACAATTTATTGTGTTTAGTAGTTATGTAGAGTTTACTTAGTAGTTATGTAGAGATTAAGACTTGTTAAAACAAAACAAAAACACCCGACTACGTGTTTCAAACGCTTGTTCATAACCACTGTTCTGGTTGCTGCCTCTCTCCGGTGTGGAATGGGTTGTTTAAGTTTACTTAAGCGTAAAATGACCACATTGAATACCGATATTTAATTAATATCTGTCTTTTCGAGCTATTATCTGTTTCTCAGATAATAGCTAATTAAGCAATTTTGGAGAAACAGGCATCCAAACATTTCATTCACATGATGTATTATGAGAGTATGGCGATATTTAGACTACCTATAATAATAATTCTTTATAATTGCATAAATAATCAGTAAGGGTTGGCTGTCTTCATCAGCATGCTGTGCAAGTTCAATGTGTGCACAAAGCTGAACGCTTAGAGTGCCCACTTTCTCGAGCTAATATTTTGCCGTTTTTTTTAGAATCTATTTTATATCGGGATAGTGTGTGTTTGTGTATCGTATCTTATTTAGCACACTTGCAGCTACCTGTTATTCCCTGCTCAGTCATTAAAAAGGAATACAAGTGATTGGTGCTTCGAGCAAAAGGTATCACCACTGAGCGGCAAGAGCGATCGCCGTGAAGTAACATATTCCTTTAAATAAAATTATGCGAATATGTATTTGAATTGAAGTGTATTATCAAAACGTGCTGTCGCTGCTGATTTAAGACTAAATTGTCACTAATCGGGCTTAAAAGATGCGATGGGCGATAATAAGGGACAATCTAGCCGGACTTACTTAGCAAATTGCTAAAAGAGTTGATTAGGGGGCTTGGTAGTGGGTTTCGTGCCGCTGTAGAGAGCAACTGGGCGGGCGGGTCACGGCTGTGTCTGATAACTAACAAGAGAACACTGATGCGTGCCTGGCTACCATTAGTCAATTACCTGACTGATGCATACAGAGTGCAATAACCTAACAATATTAGTACTAATGATATATACTTATGTAAGTGTGCGCAATAAGAAAAACGTCAAGAATGAAAATGGGCGATCACATGAAGTGTTGCTGTTCTCGCTGAGAAAACATGGTAGTATACCTGCGTGACCTGATTCAGCAAGGTTTCGAAACGAGGCACAACACGTTCACAGCTTTCAGATGTTATCTTCACGAAGAAGAACTGAATAACCGGGATAGAAAGACACCGAGTTAAATCGCTGCGATGAAGTTTACTTATTTTGACTATATACAAATAGGTATTATTCCTCAGCACTTCTCTGATTTTGAGACTAATAGGTATCATTCCAAAACAGTTCTCTGATTTTGGCTAGTAGATCACAAGATACAGTCAAATGACGCAAGATCACAAGATATAGTCAAATGGCGAAACTTGAAACAATCTATAATCTGTCTAGCCTACGCCGGCAGATTCCCAATCAGCTAAGAGCTGAGGCCTGTCAGATGGGGGAACAGCTGAGGGCCAGCTCAAAAAAAACTAAAAAAAAAACAGATTCCCAATCACACTTTGTTTACTGATATTTCCTTAGTGATACCTCCTTTTTACTCTATGCCGTTGTGCAATAGTGGATAACGAGACAATCCAATTTCGAGAAGGGCTCCAAGCTTATTGTTTAAGCTTTTAAAAAAGGGCTTTTTCGACTTATCTGTTTCTCCTGTTGGTTTCGCAACCGGAAAAAAACTTTGTGTGAGAGTATATAAATGTTTCTTCATTCATATCTTTTGTCATTAGATACTACCGTTTAGCATTACGAGATCAGAACCGAATTCTTTTGTTAGAGTATTTCATTGCCTAAGTGAAATGTGTGGAAAAACTCAATTCGTTGGAGTTTTTAGCCGGAACGCCCCTTTGTACAAAATTGTTCCGCTTTCGTGCGAACGTTGGAAGTATTCGTTTGTCCAAAGTTGGCCATTTAAGAGTATAATGCTCTCGCGGTTTGTTTCACATGGTGAAAAACTGCCAACTAAAGGTTCAATATATTCGCATAAAATTCGAATACAGGTGTTTCACAATTAGAGTATGATGTACCTCACATGCTAATTAGAAGCGCGAGATCGAAGTAATGCTAAGCGTGCCGACTCTAGGGAAGAGATACACTCTCAGCAAAGGATGCTTTAGCAGGCAGAGGCGTTTTGTCATCCACGTCAACCCCCCGTACTGGATCGGCCCACTTTGATGGAGATTGGAAGGTGTCTCTGGTGGTGTCCGTGCATTTGAAGGAACTTTACTCTCCTCAAAAATAAGCGGGAGTCAACTACTTATTGAAAGTTGTATCAACTTCGCAGATCCCTCCTTGACGAATAATCTCTGTCAAATTATGTAAATATTCACAATAGAATTTACCAAAATGAAACGAGACGAAGCAGATATCTTGTATAGTCAAATATTGTGATAAATTCACATACATACACTTGCTACTTGTAACACTCAACGACAGCCGCTAGCTCAGCTGGTTACTTGGAAGTATTCAAATTATAATATGTACATAATTGAATGGTTTTGACTGACTTTGAGCGACGCCATACATCATATGATCTTACCAACCTGTGGACCCGTTCCAATGTCCGTTCAATAAATGACAGACTCGAAAGAGTCATTCGTGTGTCTGTTTATATGGGGGGTTTCGGGGCAACGCGTAATGCACATGCGTGACAGAACAGCCCCTTGCCACCTAGTGCGAGACTCTTAAACTCACTAAAACTCGTTTTCACCCCCCACCCCTAGTTGGTTTGGAACGGCTCATTCTTGGATGTGTCTGCCTCATCAAAGGATAAGGCTGGCTAACTTGAGCCGGTTTGTTATTTCGTCAACGAAGTTAGTAACTTCGTCCGGTGCAGCGAGGTGCTTCTTAGAATCCCAGCGTAATGGAATGATTCGCTCAACTGATACGTATTGTCGGGGTCAAGCCATTTGAGCAGTTCGCGGATCGAAGCGGCAAGAGACAGCCACTGGGCGCCGCAATCTACGTCATCTTCCTCATTTAAAAACAACGTATCCCGAGGATCCCAAAAGAGCGGAATTGACGCTGGTCGGTAATGGCGAGTTACAGCATCATATATATGTTACGCGGCCAACAGCTAATCCAATAACTCTAGTCACGTTCCATTCGATGGGAAGAAGCAGTGGCGGACCCCGTTGGCCTTGTTAAATCGATGGCCTTTGAGGTAAACGACTCCGGCTTCGAATCCCAAGAGAGTTCGGATCGAATAATGAAACTGTTGAAGCTTACCATCTTCACGTTTTCAGTGATGCTTCCGAAACCACGTACGCTGTACCCATGTACGTACAGGCAATCTACAACGACGCCAGCTGCCGCAAGTGCGCTCTTGTCGTATCGAAATCGATCCGTTATTACATTGCCGCGTCTGGATGTCGTGGCCTCCGTCTTCGCCGCCCGGCTCTGAGTATTTCTCGTCGAACGCCGCTGACATAATCAATTGTGTATACCACTACATGGACTCTGCGGCTCCGTTCGACAACTACTACTACGGTGTAGCGCTGAAAGCCAAAAACGCTCGTTTACTATTGGGTTGCATAAATTCAACGTATGTCTAGTACGTGCGAATGATACCACGTCTCTGGATAACTCAAGGTCTGCCGATTTTGCCACGCGAGGCGTTCCTGCTGTCGAACTCAAGGACAACGACGCCTGTTGGTAAGGCCCGGATCTATCCTAAGTAGATCGATCCAAAAAGAAGTTACGCGGCGCCGAAGCCGCGTAATCGTCAGCAGTGACCACCGAACGTCGATTCGTCCTCTCACTGGTACTGCCTACTACCACGATCATCGACTTCAAACGATTCGGTAGCTGGTAAAGCGCTATTCGTATGCCGGCAAACGTGCAGAAATTCGCCTACATTTGCCGTCATCAACCCGCATCAGTCGACTTAACCAAATCATCCGCTGGACGAAGCACGACTACCCCAATGAGAAGATAGTTGTCGTGAAGACTGCTGAGCGTCAGTCGCACGAGTCGATTCAACCCTCAAAGAGTATGCACGTATAATACTACTGATAATTTTTTACCATAACCTCATGGATTAGATAGTCAGCCTCCCGCGGTTCAAACCGATCGCTCGATCTAACAGACTTTGCACCAGGAAGTAGCTACCCCGTTCCTACAGGTTATTTTGCACTCATCTTTACGTCGTATCCTTCAATGAAGGAAATTTCAAACAGACGGGTCAATTTTACAAATCCTTAAATCAATGTCAACATCTACACCGTATCGCTTGGGAACAGTGCCTCCTATAAGGGTACATTTTTCTGGGTTTCATATGACAGCCAAGTAAGGCGTTCGGCAGTCGAAGTATGGGTTGTACTCTGTTCTAAGCAACACAACGGTGAGTGCCACTGCAAAAGTTTGTCCTCATTTGCTGTCGCGCGAATGTCTACGGGGATGATTCATTTCTTCGATTATCAATTATAACTGTTGAATCAATTTGCATGAGGGTACAAACGAACAAGAAAAGCAGCGTTTGCAGTCGACAAGTTCAGACGTCGAGTGATACCTATCGATGGATGACGACTTGCTCGTCTATTATCGTCGGTGTCATCTGCTGTGGCTAGTTACTCCTGTTGTAGAACCACGCCGGTTCCCTTACCACCGCTGTGACAGCGACAACTGAACCGAAAAGAGTTTACCATCAGCGATCGGACAACGACAATAACAAGAACGTGACAGTGTGATGTGCGCATTTTCGAAAGTGTTCCATTCTTTGGTGTGCCAAAGCCCTTTGATGTTGCTTCTGCTACTTTGACAGGTTCAACTGTTCGGGAGTTCGTCTGTAAGGCTCTGTACCCTGAGGACAGAACGCGGCGTGTTACGATGTCGAATACAGTTGGCGCCCCTCTTCGAGTTACGCTTCAGTTGTCGTCTCGCTGACAGCGTTGATACGACGATGACGCTGTGCCAACATGACGAATGTTGCCATCACTTATACAGTAGTGGTTAATGTTGTGCTGACGTAGAAATGGTGTCATCATAAAGTTCCATTAGGTGCCGTTTAGTGAGATTCATTCATTTTTAGTGGAAGTTACCATTTCTACATGTGCATTTGCTTACTATCGCTGTACACATGACAGTGCTAATACCTGAACAATTGATCTGCCTGTAGACATAGAGAACGAAGGTGGTATGAGATATGACATGTATGCTGTATCGGAAGTCTCGAACCCGGGCTCAACGTTTTGGGCGAACAAGACGAAGATGCGCCAAGTGATTCTAGTTTCACACAATTCGAAAAACTACGTAACTCGCTGTTGATATGAATGTATAATAAATTGCTTAATGACTTGTATGTAGTGACACACTTGGCGAAGTAACTTTGTTATGGTAATATTGAAATTAAATAAGCTAACGTAACTATGAGGATATTTACATTGCCAAAGATTTTCCAAAATGTATTATATGGGTAAAAAATCGTCAAAACAGCAAGAACCCGTAATATTATAGAGCATCCCTAAATACCTCGTTTACCCTTTTTCGACACACTGACAACGACTATCACTGTGTCACATACGGGTATAAGGGTACTTAAGATCAGATATACTGTTTAAGAGGTTAAAGAGGTTATCTGATATACTTTTTAAGAGGTTAAAGGTAAATCCTGCATGGACACCAGGCCTCACACTGAGGTGTTTGCCTGGTAGTGTCAGACTCTTACTGACTAAACTCAGAACCGAGATTTTGACTTGGGGCACTGACCGGGACTGTCAAAGTATTACTTCAGTCAGTGCCTTGCAGGGACCGGCAGTTGATTCCAACCATGTCCTATCCCTCAGTTCCTCCTCTGGAGAGGGGTTGGCCATGGAGGTCCTAACCGTCCCGCCCAGCCGCAGCGGGTGGGTAAGGTCAGATGTACTATCTGACCTCATTAACGTTATTCTGCTATTAATAACGTATTTATTTTCTTTTGTATATCGTCTCGTACTGTTCCTTATATGACGATTAGTCATACATCATTACGATTTCAATTAATTAAGTTCACAGCACTTTGAGTAAAGAAGAGAAAAACTGTAACTTATACCTTAACGTATACATGTAATATAACATGTAGCATTGTTCGTTTATGACTACTAAGGGATTCATATTACTGCTAACCTTGTCACTCGTATCATAATAGTACAATCGTTACCATGGTATAGGGGACACAACAAGCCACAATGTTTACAGAAACACTTGGATCGTTTGGGTCGCAATAACCGTCTGTTTTGAAGCGAAGGTGGTGCGACCTATCAACCGCATATCGAACAAGTACATTGAGCATGTTCTAGATACCCTTTACATTCTGAACTCTTCATTGTTTTTAGTATTATAAAATTCACGATCGAGGTCGGATATTTTGTCTTCGTAAGTTCTAATAAACTGATATGCGGGCGTCTCTGGTAGCGGGTCTTGTTTGCCGAAGTTAATGAAGAGCGGTAGTCTTTGTAGATTGCTGCAATCGCACGACTCTTGTAAAGAAAGTGGGGTTCACCCCGTCCAACGGAGCGAATGTGCGGACGGGCACTCTACCCAGTGTGATTGCGTGGAATAGGAATATGTTGGCGCGACTTTCACCGAAAGAAGCGTAGTGCAGATATGCAACAGCCTCTATGGGTCTTCAATCGCATACACCGGGATAAGACTATTCGAACACTCTCCTCCACAAGTGTTTCCAATGACTCGGGCTCAGAATGAACCCGAGTGTGAATTTTTGACGCACTCGAGTGCCTCTCCGTGCAGTTGAAGCATGTCGAATCCTGCTAACATGCCTCCAGACCTTCTCTTTTCTAGACCTTCCCTCGACGAAAACTATTTATATAGGAACTGCCGGTTTCTCGACAATGATTTTTCAATATAGTTCAGAGACGCTACAGACAGGACCAACATGAAGACACAGAGGCTTGAAAAAATTTGCTGCCCTTCAGTAAATTTTGCGCCCTATCCTCGCCACCACTTCGGGTCCATTAACGCGCGTTTACTCTTCAGGATCAGTACCTACAAATTGTTGATGTCCTCTGTGCAAGCAGGCGTCGAATATAGTGGCTCAACATGGGGCTAGCGCAAATGCTTCATTACGAACATTATCTGGTCCTAGGACTTGTCGCCTGGCGGTTTTTTTCTGTCTTTGTGGATCTTGACTATCTCCTTCACTGTAAAATCCCGCGCTTACTCATCTCTCGATTGGGTGTGTTTGTTTGACCAGACACTATCAGACAGTGCGATGTCCTGTGGGACAGTCTCACGACCGGTCAGCAGGATGTTGAGGTTTTACAAGCATTCGGGGCAATGGGGCATGGCATGCACACACCTCGGGTCTTACCCAGCCACAACTATAGTTGTTGCTGCGCTTGATAGAGGAACTATTCGTGCCGACATTTAGGCTCGCGTCTTGAATGTCTTAAGATGGGCCCATAGCAAACTTTCGCGGCAATATACCAGGAGCGCATCTGAAGGCGAATTTATGTAATATTGTGGATGATAAATCCTAATATTGATGACTTCCGCCTTCCGTGAAGAACATCCGTCTCTCTGCGCCAATATGTATAGTGCTCCCGCACGTTATATGCATTAGACATGATCTAACCGTCTCGTCAGACATCTCTAGCGGGAATGATTTATGTTCCTTTTGTTCCATTGTATATTGTGTAAGAGTACATACACACGTGTTCGGCTTCCACGTATTATCCCAACTCTAGGAACATGTAATACTACCAATGTACTAGATGTGTTGAATGTGTGTCTAAACAATTATGGGAGAGGGGCCAATACATTGCTGAAAAACCACCAACTGAGAAAGATAGAGTGGACAGACTGCGCTCAGAGGGCTAACCTCGTGCTCCGGGACTAGAGGGGTGAACGTGGTACAGGACCGGGATGAAGAACTGAAAGGCCTTAACACCTTAACGCCTTAACACCTTAAGGCCTTAACGTGGTACAGGACCGGGATGAAGAACTGAAAGGCCTTAACACCTAGCCCCCCCCCAAACCCTGGCCAAAAACTAATATCAAATAAGTTCCAGGCTAAGGCCCAAGATAAAGGTCCAAGGTTTTAGTGGACACACTAACGGGCACTAATCGTGACTCTCGGTGTCTATGACGGGTTTTACCTTAAACTCGTCAAAAAAGTATTTATTGAATGATCGCACGTTCTTCACTGAACTGAAAACAGTATTTGCCTAGAAAACATATGTTGGCTGCTGGCATGTTAGTTGCGAAGATGTCTATAACAGAGAAGCCCTAAAATACGAGCGACCAGAGCAACAGTTTAATTTTCATTTACAACGCCATTGTCCTCGGGCATTAGTAACTTCATGATAATGAGTATACAGCACGGACACACCAACGGTATGAAGGCCTCGAACATTTGTGCGTGTTGCCGACCAGTATACGTCGTAGAAGCTTTGCGGAGAAAAAGACTTCAGACACCATATTTCGGTAATGGGGAGTACATTTATATCTTCGAAGGTAAGGATTCGGCAGGAGTTTCACAGACGTGTCTTTGTATGCATGTTTTTCTCCTCGCCCGGGAACCTGCGTTGCCCGTGTCTTCGAAGAGTTGAGCTACCATATCTTATGAGCTCACTTTCCTCGGGATTTGCCTATATGGAACCATGCGGCCCGGTTATAGGAATCAGGGAGTAAAGATCACAATTGTCACATCTTAAAGAACAATGTTTGAGTTGTATAAATTCTAATATGCTTTGGACGCCGGCTCTAACGTCTTCCCCTACACCAATTACTTGCATGCCATTTTTTGTCGCTTCCCTAGGGGAATATTTTGGTCTTTAGAACACAATGCGGACTTCATTTGTAGCAGTACAGTATCTGGCACATTATCGTGTCATACTTGTAGGTGACTTAAATAGATTTCGTTTTAGAAATGGCACAAGTTCGTTCCACCAAGGAGGCCAGCCCGCGAGGGAGTGCTTTGTAATCGTTAATCAATTTATGTAGCATCTGAATTTAATAACAACCTATAACGAAGTTGCGACCACCGTGAATTTGAATTCAATTCAACCCTATTTAACCAATTTCTTTATTCCTCTTAGCACTGTTCCGCATCTACGTCCTTGGATAAATTCGCCACTCTTTAATCGAGAGAAAGTCGACCGCTCATCAACGAGTAACATGTTAATTGAGCCCTCATCGGCCAAACGATGCTTAATCACGATGACACTGTCCTCATTGATCATATGTTTGTCTGGAGATTTCGAAGTGGTTTCATAACTTCAACTATCATCTATCTGGGATTTTAATGAAGTTTATGGATATAATTCGTCAGGTGGAATATTTGCCTTCAGGTGGAACAACTCCCTTTATATTCAATAAAGACGTTTTCTATTCTATATGCGCGTAAACGCCTGATTGTGAACAATGGGATATCCCCACTGTCCTGTTAAGATAGCGCCCCTGTTGAGGACTCTATGAAAGCCGTCTTTATCTGTACGTCCTCCGACAGTCCCTCCGGAGCGCTCAGAGCTCATGTCTAGCAACTTACCGGATTTCCTTTTCGTGTGCGACGAATCCAATGCAGATACGTCTCCCAAAGTGCGCTGCGATAAAGACCTTTCTGGACAGCACGGTATATATATATATATATATATATATATATATATATAGCGCAGCAGGTTATTAAATACGTGTCATTTAAGAAAACTTTGGGAGTCAGATAAAGAGATGGGATTCCAAAATCACATTATTGATTTCGGAATAACTTTTCCGGCATCTGTATAGTGACCCTATAGTCAGTTCCAGTTGAAACTAAACACATTCTCTAAGACACTTAGTTGTACCAAAACTGATACACGGTGCCCATGTACATACACCTCTCTATCAAAAAGGCATTATCTTACCTCAGCGTCTACAGGAAACGCTGAACTTCTTAACGTTGGCATTCGAGTATTCTGTAGTCTTATTCGACAAAGTATAATTCTTTGGCCTGTTTTTTTCTCACAGCTGACCCTCTGCTTTCACATATATGTACAAATAAAAGCTCTAATGGACCTGAGAGTGACATATAAGAGGGCTTAAGCATTGTAAAATTGCAGCTCCTTCAATAAACCAATAAACCTTTACCTTTACCTTACCTTACCTTTGTTTGAGGCTAGCCCCCCGTTCCTCTCCCGTCAGAAATATCTCGATATAGCGTCAATCAGAAAAATGTCAAGAGAATATTCGCACCTCCCTGAGGCCATGGTGTGATTTGACCCTGCGACCTGGGATATATTACGCTCCAGATCTATTTATTCAAGCGGTGTCGCTCGTTAGTGTATTTTCTTTCATTGGCGACTGGCTTCTAGCAAGTCGCCAACGAAATCGCTCTTGTCCCATCGACGCTTATCTCAATTGTGAAGAGGAAAAATGCACACCTATGGATTTAAGTGCCTGCAGGACCTCATGGTCATGCCATACGGATAAGTTCCGAAAAGTGCCTGATAGTAGACAGACTGGGGGCCGGCCGGCCGCCAGCCAATTTATAAAGTAAATGATATACTGTGTAAAAAAATGCTCTATTGGCAACCTAGAATGTTGTCTTCTGTTTGCACAAGGTGAACCAACTCGTAAGTATTAGTCAAGTCCAATCAGGTCGTATTTCCATTATCGTAGAACGTGCGGCACTCCGATATCGGCTCCAGCCAACTCAATCTTCTTCCTCGTTCACTACATAACAAATGTGATACCCAAGCGAAATTCCCTGCCGTGCCATTTCAAGGCAGACTTTGTTTGTCTGATAACGCCTACACAGTATATAGGACAAACTAAGTATGTGTCGTGTAGCATATTACCTATTTGGATATACACATTCGTCTTGCCCTCAGAACGACAGAAGCGTGTTATTATAACGGACAAACCCGAGGATTTTTGCAATAAACATCGGCCTCTATACCGCGCTGTATTGGATTTTAGACAGATAATGGGTTTCTTCTCCGTAGCTAGTCTAATCGAATTTGTATAAGATGCATATTGGGGGGAGTATTTCAAAATAGAATGATTTTTGACAGCAAATACATTGCTTGTATACACGTAACGAATAAACTGCAATTATTTAAAACGAAAATTGCTCATAAGTGGCAAGTTCTTTTTGCGGAGTTATTGCCGGCTAGTGGGTGGAACCTTAGCAAATAAGTGTGCGAGTATATTCTATGTCATAAAACACACGCAAAAAGAGAATCAAATAACAGTTGTTGTTTACTGAATAAATTTTCCGGCCTGACTCATAGTTAACATTTAACGTCCACAGTTCTGCTTTCTGCATTGCTTCATAAGACGGATCCGTTTAAATGCAAATGTGTGACGGTGGGGTTCGAACCCGTGTACCTACGTGTCTCCTCTGACTGCAAGGCGCACAGGAATGCACCACAAGGCCACCGGGCTCGGTTGTTCTTCACTGAGTGTTATGAACTGCCCCCACCTAAAAGCATTAAATATTTTAACAAATGGATTACAAAAAAATGCCAAGAGTATTTCGCATTAAAAAATAAGTAAATGTGTCTATGCGTTGCTCATGTTTCAACGGAAATTTTTGTCTACGAATCTTAGAAATATTCCGAAAAACAAGTCAAATAACAGGGCGATATATAAGATAAGAAATGGCACACACACACACATATCCATCTTTGCCATTGGCTATTATATAGATGCCGGATATATCGTAGATAGGTTGACAATGAAGAGTTTGAAAAATAATCCCTTTTACAGCGTTAGATAAATCGAATCCTATCCCATGTTCTATAGACAGACTGCTATAGGTAACAATACTGTTCGACCATAAACGTTTAGTAGATAATTACGTAGATTTGTTTCGCGCAGCCGCATCAACCTTTGCTCTTGCTAGACAAGAGTCTGCCATTCGGAAGATCGAAATGATCGTTGTCTAGATTATATACACCGCAGTGCTGCATACGAAAAAAATACCATGTCCAAGTGATTATCGCACTGGGTCGCGTGTCATTAGTCAAACACGAGAAGAACGTTTAATGTGTATGCTATTATAGAAATAAAGATCGTCTACAACTGTAAAATCTGAATTAAGTCATGGGCTCGATTGTATATTCCAAAGTTCTGATTGCACTATTTTACGATTGCTGATGGCGAATTTCGAAGCCTGGCCTTGGTTTCCGGCTTTATATATGCTAAGGAGGTTTATGATCCAAACAAACGACTCTGCCAGAGTATAGAATTCGTGGCGGAGCAGTTTCAAGGTTGTGAATGAACATCTGTCCAGGATCAAAAATTAATATCTTGCTTAACTATTTCATGAATTATTATATTAATTAATTATTATAGGGTATGAAATCGATGGAACGTAAGAATCTATACACGGGGTTTTAGGAATCGCACATGACATCAGCTTCTGTTAGCTTCACTTTCAGGCAGCTCAGGAAAGTATATTGAACTCATTTAATTGAACTTCTTCTAGATTTTTTCGCATATATACATACATTTGTTTAGCGTTCTTTGCAGAGGGTGTTTCACATTGGGTAACTGTGTTTCGTGCGTATCTTACATTGGTATAGCTGATAAATAGATATCAAGCGAATTTGAAACCGGGAAACCCAATCCATATGAAGAAATTATTGGTTAAGTTAAATAGTTAGCAATGCGATCCCAGCTAACAAAAGTACGTGTATTCTCGGTACTTTTTTGGGTTTATAATAACAATAAATAATGGCCACAGCGGAATCAAGATAACTTGGCAAAAACATTCAGTATGAATTATGGTCACTTAGAGTTGTCCATAAAAATAAAGCGGTTAAACGAACCCTTAAAACAAGAAATCTCAGGCCGTCTGGGATTTATCCCGTAAGCAGAATCAATCAAAAGACAGAATTTTTGCAGCGGGTAACAGACTGTTATTGGACACCGGAAAACGTGGCTATCCAGAGGAGAGGACCTGCTTAGGACCTGTTAGTTGTTTCAATTCGAGCTTTCAACGTATCTACAGTACATACATATTTCTATGTATGGCACCTCCTGATGGGATACCATGTATGCTATTATTCCGTTCGAAATGGCGACGATTTAACGAGCATACGCATTGTTCGAATTAGCGCGATATATATTTGTGCTTTTTAGGCCCTAACTATAATATAAGTCCCCTGGATGGTCTGGTGGTGAGCGTCTTAGACTACTAGACCGGAGGGACACGTGTGTGTTGGGTTCAAATCCTGTCAGACGCGGAGAATCTTTGGAGTTCTTTATCATCTTTCTTTATCTGAAGATTCTTGTCAGGTACGAGTAAGGAAGAGAATAAGCAAAGGTGGCCCCGACAGGTCCTCATAGTAATACCTAAAGGTTAAGAGCTGAGGCCTGTCAGATAGAGAAACAGATGAGGGTCAGCTCGAAAAAAAAAAAAAAAAAAAAAAAAAAACTATAATATAAGCAGTGAATATAGCGTAGTACAGCAGTAGTTACTATGTACGACTGCTACCTTTCATAACGTTGGTTGCTTTTCCTTGAAATAAACATTGCACATTTCAATCAGTTCTGCCACCTATGCTAGTTCGAAATTGACGCTTGAATGCACTGTGCAAGTGTGTATAAAAAGCTACACAAAACGCGCAGACCCATAGAAGGTGTAATTACTTATGCATACAAAAATTTTCGTCGGGGTGTTGGATTGAAGGTTCAGAGGAAAATCCTTTACCAACGGCTCTGGATAACGCTATGGTATCTTACTTGTTGTCTGCAGGTTATTCGACTCAGCTGCGTGAAGTCAGTCAAGTTCGGGCTGCAGACGCCATTAGCATAATTACATGTTCTATCTACAGCCCTTTGATTTGCGAAGCATTTTGCTCATTATGGCAAGTGAACTCTAAAAGCGTACTCAAACAAGTGGCATTATTCTTCACAAATTGTTAACTCCAACAGACTTCTCTCCACTCAACGTGCCAGTAAATTACGTCGGCGTTAGTTTACTCACCGATAGATGCGGCGAAGGCTGGACCTCTGTAAGGCTGGCCTTTGGCATCGACAAGTGGACTCGAATTAATTTGACCAGAGTGGGAGGATACAAAGTTACTGCTGCACCAAGTCTGAGGGCGAACATATCACTCAATTGCTGATAATATGCCATTAACTCAGTAGCCCATTAAGTACAGATCGGGGACAATGGATACGTATGTTATCGGTAGCGGCACCGAAAGGCATATATAGGTGATATATTCTGCTGTCACAAAAGAATGTACAAGATTACCGTGTTTGGTAATCATTTCCAGGCTTTCGGCTGGTCAGAAGCTATTCACCATGTGACAGGAGATGTAATTCTGTCACACCGACGGCATAGGCTTCCGTGAACAATTCCTTGTACATAGGCCGAGTAGAACAAGCGAATAGTATTTCGGCGTTGACAGGACACATGTGCTCGTACCTCAAAGCCCGCACCCATGGAAGTGCTTACATGATATACTATATATATTTCCTCGGACCGTAGGCGATATCAGTTTAAAAATGAGAGAAATTGGCGCTAGAATTGATCGCAATTTTGCCAACAATGGTTGGGCCTTCCAGCTACAAGTTCTTCGACGGCAAGCGCAACTCTTTGGTAAATGAAAGCGCCAACGTTGTTCAAAGGGCTGTCGAGCAACCAACGAGATGCATCTGCCGGCGTCCAAACACTGGCGGAGTGTTGAAGCTGCACAGCTAATAGTCCTTCCTGTCTATTTTCGTAGACGCCGTTTCGAGAGTATGCATCGAATCGCAATTCCTCCATATTCGAACTGCCTATTCGAGACTCGCCCAATGGATCGGAACCTAGTAGCGCGCAGCAACTATAGAATGAAAAAAAAAAAGCTAAAACTTCCAGCACTAGCGAAAACTTTGTTGCTGGACGACGTGACATTCGTTCCACTGAGGAGGACACATGAGAATCGTCGAAGGTTCGGTTGTTAGTTTCCAGCGCACTTCTGGAGTTCTACGTGCACTTGACGAAGGCGGTCGAGTTCCCTGGAAGGGACTCCTGCAGAACCTTCATTCATGTATGAAGATAATTCTAGACGACGTTAAGGGCTATGTCGGTCAAATGTCTGATGTTCGTGAAGCACCTTTCGGCCACCAATCGATTTTCTGGTTCCGCTGGAAAACTGACTCGCATCACTTGTCGTTGCCGAAGTATTTTCGCCCGCTCCAAAGAAAATCTGCAGGCTGGAGGCTGCAGCTGACGTCTCCGGATACGAACTACGAAAACAACTTGAAAGGGGTGTGGCCAGTACTATTCCTAGCAGAAACTGCAATCACAATATGTCACGATCAGTGGATTGCTAGAGAAGCAGACATCCGGAAAACGGTACAACGGATGCCGAAGGGGTTGCATGTGGGCCTCAGTGTACTAACATGTTCGAAAGGCGGTGACCCGCAGTGAGCTTACTCTGCCAGCAGAGGAACTGGGGGACTTCCTGAGGTATGACGAACTGAACGCCGTACCTGCCCGTTCCGGGTCCGTCCACTGGAGACGTGGATCAAGATTTCAAGGAACGTATGCATGCCCACACGAAAAATACTCTGAGCAGTTGGCCCCGTGAAGTTTCAAGGAAATATTAGCGCCATCAGTTAGTCTGGGTGGCCTTGGGGCGGCTAGCATCACATGCGTTGAGGAGCGGTAACCAACACCAGCCGTATGTTGGGAACATATCTATGTACATGGGTAGATTGCGGAGCCGAACGATCCACAGCACCGCTGATATCGAAAATATTATTTCTCGATATTTTAAGCGATATATATGGGTATCTGAGAGTGCGCTATCGTAACCATGAATCGCAGCTGCGCAGTACAAATCTATAATAGTGAAATGTTTACACACGTTAATTAGAGAAAGCCTTGATAGACAAATTAGTACCGATCTCTGTAGGCTTGGAAATCAATATGAACAAATATGCGCTTCGGACGTTCTCTAAACTGTTTTAATTCAAAAAGTTTGGTAAATAGTTTGTTTTTTATCTTTTAATTCGTTCCGTATGGGTCTCTGGTTCTCTGACGTAAATAGTAAAATGATGCATGTCAGCCAACCTCGCCAACGTAATGCGCACTGGCCTACTTTCAAGCTGCCTAAACTCGGATCAATGTTCTAATCTTTATTATGGCACCCATGCGAGCAGCAACAACATGTTTGGCACGTCATCTTCCAAGACAATTTGCGCCTTTTCGTTGGGCGGAGGAGACCGTTTACCTGACCGGCCGAGTTATTAATGACCGCATCTCAAATTGTATGCGGCCACGTGGCTAGCAAAGATCCAGAACACAGCTGCATAATGTTTACCTCCTTTGTGACGGTACGGGATACAGTCATATCCGGTAGGGTAACTGTGCCCCGGAAGGAATACTACCCTAAAAACCTTTCTGTGGTCTGCCATGACACTTTGTATTTGAGACCAGCCATACAATGGTCGAATATATGTTGACACGAATGATGATTTTCCGTTCCAGCGATTCATCGTAACTAACAATCTACATTTCAAGTGGGGACAGTTACGAGTGAACCCTGGGCTTAGGTTGAGATTCGGTCACGTTATTAAAAAAACAGTTCGAGCTGTACCTATAATAAGTGAATGCTTTTTACTAAGTAGAGATCGACGTACATATTATGGTTCGCCAGGTTGTTGTTGTTATTGTTTCGCTCCACTCGTTAGTTTTCCGGGCCAAAGGTCACACAACTCCGACGATTTGTTGCATTTTATTATACGCATCATTCAATACCTTCGGGAAACTCTTCAGTAACGCGTCTGTTATGGAGTATTTCTTAAGTCAGTCTTTTCAGTCTTTCTCAACAGGAACGTACAAGATCACTCCATTGTGGTTGGCAGGTAGCTCTTTGGTCACAACGTTACCCTTACTACAGCTATGAATTAGTCAGTGAGCTCAGTTTGAACGCCTCAGGACTACAAGGTATATATATTCAATTTGTATGTGCCCCAAGGGACACATGTATATGTATATATATATATATATATATATTTCAGAGGACAGAAACTATTCGTTTAGCGTTCTCGAAACAGATCTGTCCGACTCGGCTCCCAGTTGAATCATGCAGACACGCTACAGCGAAAAACCGTCTCAACATCGGCAAACAACTGATATGATATAATGATAATACTGCGGATGATGATGACAACAACCATAATAATCGCGATGTTGTGTTGTCTGTGGCCAGGTAAGGCGAAGAAGAAGAAATAGGAGACTGTCGACGAGTCGCATTTACGACTGCTTTTCATCTATGCCACGGACAGGGCCCTCTCTAAACCCCACGGTAATCCCCCACCATTGCTGATGGTGGTGGCGGTGATGATCTCCCCCCTTGTGCACCCGCCTAACATCCTTACGGACGAACTGAGTGAAATCTATTGTGACACCAACGCTGACCGTTTATGGTAATTGCACTCAGTAGGATAGTGATGATGGTTGTGCGAACGATTCGCGGAACTTTGCCATCTCTATGTTGTTGAAAAAGTCTCAGCTCAAACTGGAGGGACATTGAAAAGGGAGGGCTGTACATTTTGAGAATGATACAGCTTTCAATATACATATGAAGCTCAAATGTACGTTAACTACCACGACTAATGAAAGTAATCATATTAACTACTGGAGTGTACTGGATGTACACTTAAGTCGGGGATTTAAGTGTACAACTTGTACAGATCATCGATACGTACACTGTACATTGCTTGAAACGATAATGACAACTTGCAGCGCACATATGAGCTCAGTTACGATTGGTATTTCACAAGCTGCCGTCACCATCTGTAGCCAAAAACTAGTGAGTCTTTATTCTAATCTTCGGGGAGGGTCCTTAATTTATGTACCATAACGAACACGATAGGAACTTTCAAATGCCATATATTCGCTCGATGCGTAACATATGTGTTGCCTGCTTGCGAGCGTCGCTGCCTATTATAAAATGATTGCATTAATAAACATCACCAAATATTATAATTAATTCGTTCGGTCGGTCGCCAGTCGCAAAGTATATGAACAGTCTGAAAAGTGTACTAGACACAAACATGCATCAAACACTTTGTGAGAAGTCGAGACGTCAAGCCAACGTTTTTCCGGCCACCTCCGCAAGACGGGTGCTTACGTGCTAATCGCTTATATATAGGTACCATACGATCAGAACGGTATGAATCTAGATCGATGCAGAATGCATGCGAGTGAGGAGATTTTTTGTTTTTACTTCAATGTTGAACAACAAATGAACTTGGATGCAATTCAATAAATAACCGACTGTGATCCAAATGGCTGTGTTCTAAACCTATCGGAAAAACTTGGGTGACTTTGGACAGTTCTAAAAATATCCTTCAACATGATGAAGTAGTTATAATTAAATAGAATTAGATACTTTTAGAATTAAAAAAAATATATATTCCTTTATCTTAAATCGTAACGATGACATTAAGCTGTCAAGCTATTCAACGAAGACGAAATGGTCAAACCATCCTGACTCTGTTCTTTTTCAACTAAATCCTTCACTACTAAATCTTTCAAGCCCACTATTCTCTATACCCATTCATATTTAATACGTATCTCGAAACCCAACTTTTTGTTGAAATGCAAAACTGAAGTGAAATTCTAAAGTTACCCTATTCTGCGGTACATTTGGAACATGTTTAACAATTTGTGCGCGATAAATGCATTGTTTGCATACCACTGTACCATATGATTAATCTACTCAGTTGTGATAGGTCATATCAATTGATATCGCATGCAGCACATTTGGTTTTAGACATCATCCTCATCTAAAAATCAAAGTAATTTAGTATTCCATATAAAACAATGGAAAAAAATGACCTAATAGTACGTAAAGTTGGCGGTACACAGTTTCCCCTGTGACTGTTGGTTATCAATTTCGTTACATTTGACCATTAGAAAATCGGGATCGAACATTGACGTAGGAATTTAAACAAGCACTACTAAACTACTTCTAAACACATACACCGCTAAAACCCTAACAAGATTAACTGCCAATCTCTCATATTGTAGTGCATATATGTTTGAAACGTTCAATGGTGCAGGTAATCCTACAAAATGTAATAGCGAACTATAAGGTCCAAACAAATACAATCGTCGGAGTTACACAACAAAATGACTATTTTTTATTTATACATTAACAGCAAACGAACCCGAAGGGCCCGATCCGAATTACGCCAGTGTTGTCCGTGCCAGTTCTATCTGTATCAGAGGTGGCCTGAGGCAATCATGAAGAGAAATCGGACTGAAGTAGTTGGTGAGAGGAAATGAACTGAGACCTTGACCAACATTTTAGTGGTGTGGTGTCCTTTGAAATCGCGAACTCAGCAGAACTCAGAGGTTACTCTTGAAAAGATTTTCACCATCTTCCTCCAACTGGCACTTAAAACTGATGCTGCGGGAAGAATTAACGACCACAATTGTACACAGGAAGAGATAATATTTAATGTACATTATATTTTGCAAGCTAAACATCCATAAACAACTTGATACCGCTATAGTTAGACGTGTATTTCCTAACAGATAATTGTCACTATTATTATTGTACGGCTTATTTATTTTATTATTATTTGAATTAGTGGCTTGGCGTCTATTTATAACTGTTTAGTCACTTCTTCATTGTGAACCTCACTTGACTGGAATATTAAATCTTGTATCGTATGCTTTATGCCCCCCTTCTGCAGTCGTCATGTTTCATTTCATCCATCGTCGAACGTAAGGAAAATCGCAGGCCAATTAACAAACTAACGATCGAACACCAACGGAGGCTAGCCTCAGTAACTGGACTAAGCTAATTCAAAATGCGACGATTAACATGCATGTCGTTCATTTTGCCCAGACGTTATTCGTATTATTTGTGTGCACTAGCCACTTGTTTAGATATACTATAGACACAAAGTACATTTTTGACATCATTCAAAAGCCGTTATAATCCATCAACGAAAACACAGACCAGATACATCTCCACGAAAAAGTACCCGCCCAAGTTATAGTACCATTGCCACTGCCTAAAGAAAAAAAATAGCAGCACAGCTACATGACGTTCAGGCCACGGGGTGTAGTGCTTTGAAGAAGTCATTCTGGCGTCATCTCCATCCACTCGCACTCTCTCCACTGCTCGATCTTCTGTTGGCCTCTCTCTCTCTCTCTCCTCCGCTTCAGATAACTAGGCCACACCAATACGTTATTCTATCAGGAGGCGCCTGTGCATATCACCGTTCAACAGCGATGCGCGCATCCGTATCAACAGTGATGGCGACGGTGGTGTCTGCCCAGTCATCTTCGTTCTGGGTACATTTAAATATTGCCGCGCCACGATGAAGCTTCACCCTCTCCCCCGGTCGGTGATGTCTCCCCCTGGTGGCGCGTGGCGGAGAGAGAACTCAGCCGAGGCCGGATTCAAAACCAGTAGATCCCAGCTGAGATGGCTGCGAAGGTTGATGTACTACTGCTGCTGCTGCTGCTGCTGCTTGTGATGATGCTGATGATGTTTGTTATCTGACGTCGCACTGAACAGATGCATGCATATGTATATATATATATATATAACCACAACACTCAATGAATCGAGCTTTGCCCTGTGCAAAGTGTTCGGAGTTCATGTGCTAATGCTACCGAATGATTATCGGCTTTGTGACAGTTGGTGTTCAGTTAATGCTCACTTGTGTTCGTCGGGTGCGATCTTCCTCTGCTGTGAACCGAGGGATACCTTCGTGAGCCACAATAATCGGTGACCGTTGTGTGCTATTCAACGCTGCGTTCCACAGCGAGTGGGTCGCTTGCATGCGCCGCAGAGTCGTCAACGTGTGTTGGATTGTGTCTCTATTTTTCTTCTAATGTACGTTGTGATCGCGTCTTCGCGTCGATCGCTCTTCGGCCTCGAGAATACAAGCATCATAAAACAGTGACCACCGAAGCCGGCCCTGATCTCGGACAATGGATGACAACGCTACCTATGTTTCGGCGACACCAGATCAGTTTCGTGCGACAAAAGTGTGGAATACGATTGTGGCAGCGGTTCGTGCCGAAATGCCAGTCAGAAAGCGGCGCAAAGGTCTAAAGACTTTCGACAACTGCTTTTCGGGTAGTGAAGTAGTTTCGTGGACGTTGGACTATTTAAAAAGGAATAGCGACCTGCTTCTATCTGCTGGTCAGGTAGTGAGCCGCGACAAAGTCGCATTGCTAATGCAGAAATTTGTAGAGCAAAAGATCATTCAGGATGTTCGAGGTCGCGGCGTCACCTTCAAAGATTCGAGTACGCATCTGTACATGTTCAACAAGGAGAATATGGCCCCATTCAGTGGTTTCTCAAATCCATCATGTACAGAATCGGACTCGAGGCATTACAGAAACTCCCTCGGCGATTACGCGACAACGTTTCGTCAGCCCGCTGCAAATAGCGGCTCCACTGTGAGTCATGTAGTCAACAACGGTAGTTGTAATAATAACGTGCGTCATTATAGCAGCTCGAACGGGGTTAAAACGTCATCATCAGCCTCTTCCTCCTCTTCCTCAACTGCATCTACCTCATCAGCAACAGCTTTATACTCCGCCCGTCCTGTTCAACATTCTTCCCATCAGCTTAAGCTCGCTAGCATCACAACACATTATTCCCAGCCTCAACATCATCAACACCACCAGCAGCAGCAAACACAATTTCACCAGATCCACAATCCGAATCAAGGCTACTCCCAGCATCCCCCTGTCCGTCATGCATGTCCCATATATGTATCGACGTCCGCATGCCCACCCCCAACAGGTCCTACGACCCCAACAGGTTCTTCATCCCCTAAACAGCTTGTGCCCCAAGCCGACCTTCCCTCGCTGGCGCGAAACCTCCTCTGGCGGCGGCTGCAACAGCTGTTTGTGTCTGGTGGACAGCAGCAGCAGCAGCAACAGGCTCTGTTGCACAGCAACATTACGTCGGGATCGGTCAACGTGCTCGGCCGGTACGGAGCGCCGCAGGGCGATATACTGAAAGCTTTCTCGTTACTCATTACAGATTATCCAGCAGCCGAGGTGTGCCATAACATATGTCAAGTCAGCGCTTCAGGAATTGTCCTTCCCCGGAAGAAAGAGGACGATGTCCCTATGCTAGTTATGCAAGCAATGAAATGCTTAGCCAAATGGCCTGAATGGGCTCCCGATTATGCAAACTACACGAACTTTCGCCTGGAGACGCTCAAGCTTGTTCGGGAGCATTTCTGCAATCAGCTGATCCTGCCCCGAACTCTGTACGAGCTATCGATGGTGGCATTCGCGCCGATCATGTCAACGCTCCAAGAGCCTGAGGTGCCGGTCTCACTTCAGTATGAGACGGCATTCGTCACAGCTAACCCCGAAACGAAGATCTTGCCACGCACAGCGCGCAGGACACCGTTGCCGCGATTCGTATCGCAGACCCCGAGCACAATGCCTCGACCCATACAGCATCAATCACGCGAGCGACTCGTGCAAACGTGTGTACGTGCAGCAAGTGTGCGTCGTATTGGCAGCGCCATGGGTTGTTACGTTAACTCGGCCTTTTCTGCTAGCTCGTCGAGTTTGAGCTCGGCAGTTAGCGCCTTAAGCTCAGAGGCCAATGCGCGCGCATGCAGAGAGGTCGCTAATAGCAAAGAGCACGTGATCCGACAATTGCAGTATCTCTATTTGGTGCTTTCTCCGAAGAAGCGGCGAGCACTTCACCTACTATTGCGCTTCATACATAAGGTTGGTCAGAATAGATTGCTGGTTATCGATGAGAAACGTCCGAACCACGACGTACTAGTCGATGAGTTTAGTACGTGTTTGGTTGGTGCTCTTCGCACTAATCTCGAACAGACGACTATGTTCATGACGTTCCTTGTCGAAAATTGCGACGTTATCTTCACAGTGCCGGAGAGCTTGCGACAGGAGATGGACGCCGCTATTGGGCACCGACCAAAGTAACAACAACCACTTATTAATCGTCCTCAACAGCGAACAACACGAGTATGGCCAGTTGACGTGTGGTTAGTTGGTGCCTCCTCAACGATCTACAATCGCAGCGTTTGGCGCTCTCTTCCAAGGTTGGACGAGATAGCTGCTAATCGGTGCAATAAATGTACTGATTATGCTGACCCCCTCAAGTCAGATATATACATATTTATATGTATATAGATAGATGTGTAAATAAATGTGTATTAGCTTTGCCAGAGCAAGACTTCGAACAAAGCTCTCACGACAACAACAACAACAACAACAACAAATTGTAGGATTTACTCATTATAAAATAGCTCGTTTCTACCAGGCTACGCTGACAGAGGATTTCAAGAGATACTTATTGCCTTTCAGACAGATGTGAGATTTATTCCAACGGGTGCAGCCATGTTTGTGACGTACTGTTTGATAGGTTGTCTTCAATATCTATAAAAAATAAAGGTGCTTAGTTTGGTAAATCTTTGTTCGCCACTAACTATTCTTTATTGTGTAATCGACTTCCTGAAACGGGGTAGAGCTCATAGGGGCTCAAACGAAATACTCAATCGTATCACATTAACACCACCTCTGAAATCATTCAGCTGGACAGTGAGAGACGGAACTCTATAAAAGATCCCTGTCTGAAATGGGCACCACTTCGACAGCAAATGACGGCGACTGTTTCAGTCGGCCTCAACCTCTGGTTAATTGCCAAAATGCCCCTGAAACAGTTAGGTTACCGCGGCCATATATTTCTCCGTAATCTATTATGAAATGCGTATGTGAAAAAGATGACGGTCGAGCCGAACAATGAACCATAGTGAATGGAATGATAATTTTTTTTTGATTCAAAAAAACATTTCTACTATTTATACCTACTCGCTAAATTAACACTCACTGTACCTGACATTGACGTACTGTGTTAACATTGATATCTAACAGTGTAAAATATTAGCGGAAAGCAATGTACATAGGATAAACTCAAATGAGAGAAACTTAACTTCGATAAATAGTTAATGTAATAATTATTTCAACTGATTGATTCAGTGATTGAATGATTCCTTGTGAGCTTCTCCACGATGTGAATATAGCAAATTAGCATTAATTAATTAGAATTACAAATATAGCAAATCTTCGGCTATAATTATTGTTCTCACACTGTACAAATACCAAAATCGAGTAGCTGGTAAGAATGTTTATTCTAATTTAGATGATTGTAATAAATATAATTTTTCATAAAAAATCGTTCGTGTTCTTTTTCTACGAGAGCTTGAGGCTTGTCATTTGCGCATTTTCTGGGTTTTGATTTTGTCTTTTATCATCGTTATAAGACAAAATGTTTAGTTTGAGAACATGTTTTATGTTCGATTGTAAAGACCTTGCATATTTAGAAACACCAAGCATGATACTTTTTTATTATACGTTAATGTTATCCTTTCCTGTCTGTCGTTCGTCATTTGTTAAAGAAACATGTGCGCACATAATGGTATGGATTCAACAATAGTAGAAATTTAGGTATATTATACTAATATTCTCCTTGGCAAAACTATTCAGGACGAAAGTTCCTTTTTACATGTGTCATTTTAAAACGGAGTCGATATTATTGATAACGTAAACGATTAAATGTCTGATAATGTGAATGATTTGGTACGGCAAGTGTGAGGGCCAGCGTAACGTCCGCATTTGTTACTATTATAAAAGAGCACTATGTAGAGCATTCTAAGGCAGCGTTTAAGTTGAGACCAGCCAAAATATGTAGCAATTTTTTGTAATACTACATAAGTCATGTCCCCTCGGCGCGTGCGTCGTATTGTAATGTCGTAGGTACGAGCACTTCACCTTCAAAAAGAGATCTCAGTATTTGTAATACGCGGTTTTAAACCTCGTCCGGTAGCGCAGGTGGATTTCTTCAGAGGCCCTTTTATGTTATGCCGTATAATATTGTGTTTCTTTAGTCAAACATTGTTCAGTAGGTATGTGTCGTGGCTGGATCTGAGTTTGCGACCTGTGACTTTATACAGCCTAAGACTCAACTGTCCCAGGCACCGCTTGATATTGTATATATATATATATATATATATATATATATGTGTATGGTTCTTAGGTAAGCTCTAGCGCAGTGTATTTTTTTTGAATACTGCGTATACTATATTATTTTTAAAATTGCAAACTGCTCTGTGAGATTCACGACTCCCATCCTTTGGTTTGCGACACATACTTGGGAAACAACCTGTACGTAAAAATAAAGGGGAAGAGAAAATAAGCAACAAATACGCTGGAGGACGGCAAAGGTTACTCCCTATCACATCACGGCCTCAAAATTTTCACAAGATTTTTATCCCCACTGGAATAACTTTTCGTGATCTTGTTCTCATCATTGTTTGCTATAGCAAACACGGTTCTATCTAAATATATATTGATAGAAAAATAAAAGTGACACATTGCAAGAAAGATTGAAGTTAGTTCCCAGTTAGGTCGTGTGGCTTTCGTCATATTCTGTAGCTATTGAAAATAGATAAGCGCTCCTGCTGCGGCGGGTCGTGGTTTGCTACTGAATAGACAAATTTGAATGAGGCACGCACTTCGCGTCACCTTGTTATAGAAATGAAGGAAGAGTTGATATTTACCTAAAGTGCCGCTATATATATATATATATATTTGTTGAGTAAGCCATGCTTTAACTTGACGAAAAACAGGTCTGTGTTAATTATGGTCAGATACTAGCAGCACCTCCTACCACTCGCCGGCTGTAAAGGGTTTTCACCCTGTGCCAAGTGATCACCACCTGGTATTAATCTGTCCCTGTTAGGATAGATAACCTGCACTTCATCTTGGCTCTGTAAGTTCGCCCACAGTTGTACCTTGAATGTATTTTTAGCATTTTAGCTCAATGCCCAATTTCTATACGAACACTGAGGAACACAGTTTACTGCCAAGAGTTCTTAATTTTTCACAACCGGTGAAAAATTAAGAACTCTTGGCAGCCAACGACTGTTTATAGATTTTGGTTCATGTTGGCCACTATGGTTCTCGGTGTATAGGTCCAGCCTTCATCACGCGACGTTGCCACTCCTTAGATATAGAACACCTTGTTGGCCGATATATGAGCGTTTCCCAGCATCAGGCCATCAATCAAGCATGTATGTGCCACCGCTGGATCATAGAGTCTGATCTTCAATAGGTACAAGTAGCATACTTGCAGCAGAGGGAAACTTTCATACGGTTCATAGGGTAGCAAAATATCTATCTTATTCACCATGCTTGATTATCGACGGTATATGTCGTTTGAGAACAGTATTGAGCGCTCTGATCGAAGATTGTTGTTGAATTCTAATAGCCAACGACACTGCACCAACGAACCTCATATGGACAACCATATCGTGTTTAAGCTATACTTGTGTTGATGAGCCCTTTGTGAGTTAAGAGATAATGTACGATATAGAATAGTGACAAACAGGAACAAATTTAATGCTTTCGACTTGATTTACCAGACAGTCCAGCAGAGTATAGGCGTTTCCGTTTATCTTGTTTTCAACCATATATATATAGCCCCGATCAGCGGCGTGCTACATGTGACTATCATGTAGCGTGTGTCTGGGGGTGTCTGAGCTACACATATATATATCTACATATGTCATGTGTGTTCCTATTCGACACATGTAGGATATTTGACAAATGGACCTATCTATAAGTTTCTGCTTGTGCTCGCTAGGTGTCGTGTTCGAGTTTTGATCTTGTGGAATACAATACTAGGATTTGTTGACTGGGAACATTTTTCATATATATATATATATATATATATATATATATATATATATATATAATAGTCAGTTACAAGTAATAATAAATAAATACAGTAATCGGACCCATGCTTGCACTACGCCATGATGTTCCTTGTTAAATGATAATTGAGATTCCTTATTAAAGTAGTACTAAATGTGATAAAAGTCCACATAGTTATTGGCAAGAATAATACGTCGTTTATATTAAGTTCTTGATAAGTGATTCGGCATGTCGTTTTTCATTTTTTTTTCATTTAAAATAACCTAGAACACCCCGTAAATTGTCATGTTTGGTGTGTAACTAACGCGTTCACTATCCCTCTGTTTCGAAAGGCGGCTAAGTGTAGGTCACTGAGAATTCTCTAACTCCCTACAGCGGACGGTTAGTAGATCACGATAGCAACGTGTGGAAATGGAAATGAACTGTTGCGAGCCTCTCTCTCTCTGTTTGTGTACATTCGCCACCATGTGAATGGCAGCACCGACGTTATTCTTCAGAGGTTCGACTTCAGCGTTATTCGAAAGAGACAAAGTTGGAGAAAAGGAAACGTAAACACCAGTTCAACGGAAGACGTCTTTGAACGATTACCATTGCATAGTACTAGAGCCTATACTGCCTTCATCACAATACATTTATCTCTTCGGCAGATGGACTTCATCGACAAAAGTTAAAGGATTTACATCAGTAAAAGCGAGAAAAATGACGAATTTTGTGTCGGTTCTCCAGCGATCAGTGGAAGTCTCCAAAATATTCGGGATTGACCGCTGACCGAGAGTGCAAAGCTCTCAAAGAAATCCGATCAAAGGACGACTGGCGAAACATCAGAATGCTGTAAACGTTGATCCTGCCACGATGTTGTCCGCATGTAGGCATAAACATGGATCAAATCGGTGGTGGCGGTGTTTGTCAATAAATTATGGCAAGCGCCTTCCGGCAACTCCCACGACCCAACTGAATCGCATCGCTACGGATGACGCGATGATAAGGTTGATTAGCCTCCTCTTCTTTTCTCTCTCTTCCTCTCTCTCTCTTTCTCTCTCTCTCTCTCTCTTTTTCGCTTGGTTCTTATCAATGTAACCTTTTCGCACGCCTGCAACAGTTGGGCCATTAATTCTAGAAGAGAAGTGTATTCTCATTCAAAAAAAATGACACTACGCATATGCTTTTTTTTTTTAGAGGAGGAAATTTTTTTCAAACGCACGGTTACCACCAGAGACACCTTCCAATCGCCATGAAAGTGGGCCGATCCAGTGCAGGGGGGTTGACGTGGATGACAAAACGCCTCTGCCTGCTAAAATCTTCTGCATCTTCTGCTGAGAGTGTACCTCTTCCCCAGAGTCGGCTTGACGCTTGGCATTACTTCGATCTCTGGGGAAGGTGTGTACTGCTCCGGCTAGTGTTCTATAGCCGGGTGCCTTAGTCTTCTACTACTGTGGCTTCCGTGTTGGGGTCCTGCACGGGAACGCTCGGTCACTACGCATATGCTGCCGTGTTTTCAATGTCACTGACAGCTTCGCTCAAACCTTGCAAATGATGCAGCTAAATTAGGTTTGAATTTAAATTAAAACGATTGCCTAAGTCTATGGCATGTATATATATATATATATATATGTATTGCCCTATCAGATTTCCCTGAAGAGTTTAAAAATGAATTTAATCAGAAGAGCCATGAAGATATTATTTTTCTCTTTCGCATGTCTGACCTTCAGCTGTCTTCCCATGGCACAGCCTCAGTACCTCTGTGTAGCATTGTTCCAACGCGATGAAGATCTAAATGATAGCTGGCACCTCGTTATTTGAGTTGATGTCTTCCAATGGCACGAGAAAACATATTGTCTATATTCAGGAATTTATTTTCTAAAGCTTGTGTTGTTAAGCCTAAACCTCGTTGCACGTTGAAGCTCCAATGAGAAATCTGTGACTTCCAAACTTCGTAGGGCACAATAACAAACTAACGAATTATCCGTTTACGATGTGATGGTGGTGTTGCGTCAATCGCACTGTATGCTGACTGACTTTCTTTAGGTAAAAAGCGTTCTTCAACGCCTATTGCAAATATACAAAGTAACGCGAATATCCAACAACGTTTCATGGATACCACCTTTTTTTGCACTGATGAGAAGACACTCGGTCCGAGTATAATTGTTATACATATAATGATGATGGTACCTTTTGAAACAAACACAATACCCGACAGCGATTTACTGCGATCGTATTATTATGATCAACGGTTTCATCTATGGTTCGAATTTAGTATTTCTAAATACGATAAATATTTATTGGTCTTGTAGACTTTCTGTTATCTATAACATTTGAGGGTATGAGCGCCTTTTTTAAACAAAAGCTGTCTCCTTACTCGCTTTGATTCTCTAGCGTTCGTTTTTATTATTATTATTATTTGTTCTGTGATTTACTGTGACTGGCATTTGCGCTGAACTTAGTTTGCTTTCATTATTTTTGAATATGAACATTCGCTTTCGTAAATTGAAATTTCGGGCTCCTCTCACTGACACCAACACCTTGGATAACACAGTAACCGTCTCAACGAGTAGAATCGCCAGTTACAACGTGTTGTAATTTAAATGGAGCAGCGATTTCATACTGTGGCATAGCTCGATTGTTGCTTGAATATGGTCAGAGAGGAAGGGCACTCTAGCGTCTGTCGTTGAGTCTGTTGAGCAGTCCAGCCGGGTCACGCAAACCTAGCAGCACAGCCACTAATGTCTCTGAATTCTAATTGAAGCAGCACAAGTTCACATCCATCCCCGATATAGTGGATTGTTTCCAGCTTTCCTTAGCCTGTGGTAGCTGACGATGTGTTCAGAGAGGAAATTGTTGCCAAGGAAATTATATGCGTTTAGCTCGCGACTGGCGGCTGAAGATGAATAGATGTTGGCTTTACAATGACCTCTCCTGATTTGACCTCCTATTGTATGACGCAGGCTAAGATAACCGAGCAGAGCAACATAATTAAAATCCTGTCTCCAAAATTAAGTGACTCTTTGGCAAATTGGGTACACTTTACTCTCCTCATAAATGATTTAATATTGTGTTTATTTTTAAAACGAAAAATAGAAAACAGTTCTAAACGACTGCGTTGGTTCTACGTATGAGAACTCGGGGCGCGTTTTTTAGAAAGACGATGATCCACTCTTTTATTAGGTAAAATTATTAATTATCCATATAATTTCGACCTTGATTTTACCTCATTGCGATATGCTATATTTCCTAATAGTAATATCAATAACCGGTGAACATTTAGGAAAACAAGGGATCTGATGAAAGTACAGTGAATTATTAGTATTTTTAGTATAGTGAATTATTAGTATAGTGAATTATTAACGTCACCTACTGGGTCCTAATAGTCCATCCGCAGTGTGGTGATTTTATATATTTCCTAAACAAGGAGAATTTGCTTATTAATGTTAATTGAGGTGTCATGAGAAGTACGCTAGTAGCTATTTGCATATTAATAAGCAAATTGTCACTCTTGCAATGACTTTTTTATTATTGTAAAGCTTGTGTTGTTAAGCCTAAACCTCGTTGCACGTTGAAGCTCCAATGAGAAATCTGTGACTTCCAAACTTCGTAGGGCACAATAACAAACTAACGAATTATCCGTTTACGATGTGATGGTGGTGTTGCGTCAATCGCACTGTATGCTGACTGACTTTCTTTAGGTAAAAAGCGTTCTTCAACGCCTATTGCAAATATACAAAGTAACGCGAATATCCAACAACGTTTCATGGATACCACCTTTTTTTGCACTGATGAGAAGACACTCGGTCCGAGTATAATTGTTATACATATAATGATGATGGTACCTTTTGAAACAAACACAATACCCGACAGCGATTTACTGCGATCGTATTATTATGATCAACGGTTTCGTCTATGGTTCGAATTTAGTATTTCTAAATACGATAAATATTTATTGGTCTTGTAGACTTTCTGTTATCTATAACATTTGAGGGTATGAGCGCCTTTCTTAAACAAAAGCTGTCTCCTTACTCGCTTTGATTCTCTAGCGTTCGTTTTTATTATTATTTGTTCTGTGATTTACTGTGACTGGCATTTGCGCTGAACTTAGTTTGCTTTCATTATTTTTGAATATGAACATTCGCTTTCGTAAATTGAAATTTCGGGCTCCTCTCACTGACACCAACACCTTGGATAACACAGTAACCGTCTCAACGAGTAGAATCGCCAGTTACAACGTGTTGTAATTTAAATGGAGCAGCGATTTCATACTGTGGCATAGCTCGATTGTTGCTTGAATATGGTCAGAGAGGAAGGTGATACTAATATGATTCATTGTGTGATACTAATGTGAGGAAGGTGATACTAATATGATTCATTGTGTTGACCTCCCACAGTAGTTGATTAGTTAGGATGTTGGCGATCCATAAACCCATTACAGCTTGAGAAGACCACAAAGATGATGCTTCAATATAATCTATTATAATATAAAATGCAAGATGAAACTGAGGATGTCATCGCCAGGCACAAATTAATCTCGATTTAATCGACGCAAGAATGGCTATAATGATGATGGTGGTAGTCGTGAGAATCACCACCAACAGCACCACCTCCAACGGCTGTACGAGGAGACGTCCCTAACCTGACGAAGCCTCTAATGTGCTCTAACATTAAGCCTCTAATAATAATATTAACTTATGCTTTTGTTTTTTGTATTCGGAATATTCCCAAATATATATAAAAAAAACAAATAAACTCATCGACTATTTGTCTAGGAATCAATTTGGTGCCACTTTTATAGCCGGGGGAAATACGTTGCATATTTTTAGAATCTAATACTTTACTCGTTTTACTAATTAGAAACCTACCCGCCTACGGGCACGTCCTACACCTATCAATCTAATGATGTCCCGTAGAGCTATAATAGTTCATTGATTTTGAAAAGCTTTCACACCCATTAATCACACAATGGCCACGTGTTTTCCTTCCCACAATGGCCACGTGAAGACAGTTCCCCTAAGCGGGTGTTAAACTTAGTATAATCTATCTTCAATTTCCACATCTATTGTCCAGTCCCCATTGTCGGAATCTTAAGTTATGAGAACTTAAAAAAACTCTGGTTTCTCTCGACAAATTGAAGTATTGCGGCGTTCCAATATCCAAGGTTAAATTATTGGCCAGGGCTATTTGCAAATTCGTTAACATATTGTGCAGATCAAGATAGATTGGGATTTCGTGAATGCCACAAATATTATATGTTGTGATCAAATTCTGATTTGCATGAGAATATATAGTTCATATATATGAGATTAATTTCAAATATATGATTTGCGTGGGGGTATGGTCACCCACCCAGATAATAAATGCAAATCATGTATTTGGACCCAATAAAGTAGGCTGTAATATGTTTGTTATGTACAGCCTCAAATAAATTTGCTTTAAGCAATCGTATATTACGTTTTTATTCTTATTATATATATTAGGTGTCTCTAAGTATACATGTGAGAGGTGCGAACGTGTGACCTACAATGGAGTGAGATCTCTAGTCTGAGAGCCCAGGGTTCACGGGGGGCAATGAGAATCACCTTGATTTGAGGTTATGGCTATGGGTCCGTGTGTGTGTGGAACTAACAGTTTCACACACCAAGGGACAGAAAATAACTGCACACTTGTGAAATACATATTAGAATTATATAAAATACTTTTTTTATCTCAGTGTTTCATTTGCAACAACTCTAGTTTAAGAACGATTTATGATATTTTAGCAGCAGGAAGAAGTCGTGATAAGAGGACATTAAATATATAAAAGATTGCCTGTAGAAAATATATACAAATATTAAAAGTATTTACAATTTGTACGGACTTAAAAACCCGTAATGGGCATATTTAATCCGCAGATATCGAACGGGTTACAGATAACAGACCCCTGAGATTGTAAATATACATTATTAGAATATGAGACAAGCAAAAAAACGGCTAGAACAGATACCACGAGTAATATTTGTTTAAAATCAAAAATCACAAATATTGATAAACAGATCAGGCAGGACATTAAAAATGTCCAAGCAATAGAGAAACTCGACATCGGAGGGGAGCGGCAAAATGTTGAGAGATTTCAATATAGGACCACACGGCTTCGACAAAGGAAAGCAGATCAAACATCGTAATACTCTATTCTGCTATATAAGGATGGGTAGAACTCTATTATTATAATTAAGACCGAAGAATTCGACAGTATAAATTGGATAACGCGTGATTTATTAAGTCTAGTTCTCCTTGTTGTGTTAGTTGACCCTTCAGTAGCAATCTGTCTGCTTCGTTCTGATTGTATTTCCAGCTATAAACGTCAACTGAGGCCGTGAGTCTCTCTCTCTCTGTATGTGTGTGCGTGTGTGCTATGGGGGCTGGGATAAAGCATGAATCGTTTTTCCTTCGGTTCTGAATTGGTCTGGTGGCCTCAGTTCGGCTTCGGACGTTCGGTGTTCAGAGTGAATTTTTTCACTAGAGCTACTTTTTCTAGTTCTCACCAGCCTTACCTCTCTTCTGTCTCATCTGTCCTGTTAGGACCTCACCCCATCTCTGCTCTCTCTGGTTGCAGAGCGACTTCAGAGGAGGTTTAAATCGATTAAGGAGACATCCGTTCCTCGTTCCTCGAGAACGAATCGACTCGAATTAGTACCGTCGATCCTATTGTGCGCCACCTCATGCTCGGACTTCACGCTATATATCCTCGAGCTTGTTTTTTTTTCTATGCAGATGAATCCATGAAGCGCAATCGTTTCTAGGTGAAGTTTACACTGTTTGAATGACCACGCAGACTTTCAAAAAGAGTGAGAAGTTAACTTGAGTTTATTTCAATGCTATTGAGCAAAGCCTGTTCGAATTATTTTTAATTCATTTTAAAATCATTCTCTTAACAGCCTATAGCCTTTGTCGGAATATTTTGTAGTTCCTCGACTACGATAGTGAAAGGAAAACATTTAACGGGATTCCCAAAAATGCAAAGCGGGTCCCCCAGGAATTGAGTTCTGGGCAGATGGGCCCACGTGTGGCATACTCTACATGCAACCTGCAAAACTATTAGCAAGTGGCGAATAGATTTGGTGCCAGCGTGATGAATGTACTTCTTACGGATGTTAACGGTATTTTAACAAATGCCGTTACCTTAAAGTTACTGCATAAAAACGAAAACATCAATGCAACCCGATATTGAGAGTTCTTAAAAAGACTCGAAAGATAGACAATTGACACGGGAAATGTGTCTTCTCGACAAAAACAGAAAACCTCACGGTGCCGCTACAATAACAAACTAGATAGAGACCAACAATATTCATCGATGGATTCAACCTGTATATTCTCTTGATGTCGGCCTTTATGGCTATGGTTGTTTGCATGCATTAAACGGGGCAATTAGTCGTGGACATTATGCAGATATCGATGCGATTGATAACGAAATTAGGTATGGTGGAGCAAACTGAAAGTGTACTGCCGTTCGGACGGTCTAACGGTACTGGTGTAATTAACACGGAGAAGTACCTAAAGTAAATTTGTTGGGCGGACTCTCAGCTAACATTTGATGTGCTACGTAGCAGCATTGATCACATTTTTGAGTTAACATATGAGTTACATCTTGAACAACATTATTTTAGCTTTCACAGATTATACGCAAGTATAATCTCTTGTCCAATCAACGACATATAAACAATTGCTGATCATATATTGCATGCTAATTTCTGTGTCGTTTGTTTTGAGTACTTTCGAAAGAGTCTAAATTCAGATCGAGTTAAAGCCTGTCGATTTTATTAATAATACATCAACCATGAACACACACAATATTCCATTACACACGGAGGGTCGCCGTTACAGATGGAAGAATTCCATGATCTCTCTTCTGTTTCACGGAGGCTAACGATTGGCACATTCATCTTACTTCAGGTTCCTTTGCTCTGGATACTATTCCGATTTATCACATATCGGGAAAGAACAGGCGCATCTACTTTCTTTATGAGATCCCACTGTTTGCAAAGGAGCTGATGCGAAGGTTTGAGCTGTCGAAAAACAGAAGGCTAACACTTCATTCGCGAAAGCGATTTGAACGTTTTCGATATGGGCCCAGACTTCTACCGAGTAGCCGCTATGACAAACTTAGCCTAGAAAGCGAGTAGGAGAGCCAAGACGAATGTTGTGACTCAGTTTCTGCCACCCGTTGGATGTATGAATAACTATATATATATATATACACATATGCGTGTACTATACTTCGTATCGTGATATATATATATATATATATATATATATCTGTAATATTTCAATAAAATATTTATCATTTATTTATTTAAAAAACGTTAATAAATTATGGTAAGTAAATGGCTCATTACTCCGATTAATCAGAGCTACCTAAGTGGGCCGCATCGAGGAACGTAAGAAAAGAGCGATTTGGATAGCTTACCCTGTCGCGGACTTCTGGACAGGCTGACGAATAGCTACCATCAACCTACTGCTGTGCACCCACTGAAGCGGTTCATCTCTTTTCGCGTTCAGCTTGTTCAGGGAACATAACACATGTACACCTTCGAACAGACTACTACAAACTACTGGAACTACTCCCACTACTTAATGATAGAAGACAACCGGACGAAGGGGCGGCCTGACTGACAGACACATAGACAGTGACACAGAGAGGAAGAGACTATACCGAGTCGTACTAATCCCCTATTTCCACGTCGACAGTGTTGCAGAGGCTGGATGTTGCTAGAGGAGGTCCGCCACCGCTGCTGCTACGACAGCCAACGCACTAATGCGCAAGCCTTTACACAGGATTACGGAGTGGTGCTGTTGGCCTTAGAGATCCGAGGTGACTGAAACATCGCCGCGGAAACTGCCCAACAAGAGGAAGGATCCACTGGTAAGAAGTGCTCAAAGTGCGAATAAACATGCGTCCTTTTTCTCACACACACACACACACGACACTGTGAGTCTTTTGCTTATCTCTCTCTCTCACCCTTTCTCTATTTCGCAGTGTATCCTAGAGTTCACCAATATACTTTGCTAACCCGGTGTCAGCATGTCGGCGTGCGTCTCTATTAACGAACCTTTATCGAATAGTTATATGTTAGAATAAGAAGCCTATGCATATACTATGATACCTGTTATCATCAGATATATGTACATTTTCAATTCATTATGGTGACAGAAGTCATTTGACATTTTATGGCCAAGTGCTATGTGAAGGGCAACGATGTTGGATAGACTACCCTATACTCATCGTTGGTGAACAAGTACACTGCCAATCGGGACATAGACCAGGAGTTCATTCAGTACCATAGGGATTCGAATAACTTCATGCCCAATGCCAACATGTTCTGAAATATCGCCCGACGTGCGCGATACCTAACACACAGTTTGCAACCTGCAAGGACTGATCGAAAACATCGATCTCAACTTATGCTTATTCAACCCACCTGAATGAAGGCACTTTGAAGCATGCCTCTAGTAGAGTTGATCAAAAGCTTGACGAGATCATTGGGCGTCTGACAATGAGAATGTCCGACAATGAGAAAGGGTAGGTGCCTCGGGAAAAAATCCATATGTATATTGAATACAGAAACGAATCCCTAATAGCATTTGTTCAGGTGAAGGACAAGGCTGCAACTGGGGACAAAGAGATGAAAGTCGACGAAGAATAAATGCTATTTCATCATTTATCTACACGGTGTTATGTTATACACATCTAGGTACATAGTGAAATGGTACAACAACAACCTTCGAAACACCATTTGTCATAAGAGAACTCAGCCGCTATGCTCTTGCGCACCGCTTGCCTGCAGTCTGGGGCTCACTACCTAGCGAAATTAGAACCCTTACATCATCAAAGGTGTTTGCGCGGGAGGTCAGGAAGCTTGTTTGTAAATAATTTAGAGGTGTCCTCTGGAATATACTGAATCAGAAAAAAGTCTGTCTGTTTATAATTGCGGTTAATGCATGGACTGAATATAATTCGTGTGGGCGTTGCCCCTTTTATACTGTTACGTTTATGATAACCAAAAAATTGACGTAAATAATGCTTTTCCAGAAATCGGTAGCATTTGAAATAGTCCCCTGGATGGTCTGGTGGTGAGCGTCTTAGACTACTAGAGGGACACGTGTGTGTTGGGTTCAAATCCTGTCAGACGCGGAGAATCTTTGGAGTTCTTTATCATCTTTCTTTATCTGAGGATTCTTGTCAGGTACGAGTAAGGCAGAGAATAAGCAAAGGTGGCCCCGACAGGTCCTCATAGTAGTATCTAAACGTTAAGAGCTGAGGCCTGTCAAATAGGGGAACAGCTGAGAGTCAGCTTAGAAAAAAAAGCATTTGAAATAATCCATGAGAGGACACTTCCTTTTCGCTATTATTTTTACGAGAACTTAAGCGTTGTGATAAGACTGCAGTTCCGTTAATAAACCAAGCCTTGTATTGTATTGTACAACGATATAATGGTAAAAACGGTACAACGTGTGGGGGGGGGTCAACTCGTGTAAATAGGACACACATAAGTCTAAGAAAAAATATGTTTGAAGATTGTTGGCGGACCGGCTAGGTAAGTGAGATTGATCAAGTGCATTTCTTCTCTTCTATCTTTTTTTTATGAGGTTGGGGGCAAAATCCGTTATGAACTCCTGGCCTCACATCTGAGGTGTTCGCCTAGGCAGTGTCGGACTCGCACCGACTAAAACCCCGAACCGATTGCTAACTCGGGCCACTGTCAGGAACTGTGCAGGAAGAAGGTCTGCGCCCCCTGGTCAGCCGGTGTTCTTCGCGCTCTCTGCGGACTAGCTGCGCTATCCTAGCTCTTTCCAATTTGTCCTTCTCTCGAAGGATCCTTTCAGTGAGTATCTTGCCCTTCAAGATCAAGTGCATTCTCCAGCGTGCTATCTAGCGCAAACATTATTGCAATATCTATATCAATAGTTCGAGGTGGGCTTGTGCTAGCCCTCTGTTCTGACACACTTTGAACATGGTGAAATCCGTGTATGTAAAATGAATTACAATATGTCGGTTCGCTCTGAGTCCCTCCTCTCCATGTATCGTTAGTTATCGCACCCGTGACGCCTCAGGTCTTCAACAAAAAAGGGTGTGCCAAGGAGATAAACTAATCTATTTCGAGTCAAACAGTACATCCTTATAACGCATATCAGAAACGCACGCTTCACTCGGTCCAGCTGCTCGACTACTGCCGGCGAAAGATGTTTCGATGTAACTTCGAGCCTGCAGGAGGCAAAGGGCGTAATTTTGGTGTGGAATAACGCCCTAATAGCGGCCTCTGAGTAGAAAGCATTGCATTCCGATACTCGCGACCAGCTTTCTTCGTGTTCTGTTCATGGCCATTTTCGTGAGCGACCGTTTGTTGGCATGATCACACCGTACAAGTACTGGAAACTATTGGCGAACACATACACATGGGTACTGCTACCTATGTGTAGCGGATCGGACACGGTGATACCACCCAGGCCCGGCGAAACATCATGGCTTCTGTTTTATTGATAGTCGGTCCGGTTTCTTCCATGTGTCCAGACAGCCCCGCAAATGCTTGCGGGGTTGTCTGGATACGTGTCGACTATTACCAAAAATGACAAAGTCGTCTGCTTATAAGAGCGTCTTCGCCTGGTCAGTCGTGCCCTTCACCCGGGCTGGGAAATCGCTTAGCAGTAACAAGAATAACTAGCGACAGTGGACTAAAGTTGTCGCCTTGCTCAGCACCAGTAGTTTGCGCGAAGGGTGACAGAAGAGACACTCTGTCATCGATCTTCACTGAATTCCCCTGTAGAATCGCCATAATAAGCTGCAGCCTGTTAGGTGGAACTCCACATATTGCAAGCTTAGTAAGGACTTTTTCAAAAATCCACGGATACTTGCTTAGAGTACTTGTCAATTGACACGATGTATTTTTTGTAGTGGGATGATGCCCGCCGTGGTGGTAGAGTGTCCTGAGTGAAATTCGTGCTGCTCGGCCGCAATGCGGGACCAGACATCCAAAAATCTACTGAGTAGTCGTGTGATGAGAAATGACAAAAGTTTGTAGCAGCAAGTCTTCTTGGCAGTCGCCCTCCGTAACGACGGTAGGATCGTCTTTACTCTTAGGAATAATACTGAGCAAGGCGTCACTCCAGTCACTATTTGGCAGGCGTCCTTGACTAAGACAGGCCTTAAATAGTCTCGTTCAAAATGGGAACATATCGGCTGAAGACTCAGGTGTTCGTTGCGAACGAGGCCCCGACCGGTTGTCTTGTTAGACTGAAGATGTTCTAATGAGTTCAATACCTCCATCACAAAGAATTCTCCTCTAATATGTTTGTTCGTCCCATGCGGCAGCGACGACAGGTTGGTAGATGCGATGGTATTCTGCATACTCCTGAAGTGCTCTATTAGAGAGGACGAGGGGATTGGACGCCCTCTACGAAGCCACCTGTGAGGTTCCTTGGTCGCCTGCCATACTAGCTGTTCTTCCTAACTTTCAAGGTACTGTCATCGGCTTGTCTGCAGCATCCGACGGTGCCAACACGGGTGCTCACCTACAGCTCAGCCTGTAGGTGAGCCCCCGCGCCGGCTTGCAGCTCTCATTAAACCAAAGTCTCTGCCGTAGAGGGTTCTGCGTTGCCACTGACGGTGTTATCACGTCAGTCAGAGTGCCCGCATATAGATTAACGTTTGGATTTTGCGGCGCTGGGAACGAAGCTGCCAGTTTAGGAATGAACTTCCGCGGCTTCAGCCTCTTTGCAAGGCCAGAACGGCCGTGCTCCCGGTGCACGCTGGCCGATCGTATGTTGTAACTATACTATATCGCTCGCTTCGAGGCACTATTATGCTGCTCTCCACCAACTTCGCAGTGACCTCTCCTTGTTTTTGATTGTATAAAACTGGTACACCGCCGCTGGGACGACAGCGACCTGCAAGCGTTTCGGCAGGAGAATGGACATCGTAGAAACCTTCAAGACGAATGGACTTTTCTGATAGAAAAGGCGTATGGAGCAAGCAAGGCTAAGGCTCGGAATGCACCTTCTATGTCCCGCTGCACTGTAGATATTTTGTCGAATTCGACATCTGGCGACGTTTGGGCTTGGATCTCCGTCCCCTCGTCTCCGGTTGTTGATCTCTGCTCATGCGATGCAACGCGGCTATAATGAGATCGTTGAGGGTCATCTCTGCGGGAGTTTTCGGGCGATCTCAGTTTCCGGTTGACTTTACAAAATTCTATAATCTTTCCGGATCCCCTGTCGGATGACCGAACTAATATTTGTAGAACGTTGATCTGCCCAAGTAAAGGTCGTGCCGATATCTGGGAAGACTGTGGTAGTATGCTGATTTAGCCTCAAAAGAGCTCGTTTTGAAGTGCAATCGATATAGCTTGTTTACAGAGTGCTGCTGACTTCTAACCTTTGCGGCAAACTGGAATATCTCCCACCCTGTCGTACGTTTTTTGCATCTACGACTGTAAAATATTCTTCATATTCTATGGACAGGACAATACTAAATGGTTTATAAGCTTCATCAAACTTTTCCGTATCGTAGACATCCAACCAGCTCAGTCTGCTGACATTGTCCATGAACTGCCCGGTCCATTTCCATCGTGCCGTCTAACAAAAGTCGCCGTGCGGGAAGGGTATTCCTTTAACTAGCGGAAGACTCTCCTGTTATATCGATAACAACAGGATAATGATCCGAAAACGGGGAGTACGCCATACAGCAGGGAAGATGTCTAGGAAAGCTCCACAATTTTCTGTCCCAATGTGATCGATGCACGTGCCGGAGGCTGGACGAGAAATATAGTCTGTGAGGTGGTGGAAGCTGCTGGCCGAAAAGCTTTGATAGACAGACCTCGCTAACTGTTTGTGTTAGGATCCCCCAGGACAATACAGGGCACATTGCCATTTTCACCAGCCCTCGTCACGGACTCGAGTATATATTGCGCTCTGAGCGAATGTAAATACTCGCACCATCTCCCTGCCTATTGACCTCCCGGCATCAGTGAAGCTGAAATCATTTATACGAAAGTCACCATAATCAACTCTTCTCTTAAACCAACTCTCGCTCTTCGTCACTGCGTCTAGTCCGGGGCTCTCCTTCTGGAAGTCGGTGGGAGTCTCAAATTGCCGCGCTTTTCTGGGTCCTCGTATCCCAGTATCGAGGTGCAGCCCTGAAAGGTGTCAAAATACGTTCGCGTTCACTCCATGAAAACCTATGACGCTTAAGTATATCGTAAAGCTTGAAATTCAGTTCAATACCTCTAGACTAAGTAGCTAGACGGTCTGGTACGAACTTCACGTGGGTTACTGCAATGTATTCATAAGACGATAGCAAGCACAATCTTTATTTGTTTGTCCTCTAACGTATCCGCTGCATCCTGATATGCAGCTTTAGTTCAATTGATTCTTCCTACTGTTATCTTATCTCTACGTCAAACTTCTCATATATTCTAAACATGCATGGATTGATGATGACAATTTTATTTGGCGTTTGCTTTCAGTGTGGCGGATACACTATCTTTGTAATGATGTGTAAGAGCTTCGTCATTTTAGGCTTACCCTATTTATCGCACTTAGTATACTATACCGAACACAAATATTCATAGCCGAACGAATTGCACAGGCGGAATCATTATATGTCTACTCGGGGCGGATCAAATGCGGTCCGCAAAGGCGGATGCACGATTGTCCTCGGTCGCATGTGGTTCCATAACTGGGCCTCGTCTCTCATAGCGATCGTTCCCAAGTATATATATATATATATATAATATATATATACCAGGATGAGGCATAGACTCATGAGGGTATATACATCATCCTGCTCTTCATTACCTGTCAATCTGTTGTATGCAACTCTATTATTTATATAACATTCGTTTACAGACTTATTGTTCGCATGCATTTCCCTCCTTGCATGTAATTAGTATTACATCAGTGTCGTGGTCCTTATCATTATCTATAGCTGTTAGAGTTACTGTTCCTGGAATATTTTCTGATGATCGACTTAGAAGCAAACATTCTGCATTTGCACATTTTAATCCATACTAGCTACCTTTGACTAAAACTCGATTTAATTTGTTTGTTTGTTCAATCCACGCCTAGCGTTTTTTTTTTATTTACATCCGTGTAATATATATTTAGATATATTATAGTATTTATTGTTTTCATTTATACACAATAATAATTTAATATGTACATATGCATTTGGGGCCGAGGGCAAGGGAGACGATGGCATTGCCTCTTTGCACAGCTAAAATACTCTACAGAAGGAATAACTCTTTGCCGAATCAGAGAGAGAGAGAGTTGTACGTAGACATAAATATACATTTTATTATGTCATTCCATTTTTCTGAACCCCTTTGTAACAGCACCGGGAATTTTAGGATGACGTCTAGGTATCCGTAGCATATATTTTACTATATATATATATATATATATGCCGATACTATCATCGCAATTATTATAGCACTTTTCCTTTATTTATTTGTGCTGGTTTGTTTCCAGTAAAAAAAAATTCGAAATTGCGAAAGCCATTCATTATTTTATCGTCATTTGTCCTTCTCTCAGTTTTCTCTTATTTTCGAATTCTAGTTTTTCGATTTTATTTGTCCTTCGAGAAGCTAATATCTCACATTTTTATATTACGTGTTGTATTGTTTCATCCTCCTCATTACACGAACGGAGCCCTCGATCATTACACTTTGTCATCGGAACTTTAGTTTATTTTGCATCCCTGCTCTGCAGTCCGCACGTAGCACTGAGGTCATCGGGTTAGGGGGCATTGAAATCTCACAACGATATTCTTTCTTTGGTCTATCGATAGAATTGCGACGATGATTTCATTCTCATATCATTTACACGTGTTCCTGTCTTTTGCTTAATCATATTTAGACTAGCGTCATCATATTCATCGTGTTGCAACTCCTATGGAACTCCACGCAAGGTGCTTAGGCTTCAATCCCATCTACTGAGAATTTCCGTGGCACGTGTAACTTCTAACGTTTTGACTTGACAATTGGTATTAAATTGGCGTATGTTATTGCGGAAACTCACGTGTCACCAAGAATACATTATGACTCCACAATTCCTAGTCTTCGTTGATCTTCTCTGGTGCTCTCTTTCCTCAATGTGATCTCTTATATAAAAATGTTACTACTACTTGCGAATTCTACACCTAGATACCTATACACCTACCTGAATTCTATTTTCTTTTTCTGAATATAAATTAAGCCCTCCGTCGATATGTCTCCAGAGAATATTACATTTGTGTACTTCTTCTCGTTAAATTCGGACCCGACATCATTTTCTTTATCCCTACAACTATTCAGCATCTGTTGTGGCTCTTGAAAATCTTCCTCAAAAAGGACTATATCGTCCGGGCGAGGTAAAATGCTGGATCTAAAAATATGTTCAATCCCATCAGACGTGTGCATTGTCCGGAACCCTGGGTTACATTCATAGATAGATTGCTCTCGCCACTGACTTTGTATAAAGCAGGCACAAGAGAACTATTGGACTCTCGTTTGCTTCTGGACTCCAGCCTTTGTGTATCATGCTCTCCTACAAGAGACCTCGGTTGACTCTATCATATGCCTATCTAATATCCAGGAACGTTGGAACTAGTATTCCCTTTTTTTCTTTTGTCCCGTTTATAGTCTCCGTACAAAGTTATCTGCAGGCTTTTATTCTTCGCCCAAATTCTCAGTAAGGCCATTGGTTTTTACTTAAATGATTGTTAAGTTATCCTCTATTTCTGCGCGCCTCTATTATGTTTACTCCGTAACTTTCTTATCATGTTCTAGACACTGTTTTACCTTAAACTGATTTCAATATTCTCGAAATCGATAATTCATTCGCCGACAACTGTTAACTATATTTTCGAGAGGTTTAGATAAAAAGTCCCTAACAGGCACCGGGCTTCACTCTTAAAGCATTCCCCACTGCAGTGTGAAACTTCTACTAACGGAAAGCCTTGGATCCTTTAGGCCTTGGTTTGGCACTGATTTAATCTCACTTCAGTTTGTTAGCGGTAATCTTTGTTTTGAAGAGGTTAAAGGTAAATCCTGCATGGACTCCAGGCCTCACACTAAGGTATTTGCCTGGTAGTGTCAGACTCTTACTGACTAAACTCAGAACCGAGATTTTGACTTGGGGCACTGACCGGGACTGTCAAAGTATTACTTCAGTCAGTGCCTTGCAGGGACCGGCAGTTGATTCCAACCATGTCCTATCCCTCAGTTCCTCCTCTGGGGCGAACTCTCCCGCCCTGCCACAGCGGGTGGGTTCCGGGCATTTACCCTTCCTGTTAGCGGTAATCTGTCTTACATCATCTAGCTTATCTTATTGCTTCTTTAACGTGCAATGGAGTACGTTCCATTGAGAGCACGATAATGGTTACGCTTTCCGTCTATTCCTAGGTTCTGGCTATTTGTGTTGTTATGAAGGTAGTTTGTGAGGCGAGGTTACTCCCTCATCAGTCTTATATCTATAAAGGGAAGGTTTTCATTTGAGTGATCATTGGGGCTATAAAAATATAATAGCAAGTGGTCCTCGTGATCGGTTCAACATGACATGAGTGCTACTGTAATGAATACACGAGTATACGTTTATACACTACGTGTGCCACGTGTCTCGCTCTGCTTGGTTAGGGATTATTCAATTCTGGTCAATTAACTAATTACTATTGTGATATTCATTGAGATAGTATTATTTTTCAGTAAATGGATTAAAAGAGGATTTTGGAATTTACTTGAAATTGTTAAGCGTTTTCATTACCCCTAGCTTCTTATGATTTATTTTCTTCCATATTCTATAGTGAATTTAGTGACAGATCTACTGCTCTCTCAATCTCTATTTCTACCTATTGTCTCTAGTAACCATTAACTCTATGTGATTTTTCGACCGTAAGTTCGATCTCACTTAGTTACACCTCGCCAGAGCATGTTTGGGACTATCAATGACATTTGTATGTATAAATTGGTTCACAAGGTTTCTCTAGGTTTACACATTTGTTATTCAAATCACAAAATATCCGTGAGCTGAGATATAGGTTGTCCAACCGTGGAAGTTGTCCCACTGACAATAATAAAGGTTAAAGGTAGGTGTATCAATTGAATGACTCTTCAATGCGTCCTACAACTAGTCTAGACCACCCTTCGAGCGTTCACTGGCAGATCCATAATGACAGTGGGATGTAGCGGGTAACTACAACCTCTAACCTCCATCCGCCATTAGTAACTTAGATGAGCTCATATTAATTGAGAAATGCGAGGCAAAGTCGTCCGATCTACATGGCTTCCACGCCGTCCATTCTCCCGTCGAAACTCACCTCGGTCGCGGTCGTCCCAGCGGCGGCGTATCAGTTTCGTACAAATAAAAACTAGGAGAGGTCACTGTGAAGTTAGTGGAGGAGAACATAGTAGTGCTCCAAAGCGGTAGATGCGGCATAGTTGCAGTGTACCTTCGGCCGATACGAAGATCGATATGCTTGACGAGCTCTCCTCGAGGACTTCGGCTGCCACCTGATCACGGTCGCGAGCACTCCAACATTTGAAGTTTTTGCGTGTAGATCGGTGATTGACTTGTTCACGTCTAACATTTCCGCTGAGAGGGAAACTGCTCGTTGAGTGGAATTGGAAGTATCAAATGCCCTGCAAGCACTTGCGACGCCGTCTGGACACGTGGGAGAAATCGGACCGACGACCAATAAGACGGAAGCCATGATGTTTCGCCGGGGAGGACGTATCGCTACACATAGACAGAACTTCTTTAAAGTTCGTCAACAACTTCAAGTATCTCGGTGTGATCATGCTAACAAACGGTCGTCCCTTCACGGAACAAATCACGGACAAAATGCGACGAGCACTGGACGCGAGTGTCGCTATGCAATTGCCATCAACGCTTTTTTGAGACCGCGTTGAAGTTGTCTGACATCAAGATTGCGCCCGTTGCTTTCTAAGGGCTCGAAGTTACTTGGGAACATCTTTCGCCCGCACAGCTCGAGCAGCTGGATCCAGTGAAGCCTGCATTTCTGAAACGCGTTATGGGGTTACACGGTGGAACGGATTGGTCTCCCTTCTTGGCGACATTCCCATATTTATTGAAGACCTGAGGCGCCGTTTGAAGCTAACAGTGACGCCAAGTTTCTCAGAATTCATAGAAGGAAGTGGGAAGAATATGGCAGGTATACACCCGAGATTTTACAACACGGGTGCGATAACTAACGATACATGGAGAAGAGGGACTCAGAACGAACCGACACCTTGTAATTCATTTTGCAATACGCGAGTTTCACCGTGTTCAATGTCTGTCAGAACAGAGCAGCTACCACGAGCCCAACTCGAACTGTTTGCGCAAATATTGCAGCAATGTTTGCGCCACATATCATCATACCTAAATGGTTAAGAGCTGAGGCCTGTCAGATAGGGGAACAGCTGAGGGTGAGTTCGAAAAACAATAGATATCATCACACTAGAGAATGCATGCAATCAAACGCTGACTGACCCATCGCGAACGAGCCAAGTCTGCACTTGGCAACGGTTGGTAGAAAAGTATTGACTTTGCATCTCGAATCAACGAAGATATTAAGCAGGAGTTGGAATCCATCTGGTTATATCAGAGTTCCTCTTTTGCCTTTTCTCAAGTCAACGTTTCGAAAGTTCGGTTAGCGCTCGCATATATGAAAGCAAGGTGGTGCTGGCCGCAGGTATTCTCAGTTGTCTTATATAACGGTCGTCTGCCATGCAAGCGCGGTCCTTCAATACATCGTCAATCAGTCTTTGAGCAGCGGAAAGTTTCTACGTGTGCTATCAATATGCTTAGTAATATACCGACCTATTTTTCTGGCAGATTGCCTATCTACAGTAATTAATAAGAAGTTAGTGTGGTTAGCTGGTTTAAATTTTACCTCGCAACGAAAAGGTGAGCTGTTAAAGTCGGTGGCACCAAATCAGAGTGGCGAGAGATTAACATAGGGACGGCGCAAGGGTCGACCCTTCGACTGTTTAGGTTTGTAATCTTCATCAACCTCATTTTCCTCAACATTTCTACAGGGGATTACTGCAAGGTTATTGCTTACGCTGTCAATACATCTCCCTGTTTTCGCCTTCATCCGTCAGCAGTTCAAAATGACATTGTCGAGCCGCTAAATAGAGTGGAAGAGATTGTTAAGTTCGAGCGGACATCTCTATGTTTTGTCTGCCGCAAAGAAAAGTTCAACTTGATTTGGTACATCTCTGTGGGATGAGGTTACCATGGAAGGGAGTCGGCAAAATGTTTTGGTTTCACCTTGCGTGAGGCTCTGCGTTGACAGGACTACTTTAGGACCTTCACGCCTAAATATTACCCTGTCGTGGCCATGTTACGGCGCCTTAGAGAGCTTGGAATTGTGGTGGAGGGCCCAATACAACTCTGCAGCACGCTGTTGATACCGGTCCTGTGCTGCGGGATCTCAGTCTGGGGGTAGTTACAAGGTGGTTCTTCGGAAAGTGGAAATAATCCAGAATAGCTCGGAGGCCAACTGAGTTCGTGATACCATTTGTTATCATTTTACCGTTAGAGACCATCAAGCTTGTTGTTAGCGCCTGCCGACTGTTTGAAACTCGCTTTCTCCCGAGATTCGATGTCTTTCCTTAGCCAAAAAGTTCACAGGAGAGGCAAAAAATATTCTTTATGAATAATTTGTAAACATTTTGTGTATAGTTCTTATGTCCAAGTTTTAAATTCGGTGTTTACTACAACTCTAATGTTCGAAAATTCTGTCGTGTAAAACCAATCGACCCCGTGATATACATTATGACCACTGTGATATAATTTTCACCTATTTTTATTATTCTAGAACTCACACGAGAACGTTTCTAAAACTGAACTTCCGTCAACAAACCACACTTGAATTGAGCTCCAAATTTGGCTTTAACAACAGACAGCGAAAATGAAGCAACGATTTCCGCCAAGTGAAGAGTGTTTGGAAAATAAATGATGCCCTCAACATACGGTCATTATACACTTCAGATCGTGTTTTAGATGCTGAGCAGGCTATATCTCGATTATATGATATAATTAGAGAAAATGAGAGAGAATCAAGGTGAGCTCTTTGGAACATTTAGAAATTGCAGTTATTTTCAGTTGAATTTAATTCAGAATTTATATATCTACGTAGACTAGTAAAAACAAGTAAAAAAGCTGAAAAAAAATGCTGCGAGTTTCTATATAAATCACAAGAATAGATTCTGACCAGGTAGGTTATAGAAGAAGGCCATTAAGAACATAATCATTATTATTAGTGTCGATATTTACTAGTACTGTTTAGCCGGTTGTAGGATATCGCAGCGCTAAAACTTAGAACCCAGCTAAACAAGTCGACTGCACGCTTCGTGTTACATTAACATTCTTTCGAATCCAGAATTATCACAACAACACCCCATGATAACAAGAAAACCAGCATCAGAACCAGCAACAACAAATGCATAACCTACATAGATTTTCTCAGACTCTCTGTTCAGGCTGGAGCCGCTATCTATGCTGCTAGTCATTTGGGCCTCTTCATCACAGAGAGTTGTCCTGGTGTTGATGTTTTTGCGGTGTACGTGTGCTCTTTCCGTTGGCAAAATGTTCGACCGGTTTTCTTTGCTCCGCCAATCGGAACGTATCGCCGTGGCGCTCCGCTTGGTCCGGTGAAAGGAATCGAATGTTTTTCAACGAACCACTATCTTCAGCGGCAGCGGCAGCGACGGCGCTGCTGCTTCGCTTCTATGGCTAATAAATATTCCAAGCGGCGACCGGTCGACGCCGGAATCAGCCACGAGACTGAATTGATATTCCCTTATCCCAACGGCACCGCATCAAAACACATTTCCCCTCTTCTGTTCTCATCTCTTTCATTTTCTTACAGATACCGGATCAGCTGGAACAGTGTAATCCTTTGTGTGACGACCGTTCAGGAAAAAAAAAGTAGCACTTTCGCTATTTTTCTGATTTATCTGTGGTTATGCCGTTGTTTCGGTTGGGCAGAATATTCAAGGTTTATTGTTTCCTCTCTTGTGCGTTGCCTACCACCCGTCCAACGTACTCGAAGTCGCCTTTGGTGTTATTGCTGTTCACCAGGCGATGCGGCTATCGAGAATACTCACCCTGTACATATACATGCGGCGTTTCAGTTACGATCGGTATTGTTTTTGTTCCCACGAATTGGGGTCACGATTTGTTCAGACCAACAAATGGCGGGCAGTTCGTCGAGATACACGAGAGGGCTCTCTCGTGGCACTTATATGGAAATAAAAAAACGAAAAAGAATTGCATCCGTGAGCTCAAATCGATGGAAGGCTAATGGATACCTCTCTAACGGTGTCCTCCGTTAAATGAGGAAGCTGGTGGCACGTAAATCGGCTTCAAGTTTACTTTATGCAGGGTCAGCAGTGGATAGGCAAAATCCATTATTATAAGTTCAAAAGCTTCCAAGTTCTTAATATAGAAGTTAGTAATATATGAGTTTTTTTTCGCTATTATTTTTACGAGAACTTAAGCGTGGTGATAAAAATGCAGTTCCGTTAATAAACCAATCCCTGTATTGTATATTGTATCGTATACAACAATGTTCCGCTATTCTTGAATGGTTAAAGGTTATTTAATAAACTTAGTCAAATTTAATAAACTCGCAGGTATAATCTACTTCTTTTCGTATATATCGCATAAAGTTTGTAATTTACTACTCTTTATTGACAAATTATAGTTAACAATACCCAAATATATTTTAAGAGACACACATGCGTAAAAGCGTGCTCTTTGGTAAGTGAGGAGTAAGTGCACAAATTGCACCTAACGGACAATAGATCGATGCGCAAGTCTGTTTGGGTTGGTTGTCAACTACGATGCATTCTGACATCAAACCCTTGTCTATAAAGTATCGTGTGAACCCCAGATGCTTTTATTAGACTTCGAGTACAATTGGAGAATGCACCTCGTTAGGCCGGATTTCAAATAGGAAGAATTATAAATGGTATAACTACCACAAACATTCAACAGTTTCATTACGTGAGAGATACAAACAACAGGCCACGGATGAGGTTATGATCAAGTCGCGCCGAGTTGTTAGAGTCTACTTAAAGTGGAAAATAGCTAGCACATTTATATGATGATGACAGTCTCTAGCGGGTGGCCGTAAAAATAGGCTGCTTGTTCAAGGTTTTTATTACTGACACACGCTCAAGAACAGTTCCGAGTATTGAATACATTTGTGTTCACTTCATTATCGTATATTTGCATTGGCAGTTTGTTTGTTTGCATTGCCAATAGAAATAGTATGTCTAAACGGCTGCTTTAAAGCGACTTATTCCTATTCTTATAGGGGTATAGGTACAACAGGCTATGATCATGACAGGTAATCCAATGGATGGGCCCATTGTAGTGGCATGTGCGCATTTTATTTCGTAAATCGCTTATAGCTGTATTTCCACTTGGACTGTAAAGGCCTCAGTCGTCGGAGGTGCCAGCAGGTGAACAGAATTTTCCGCAAAATGTATAAAACGTGTCTTGAAAGACACCGCGACAATAGTTTCCATCGGTCGACAGCGACCCTGTTCCAACGAGTTTTGTATCGTGTTGAACGAGGAGTCAGGATACACCAGAGGCTGCGGACAATGGTAGATTGTGCGATTTCACAGACCCCATTTACTGTGAAATTCAATATACAATCGTATCGGTAGATTTAGCAAGGTTATTATAAAATGAATGGGACATAGTGTTCATTCATCCTTGTAATGTAGACTATGGTTGTTAGGAAGTATTATATTATATTATCTAACTTTATATTAATAAAATAGAACAACATATTGGAGACAACAACGAAGTCGAACAACGAAGTGACTAATTCAGGTTCAACGATCATAGCAAGAAATCATGTAGAGTGTGACTTCATGCCTGTCTGCAGCTGTTTATCACAATATAATAATATAATTTGAATCTACCGTTCATTGTACTCTCCCGATAGTGGGCTGTCAGTATTTCATAGTGAGATGCGGTTGACGTTTCAAGACACAGCCGAAATTCCGTTCAGTTCCGCCCCGATTTTTCTATTCCTCATATTATGTACTAGGCTTTGTAGTTTTAACCTTCCATTATCAGAAATTAGCACAAAGCTTCTTGCCTATGAGTAATTAATGACACGGATTCTTGTCGTTCTGCAGAGATCAAACCATACACACAGTAACAAGCCTCTCAATTCAAAACAAAAAATTCCCTAGCCAAATAGACAAACTTATATATGACATATTGAAAAATGTCTGTCCAACAAAAAACGTACCACTGTTTATACCTACCCGTACGAACTATGCGTCATCAACCTGTATCGCAGAGCACAACATTGTGTGATTTTCTTATTACGAACGCTTTACAAGTTGGCCTTGCTCGATGTTCGTCAGATGGTCATTCAATGTTCCCTTGTTTTCTCGCCTAATTTCTGCCGCAAGGTGATTTTATGATTATCCATTGAGGCATTTACTCGAGTAGCTCATAGCTTCCCTGAAGCTTTATTGCTTCATTTGATACTGTTGAGGGTGCAGCTTCGCACGATAAGAAAACGTCACCGCCGCCTCGATCAATAAGTGCATTTCTAATCGATGCAAAATGTAGAATAATGAGAGCTCCAATAATAAAAGCTCCAAACGTTAACCAAATAGGTGATACGTGAAATAGAATTTGGTGGGGATAGCAGGTTTGATTTTTCAAGGTGCTATATGTAGTACACCCAATTCAACATTATAGTTGTCATTAGACAAAAAAAATGACTCAACACTTTGTAACAAATTTGAGTCGAAATTTCGGCCAGCCGAAATTACAACCTAATCATACGGGCAAAAAACAGAGCTGAAATATTGGTTGTACCCAAATATTAAATAACGAGATCATGCAGTTGTTTTGCTGATGTCACTGTTAATTAATTGAATACGCTATTTTATTTATAGATGCATATTTGTACACGTAGAAAAGCATGCTATATGACTATGTCAATGTTATCTATTTTATTTCAATGAAATGCATTACATTTAAATAAGTTATTAAATTAGCTACACATTTAACAATAAACTTTCTGCCAGATTTTCATCTCTAAGTTTTTCTTCATATCCCACAGGAGCAATCGTCTTTCTGAAATCCACAATAAATACCATATCTTCTATTAGCACTGCCATAAGTACTGGAATATGTATCGGCGTATTGTAAATGTTCACAGATTCATTCAGTGATAGTCTTCACGTCTCACGAAATAGAACTAAAAAGAGTTTTGGGCACCCCCTAATGAGACCCCAACCGCATACGTTGTCTGGGCTCAGCATTCCTTTGGAGGCCATATAGCGAAGAATCGGACAACGGCTGAAACAGGAATACTCCGATCGTGAAAAGTCCAGGTGCTACGCTAGTGTGTTCAACAGACATGAAGTCCATGCACGAAAGCCGCTCAGGGTACTACCGATCATTCGGCCATCCGGGCACAATTAACAAGGAGATTGAGTTGTATGGCATTGGGATGAGGTACGAGTAATCATACCTGCTATCTAGTGGCGATGCCATACAATGCATCACCTTCATGTTTGCTACGGACCGATGATGGTCTCAGAAACTGAACAGAAATGGGTTTTTTGAAACTTTAAATGCCGCCCCACATTTGGTATAGAGGTTACATCTGGTTTGGTTTTTTTTTAGCTAGAAGTGCTCTTTTAAAAAAGTATAGTGCTGTTGTTGTATTATGCTGAAGTATTATGAAAAGCTTCGAAAGCTCCAACAAATTGTTCAACTTGAGAGAATGATTCATAAGGCCATTTCTAAGTAAATTTTTTGGACCGACTCGCAGCCAACATTTAACGTTCATATATCTATTTCTATGTTCGCTAGTCCTATGAAAGCTAGATCGATATTCAATTCCGAGGGCATTCCTTGGGCTAGTGCCCCCGTCAGTTTCATTGCAACTACGTATACTCGTATTGTGAATCTTGGGTATGTATCGCAGGTTATGCTTCCGCTTGGCGTACACACTTCTTAATCATCGATGCGTGCCTCAACCAGTGTTTGGGAATGGCTGTGCTATAGAAAACCAAACAAGCAGAATGATATATTATACTAGATTACATCATAGAGGCACGGGCAGCATTATTGCATGGCTGACAGATATCTGTATAAACAAGAAGATATGCGACTAAATGCATGTACATTACGCCTACATACAGGACATATATTAATTCGTAGTTAATTCATAGATAATTCGTGACTAGAAGTTTGAGGCTAAGGTCATCAGATTTAGGCTTAAATAAAACGAGTCAAACCTGAAAGTGAGTTTTCAGGCTTTGTAAATGTACACGATGGAGTTGAGGATATGAACTATAGAAGGAAGCGTTGTTAGATGTGGAAGCCAAGCCCAATAATGAATTATCATGATGATTATAATATGAAATAAACCTCAATTTTACACGTCATCATTGTTATTACTGCTAATGCAGCTACTTTTTATTGCTTTTCTTCGTGTTTTAATTCTTTAGAATCCATCCCAATGAGTATCCGTAGTGTCGTCGGATTGGAGAATGGAGGAAGGCAAGTGGAGATACTGAGCATTGGCTCTCCTAGTTTAGTGGATTCATTTTAACGTGTATAGCGTCGCCGGCCAGTGGATGGAAACAATGAGGACGACACGATGTCATCCAATGTTTGCATTGAGAACCTAGAGGGCGCTTACCGCGCAGTGGTTTTCAGGATTCTGGTGGCGTAAAAACTCTCAAGGCAACAGTTGGGCATGTATTTTTATGCCTGTTTTTTCGTTGAATTTGTACGAGGAACTAGTCGCCGGTACGGCAAGCAGGGAGTGTCTAGTGAGAGCAGCTAAATATGAAATGGCATCCGTTATGTTTAGCAAACCATATATATGACCCATGACCGATACGTTCATCCGTGACTAAGGAGTGTACTGGTGAAATGTCACTTCAAGGTTGTGTAATATAAGTGTCCAATAGTACAATACATAATTCATTGTATTTCAGGGAGCATGAAGGATCGCAGGAGGGTGTTCGAAATGTATCGACTATTTTGAAACCATTAATTTCTTCCCTCACTCATTTAATGTACAGTCAAGATATATACAGTGGGTATAGTTTTACTGAATATTTTTTGTTAGCGTCGGTAATGCCAACGCCGCTGTCGGTCAGCCTTAATAAAGAAAGATTCTTCAACATACGACTGACCCTCAATCTTGTTAGAGGTTTCTTATACGACCGACGATATGACCCGAACGCCCCAACCGCAGTAATCGCGTAATACGTTCTATAGCCATTGCGCCTAGGGGTACATTAGAAGAAGTTATGGGAGATATAAACTTATATCAATTTTGACCATTCGTAATTGTAGAACGACCTGCCCGGATATCCAGCGGCTTGGCAGCACTACAAGGTTCGTCCATGATCCCTGCAGCTTCAATACTTGCCACCGACTCCGAATTACTGTACGCACACAGAGGTTTCATTGACCGCTTATTTGGTCATAATCCATTCTCATGCGGGCGTTGTTGTTTCATATGCGTGAGAGTTGATACTTGTGTGCACGTGGTTACGGTTCGCTTCCGATACAAGCCACGTCGTGTGAAGCAATGCCGAAACCAGTTGTACTGTGGACGTTAAATGTTGACTGTGAGTTAGCCCGGAACAGATACGCTACTTTACTCCGCACATGTAGTTATTGTTGCAATGGTTATAGCCGCTGACGTCACCATCTGCGTGTTCGTCGTTTTATTGTCTACGGATTTTCGATATCCTTTTCACACGGTTACGGTTGGTTGCCATAACCGTGCCACATGGATTAAGATACTGAAAAAAGTTTTTAACATGAGAGCGGGAGATCTCAGATGTGTAAACTGTCAAAGTAAATATATCTCACACGCGGTTCCTCCAAGTATAATAGTTGGGAAGCGGGAACAGTAGGCTGAAAATAATGGCAAGGATAGGTAGGCTTTATGTGTGTCTTATGTCATATGTTATATATTTACTCATACCGCAATTCTAATTGCCTGCATTGTTACTCACGACTCCTCATAGCTGATATGGCTTAGCTGTTGGCAAGCTTTACTTAAGGCAAGGCCAGTTAGGCAGGTACTCATTGTTGGCACGTCATATCAACTATTATTTAATTTGAGAAAGCTGGAACCATAAGATAATGAAGGAAACTGAAGAGTCAGAAAAAGTGCGCAGAGGGAGTAGAAATCAACCAAGGCAGTCTGGTGCGAGCATGGTAAGGCTCAGTATATTCAGTCACAGTAAACCACGAGAGTAGTTCCAACCCGTGGCCCAAGATCTCGAAATCCAGTGTTTTGGGTGGGTGAGAGTCCCACAGTAGTAAACGAATACCTTCAAAGTGAAATCTGGTCTGTATGATGCATTTAACCCTTAACCTCCTAAAGAAAAAGCCGCACACCTCGTTTCCATGAAGCCTGAGGGTCACAACAAACATTCGCACGCCTAGGGACACAGCTTGAACATATGGATGGGATATCGCAGGTCCACGTTGTGCCTTGGCCTCAGGGAACTGTAGCTTTTTCCTCCCGACACTCCTTTCACTAATGCTTGCTATACGGATAGGTGCTGTGAAGTGTCTGCTGGGAGAAGGTCTACGGAAAACTAAACGATCTCTTAGGACACTAAATTATCATTAAGTTAATCCTAAGCAGAACACGAAATTAACTACTGGGACATTAAACTGACCAGTGTCTCACAGTACTCGGGTTTCGGCAAACATCAACTTCCCATTTAAAGTTTCGCTTGAGTCGCAATTTGCGAATCTCATTACACAACGTTTTGCCGAGATGTGCGTCCAGTCCGTTTCTTTCTACTGGGAGAAAAGTAATCAAGAATTTGGGTTTCTATAAGAAGAATTAGCAGAAATGTGCTACGGAAAAGGCAGGATCGTTGTTAACTTCAAAGTTAAAACTGCACTCTCACCTGAAAGGGGTCGAAGTTCTCTACCCTGATTTGCACTCGAAAGTCAATTTCCAACCGACAGGAAAAAAATACGTGAGATATAGAGAAAATGGCGCTGAATGACTCCAAGGGTGGCAACTCGGAGGTGTTTTTGAGTTTACCTCGAGTTTTGCATGTTTAGTGACATAATGTTGTTTGCTTGTCGACGGCTGTAGCTAAAAATACCACATATAAACATGATTTTCTCATATGCATGGATAGTCTATATATGACGGAAAACGTAGCAACCATATGCAAGTCTATGAATCAAGATACTTCAAACCAGCAATCGCTTTCATGATATAGGCGAACTGTGTGACTCTTCCTGAACTTTTTATGAATTATGACTAAACCCGGCCATCACGGTTTGTACGTGGCCATTTACGTACAAAGAGTCCAATAAAAGAACTCGTCGACAAACGCCGTTGAGATGCACTCTCAACTCCTATAAACGTCCATGGAGCTTGAAAAAATCAGCAATGTAAAATAATGTTTGCCTAACAGAACCGCTATATTCAACAGTCGGATTGAGTACACGTTTCCTAAGTCCTGGTGAACTCTGTGCAACAAGTGAGATAATGGCACTGAACTGAACCCTTCGAAGCTTCCGTAGTGTGTAGACTGTATCTTACATAGGACCACTTCTCTGAACGTTTTGAGTTTTGAAGGTAACCTAAAATACCAACGACTCATACATTGTATTATTATATTTTGTCGAACGGATACTTCGAGCCTAATGTATAGTAAAGATGTATATACTGGAGAAAGGCTTTTTTTCTTTTGCCAGCTATTATTTTTTGGTAGCGTTCTTCGCAATATGAGACATAACTTGATCTGAACGAATCGAATTCGTATGCTAGTTATATAATAACCTTTAAGAACCAAAATGAATCGAACCTTTGTGTTTGTTTCTGATGAACAGCCTAACATATTGATTCATTTCCTCAAAGAGTCATGTAGAGGGAGCACCAAGGGAGCTCTGGTGGCAAACAAGCCACTGACGTTTTATTATGCATCTTATTGTATATCGGAAAAGAGACTTTATATCAACTACGTGATTTTGAGTCGCGCGTTTGACGCTAACGAACCTCGAGCATTGCTTCGCTTCCCATTGGCAAGTAACATGGTTTTACCCAAATTGCAAATATGCAATGTAGTGAAACCTTTAAAAGCCCAGATACATCGGGCATGCCTTTCGTTGTCGTTTAAATCATACAATTCAGTAGGTACCAGTGGAGTGGTACCACCTCATTGAGCGAGGAGAAGTTTTGTAGAGGAAATTTACAGAAACGTTTCAAAAATGAACCCTGTGATATAATATGAGATACGTGTACCCGAAGGTGAGAAAGAAAGTGAAGGAGTAGAGTCCAAGTCGAGTAGAATGGTCTTCAAAACTTCGGCACATTCATAGTTTCATTAAACCTTCAACGTTCGTACGGGTGAACCACAAGCGCCGTTACTAACCGGCTGTAGTTCGAAAATAGTAAAGGTAAACGCTACTATTAACGAATGCATAAAGCTAATACCCGAAGCAAAATTTGTTCATTCATTTAAGTGAATTTAACTTTGAAATCATTTAAGTGATAACCTAACTTTGAAATCATTTAAGTGATAACCTAACTTTGAAATCATTTAAGTGATAACCTAACTTTGAAATCATTTAAGTGATAACCTAACTTTGAAATCATTTAATTGTTATCTAACTTTGAAATCATTTAAGTGATAACCTAACTTTGAAAGAGATTAATTCTATCTTAAAACAAACCTTAGTTGCTCCAGCACAGTGAGGCCTATATACTTTCAGATCGTGTTTCATTTACAATTCGGCTTGCCCTTGCTACTATAGGGGACTTGCGTCATTACTTGTTGTCGTTACCCCTCGTGCCGATACCGGCTAGCAGTCGCACTTAAAGGCTCGACTGCTCGTGAACCGAAACTGTCGTCGGCCCTACGAGAGACAAAGCTCAATATATGACATGAATTTTAATTAATATAACTGAACTCAAAATATTGTTCTCAACACAAAACAAGAATGGGTCATGGCCACTCCGTTTTTATATCTTCGTATAGCCATATAACATAACTTGTGGAAAGATGAGCCTAGGTGCTCTTACTTATTGTCGAGTTTGGGCAGTCGACAGCGAGCGACGACAACAGAAAACTCGGTATGTACGGTGGGTCGGATTAGACAGGGCCGCCTCGAAGGGAATCGTCCCAAACACCTATTTTTAGGTTCGACATAGTTTGCTATTTACTATAATGAAACGAATCAGAAAAAAGTCTGTCTGTTTATAATTGCGGTTAATGCATGGACTGAATATAACTTGTGTGGGCTTTGCCCCTTTTATACTGTTACTTTTATGATAACCAAGAAATTGATGTAAATAATGCCGTTTCCAGAAATCGGTAGCATTTGAAATAATATCCATGAGACGACACTTCCTTTTCGCTATTATTTTTACTAGAACTTAAGCGTTGTGATAAGACTGCAGTTCCGTTAGTAAACCAAGCCTTGTATTGTATTGGATTGATGTAAATCCTCAAGAAGAATTTTATATGGTGCATCCTGTTGTATTCTTCATGTGTGTGACAAAGGTGTAAGTAAATGAAACATTCTCATATATATATATATATATATATATATATATATATATATATATATATATATATATATATATATATAAGAAATACGACATATAGCCCGCAATCGGCATCAGTGGTCTTCTTCTCGCCTCTCTCACAACATCTGTCTCTTATCTGTTTCGGTAGCTGTCCTGTCTAATGACGCTCTTTCGGGGGTGAGGGGGGGGGGTGACATGTTGGTGAGCGATTAGCTATGGAGTAGAAATGGAGCGATGGAGACAAAATACTACGACAATGTTGGACCTGCTGGGGGATAACATCGATGGATGACATCGACCAGCAGGCGGAGTTGTTTCGGCGACGGTGGTGGATGAAGGGTAGTGGGATGATTTGAAGGTGGTGGTATTACTCGTATATTAGGATGTGGTAGGAAAACAGAGAAGAGCGAGAGTGAACAGTTACTCGGGATGGGCCAGGGGACGATGGAATTATATGACAACTATCGTGTGTTCTTGTTGAATATGAAACGATTATATTGAGGTAGTTTATAAGGGAAGGCGAGACAGAGATATACTCGTACTTGTAAAAATTTTCCATTCATTGGGCACATGCAACTTGAAACTATAACCAATCATCTGTAAAAATTTTAAGCGAGGTACTCACATGTCTAATCGAGATTGCAGCACGTCCACGCCGTCATGCTGTAATCGGCATTACATGATTTTTAACATTTACCAATTTACACTTAGACCTTGTTAGCTAATTAGCCAAATCGTTATATATTTGAATACTGGCATTTAGAAAAAGAACGAAATCTCGATGTGGCAACGCTCTGATTGACACTCATTAAGGTTCAAGTGGCATGTACAGTAAGCCATTAAGAAGTGTCATTAATGAAATGAGCAAACCACGGCTGACAGGATAAAGACAAATCGTTGTGTTATACAAAACGTTATGTCGTTAGCATATATATATATATATATACAATAGATTGATTCATGACGAGAATTCCGAGTTTTATGTCAATGGAAGGGTGAGAATAGGTATACGTGCTGTACCAAAGCTAGCGGTAATAAGCCAAAAAGACGACAGACCGACCAACTTTGTTCTAACACAATATATCATACAAGGTTTAGGGGTAACAAGCGTTTTTTATACATTGATAATGCCTTTAAAGGAAAGATCTTGAGATTAATTTTACCCTATATATTCGATATACCTTGTCGTAATTGGAAATGGACAACTGTAAAGATGAAGTATACCAAGCTCGACCTGCTACATTTTGTCTAACTTTTTTTTGCCAAAAGAGATAATGTCTGAAATTCGTACTATACGAGTTGTACATTGCCAAAACAAACTAAAGGAAGCAGCTATATGTATTCACTACCTTACAATAGGTCCAACAACAGAGCAATAGAGAGGACTTATCTTAGTTGCCCATGTGTCGGTCACGATAAAGCATATCTATTTAACTTATCCTTTTATTAAAGTAGATGTAGGTAGATAGATACTTCAGGTTATTAGCGGAGTGCAGCTATGACAATGTTTAAATTCTCATAAAATAGAATTGTACTATTTATGCAATTGCGTCATTTAATTCTTTTTTGGAGTTGAAGAGTTTCTGAGACTTCAAAATGGTAATTATGAGTAAGATTGTACTGTCCGTAGTATCAACCATTAGCGTGTGCTTTGCTCCAGCTCGGCGTAAACATGTATCTCATATAGCTGTGTACTCGAGTTTGTGTACCCAAAAGCTGTGTACTCAAGTTGCCATAATAAAATAATTATCTGTTTAGCATTCAAGAATCAATTATGACAATCGACCTACTTGATGGACATAGTCAAAAACAGTACTTCATCATTCCCAATATTTTCATTTGCCTTCATATTAATAGCAATGATATTATTACAGCAGCAATTATAAGTATTTCTTGAGTCACCCAATGGTTTTCTTCAAAGGGTTTGGGTTCTTAAATTTAGCTCACCGTGCCGCTAGATAGGACCGGTGTGAATATCGTTGCACTTTCTGCTCTTAATATATCGGAAAAGCCCCTACCTCGCCACGGGCACGGCCTTTTTAGCGAGCGTATCGGTGCTCAGAGGTTTAAACCCTTATAAAAACAAAGTTAATGTTGAGGTTTTGCGCATTACCTGAGCACTAACGTTTTTTTTTTGCATTGTATGTTTCATTACGATGGGTACGGGTCGATTTCAATCGGAGGCAGGTAGCACCACTACACAGCTCTGACAATCAACAACAAATATAGCTCCTTATCGCAATAAATATAGCGTTATTTTATTTGACACAAGTTATGCATTGTATGAATAACTACGGCGACTCAGCTTGTTTTGGCTTCGAAGTCCAGACACTCCTTTGTCTGCTGGCAATAGAGACAGACAACGATTATGTTCCAGGTGGGATCCAGAGCCTTAACGCCGTATGCTAATGCAATCTCTAACAACAGGTATAACATAACATAACATAACATTTGCGGTTTATTTCCGGAACTGCAATTTTACAATGCTTAAGAATGAATGGGTCCTTATCGGTAATCCGAGATATAAATAAAAATAACGATAAAATGCTTGACAATATACTCAAATATAGACAATCGTGGAAAGTTCTTCAGGAGTGTAACAACAATTACTCGTCCGAAGCAATGTGAAAATTCAGCCAAAGGCAATGGCGAACCTTACGCAGGTGGGTAATATGTTCGCATGTCGGGTCTGTAAAATGAAACAAGGTAATAAACGTTCATTAAAAACGTTGATGTAAATAACTGGAAGCGCCGCAATCGGCATAATCGCTGGACCTTATGATAACATGCCATAGTAACCTCATGGGGCTTGAACCGAAAAATATAAAAGCATTTCTGGACACGATTTTTAAAGTTGTATCAGTCCGGACATTTGTTATAGGTATGGAACACCCCTTTAGATTGTATATATATATATATATATATATATATATATATATATTGATTAAATCATTCAATTTTCGACATTTTACTTTATAAATAGATTTAACCGAACAAACTAACCATCGTCTTACTCGTCTGGTATGTAGAACTATGTAAGGTTGTTTCTTCCCACTATGTACTATATACATAGTTCTCGACAGTAGCTAGCAATCGCTGTATTTCTAGGCAGGTTTGGTGGGGGACACCTTTTTCGTAAAGTCACTATTTTTTTCTCATGACGGAGAATGCTCATAAAGTCACTATTGTATCACTGTGAGTGCTCTCTATATAAGCTTGTCTAACAAACGTAGTTCCTTCACATGCAATAAGGGTCAATAGTCGGCAAAGGGGTTAGCCCAACTTCAGAAGGGCTATTATTGAACATGCGAATTTTCTTCAGGGAGAATGAATAAAATAATATTATCTGATCGTTTCGACTTGTTAACCCTGCTGCCTGGTCTAAATAATGTCATCGGGCTGATCCTCAACGTTTAACGTAGACGGAATTCCTTTTTGCATTACTTCGTATGACGACCCTTTAATGCAAATGTGCAGCGGTGAAGATCGAACCTGTGCTCCCACACGTCGCCCGGATGCAAGGCGCACACGAATGCATCACGCCATCAGGCACGATTGCTTCCTGATTTGGCGTATGCAAAGCCGGCCTATGTAGAGGGCTCATGTGGCGTGATATGCCTGCATAATATATCTAGGCTATTGGCGAGCTGACTTAGTCAAACACTTGAGGTCGCCAAGCTTTCTATCGATAGCTTCCCTAGAGTTTCGCAATCTTTCGCACAGGCGTCGTGGGTTTCTTTCTCTGTAGCTATACCCGCCATTGCCACCGTTCAAGTGTCCCGGGCATGCGTCACGTAGATAATAATTAGAATAACAGAATTAGAGTGTGCAATTAGACATTTAGTTATTGTGCAATTAGACATGCGATAGAGCTTCTTCGTAACAATATCGGGCAGCCGGGAGATATCCTCCGTAGTTGTATCTATGAGGAGATTGTCCACTTACCGAAATAAAACTTACTCACTGTCCTTAGCTCGAAACGTGTGATGTATACACGAGGATCTTTTGACATTCGGTTCAATATTTCTTCCTCAATATTAACAATATTTCTTCCTCAATATTATACGTTCACTATCTATATGCCATTTTAGGCTATGGTAGTGCTGCTCTATTAGGAGCCCTCGATTGAACTTAGCCCTCATACTCTCAGCAAGCATCGAACTTCTACATCAGATAATTATTATGATTAAAGATTAGGTGGACTAAAATTAAGCACCTGTGCGAGCGTGCCTGCCTGCCGGAGTCCAATCAAAACGAGGAAATAACCGAGAAAGCCTTTATTAGGAAGTGGCCGATAGAGGCTCGCTGACGTGTTGACTATAGGCTTTGTTCTTAGTATTCATTTCCATAGGAGGAAGCATGAACCTTATTCTTTTCCCTTATTGTCATAATATGATATCAATGCAAATCTGTTGCATTGAGCCTAATGGACAAAGGCTATTAAGCGGATTGATACGATGCTGTAGGCCTTAGCCTGCTGAGTTAATATTTATTAACGAGGAGATTCTGTGTGGCTTGCGTGCTTCTTTTGTAAATGCGTTAAGTAGTTAAGCTTTTCGGCCGGCGTGATAGACCTGCCCAAGACTCTGAATGACCTGGCAAAGGCAGAGGCGTTGACGGAATTGAGATTGTCGGTGATGTCTATGTGGGCTGAGTGGGGAACTACCAGCGAAGGTCGTAGCTACGAAGGGATACTGGACTTTCGACATTTTTCCTTGTGATGCTGTTGAACTCTCACGATGACCCCGAGGTTGGGCTCTGTTGATACCGAACGAGATAGACGAAACCACCGGGCACCCGAAGAAGCTCTTGACCTGTACACACTTAGCGAGGTCGCCGACGGACGTCCACTGGTGTCTGAGCTGTCACTTTAAGAGACGAGTCCTTGACGCGCAATTTGGGGGTTACGACGATTCTGAGGGGTGGGGTGGGGTATGGAGGCAAATAGAGTGCGGTTAAAGCTAGAACACACGAATGGCTCAAGGCAGCTCAAGGCATACACAGACATCACGTTGAAGTAGAGGGCGGTAATGATCTGAGGTAGGTTATTGCTAAGTTGTTAAGGAGGCCATTTTATATAAAAAAAAAAAAGAGCTCAAGCCCATTGAAACAGAAACAGCCGTCAAATGGGTAGCCACTCGATGGCATTTTTGGTATCGTACGATAAACATCTCACCCATGTAGAGCGATAATTTGTAATAGGAACTTATGTAGCTTATTCGTGTTGTGCCTAATAATCCCTAGCAGAACACAGATAGGACCTGGCTGTTGACCCAATCTGTTTTTCTCGTAGAGCTCAATCTTAGCACGTCTGACGCAGACAGTCTCATATGGGAGTCAAATAGCGTTTAGTCAACGAAACTGCAAAATGGTCCGAGTTGATAAAGAATACAACAGCAACACTAACTTCTAACGATATTCTCAAATATTCGGCACGTCGAAGCGTATGATCCTGCCACAATTCAAGAGGGTTACCGATTTGAGTACATTTTCCTTGACGGCTATCCCCGAACTTTAACGGAGAACGTAATGATTAATACGTTAGTGAGCATGGAAGGGACAGAATTGGTCGAATCGGACCTTTCAAGCGGACCCTGAACCTTTGTAATTATTATTATTATTATTTGACTGTGTGTGATATAGCGAACTTCTAAAGATCAAACAACCACTTCATCTTTTCATTTTACTGAGGTTTATGTATTGTTATCCAACATGACGCGATGTAAAAGTTGGGATTTGTTCCAGAGAGTTTGGAACAGAATAGGATGAAATCCGATTTTGTCCGGAAAGGTCAAAAAAATATCATAAAGGCAAACCTAAATAGAACTCAAATAATGTACGGTATCTTTAGCTATGTTACTTTCACGATGAATTTATATGACTAAGCCACATATTTTTGTTATAACATTATTATAATAATGTTTAACGAGATTTGACATTATTATAATAGTGTTTAACGAGATTTGATCGACCTAAGATACAACGTTGCGGTCTATATTCACCATATATTGTTTTAGTTGGATTTTTGATTATAGAACCTCTATCTTTTTAGAGCTCAGTGGAGTGAGGTAATCCCTCTTTCATATTATCGTGATATCGATCGCGTTTAGAAATTTATTGCTTGAACTATATATGGAACGAGATAACTGAAAACATTAAACATTGTCGTTGTCACCTCTAAATGTTAACCTTAACCATCACAAATATAGCGCCTGCCACACCTGTAAGCCCCACCAAAAAATGGCCACCTAAGCGTAAACAAACCGTTTTAATTAATCGAAACCTGAGCGACAAGGGACCCCATGGGCCTCTAACGCATAACTTGGCATTACCTTACAAAAATTGTTAATGTTAAGTATGGGAATATTAAGTGGGAGATTTTCCAGGTGGTCCGAATACTTATTTTAACCAAAAAACCCTACCTAAACCTTCAAATTAAGAAATTTGCAACAAATTACCATTTTTGAGGAAGAAATGTCATTTTCGGAATAGTTTCAATTTAGATCAATAACCGAACCACAAGGTCTAGAAGTACCAATCAGTGAAAAACCATCCTCTACATAGACCCTTAACTTTTCGATTGGCCGCAATTTTGACCTGGAACTTCGAAAAAACCTCAAACCGCGCTAAAATATACGTTTCCCAAACATACATAAACATGCCGCCCTCTTCTAAACGCAAAAGGCCAAAATCAGCCGAAGGAAATGCAGGTGATATTAATTTATGAACTAATTTAATTTTATATAGTATTTATTTTTACAACTTTCTTGGGCCAAAAAACTGCCCGCAAAAACAACCGGATTTTTTTCCAGTTTGAAAAATAATCCGGGTTTCTCACATCACTAGTTGGCCCTGAAGGAGGAACTCCTGAGGCAATAATTATATGTAGTTTCTAATAATGTAAACTGTCATGTATCAAACTGTATGTAAACTGTCATGTATGTAAACTGTCACTTATCCGCGACGCGATATAACAACATATTTTTGTTCGACAACAAATTTCAGTGGGAGCAGCGCCGCGGTCTTGGATCTGAGGCTCTCTGGTTCGAATCCCGCAGGACACACATGGTTTGGAGTTATAAGAAAGTAGCTCTGAGCCATGGCCCAAGTAACAACACCCCAAAGGTAAAAAAACAAAGAAGACACTCAGTTAAAGGCTTCTCAATTCAAGTACAAAAATGCGGCAAAATTGTACTTATTCGGTGTGTTACTGTAATAATAAAATTGTACATATGTATGTGTATATTTCAGTGAAATTTTGCCGCAGGAATGATATACTCGTATTTAAAGTGAATTTTATTCCTTTGAATAAAAAGTGTACTTGATTTGACGACCAGCCCTCAGTCTCATCTCCCTGACTCCTCCGGATCTTAAACTAGGTTTCTAGGAAAGTTTTTTATAGGAAATATCCCTTGCCCTTGAGCACGGATCAGATCAATGCCAGTAATATACTAACGAAAGATACAATACGCGCCACTGACTAACATCTCCCATCAGCGGTTAGACATGAGACATGTATTCGGTTTCGTACCTGTGAACCCAATTTTTTTTAATTCAAAGGTCATTAAATTAATTAGCGCCCCCCGTATGTCGAGTTTTACTCACAGCATTAAACAGAGCCTACAGGAAAATAGCGCAAACAGTCCACGCTGACACTATCTAATTTTGACTTAGGTCTCCCCAACTCCACATTAATATAGAAATTTAAAGAAGTTCCGTAAACGGTCTCCTTGGACGACTCACCGATTACCATGACAAACGCTTATGTGTTTTACAGATCTATAAAAAGTGAATCTTCATGTATCTCTCAACGGCATAGTTCACTCTCGGCGTTCCGTGTGTGTACGTCCGCGCTTTCACTTACCGATTACAATATTCACTATGATAATCGCTTTTGCGCATTGTCCTACGGGCAATTTTTCGCTGGCACACGCATCAAGTTCTCTGCGACAAGCTTCGCAAGAGCCGTAGTAAGTCGTCAAAGGGAAGGCTTCCCTAGGAGGATCGCATTATCGGCTTCTCTTACGCTCGATAAAGCAGACAGAGAGAGACACGCTTAGCGCTGCTGGTCGCTTAACGTGGTCCTTGCGCAGTATTTGTTGGTTATGGTGGAGTCTTGTCCAACAAACACCACATTGAACTGAGCCTAAAATAAGACTCAAGTTAAGGAGCGCATCAGTAGAAGGGGAAATCTTTCACTATGTACGCTGTAACCGCTCGCTGGCAAGGTACGAAATACAAATATGGAAGACGTAGATGAAAGCCCCGAAACGAAGTAGTTTTTCCAAAACATTTTCCATTTCTGTATTCATTTTGGACCCTCTTAACATAAATGATTAACTTTTCGTTTAGCTAAGCTAGTGACTTTGCTGCGAACAGTGTTATATATTTAGATTAAACACTACATTCTGGTTAGTATTGACCGCACCGGTAGCACATAAATCCGCTCCGGAATATTGGTCTTTGAAAAGTGTCAGAAATCAGAAAATCCAACTTAGCTGTAAGCACAGTAGATTCTCGCAATATTAGACACGATGTCATTTACTGCGGCAAGAGGTGCGTTGAAGAGGGAACAACATTTGTAAGAGAAGGCTTGAAAACCAAAAACATCAGTTTACCAACTGAGAGTCTTTGAAGATGATGTAGCGATAAGAAACACGTTTGTCACTCTGTGTGAAAACCGCACTAAAAAACATATCTGAGGGCGTGTCATTCACTTCCGGACAATCAAAGTCTTTTCTGACCAGATGTTCCGACCTGGATAATAAAGAACTGTAATCAATTTTGTGAGCTGCAATCACAATGTTGTATGATGATCAGTGTATGTATATCAATCTGGGCTAAAAATTCTGCTCAAATCTATGTCAGTATGAAAAATCATATAACAATAATTCACTAATGTGCATATATGATATACAAGCGTCGGTTCATTATTCTGTTCATCATAATCTTCTAGTGACGGAAATGTTCGTCCATTTTAGCTTTATCACTGAGCGCCCGTCTTGCAGACCGAGCGATCTTCAAGAAATAGCCTCGTTACCCTCTGTGGTGGATCACGCCACACTTAATCGTGAAAAATGAGCCTCTTTCTCATAAACAGCAGAGTGGCGAATGGATGTGATCACGGCAACCAGCTAACTGTTGCTGGGAGTGCCACAGACGATAACCTTTTCTGTCAGAAATATGCGGTGGCCGTTTTTGTTGAGAGTCAATAATGCCTTTGAGTCCTTAACCGACGACTGCTCCTTCTATTCTTTAGAAGTATGGTTTAGTTAGAACGAATGAGGCATAGCAAGACGAACAAGACCGTCGAGTCCGGCGGCCTGGTGGTAAATTCGTGTGCGCCTTGCAACCGGAGGAGACAGCGGATTCGATCCCGCTGTTGTACGTTTACATTCTAGGGGTAGGTCTTAAGCAGTTGCACCGTGGACGTTAAATGTTGATTCGGAGTTAGCCTGAAGAATCTACTTTAGGCATAACAACACCGTAGTGGCTCGGTATGAACTGAACCAAGAGAACTAATCTCGCAGGACACAGAAGTTGTTCCAAACCATGGCATAAGTAGCAACATTTGCAATGTGGCACTACATGAGCAGCAAGCTCTCTGGCAAATCTTTTGTTTTCACCGTTATTGTTGGCCATAAGACAGACACGTTTGACATCTTTGTGGCATCTAATAATTACGAATACCTTTGGGGAGGCATAAGTATGAGCGATATCCCAAAGTCACTCATGGACCCCCTTTGCAAATCCGGAATCTGTGTAAACATTTAACTCGTCATCTTCAAGACGTCCTCTGCAAGTTGTTGCCTACATAGGCGTGCTTAGGTGCCACCCAATTTTCTCTGAAAGTTTTGGCTATTTTCGTCATTTGTAGTTTTCACCTTCTGTAATAACAACAATCCGTAATTTCGAATAATCAAGTGTAAATTGTATATTGTACCCGTATCGTATGTTTCAAATTGCCAGCCGTTAGCCTGTACAGCCATTATCTCCCTCCCTTTCTTTTCAGTGCTTCATTTATATTTGTCGTTTGACCACCTAATGTTTTGTTTTTTTTTGTTTCATCTCATTCATCCATTTTTCCTTTACTGCCTTGTCTTCACTGATTTTTAGCACCTTTTGAAATCACTCGTAGCGTAGCATAATCATACTCATCGAATGCAAGCCCTATGGATTTCTATGTGTGCCAGGTATTATACTTAGCCTTCATCCATCTTCGGACTTCGGATTTGCAACCTCGATTGCAAACTCAACTCGAGGCTGTTTGTTATCGCTGTTAACTTTGCAGCCCGCTGATCACACCTTTCCTTGCAGCTAGGTCACATTTTACAGTGTAAAATAAGTCAACACTATGGTTTCTTATGTACTTATATTAACTGATTTTGGCGAGCCAGGAATACAGGGTACTCCGAGGTTATAAACACAAGTTCTCGGGTTCGATCAGCCGCGGAGTTAACAGCAAGATCACCACATAACCTAGCACTAATATATTTGGTTGAGTCGCAAATAAAGCATGCCATCTTTAAAGTCGTTTACTAACACGAACGCTCTGTGTTTCAAATTCGGCGGCCTTTCTACGAATCCTTTTCATAGCAGAGGTACTAATACTTTTTAGGGGTGCATTAGTGGCAGTTGTTTAAGCGCTGTGTGATAACATATAAGAGCGCTTAAGCGTTGTAAAATTTAATAATAATATATAATAATATTTAATAATAATAAAAGCAACTCCTTTAATAAACCTTTACGTTTACACGGATCTAACTTCCGGTTTACCAAAAACATAGTTCCGCCAGAAAAACTCTGGAAAAGATACAGAGGAACCCGCAGAAAACTTGCCAAAGAAAGCTCACAAGCACAAGCCAAGGAATGGGAAAAACGTTGTGAAGAAATGAATTACCCCTGGGGCAATAGATACAGATCAGTCAGGAAAAAACTGGAGCACACAAAGCACTCTCTATCCCCAGAAAAGGCTACTCGTACAATAGAGTCCATATTCTTGCAACAGAATACATGGTAACATTTTTGTTCGATATCACCCTGAGACATTAAAAAAAATGGAAAAAACGCGAGGCCAATTGTGCTCCGCAAATCTGGAAGACCTGCAGACGAGCAATAGGCATACCGGCCAATTACCATCCTAGCAACTTTACTAAAAGCGGCGGAGCACATGATTATTAATAGGCTAAACAAAGAGCTTGATGACAAAGAAGTTCCATCACCAAACCAACACTGCTTCCCTTGAGATGACTCTACACTCTCCGCAATCAGAAACGCACTTAACATTGCGGAGAGGTAAAACACGGACCGAGATACTCTTGGATTCACTGCCTGCTGATAAGCTAGACATAAAAACGCGTTTAATTCAGCCTCGTGGGGCATAATAAAACAGAAACTGAGGGAAGCGAACATCTCCCCCACCTTAGAAGGATAATAGCCTCATACCTTAGAAGCATAACCGCGACACACAATGGGAAAACTAACAAAGTACCAGCAGGCGTCCCCAAAGATCAGTCTTAGGCTCTACTCTGTGGAACAAGGTTTATCACAAGGTCCTAAGGCTCGATTTGCTCCCGTCGCACAGATAAGGACGAAGAGTATCTTAATACCGAGGCAAAACTAACAGTAGAGCAGATCGTGCAGGCCCTGTCTCCTCTAGGCCTGGAACTAATCCCATACAATTCAGAAGTTATCCTGCTAAATGGAAGGAAAAGGCCTCCTCCTTTATAAATAAAGGTCTTCGGACACGAAATACACACGTCCCGAACAGTTAAATCCCTGGGAATAGTCCTCGATAAAGGATCCACCGGTTTACCTCGTATGATATACAACAGACAAACGGCTTCCCAGGTGACTAGGGATCTATGCCAAATGCTACCTCGCACGAAGAGAAGCAAACGACACCAAGAGGAAACTCCTCGCCGCAGAGTCTACCCAGTCGAAAAATCGACCACAATCGAAATCCAAAAGCCGGTTCCCTGGAGTCCGAGAATGAAGGAAATCGCCACAAGCCTCAACTCAGACCAGCAAGGCCCGTATGCCGAAGGCGAAACTCCCAACGACTGGATCAATAAATTTAATCAAATAGAATAGATTCTCGACGACAACCCTAATCCCGAGTCTCCAAAAATGGTACGAGGAGGGTCCATCACCTAGCCACTATCCCAGTTGCTCACAGGTAACGGCTCCTTCGTGAAATACCTAGTCAAGATGAGAGAAGAGATCAAGGCAGCACGAATGTTAAGCATTGCACATACGTCAGCAATTAAGAACTCGTTTCGAAATAGGCACGCATGTGTCTGGCGGGCACATTGTGTATTTATTATGATATCGCCAACTAAAGATTTATTATATTTGTATATTTCAAATTGTTCTTCCCGATGATGATATTCATATTATAAAATAAAATAAGTGGGTAACATTTACACAAGTAAACGTCTTATAAGATTACCCTAAAATCTCACATTCATAAAAATATACAAGGGGGCATCTATAATAGATGGTATAAAGAATATGACATACGAATTAATCGTAATATACTTCACTCCCCATGACCACAAATATTGTATATATACACGACTGTACGGGATATATAATATTCTATATAAAATATGCACTATGATCGGCCTTAATCGATGAGAGCAAGAAGAAGTATAATCGCCGACCGCCAGCCTCGCTACACGATACTTAACGACAGTCTCGCGAAGAATATATATATATATTATTATATATATGTTTCTGTTGAGTGGAGTACATTCGTACCACAAGGTCCACGGGCATTAAAGTGTGATACCTTATCTGGTGGTTCTAACTAAGAGACCAGTGTTTTACGGAACTAGTTCCAACGACAACACCAGGTTTGCCGTTGTAGAAAAAAGACTTAACCGAATGGTTGAATATAGAATTGGAATAAGTAAAAATAAAAGGTACGGGTGAGATTATTGGATGAATCGCGAGGGTAGTGGAGAGCTTTGGAATGTATTGTGAATGAGAGAACAGTGCAATGCCCTGAGCTAAGCGTACTCTTTAAAAAGACTATTCAAGGTGAATGTAAATTGGGGTACAGGCGTAGGTAACGAACAGAGGAGCGACCCACGCACTGCAGAAGTATTGCGATCAGCGTTTTTTTACAGGGCGCCACTAATAATTGGTTAGCGGCACTGCCTCGAGTGTTGTCCGAGGAGACCACCAGCCCCCCCCAACGTTCAGGGTGAGCCCATGGATATTTGTGAAGATAAGACAGTATTATAGTAGGTGAACGTAAGATATAACATATAGAATATGAATAGATAACATTTTTGTATACAGTGCTGTTAAAGGCTGTAATTAAAGAATATTGGTTGTGCTTTGGCTCAATTCCCAATGACTAGTTGCAGGCCATTTAACCCATCGATTTTAAAACTATTATATGGCAGTGACATACTGGCAGAGTCAAACCACATGTCTTGCAAATGTACATGTGACTTTTAGTTTTCAAATGACCCAATAAAAAAGAAATATATTTGTTACCAACATATCGTTCCGAAGAATAGTTTAGAGACAGTTAATGTGGACTATCGTCAGAAGAACACTCGGGAGAGCAGGAATATCATCTATTTTAAAGCTCGCCAACCTTAAGTAGCAAGAGTCTGATATAGAATGCCGTAGTAGGGTGTCCAGCAGACCTGCTATATTAACGCTAGAGTTCAGGCGATTCGACACGGGCCGCGGAGCATGCAAAGGTCGAGATAAAAACTCAAATATGCGAATCTAATGGGCCGCCATTTATCGGCCTGATCGCTCTCGAGTCCGTAACCGAGATCAGCATCGAAAATGGAAGAGTCAATCAAAGAACTTTCGAACCGTAAAGGAGCAATCGCTCGAAATTGTCCTTGGGAGAAGTGCATCCGACAGTTGATCTCGTCAGCACGTTGGAAAGAGCGACGTGTAGGCTGGTGCATACGCGTTCACAGCTCTGAATTTTTATTTTATTAATAGGCGAGAATGAATCGAGTCAGTCCTTATGCAGCAGCAACCTTAAAGTCTAACGAGATCTTACTAACCGAAGTCGAGAGAATGGTGACGCTAACCAACCAAATGCTATTTCAGTCTAAATATAGTATACCATCTTGGTTTCATAATCACAATAATATATCAAACTGTACTAAACTACATATTACCATCCGTCGATCTCGATTTGCACTCTCGCATAGATGAGACATCTTCACGCTGTAAGTTCCCGTGGGTGTCGTTCCACTGATCAATTAAGACGGTAGAGGGATTTACAGCAATTTACTCTCATCGTTTGCTTTCAACCAATGGCAACCGTTGGCAACACTTTGTCCTCCTGGGGTTGTACACAGTCGTGTAGGTTCGCAAGCAGTCGAGTTGTCGGCTGAACGTAGCTAAGATATGAGTGGATACGCATAGTGGTCGGATAAATCCACCAAAGTGCCACTCTGACTGGATACATTCAATGCAGAAGTGTTGAAGTGGGTGGTGGTGGTTTTGAGAGGTGACACGGCCGAGACCGTGTGTGGACTTTGAATCGACAATACGAAATATATCGCCACTACAACTACTACAACAGCCGCCGTCATGTCTACGGTAAGCAGTCAATGGATTCGACGAAAACGGCATTTTACAGGTAGGAATCCCCCAGTCATAGAATGTACACAACCTGCTGCTTGGAATAGCCCGCGTTCGGTGGTGTGCTGAGCCATGCCATGGGTGGCTGGTTCCGATACAGACATTGACGGATGCCTAGGCATGTGCATAAGGATAACCTTTTTATTATATTATACATCGTCATTGTGAACAAGCACTTCCTGCCTCCGCTGCTTCGACCTTATTCAAATTGTGAGAGTCGATTTATTCATGATCTTCTTCAATATTAGTAGATAGGTGGCAATTCGTATTCATTGAACGACTATATTAACTTAAAAGAAGGGGTTGCATTTCCGGGAAAAAACTTAGAATAGCAATTTAGTAATAAATCGAATGAAAATGGTTGGCTTAGATGGGCGAATATTGTCTACAGAAATAGATCGCAATGTGGCATATCATTACATCCACGTATCATATTTTATGCAGTTCCATTATACGCTGTTTCCAAATACCGATTCTTCATGAACTGATAAGCTCTTGCCAACCAAGTACTTGGTTTCGCTCAATAGCAGGAGAACTATATGGAAAAAAACATGTATTGCTACAACGTAGATGTGCCATGCGCTATTTTTAAAGTGCTACGTGTTGCAAACTATAAATGTCACGCATTAATTTCCTATGTGAATGTATGAATGCGTATTTGATGTAATCAAGGTACCTCCCTGAGTTATGTTGTTTACCATAATAGATACTTACCTACTCACTATGACTGTTAAGAAATAAAAAATAAAAAAATATAGGTTCTTACTGCTCATCGTATCTACTGCCTGTTGCCATTGCTACAGCCATCTCCCCTCTTGAACCGTTGACCTTAAGCACAAAAGGGAGTGGAGGTATACAATGCGCCAATCGGTATCGAATCATTCAGCTGCATACAGAAAAACCGACAACTTTTAAAAACCAAACGTAACGAATGGTTTAGGAAAACTGCGAAGTCTGAAAAATTGCATCAGGAGTTTTCCATTTGGAAGAACATGCGTCGTCTACAGTATGAGAACTATGTGCATCTAGTGTCTGAATTAATTATGAACGAGGAGACTAGATCGAAGACCGATGACGTCGCTTCTGCTCTAAACACTCATTTTACGCTCATTGGAGTCGCTTGCTACCTTGCCAACAGGACGGGTTGGCCTTGACGAAAGTTTTAAGCCACTCCCCGCCACGACCCTCTTTGCGTTTTGTTGCATAACACCTATTGAGGTGCTATCTGTTTTGTAGAGTATCGGCACCCAATCAGCTCGTTCTGATGGAATACATCAGGCTCAAGGACATTATCGAAGCTCCGCTAACAAACATAAGAAATTAGGCGCACGAGTTACGAGTTCCCATTCATAAGGTAGGAGTTACAAGGAACCCATCGTACTACGTGTATATTATACAAAAATATAAGGGTGAGTTCCTATAAAATAGGGGCTTTAGCCCAATCCCACTCTCCTGCTCCGGGTATTCTTCTCTAATCGCTGGCAATCAGTGGACGTCGGTGCCTGTAACTGTTCGTCAGCTCCGCAGCCTGGAACTGGTGTACCCTGATGTACCTGCATTGGAGTCCTGATATTCCTTTGTTTTTCAGTAATATAGAGAGAGAACCCGTAAGATTAAAGTTGTCATGTGTGCTGACGATGCCACACTCAACTACGTCGACACTCTCTAACAGGTCCACCGTGGTATGCAAGTCGATATTGTGAACTTTCAGAGATGGCGCTTAGAACACAAAATAACAATTAGCGAAAACAAAACCCAAGTTATCGTATTTGGCAGAAATAGACACACGCCCCTGATAATCAAGAGATCCACAGGTATATTATTGAGAAGTCCGCATAGATGAAGTTGCTGAGAGTGACTCCTGATGAGGATCTGCACAGTGCAGCCCACGTTGAAGTCTAATCCGTCACGTCTATCGTCCTATCCACTGCTGTATAACGCGTATGTTCTGCTTCATTTTACATACAGGGAAGAGTGTTTGTGCTATTTTAAGGATTGTGTATAATAGAACGTCTACAAATGGTATAAGGGAATTATTTCGTCTTCTCAGACAGCCAATCAAGAGAGCTATGACCACCGTGATTCTTAAAAAACGTTCGCACCGATCTCATTACTTCTGGCAACCATCCCGAACATAGGGCGCCAGGGAGTGGAAGAACCTCTCGCAAAATTTGCAATTCATGCACGTGCTACAGATGTTCAATGAACTCCTAAAATCATCATTCCTGCTGGCAAAAATTGATTCACAAAAAAAACTGCTCTGTAAATTTCTGCAGTTTTATATTTGCGTCACACCAACTAATACTCTTTTTTAATCCTACATTTGCCATAAATCGTTCAGCCCAGTTGTACCCTAAAGCGACAATGATCAATGTAAATGCTACTCACCACTAACGTTCATGGCCTGAACTTCTTAGCAACCCGAATATTGTCATCCTTAAATTACAAGCTATACTCTTATAACGGGTGTCATGCAAGGAAAGTTTGATTTCTAAATGAATTAGTGAGTAAACTGACATGAGAGTATCACAGATAACGGATTTTTAAAAAATCATAAAAAATTAACAAACTATATAATAATAGTGCATCCAAGTGAAAATGATTTCATTGGCTTGATTTAACCTATATTAGAGTAAACGCACTTTAAATGTTGTTTAGGTGATTCATGTGATTCTCATGAATTGGCTGCCCACTATCAGATTCAGTGTTTTGTGCAGACGCTATGTATATATATATAATCTACCGTCTGCACAAAGCACTTACAATACAGTGGGCGGCCAATTCAGTATACTCTCATATATATATATATATTGAAACGAAACAAATGAAAACGCGCCAACTTGTTTTCGACGACCAGTGCGCTCGACAAGCCAAGGCTGAACGAATGAGAGATCAGCCAGGCAACCTGGTTATGGTGGCGTGGCGTCTGCTAATTCTATATATAGAATAATGAGAAAGTCAGCAGATACATTTTTGACTTATATATATATATAAGTCAAAAATATAGCTGCTGACTTTACCATTATTCTATATATATATATATGGCTTTATTTAGTTAATCACATGTTGAGTACATATGTGCCACTTCACAAGGCACATATGTACCTCCTGCTTTTTGCGACCAGAAACTTGAGCATTGCAAGAGCATTGCAAGTGATATATATATCTCTTTATTATAATATATAGTAAAATAATAATACGTAATATAAATAGGCTCACCTATTTATATTCTGACAATTATTGCAGGGTGGGCATCCAAAAAATTAAATTAATTCAATGAGGCGATGGTACAAGAATCTTTTTTCAAAGAAAATACACACTATGAAATACATTTAGGTAAGGAAAGACCTTTTTAGCATATCCCGTAATGGAAAGCGTTTCATAGTAGACTTCCGGATACGTATAATTATCCAATAGGGCCCAAAGTTTTACCGTAATGACTATTATAGGAATATGGTCTTCTCGCTTATATTTCTATCCTATTGATACAATGATGCGAACAGAAGATATCACACGGATTATAATTCTATATGTACTATAGCAAGTATTAAAAGCAATTCGCTCATGCTGAGCGAAATATGTTAGCCTTCTGCTAATTTGCCAGCGGCGTTTCGTCAGGATTGACTAAGCTTGATTGCTCAGGTCTGCTTATATAGTATATTAAATAATTCTTGTTTGATCACGAAACGATCAACATATGTTCTTCCAAGGCAGACTGGTCCAAGAGCTCACGATAGCAAGTACATCCTCGTGAGAATTACGAAAATATCCTGGAGGAAAGCTCCTGTTTTCTGTACTTCACATTCAAAAACAGATTTCAAAAATGATGAACTGCGTAACTGCGTAACTGTTATTACTGTACTTATTTTCCCTCTCAAGCTGTTATTGTCATCAGGCAACAAAATCACAAAAAATGCATTTTCCTATGTGAGGCATGAATAGAATGACGATATTAAAACATACGGATATCCGTTTCCGGTCACAGGAAGTGCTTATCTATAATAGGTAGATGAGTTATGCTATCTCCCATGAAACGTCCGGTATACGTATGACTTACTGCTTCGATTGGAAGAACGATAATATAAAGTGCATAGGTTTAAATATAGCAGGCCTGCGACCTTAACTGACTGCAGAGCATCTTGGAAATGGTTGGTCGGGGAAGTGTCTATGTGATCAGAATTGCCACTGAGTAAAGGTCGCGCTGAAATCTAGGTTTTTTTATTAGGCCTTTAAGTCGTTGTAACCTCGCTTAACGACTCACCGAATCCCACCTGTTGTGGAGTGTGCAGTTTCTTCCATTCCTCGTGGACCAGTGATGACGGTGATGCATAAATCGATATTGGTGAATCTGAATCTTCGCGTGGTTCTTTTCATATAAGCATTTCATTGTTTTGCGCGATGGGCAAGTTAGAATATTAGCATTGTTATTATTGCCCCCTCCTGAAGTGCACGAAAATATTGGGCCAGAAGCGGATGGCGACAAACGAAAATGATCGATTTTGTGAAACAATGTTGATTTCAAATAATTCAGCGCAAGTTAAAATAATAATAATAATAATAACAAATAATAATAATAATAATAAATTAAATCTTCCTGGATTCGATTCGTGTAGTTATTTTTGAATTTACAGATTTGACATGCATCAACAACGGTTATTGGATCAGTTAGGTTTTAAAGGTATCATGCACAATGTGACATCTCTCAAACATTATCTGGCATAAATCTCAGGCGCACTTTTGAACCCGCGAGTTTGTCCACTGGCAGGGTTTTGTTCGCTTCTCGGCCGTTAGCTAAGAGTGTAGTATATAGACGGAAGTGGATTGCCATGCCAGGCTTACTACATTAACCTATGAATATCTTTAATCTGTATCACTTGTTTGACACAGGATCAGGCGAGAGTGTTAGTGATAATGAGGCATAGATAAGACAATGTAAATATATGAACATAATTTATTTCCATAATGTCGACCTCTCTAAATTTATATCGAGAATTGATATCGTCACGGAGGGTTCAATCTGTTGTAGTAAACTTTTGATGTGTTCTCCAATTGCACATGCTCTATCTCTGGAAGGATATGGGAAATGGTAGCGTATGAGCTGCAAGAGAATAGCGATTCCTCTTGGGATACTTGTACTATTTATAGCAATACGCACAAACAGGGAAGAGGCTTCACACGAATTAGGACTTTGTTGAGCTGCTCCAGTGCAGGGCGAAGGATTAGAATCTATCTATGGGGAGCCGGCTTAACCCAGTTTTTGTGCTACATGATATGCTTGTATAAGTTTAAGTTTCATATTACATGCTTAGCCAAGTTAGAAAAGTTGACCATTATGTGGGCACCTGGAGTTGACCAGTATACAATATTGTTATATTATTATATATACGGCACACGCTGCGTATTAGGTTAAAGTACAGAAATAGCAACCTGTGACCTCTCCACTGAGAAATGACGATTAGCGGCTCTCTCGATAGATAAAATTTATGTCCTAAAAATATACACATTACGTGGAATAGACCTGACGACTAGTGGAACCCGTTAGCATGGCGCATTCGTGCGCCCCTTGTAATCGGGGGAGACGAGACGTAGGTGTACGGGTTCGACTCCCGCCGTTGCACATTTGCATTTGCAGGGTCCGTTTTATGAAGCAATGCCGAAAGCACTTGCACCGTCGATGTGAAATGTTGGCTGCGAGGCAAGCTGGAAAATTGACTTTACTTTAGACGATTAGCCTCAGAACTAACCTATTTTGTCTGGCCATGCCACAGTGGACAAATATTCTTTAGCAATATGCCTCCTAGTCACAACACAATACAAAGTTCGGTATATGGATAGAACTTTACTCTTTACAAGGCTTAAGTTTTCGTAAAAATAATGGTAACCATTAACAGCACAATTGAATGTCATTATTCTACAGTGTAAATTATATATTATAGTCGTTTGGTTGTCACATGAATGTTCACACCATTCCGATTGTTGTACCTAGATCATTGTTAGTCACTTCATTATTCCGATTGCATCATAGTCATATGTTTTAGAAGAATATACTATTATTTATTCAAACATACAGTAGTTAGGAATTAGTTCGAGGGATTATGGGGGGGGGGCAGATGTCGACAATGTCCCGAGGAAGGCGATGGCATTGCCCCTCTGCACAGCGAGGGACAGGCGCTGCAGAGGGGCAGAATATGTTTTAGAACTTCATATCTTGACGAATTGTTTTCACCGAATTCCGTGACAGAATCATGCGAGGCTGGCAGGTCCAGATTGACAAGGGTGAGTGGTAGGCGATAGCTTGTCGACTGTTAGCGCATAGAATATTTTGCTGACTTCGAGATATACTAATTGAAATGAAAATTCACAACGTTGAAGAATTATTACTGTATCGGGTCTGTGGTTAATGTTTTACAATTGGACGCAGCGCGGTTTTTTTTCTTATTTATCCAACTTAGCAGAAATCGGAAAAATACTGCTAAACTCTCTAAATGTAATGAACAGTCCGAGGTCACAACTCAAGTACAAACTTTTACAGGGAACAGCGATATATCAAAGTTAAGTGTGCGTCCTTTATGTCGAAATTATAGTAATACTTCATATTCATCACTCAAGTACGATTGATATTTTATATATATTCCAGTGAGACACGGAACGAAAAGTATGACTTAATTTATTTATTGTGTATTATTTATTTAATAACATTTACAGATAACGCAGTTCATACCCAATTCATGTCTGTACACAGTAGTGTCTTATAAGAGTTTGTTTCGAAGGAATCAATTTGTTTCGAGCATTCAAACGTAATTCCTCGTAGGGCCATTGCTAGGCAGAAGGCACTGCTCATAAGTTTCAATCTACTGGATACAACAGTTGCTTTAGGCTTGGACTTCGTGATTTTCGTATGGAAGGTTAACACGGATGTATTATATTTTGGAGACTCTTGCTATGATAACGAAGAACAGCACCGCGATCTTTTTTGCTCCGGTCTGCTCGATCCCTCGAAAATGTGGTTTTCAGAGACGTGGTTGGCATTGCCCCTCCGCAGGTCCTTTGGGGAACTGCCTGGACAAGTCCAGCATGATCGACTGCCCGGTCGATCAGGCCAAACAATAGGCAACGCAGATGTACAACCCCTACTCCTGACCTAAACAGTTCAATAGTTTGTATTGAGAATCCTCTCCTGAGAGCTCTTTGAAACAATCCTACGCAGCGGTACAGAGACATGTCATAGTGACTCTGTGACTCTGGTTTAGAAAAACCTGGGTCCTGAGCACCTAATTTTTTGCACTTTCTGCCATGTTGGACAGCGCATCCTGTCTAATATGACCTTGTCATTTCAAGAGGAATCTTGACTACATAAAGCAGGGTTCCTTTTGGACCTAGAAGTGATGTGGATTATGTGTGTGTTACGCTCACGAGAAACCTGCTCATTCTGCACTGTTGGCTTTGGGAAAGAAGCTGAGAAGGGTCACGACTTCAAATGATTCGCCTCGAGCCAGAACGATCAGAAGAGGCCTTGTCTTTGTACAGTTGCTTAAGGTATACTAAAGTATTACTAGAGAGCCAATTACTATGTACGACGCATACATTTTTCTGGTCAGCGCATCGTATAAATTATCGTGTTGGCTGCAATTGTTTGCTACTGCTAACGATTATATAGGAATCTTTCTATAATTTTTGGGCGGTCGGCATGAAGATATTTGTCTTGGAGCATTGCCGTCTAAGGCCGTCCAATGATCGTGCATTTCATTGCAGACTGTTTTATACAATTTTCGAGTCAATGTACTTTAAGTTCATACACGTACAAATCATACGTTGTCAACAAATATTATACTACAATATGCATAAAATGTAGCGTGTTCGAAAAACACTCGGAAAAGCAACTGTGCGATATCGGCGACGTCGTTGTCGAGTAAAAGTATTTTTACATGTTACACACAGTATGGTACGACACTGTTAAGTTTTTTTTTCCGGACTTCTCTGGCAGTTGCCTTACATATATTAGTGTATAGTAATAATCATAATAATCAATATAATAAAAATATTCCATCAATTTAGCCGTAATCAGAAAATTTCAGCAAATATTGTGACACTAAATACGGTGTAAATGTAACGGATGAATGTTAGCGAATTTAGCCCTTATCTCTCCCCAACGATGACACGAAACGCAGCACCAGAATCGCCATGCTGGTTAGCTTCAAAGACTTGTCAGGAGAGATCCTGCTATACAAATCTGGTCGTTCTCCAACAAACTAATGCGGGGACATGGCCACCAGCTGCTTGTACCTATTATTCATTCATCGTCCTTTTATGACAGAAACGACAAATAATATCCGGCAAAGCACCCCGACAGTTTGCGTATCTAAGTACGAGCCATTGATGCGATGGAACTTTAAGGACAATGGCCTCAACGGCTCACGTCGGGAGACGGATTAGGCTCTTGTCGTTGGCAGATATTTGCTTTACGCGTAATTGTCCAACCGCAAAAGCAGTGCAGATCATGTTGTTGTTTAAAAATGCATTAACAGTTTTATTCGTTACGTGTCACCTATGTTGTGAACATCATTTCCATGCTATGTTGAATGTTGTTCTGGGAATCGTTGACGACTCGCACTTTGATTTTATAGCGACCGCCTTTGGTTTACTTCTCGAATAGATCGAGTTCTGCAATGCTGTGTGAACACATCAATGGGTGCTGGAGAGGTGGAAATATTTCTGCGTTTGCACGAAACGCTTTTGTTCGATAGGTTTCAAAAAGTCTCTTGTGATATTAACAATGTTTAGAAAGTGCATATCGCCGATACACTTATTCAGTATAGAAGTGCACGGAATCTCGACGAACGAGTTTGAAGAACGATTTTTTCCCTAATCGAGAATAGGTCACGTTCAGGACGGTTAGAAATTGCTATAAATGCAAAAAAAGATAAAGAGATCTTCGCCGACAGATGAATCAAAAGCAGTACAATAGGAGAGCAGACCCGATCTGGGAAGGTCCCGAGGCTGGTGCGAAATGGTAATTGGCGGCATATTTAGGATTAGTTGGGCGTTTTTACTCCGACACCTTGCCGGTCTACGCGGAGAGCTTTTATCGCCACTGTCGAGTAAGGGGTGTAATTAATTTCGTATGGACACAGAGATTCTTTTAGAATTCAACGCATAGTGCTTGTCTCGTTTGTTCTCTCTGGACCAAAGTCTGACTCGTGTCTAAACGACATTTTAATTTGTTCGAGGTAAGTGACCTATTTTTCAAACGTTTGTGGTTGCCAATGGATTCTGGGCTGACCAGTACATTCTCTTCCGTACATAATTACGCCTCCAAATTGATCGAGTGCTGCTAAAGGCCGTGAGGCGAACGTAAATACCAGTATCCCGTGTATTGGGATACATGCGAACGGTGCATTGCTGACTGAAGTACGTTATTATTATTATTATTATTATTCGTATCAGACGATACCAGAATTCGGTCATTTTTTATCATTCTTCTAGTGTATAGCATTCGAGCAAACTACTGTGACTAAGACAGAATGGATGTGACATGTGTAAGGAAATACAGCAATGGACCTTTTCTTTACACTACAACATGGCGACCACTGAAGCGGTTATATTGTGTTTCTGGTACGAGGACTACATTAGTTTTCATCCTAAGCGAGCGTAGCGTTCATGTTACTCAGTCGGTTCTCATATTACACACATGTCACATGAGGTACCGTGTGCCTGACAACAACTGCATCAGGGAGGTGATTCCCATCGAGTGGGTAATGATGTCATGTGGCGTCATCTCAATGATCCTCTAGTAGTAGTGGTAGCTGTATATATTACTAGTGACGCTAGTGACAGTTCTTGGGAAATAGCCATGAAGAGACTTGTATCGAGACGAGGATTTTGGCTGTACCACTATTTGAGAACTGCTCTGTTCTCTCGTATCGGTGTACTGTAATTGATGGCCCCTCACGTCGTTTCACTTTTATTGCTGTGCGGCAATCCAAGCCAACTAAGCATCGTCTAAAGCTCGTTGCTGATTTCGAGCGAGAACTAAGGACCTCAGGGCACACCGTCACCTCAGGCGTAGAATCCGTAACTCAAACAGCATACTAGCATAGGTAGGTTACCTTGTCTTGTTCGGATCCGACCTTCTCGGGTCGTGTGCACCTTGGGCTTGAGTTCCGCTCAGGTCTAAGGTGAAGGCGACTGCACCGAATCGGTTAGGAAAGCGTCGTTCCGGATGAATTACTGTGGCGGTTAAACATTCGCAATAATAAATGAGCTGCTGAGTGTGCTACTGCTGGTGGTGGTGTGTGTTCATGTCGTTGCGGTATGTCGCTGTGTTCTGCGGGCACCGTGTGACGATCCAGACCAGTAATTTAGCCTGCCTGAATATTCTGAGCTCTTCGCCTAAGCACCTCCGCATATTTCTGTCAATGTACATGGGTGCGGTTTATAGAAGGCTTATAAGTGACGGGAGTTAAAGGAAAACAAGACGTAAGGGAGGGGTGGCAGCTCCGAAATTGACCACTTAGGCGCAGGGAGCTGCGTATTTTTACTCATGAGAAACTTTCATTGGGCAGACCGCAATATCTTGTGCATCCATTTCTGCCAACAAGTCCCGAGAACGATTTAAGGAGGAGGAGGAGGTAACCTGTGGATTACTTCAGGACGGGTATAGGCTTGACCTTTTACGTTACATGGCAGGATGACCCCGGTATTACCATAGAAGACTCTCCCAAATGAAAAAGTGATACTATTAAAACCTTAGATTTCAGTTTCATTACAGAAGCCAGCTTCTACGGGAATACATCTACTTTATCCACCAAAAAGTTAACGAAATAAATGACGACCCTCCTCAATAGATTCCGCTTTTGCTGGCAGTGTGCGACCACTGTAAGTGACAAATGGCTAAACGCTTACGTAATATAAACCTTCGCATAGGCATGTTGCAAGCGCCACTGAGCCCGGCGAGTAAATCCCTGTTAACTGCATCCCACAAAGTTTTTGCATACGAAAGTCGACCTGCTCAGAGTAGATTTGCACTGAAAACATGAGAAGAATCCTCATGCAACGATCGTAAAGTAGAGGGAGTTAGATCAACAATTTGCTATCATTTTTCAGAGGGAAATCCGTGTCCACTGTAGAACGTCGCGAGAAAATACAATGCCCATCATAAAAAATATTATCCCGAATATGACCATGCCGTAGGAGCTTTTGTTCATACACTTATCGGAAAAAAATAAGTAAAATATCAAGAATCTCATCTTCTATTAGAACTTTTAGTACCTTCTTTGGTGCGCCAGACCTTCGAGATTCTTTCCTGATTATAATATTACACATTTCAATTAATCATGTCAGCAAATGTCTCGCATAATTTATGTGCTTGAATATGCAAACACATAAGTTATGCCAGATATTCAATTGTTTCGATTTGTGGAAGATTCTTGCCAGGTACGAGTAAGGAAGAGAATAAGCAAAGGTAGCCCCGACAGGTCCTCATAGTAATACCTAAAAGGTGAAGAGCTGAGGCCTGGGTCAGATAGGGGAACAGCTGAGGGTCAGCTCGAAAAACAGATTTAGATATTCAATTGTACCGACGACACTTCGAGTTCGCAGTAATAACCTTTGAGTACATATAGTATTTTTTCTGGTGTCACTTGTGACGATGGCACCCATCGTCACGATTATAATATAATTAGGTAAAATATGCAATAGCTCTTGTATCTAATATCTACAATCACCTACTGAAGCTCAAACGTAAAAGGAAGCTGGAAGGTACTATTTCTGTTTATGGTTGGGCATCTCTGTAAGATTTAGCTCTCCAAGATAGTTTTCAGATACTGCATTAAACAAGGGGTCTGTCTTATGAGGTAGTGCCGAAAGCAGTTGCATCTTGGATGCTAAATGTTGGCTGATAGACTGCCCGAAAATTGACTTAGCTCTCTAAGATATAAGAAACGTATTATATAAGTAAGTGATACGCAGTATAGTGACAATCATACAAACCCTTAAACTAGCAGTGTCGTCCTTTAAAAGGTGTTCTTCAAAGGCCAAAATCTTCTGTTCGACAAGAGGCTACTATTCGATTGATTAGCGTTCCGAGTAGACTTGCCTTTGCCTTTCCTTTGCGAGGCATGAGGAATGATGGCGAGGATCTTCCTGAAAGTCATTCTAGCGAGTTTTTGGCTATTCGGGCATAAATCCTTTCATTAAGTCCACAGCTCAATCAAAGAGGCTCTGTTTTGTATATATATATATATATATATATATATATATATATAGGAACATATTTAAAAACCTACGATTCTGATTGATATGCACTTACTGAAAATAACTCCAGTCCGTACGAAGGATTTTTGTAGATAAATTGTATGTATTTGCACTTGCTGAACGAAAGTATTGTTAGTATTCAAAATTTCAGTTTCAATACTTAACAGCGACAAAACGCAACGTAAGGGTCGCCTAGGGAAGGTTGATTAGAGTAAAATGCAGCTGGTCAGGAATCATAAGGTCATGCATTAATGAATACAACTGAAGCTGTTCTCAAATTCGAAGGACATTAACGAACTTATATTGGGTCTGGGAAATATTATGAAAGTAAATCATATCTCGTTACGATATTTCCTTTCTAAATGTTCCCAGGTAGTTACATGTATCATAGAACTTCAACTTCAAAGCATATTAAGTTGCATGGTGAATTTGATGTTGCCAGACTTTCTGAGCTGAGATTACGAGGTAGTAGTGATATGGATGGGGGTATGTACGAAGTAAATTAAATATGATGGTGAAAACCTTGTGTCGTAATGCGCAATACCCAATGACCATTATCTGATTCGGAAGGGCTTCGGCCCTTGAAAATAATTATGATAAGATGTTTGATGCTGAATAAACCTTGCGGCCTCGAAAGGTTCCTACCATGGAATACTTTCGAAACTCACATTGCGATGCAGACTAATGAGCTACACGAAGCCAGTTTAGCCTTCATATGAGATGATTGAAAATTAATGGAAAATCAAAAATTTCTCAATTAATTATGGGAATATCAATAAAAGGCTCTCAACTAAATGTTCATGGTTAGTTTAAGTCTACCAAAGTAGGGATTGTAACAATTTATCATTTTTCTTAGCTAATTCTGAGATACCTTAATAATAAATGTGAAGTGTTTCTATAATAACTATACTAGAGTTGGCCTTGCCCTCCGGGCTGCGGCCAACTCTAGTCCCGCTCGCGAGATATTATCATTACATGTTGGAGAAATCGAAAAATTGAGATACGGGAGTTTCTGAGACGCAGTTCTATGAGTGTCGGCAGGAGCCTGCGGCTCCTGGCCGACACACGTGACTCTCTTCTGGCTTTCGCGGTTCTATGGTCGTCGGCCAGGAGCCTTCGGCTCCTGTCCGACGGCGTTCCCCGCAGTTGAATGAGCGTCGGCCAGGAGCCTTCGGCTCCCTGCCGACGCCGTCGTCTGCTACGTGGTTGGAATGCGCGTCGTCTGCTACAAAGGAATTCGGAGGGGAAGTACCCCTTACATAGACACCATGTTAAAAAAAAAATTCGAAAAACGCAAAAAAATGGTCGAAAATGCGATTTTAGCCTGATGAAACTATTTGCAAAGTTGTTCGCCTCATCGAGACGCATCGATATGTGCAGAGAAAACCACCCCCTACATAGACCTCATGGTATAAAATGCCCCCTCATTTTGACCCCCACCCCCCTAAAAAGATAGCCCCCATCGGTAGCTACACAATGATACCAAACATGCCCATATTGAAATAAGTTAAACCCCAAAAGTCATCCACCGAAAGAAACGGAACTCATTGTCGGACGGACGGACACCACCGAGCTTAATAAAGTATTTAGATTAATTAATAATGCGTTTTTGTATTTATTTCTAGGCTGTTGCAATTTTGATTACACTAATTTACAACTACCTTGTTGACTCACGAAAATTTCTTTCCCCATGGATGAGCTGATGGTGATGTAATCGAGGAACACATTATATTTTCTCAATAAGTAGCCGTTTGCCACATTGTACGACGTTTATTGCTAACTCGGCGAAACTAACCGACCTTAAACCATACACACTAATGTGAGATTCTACTCGACTAGTGTCTTCTTTCGTTAGCTATCTACATTTCATATACGTTTATTTGTCTGTGCGAAATTTGCTTTTGTTTGCATTTGTTCATATTCTTTTGGGCACCCGTGTCATTTATCAGGTTCAGTGGACGCGCTCAACTGTTCTGTGTAGATGAGGAACGTAGGTGTAAATACAACACGATACAATACGATAGCCACCCATGTGACGCTTGGCCACATGGCTGATTACCTAGAAGCGCCTAATAGGAGCTGCCAACGTCATCGTCTTTCTTTTTTCTTATCTATGGACTCTTGCCAGGTGTGACATAAAGCAAAGGTGGGCCCGGCGTGTCCTCGTAGTGATACCTAAATGTTCAGATCCGAGGCCTATCACGTAATATAGGAAAACAAATAAAATCTCGCCCGAATCATGTTCCGCTATATGCTTATGGATTGTTAGAATTAGTATTTGTTGTTGAACTTCATGTAACTATCTCTTTAAAAAATAATTTATATAAGTTGTGGCCGAAAACTGCCTTCGGGCTGTTCGATATTTTCTGAGGAAGGTTTTCGATGGAGGTTCGGTTAATAACAAATTTCCTAATCACAAGGCAAGTCGCTAGTCCAGAATAAGATTAAAACGGCTGCTGCATAATACATTCGCTAGCCAGTCGAGGTTATTCCAGCAACTGGAATAAGGTTAACTGTAATTAAGAAAGCCTTAAAACTATCCGTCCGGTTAACAACAGATCAGATTTGTAGTTTTTATCTGAGATGATTGCACTATCCTAGAATCGTCGATAATAAATATTCAATCAAAGAATGAGTAGACGTTGTGTAAAGGTCAGTAAGGCAAACGAACAAATATTGTATCGTTGGGCTAGGTTTGATTAGACTGAATCCGTAAAACACAATTCATGTCTGCAAAGAGTGTTTATTTCTCCTATGGATGTCTCGTTTTTCCTCAAGCTTAATTGATGACGCCAACAGAGCTGACCTCCCATAAACCTCTTCCGAGCGCTTATTATTTCCGGACGTGTGGCTAATTTCGGATAAGGAAACGTAAGTAGTCGCATAATGCAGAATGTGTGCTTCGTTATTCTCTTGGCGAGTATCATCATTTGGGTCAAATATGGACAATGTAGATTACTTTATAGCATGTCTACTAATTAATTTAGAGGCAGTTATTCCATAACGCGGATCGCTGTTATATATATATATATATATATATATATATATATATATATATATATATATGGGGTATTTATATAAATGACAGAGTCTGCGTAGAAACACTCAACTGTAAAGTTCGAACGCGTGTTCAGTACGATACTGTGTAGAAGACAGCCGTCGACCATTTGCATGAGGCGAGAAACTTGGCCGGACAAAATATTGTTTTGCCGTGCTATGAGTGATATGATGCTGTAACCACTTTCATCTTAAAAGCTCATCATCGAGCTCATCGTTATCATAGAAGCTGTACACTCATCTATCGGCAGACATATGAAGGGAGCATCTTTGCAAGGATGAGATGTTACGGAATCGTGTCGAGAAGGACGTCGGTTATCCTTTAATACCTACTCGACTTTACGTAAGGCTTTTGACTTTCTCAGCCCAAATCTCTCTCCGAAGATGATGCGAAATTGTAGTCAGTGCGCTCCATATATCAAGCGTGCTCTCTTTCAGTAAACAAATTAGCTTAGGTGTCTTCTAGGGAAGCCTTTTAGAACCCACACTCTTCTCTACATTTATCAATGATATAATCAATGTCTCGTCCTCATTTACGCAGACGATACCTCTCTGTACATAAGTGGAAGTGAGCCTGGGGAATTGATTCTTAAAGCAACGAAGATCGTCTTGTCTTAGCTACCTGGCTTGAGCTAAACTACTTATGCCTCAATGTTTTCAAGTCTACATTTTGCACACTTGTCATACTCTTAGTCTTTCTGTGATTATCGAGGGTCCGAGAAATCTTCGAGGCACACATATCGTACATTTCACAGTAGCCTACTTTCCAGGAATTATCCTCAACGATCTCAACTCATAGGAGCAGCGCATCTCTCTAGTCTCAGACCAAAATTAGCAGGCGCCACAGCTGGCGTGAATCAGGTTCGAGGGTTCCTGGAGCCTAAAATGCTGCCCACTCCTGTATTATGCCATTTGACCTCTAGAATTTCTTATGATCTTAACTATTTCGGCCTCAACTATGCCAATCGCATCACGCAGATTCTCGTTCTCTCCAAAAATGAATTCTACATTCAATATCCAATTAATTCTTTGATAATGAGCGTGTCAAAAAAACAACACGTTTTTTCCCCTACACGTGCAAACCTAGTCGTTGCAGCTGTAGTTAGTGAATCATGTTTACGTCACTAGTCCCTCAAAATAGTAGTGTCTTATTATAGGAATGTTTTATTCCCTCTTGTTGTTCCATACAAATGCCGTGGTCAGCATTGCCACCAAATAACTTCTCTGGTCCACTTTGCCCCCACCGAGCCTCTGGTTCATGGGCATGCGTACTAACACACACACAAATGTTATTTACAAACATTACCCCGGTATAATTGCTAGCCTTTTCTTATCTCACAATCAAATATTATCATTATCAATAAAATAAATAAATTATCAAACACATGCATGATTTGGTATACGTAGAAACTGCAATCAATAAAATAAATAAATTATCAAACACATGCATGATTTGGTATACGTAGAAACTGCAATGTATCATGGTTACCACTGTAGAAATATAGTAGATTGCCTTCAAAGATATAGTATACGAGATCCCGCGTGGAAGTCATTTGAAGTATGTGCAAGTGCTACCGTCGGGATTATAACGGGTAATGCATTCGCAAGGATCATATTTACAACACACAAAAAACTTTAGCCCTTTTAATAAAATAACTAACTTTTTTTATGAAAAAATAAAGGTATTAATTTTTGATTGAGTCAAAATGCCAAGTTGATTCGTGCAAAATCCAACTGCTTTGCACGAAGCAGTTCTTCATATTTTGACGGCGAGACACTCAATGAACTAAGCAACAGCGGCCGATAATTTGAGTAATTTAAAGGCACCCCAGGTTAAATTTGTACAATACAAAATCAGACTAAGTTGAGTAACTGCCCGAAAGCAACTGCAGAGGCTCAAAGTTATCTCCAAGGCCATATCTAAACAAAATTTGTCCATCTATTGTACTTGGTTGACGATAACTGATATCTCACTCTATTTAGTTATCAAAACGAAGTTTAACATATACCATTTTGAAAAATAGACAGACTCAGACACTGAATCAAAGTGAGTGAAGACTCCTTTAACGCGAAGAACGCATGGGCATCCTTATTGATGAAAGCGACTGTGGCACATGAGGTGAATTTTTCGATAAATTCTATTTTGTCTCAGCACTGCACGCGAGGCTATGTGCTTCTGTAGTTTATAAGAGTCTATGAATTACTCATGCAACGCTCATATGTGGCGGACGATTGGTCGTTTCATATTAATGCTATTATAAGTGGCTGAGAATAGAGACAGTTACCACCACCTCCATGGTAGCAAGTTTTGAGCACAGCTAGCCCATACTCGTTAAAAGTTAAATCAGCGGGGCTTGCTGTTCAGTTTGACGTTCTTGTTTGTAATAGAAATAAAAGCTTTATGTAGTCTACTGATAACGCACTCCCCTAAATGTTATAGGTACACAGCTGTGTTTCTATTAGGCTGTCCGGATCAAACTGTCCCGCCATTCGAATGGCGCACAATCCGAACTACGCGATACAATGCGTTCATTTTTGGAGTGGGCACGCGGCAGGAATGTGGCTTCCTTTCGAACACTGAGTGCTTTTGATACGATCAGAAAGATGGACACTGCAGCAAAAAAATCAAATTCCCCCAAAAATCAACGGGAAAACATCAAGTTTTTGTTTCTCCAAAAACACCCTCCAGCTGAAATCCATCGAAAATTAGTGAACGCGTACAGCAGGTCTGCCTTATGCCTGCGAACGGTGCGAAGTTGGTGCAAGCGATTTAACAGTGGAAATTTGGACACTGATGACCATGAGGCGGGGACCACAAATAAGGTGCAACGAGGAACGAACGGATTGACAGAATCAAGGCAGCTTGTGAGCTAACTAGAGCTTGGTCCATGAGGTCTTTGTCGGCTGAAACTGTGATTCCTCGGGTGACATGTCATGAAGTTGTCACCAATATACTGAAGATGAAGAAAATCAATGCAAAATGGGTTCCCTATATACTGAGTGCTGAGCAGATGAAAATGCGTGTGGAGTGTTCGACATCTAATTTGAAGACTTATACGCAACAAACCAGTCGCCTTTTGAACTAATTTAGTTCAAAACTTATTGGAATTTATCGAGCGGACAGTTTGAACCGGACACCCTTATAGGAACGTTCACATGTGAGGGATATGATATTCTGTACAACTGATGTCCGAAGACCGTTTAGAGAGTGCTCAACTTATATCGTACAGTTTAGCTTAGCCTTAACTTATCATATTTCATTGACAACGATTGAAAATGGCAAACCAAGCCGTTAATAGTTACTAAATACCCCTGGGGTATTCTCATACGGGGTAAACGAGTAAGTCCGTTCAACTTAAATCCCCACTCGATTTCGGGTTGTCCCTGGAACGCTCTAGCTGGCTGAGAGGCGATCAAACTGTGCACACCTTCAGTGGAGCCGTGGCTGTAGTTGGGACTATTCGATTCGAAGCTGTGGGTGCAGAATTACGTTCCAAAGAAGATGGAGATCCGGCGAGATGAAGAAGAACGATTATTATTAGCATATCGTTAGATAGGAAATAGCGGGAGTTACCGAACGCTCAGTTCGTAAGTCGTCTGCCCGACCCAGGAAAGACGACTTCGAGGTCTACAATAATCAACAATCCGGGGATCTGCGCATTGCATACCAGCTAAATCCGGAAAACATGATACCATTCTTCCCAAGTATTGATCTCAGTAAAAAACGGCAATTGTACTGTGCAATTAAAATGCACAACTAAAATGTTAAAAAAAAAAAATATATATATATATATATTTTTTTTTAACATTTTAATAGAGACACTTCGAGCGAACTATTCTATTGACTGTAATTTGCACCACCTCTTGTTAATGTGACCACCTTTAGCATTTTTTTTATTGCTAGTCGAAACTTTCCAAATTTGCTACAGGCTAATTTTAACATCGGCCATGGATGACGCTATATTGCTTGTCGAGACTTGCCGGGGTGTCGCCCAAATACACCCCATTAAATACAATGGATTTAAGTCTCTGCTGTTTAGGTCGGTCAAACATCATTGCTTTGGAAGAGGCTCAAGGGATCAGAAAGACAGTTTTCTATTAGACGGCTATTGTGTGCTGGTCCTCTGTCGTGTCAGCAGACGTATGGTCTTCCAGTAGCAACAGTTTATAGACACTGCCAAATTATCCAATTTTGTAATGATTTCATCTTTTCGAAGGAACTTCGGTAGCATGACGTCAGCCGCAGTTCATGTTAATCAGAATGTGATCACGGATAGTAATAATCTAGCCACTATGAAAACGCCCTCCGTGTTGTGGGCGAGTCAGTGACCGTTTCTCCGACTGACGTTTGACGTTAAATATTTGCTCATCGGGGAGGGATCGACGACAGCTGTACCATGCTTCGTGCTAAAAAGCCTTTAACAAAGCAGAGTAGCGAAGAATGATTTATTGACTCCAGCGCCTTCGGAGAGCATCTGTTGGAAATTGTATCGTACCAGAAATATACCTGACATCCTCGTAAACTATGTGATATGCTTATTTCCAAAAATAGCCAGATTTCGCGTCGAGATAGCAATATCATCAGATGTGCATGTTTGTGAATATTTGTGAGCTTTCGAATTTAATTTTTTTTTTAATTAAGGATCCTTCGCGTTGGCGCGTGTAGGAGTCTTCGTGGGGTCCTTGAGAAACGGCATGCCGAACGAGTAATAGTGTGGGGCGTCGATTTTGGGAAGGTTTAAAATCCAAGGAAGTTTAGAATCTCGCTGTATGTGCTTGCTCGTAAAGAGGTTTGAGTATCTCATTAACCAACAATGGTCACTTCGAATATCATATATTAACCTGTGACCAAGATAAAAGAAAGCCAGTCTATTTACCGTCGAAACAAAGAAGCATTTCGTCGTCGGTTAAAAGGAGAAATGGTTCCCGATTTTATTACCGGCAAAATGTATAAATAAGGATAGATTAGGATACCAAAGATAATATCAAATGCACATAGAACAATATACCAAAAACAAATGTTCCAGTATTGTGATGATACCAGAACATTACGCAAAGATGGTAGAAACTAACAAATACCACGTCATTTGCTAATTGTCCTTGAAAGAATACTTGGGAGGGAAAACAATGAAAAACCTAAAAAGGCGAATTGGTTTACCCAATCATAATTTTCATATGTATTTTCCTGTCCTGAAAGAAGTGATGGAACAGATTATCTAGTTATGAGTTTAGTATCGCTCTTGGACGTTGTGTGCTCTGACACTGTATGCCTCCGACGAGCAACGAAGCAAATTGTATGACACCATGAGTTGAAGCACTTATCATCACGATCCTGTGTTCGCTGCCACTGGGATCATATAGGGTTGGCTTGTTGTGTTAATATTTTAGCAATAAGGAAACAAAGGTTTACACATCGTCTCCATTGTCGATGTCTTTGTTATGTCCCCACATAGTCGATTCAGCTTTACGACAACGGTGGCCCATTGCAAAAGTTATCAGATATATCTAGAGAGTTGCAAACTTTTCGACGCCTCTACTGGTTCGCCTGTGTGACCGAATAGGCTGACAAATAATATATTATACAGGCCTTCCTAGCCACCCTGAGGCGGCGGCTCACAGAAACTTCTAACATTGTTTGGAGCGCCAATTCATGCTTTGTCTCCAAGTCAAAACCAGAGGCCAGTTTAACCCTTTATGCAGCAGAAAAACCTGCAGTGTATCATCCGGGATTGAACACCTTTGTCTCCGCCTAAGAGCACATTCTATAATAACTATTACGGTCAAACAGGCTAGTTTGGAACACGTTTCCAAAATCCTCATTACAATATGATATGTAATCTGCGTCTTCATATCTGAGAATGAGACAGCCATATCAGAGTAGGAAGTCAACATTAATAGAATTGAGTTTAAATAAAGCTTCTCTGTCTGAATCATAATAGATAGTTATACAATTTCGATTGGATGCACAAGTTACTATAACCATTTCACACATACATTGCCTCGCTAAAAGGACTTGCGTTCCGAACTGAACATCGAGTGAGCGATTCAATCTGAGCCGATCGCTGATTATAGGTACGATGGCATTTCTGCTGCTGGAAGCATTTCGCGGGACAGGAGGTTTGCAAAGTGTCATTGTCATTGTCAAAACGGGCAAAGCTTCATAGATGGCAAGAGATTTCACTTGGCAACGTTTGTCAGCAATGGCTATGGCAACTGGGGGTAATTGTGAGAGAAGATTCAAGTTGGTTTCGTAGATGATGGGCAACTGTCACTATATTGGCAATGGTAACCTCATTCAGGCGCCCGCCGGTACCTACTTATCCGTTCAACAATGCGAAGGCAACCGCTTGTCTCTTCGTGAAGCTACCTAACAGAAACTCCTCCGCTCTCTCCATATGTGTGCATACACCGCACTTGCAATGTACACTTTACGTACGCATGCTACGTTACTCCACGTTCCATGCAACTCTGGACACTCTTCTTGCACATTGTATGTTGATTGATAACTAGGGAATTTACAGCTCAGCCTGTTCGGTTTGTGGCCTACTTAAAAATCTCTGCCAGTTGCTTATACATGGTAAACTTGACAAGGACTGTTCCAAGAACTATAATACTTCTACGGTACTGTTTACATATTGGCTGCTTCTGTTACCACTTTTCTACGCAACCGAACACGGTGACCGATATACTGCGACACTGCCTTCCCCACTACAGTTCTGCGCTGGAAAAGTGCAATTGGAACCACGAAGTTTGTTTACGAGGTGAAAGAGAAATGAGCCGTATGTGATGTACCGAATCAGAACTGGTTCCATCTCTTTAAAGCTGGAGACTTCGATATGAACCGCAAAGTACATTCTGTACAGCCATAGCCTTAGAAAGGTGTGAATTTTTTCTTCAACCCATCCCATCAAAATCTCATACATGAAAGTAGGTGTGTACCGATGATGGGAGAAGGGCTGTGTCTGTCTGTAATAACTTGAGGGTAGCCACACCACTGCATTGAATCGGCTGGATACATTGGAGAGGGTCCTAGAAGAAGGAAAGTGGTTCGCATATGAGCTCATTGAAAGTACAATTAGTGACCACTTGACCATACGCGAGTTATTACTTGCTCGAACCTCAGATACCTCTCCGTACTCATGACCAGAAGGCGATCTTGTACGTTTGATAGGATCTGAAAGGAAGAATCTCTCTGCTGTTGCAAAATAACGTTGCATGACGAGGAGAGCCTATCTGGCTTTGACAACCTGGAAAAAAGCGTGACAGACTTTAAACGGGAAATTCTGCCGCGCCCAGATAATAGTCCAGACGTCGATCGATCGGATGTCACCTGTTCCAGGCCACGCAACGCAGCCGGGACGATAAGCGATTCAAAACAGAGGCGAGATCCGAGACAGGGTCTATGGATGGACCTTCTTTTTATCTAGAAATCCATCTCCGCCCTGAACGGTAGACGGAGGACGTCAAAGTCCAAGGAAATCACGTTTATCAGGGAAGGTTAGACAATACCAAAAATGATAATGATCGGCCTAATATATATTGGCCGAGCTCATTTAAAATTTCATAAGTACCGAAGGCTATTCTAGTAGATATTGACGTACGAGACAAAAACGTAAGCCGTAAATAAGCGAATTGATAGTTTTAAAGGTACGTAAGTTCGAAGATATATTTGGAATTTTTGCTTTATTCTGTATGGTCTTCTTCTTTGCTAATCTATTTATAAGAAAAACGGTCAACGGTCCAGAATTACAATGAAAGAGTATTATGTGATTTAATATATACAATAATTGATAGGATAGTTGTGAAAAGGCTATCAGGCCGAGGTCGGCATTGTCAACCCTGAAGGGTTCGATGGCATTGCCTCACAGGGAGGCAAAGGTGCTGCACAAAGATGTTTATAGGGAAACTACTGGAAACAAGTAGGATGAATTTGTCCGTATGCATTTTTAGTCCAGTCGGAATTCTGTGCCTATGTCCCGGAATTAACTTTGTAAGATAGGTCTGTTGTTGATGCCAAATGTTTTCTGTGACCACACAATGAAGCGCTTCTTCGCTACTGATATCAGTCAGTAGAAACAACAAAGATTTATGGGGCTGGACGACCCAAGCTAGAACAGATACCTATGTTGCATGTGCGTTACAACTGTATAGAACTTTAAAGTGCTCCCTTCAGCTAAACACCTTCTTGTTGATAGATCGACGCTTCGTAACTGTTCTATTGATTGATGGAAATACACTTGTTCTCAAAACTTACTGAAATAGACGTGTACTAGTATTAGGTTTCAATAGAATGAATGACCCGGTAGAATCTAAGAAAAACTGTAGCCGGCTGAACAATTTTTAGATTACCAAACTAAGAAGGTAGAAGTGAAATATGATTGAACCTGACTCGAACTGATAATCTGTGCCCGACCGATTGCGACTTAGATAGTAATTCTGCGTCCGGATCGCACCCCATCTTATCGGATACGCGATTTATATTATCGCGAAATGCCTTGGTAGCTGCAAATCCTATTGTCCTCAATGGGATAACTCTCACTCAAATCGACCCTTTAAAATAATTCTCCTAATATCGAATCTAATCTTATTGAGCATAGTGTTTTTTTAAGTGAGAACGAATACGTGACGCACGAACGGACACCACATTTAGATATGGGCTAAACAGAGTCAGACAGCCATAAGTTAACGGCAAGCTCTTCATAGGCAGCCTCTCTTAAGTTCCCCTCCATACATCTCAGCCCTTCTTTTAGTAGCACTATGAGTCATTGAACATACTGCCATCTCTCAATTTGATGTAGTTTGGAAACCACAAAGTTAAAATATCCGAGTCGGGGGGGGAGGGGGGGATTTAATGAGTTTATGGGTTTGCAAAATGGGCCAGTCCTACACTTCACAGTCACTTATATTTGCCTGACTGACTCATATATATATATGTGCATCACGCATTTCCGCAACAAGTAAGGGTCTGCTCGCACCAGGTGGGTCAGAGAAGATTCATAATATGATTTGTATTCTATCGGCCATTGGGGCAAAATGCAAATACGTATTTCTATCTATATGGACTTTTCACCTTGGCACTCCTTTTTTTGGCAGGTCACCAATAGTCGCAACTACCGTCCTTCTTGTTGTTGTTGTTATTGCTGCTGCTGCTACTGCTGTTGCTGTCGTTATGAACAGAACAGACGGAACGTGCGAATGGGATTTGTGCACTAATGCGGAGTCCGCCCGATGTTTAGAATATCAGCAACGATGCTAAATATGATATGATTACAATATACCCATTGATTGAACATGCCATTCACAATAGCGACAATCTTCTATGACAATCCCCCGCCCTCCTTTCCGTGCCGAATCCTGAAGGCGCGTAAGGTTCGTCTGGCAAAAACAAACTGGCTCGGTTTATCGAACTGTTGATTTCTGGCCAATCTGACCGTGCTCACGCTAAGACCACGATCAGTGTACTCCGCCACCACCGTGCGCTGCGTGACCGTCCCTTGTGTTGAGGCTGCGAGTGCTTCATTATCAATGCTATTGAACTTCCTCGCTATTCAGGTTGGTGTCACCGTGAATACGGTCAGATGTCATGATAAAATGATAATAATAATAATAATAATAATAATAACGATCATAGTGGTAGAGCCGGTAACGTCCTGAATAAGAAAATAGTTGCGCAGACTGAATGCATTCGATACAATGCAATGTCCGTATATATAAATAGCTGTATCCTTCAACTCACCAAAGCGGAATCATTATTACTAGATTCGAAAAGGATAACGAATATATAGACATTGATTATTTGCGTGAGCTGATATAGAATGCAATGAAAAAGAATAGGTTGCTTTTGTACTGTCTCTTCCATATACAGCAGGAATCCAGCCAAATTGATTGGTAATAAAAATTTTAAGTATACGCAAATGTGGAGTATCCCATTAATGTCCACGGGCAATTTGCTAGTGCCCGCCACCTGGCAGTTGCTTCGTTTCAACAGGTTATTTCACCTTATTCAATCTCATATCAATCTCATGTTGCATTCGAGAAGTATATAATAATAGCGAATATTTCAATACAACTAAAATGTACGCATTCTCTTATTTGTATTGTGTGGAATTCAAAAACGATATCCATGGGAACGAAATATTCTAATCACACACTTTTTTATTGAAGGCCTGGCGATGCGTAGCGTTCACCTTGAACAAATGCCGCTTGGTTCATTGCACAATGATCACTAAAGAAATTTAATCAAACCTTGTGAAGCGACATCGGATAGTAAAGCATTATATATTTTTTTATGACGGAGAATGCTCATGCAGAGCAGGCCTCACAACTAAGCATTATATAACTATATATATATATATATATAAATATGTGTCTAAGTTTTCGCATACGCCGCCCAAATCCATAAAATAATGGATGGCTGTGAGTGGGCGCAGGTGTTTCTAGTTCGTAACGATGCTTCACGGCGACACTTTTAGAAGATCGAGCACAAAATTGGCGATGATAAAAAGAAGAGAACGAGTCGTTCGGAAATGTGTACAAAGGACAAAGCAAAATTAGTGAAACATGAAAGGGCGCCCTTAAGCATTTGCAGCGCCATTGTTTCTGGAGGCAAGCTGGTGTCTCCCTAGAATTATCCCATGGCCAGTATCTACGAAGCGGTTCCTTTGACAAAATGATGTGAGCAAATTTGTCTTCAACTAAAGAGGCTCCTCCTGTGCCTACGTAACATGAAGTCAACCGGTGACTAAGTAACCAACCAGTCACCATTGCCTAGGCACTTAAATCCTAGGCACTTAAAACGTCTCATGTAAAAGTCGCAATCCTTAGTGTAGGTTCATTATACTAAATGTAAGGTGAACCGTTGAAGCATTGCTTGCATAAAAATAGACTCCCTGAACCGTGAAGGTTTAAATCCTATCATTTAAAATTTGGTAAAAGGCAGCACGGGGGAACATGAACTAAGAGCTAAGATTTTATTCAAGTAGCTTTAACGCAATGTAAATAAACGGTTGTATTTATATTAAAATCTATAATCAGTTTATAGTAACTATAGCATTTTCACCGTAACGAGGTGTCATTCATTTTGAATAGCGCACTATATTCACCTCAGCGAGCATCAGTCATCACAGGCAACAACAATGATCACATTAGATTCACGTAACATTTATGCGATATGTACTGTATCGTAAATCATCCAATCTTCGTCCACCATTTGAATGGAAGAGAGCGCTATGAGTGAGTATCCTTACATTTACCTGGCCTTTGGGCTACGTTCACTACTTTATGGCTCTGATGAGGTGAGAACCTCTCTTCTATCCTCAGTGATGAAGGCGCTGTTCTCATGCGTTGCAATACGCACAACGTTCAGTGCACCACTTGGAGGGTCCCTTGGATTAGTTCGCGATATGTGTATAGGAGAGTGTAACCTCTTGACTTTCGGAGAATATGGTAATACATGCATCAAAAGCCAATGCTCTAGTATCTCGCAAACATTAACTTGCATAGTGCGACGGAAACCCAAATGGCATCTGATAGGAAGGTTGAATGATAGAAGAAACATACTATGACTGAGCACGTCAAATATTGTCAGAGCTTATTCCCGTATATGTTCGAGTAGAAGAGACGCGGTGGTTGATTGCTTATTTTGCTTCCATTGAGGAACACGAATTCGATTCAGTCAGTCTTATTTTCACTATAACCACATCTGGTCACCACGTTTCTTAGTTGCTATAACTCGAGTCTCACTAGTGTTGATAGCCGCTCTACTCTTGGAATCAACTTCGATCGCGACAATAAGAAAAGTGAGAACATTCATCTCTCTGCTGAACCATGTTAGCGAGGGCTTTGAAGTTTTTTTGAAACAAATACATTACTCGACGGCTACTTACCTAGGGACACTTCCATAGACTAGATTGTGCCATGAGCACCATAAGTATTATAATTTACTTAATTCGAACAACCTATTCTGAATAATGATATCTAATAATGATAACAACCTATTCTGAATAATCATATCAATGCGTTGTTTAGGAACTAGCCCAGCAGTGTGACCGGCAGCGGATAACCACGATCGGTCATGCCCACACCATAAAACGGTAGAAACAGCCTCAACCACGTGAGTCTCTGAGTGTGCTCGGACAAGTAAAGTCAAACGACAGGATCTTGCTGGTAATTATTATTTCATGGATAGCCCATGATCGTCACCGTACGATTGTCATGAGATGATTGTCGCAAATGCGCTGGTCTCAAGATTCAAAATGAAATCATAATCTAATCGTGTAAGTTCCTAACACCAGCGTAAGTTTCTATTGAAAAAAACGGATTTCCGGTTCGGGTCTTATATTTTTGCTATAGAAAAACTTATATTCAAGTAGGCTTAAATCGACAGACGCTAATCAAGTGTTATCCTCTGGCACGTATAAGTGATACGTTTGATAAATTTGACTAAAACTCGATTTGTTAAAAAACTCAATCTCAAACAAAGACTCACATGTTCATGGGTAGCCGTAAAACTGGCATGCTTCACCGTCAGTTCACAGACAAATGATTGTTCTTGGTCAAGAAGAGCAGTACATTTTTGTCTTATTGAACAATAAATTAAGGTTGCAAAACTAGCAAACTTTTTGCTGCTATCTTAAAGGTTAAATTTGACGGCAAACTAAGTCAGTCATGGGCAATTCCATACATTAGTACCGAGGAGTGCCCGATGGCCGGTTGGTGTATTGGTGTGCAATCGAAGGAGGCACGTTGTACATGTGCATTTAAAGGGGCCCGTCTCACGAAGCAATGCCGAAAGCATTACCGTGGACGTTAATGTGTCTGCTGTGGGTCAGCCCGGAAATGTTTCTCCTTTTTAGTTCCGAGGAGTGACAGAATCACCACCATATCGAATTATATCGGCTAAAGCTGCCATTTCAATGTATAGTATTAAAGGAATTGGCCTGTATATATATTTTTTTATAAGAATCTCTTTATTTTATAATAAATTCAGCAAATAAAAGTGCATTTTTTCAGTATGAGTTCTCCCGGCAGTGGCGCGCCTTTTCGTTTTTCAAGCACATATAAAGAGATAGGGCAATCACGGCTGTCTGGTGTATGACCCTGTGTAGCTTATTGATAGCGTCGGTGACGGAGGCGTATGTTTGAGGTTGGCATCTGTGTAGTGTGTGCATCACGCGGGGCCATTCCATAGGGAGCTCATTTGTTCGCTCCCAACGCAATTGACGCTGACAACACTTCATGAGGTATTCTGCGGGGCTAGATTTCATAACAGCTGAGAGTGACTTCATTAAGGCTGGGTGAAAAACAATGCACTCGATATGGCGTCGAGGGAATCGACAACCAACATAAAGACCATCTGCGAAATCACAAGTGGCCCCATAGACCTTCGTAAAAATGTCAAACTGCAAACATTGATACATATGGCATATACCCCCCCCCCCCCCCCCCAAAGGGCCAAACATTGCAGAATTATCTTAGCCTCTTATTGGTTTCTACCCGATATAACGACGTTTGATGATGTCTCCACGTTTCGCCTGTGAAACAAATATAATAATTTGCAATACAATACATTTTATTTGGCAGAACAAACAAAAGCTAAAAGACGCAATATATAGTTATGTCTAGATATCTTGTTCTATTGTATGAAGCTTGCTATTTTATTAGTTCGAAGACATTAGTTGCGTAACGTTATTGCTTCTTTTCGACATGCTGTTTGTATTATTGTATATTCACAAAGAATCCTGTAAGCCTTGCCTATGTCCATAAATGGCAGCCAGGAGATAGGATTCGTTGTCCATTTTTCGATGGATTTGGCACTCCTACTGACTTTTCTTATCACGGGTCCAAATCCTATGGTGGCAGACTTAGTCCTCATATACTTCAACACCCCATGAGCATCGTCGTCCCGGAAAGCGCTGCCCAAACCACAATTGTCGCTTCCTTCGTTATACATATTGTTAATAATAAATTTTCCAGGCTGAGCCACAGCCAACATTTATCGTCCATGGTACGGCCTTCGGCATTGCTTATATACATATTGTTATCGCACACTTTTCTATTAGAAACTGGACATCGTTAGTTCGTAGGAATCTCTGGGACGCTGGAATCAATCCCCATTGAGCACTTACAGACGATCATTGACGCTTAAGACTCACTCAGCATCAGCTGTCTGGTAATCTTTCACCAAAACTCATCATTGAATTAGAATAAAAATCAGCCACGGTTGACAATACCTACGATTAAAGTGAAATCACAGGACTTCAGGAGCTATTTAAGTGGCGGAATGGATATATGTTTGAAAAATGAGCGCCATATATAGAAATATAGAAATTCTCCCATGAAGTGTTTTCAACAGAAGTAAAGAATTCGTTCAGAAACTATTGACAATTTTTAGAGCATTCAACTGGGCAAGTTTTTCAATGAATACGCAACTTGAGCGAAATTGTATTTTCAAAAAATAAAATCGATTATTATCTTTCTGCCATGGTACACGGCGTTGGATAGTTCCAATGGCAGGTAAGCAGAATAGTGGGATGACAGCAATAAGAATGACGAGATAACTAGAATAATTCAGTGGATTAACTGAACTACGGTAATGCGAGCTCCGCAAATCGATCATTACAACGAGACACTAATGAGAACTGAAATTTAAAAAAAATCTAGCTCGATTTTTGCTACGGGCCAACAGGACAATGGAATTATAACTCGTGTTGAAACTGATGAAATCTGAAGCAACATGATGAGAGTCCCAAGTCATGGCTTCAGTTGCCGACAAGTGCCTCTTAAAAAAAAGGTTTGTGTGGCGAAAATTGTGGCGACAGTCATCACTCATATATATATATATATATATATACATATACTCTGTAGAATGGTAGAATATTATATGCGTAGTTTGTTGTCAAGTGACAATTTTGCAAGGTGGTTTGTAGCTATTTAGGTTCATCCATTGGATGAAGCCAAACAATTCATTAGTCATTTGTAAAATTAATCATTCATTGTGAATAGAGGCTCCATTACCGGTATGTTAGAGCTGTCCCAAAAAAAGAAAGAACTAACGCTTATTACGTCAGACAGGGTCTGTCTATATGTAGAACGGCATCGGGTGGCACGCTCAGTTAGTGTAGTATGTTTCTATTCAAAGGCCGTAGCGACGCACGTTTGGGACATGAAATGTATTGTTCAGAAGCAGTGGAGAGTCATACATTTGCAGGAAAAATTCAAATAGCGAGTAATTAATTAAAAATAGTAACCCGAAACAATGCCTGGTGATATTTGAAATTTCGCTGGATACAGTTGTCTTTCTTATCTGCTTTCAACCTCCCTTAGTCGAGTCAAATATCGTTTGTGATATAGCGTCCCACACAGGCTTAGAGTTAACTAAGCTTGTCAACTATATTTAGCTAATTTTCGATCACAGTGACCATTTCAAGGAAAACTCGGAAAGGTAAAGGTAAAGCTTTATGGGTTGATTAAAGGAACTGCAGTTTTTACAATGCTTAAGTTCTCTTATATGTCACGATACGCGACTCGAACCTGCGACCTCTGGCTTTTTATTGCCAGAGGTCGCAGGCTAGGTGATTCGATTTTTTCGAATTTGAAACTCATTTTTAGATCATCAATGCAATAATCACGGTAAGCTCGTCTTTCCAATATATTCCATTAGCGTACAACCAGTTATTCTGACTACGAACGCACTCGACATTTTAGAATACAAGTCATGACTCTCACCAATATAAATTTTCCTTATATTCCATGTGAGCGATACTTCAATAATATACATTTACCGGAACATAGGGATAAGGCAAATTGCCTATAAAGAAGAGAAATTAGTTTACATAGCATGTCAAAGGACCTTATTCAGGTCTCCTCTATTTCTACGAAAATACTCTGACTGGAAGTGACTACGAATGCAGAGCTACAATGTGTATTTGAGATTAATTGAAAGGTACTACGAGAATAGTTTAGTTTACTACACGTTCATGTGGTTGAATTGTCGCCCAACTTTAACAATTTCAATAAATACTATATCAAGTTTAGAAAATTGCTATGCAGCAACTTGGGATATTCGTGATGGAACAATATTCAACACGGCTATAAAATGCTCGCTCGCAATCCAAGTAAAAATAGCGGCATGCACAGTAATATGGGGGGGGGCTAACATTCGTGGCCAATTTGGCTTACTTTTGATTGCCGCAGTTCCACTATGTTGGACAAAATAACTAACTTTGAGCTATTACGAATGCCTTCTGAGATGCTAGAAGACTTTTTCCATTAGGTAACCGAAGATATCTGTCATTGTACGTACACACAACCTGCTAAAAGTTTACTCGTTTGGTACTTACCTTGCTTTCATCCATTATGTGAATAGGTGGGATTCAAGTCGGAAGAGGACACATCATGAAATGGTCCACCATCGACTGTTTTGCCAGAGGCCTGATCAAACGCCTGACTGTAGCAATAGCATCATAGGCAATAGTTTCAGGGGCGAAAAGGTGGCGCAGGCCAATCAGGATGATGGATTCTCGCGTAGCTTCTCACAATACAAGGGTTAGCTGGCAAACCAGCTCGATGGGTGAGCGACTCTTCTGCTCTTCATCTTCGTCCAATCTAATCCTGGCCAGAGTCTGGGCAGAAGCGACCGCTGATTTAAGGTCGAATATTTAGGTCGAAGTGCCCATGTGCCACCACGCAGGTTACGATCAGTCGTAGTCTAGTTACAGTAATTACAGAGTATAGTCTATTGTGGAAAGATCGGCAAAACTAGTCGGGAATTATTATTATTAATTAACAATATAACAATAGAAAGAGAAACGGGACCACTCTAGAGATATGAATTCAATCACGAAAGTTATGCCAGCAATGGATTCGTGTAAGCTCTGACCAAATTACCTAGAATATATCAGTGCATGTTTCATCTATTGCTTAATCATACAAATCATACAAATCTCAATCGATTTATATATTTTCTTTACTCATCGAGTCATCGGACGACGTTCCATAGCTCTTTAAACCTTCAAAGCGCCAAATGACCAAGGGCATTTCTGCATCCCGTTACCATTTGGGCTCAAGTCGTTTTAGTGTCAATTGCATTAAGAAGTAGTTTTTGCTGAATCCTCCTGCAGAATATTTTTCTCGTATATGCCTTGCATGCAGGAGAGAGACTGCGGCTATTTTCATTCGTATAAATTATACGTTTTCTATCACTGCTTATTCGTTTCTTTAGTTTGAATATTACCATAAACTGTCTTATAAACATTTCGATTATCATATATGTCATTCATATAAGTCATTTTGGAATTCAGTCTGACCCCTCCCCACAGCCTACGGCTGTTAATGTTCCGAGCACGAAAGCTACACTCTATAATGACACTTGACATTGTTCCATCATTTGCAATAGTCGTTGACGACGATTGTTTCGCGTTGCGTTCTAACCACTACTAATCTATTGTTAAGAGTAGTGTGCATATTATTATTAAAGTATGCTCCGTATCAGCGGACAACAATTGCGAACGTATTTGAAATCGATTGCAACAGGGATAGCTTGAAGAAAATGCATTAAACGTATTGAGGATTTTTTTTAATAGTTGATCATGCCAATAAGTCTGGGATTTTAAGAACTATGGGGACTAAAAAACAGTACAAAAAGTATTGTTCTGGGTGCAAATATGTACACACTACAGTTGGCCTAGTCCTGCCGGGTGGCAGCCGGTTTCCAGTCCTATTCTTGATATGTTTGTTTGGGAGACTGTCCTGGACTTCTGGTGGTCTCTGCGACGGTCGTTTGAGTAGGCGTCAGCAGTGGCCTTCGACTCCTTGAACGGCGCCGTGTCTCTCTTCTGGCTCTAAAAGGTTTTAAATTTTTGTGGTAACGTTTAAAAAGTAGCCATTCAGACGTTGCAAGAGCAACGTCGACAACGGCCTTCGGTCTAGGCTAGCGTATTGATCTCCTCGTGATATGCGTGTTTGTTATTTACCTTATAATACGGGTGAAATTTCGCAGACTTACTTAATTAATTTGTGTAGTTAAAAAAACCGTACGCAACAAAAATTAGTTCCGCCCACAAAAACATGGCATCGCAAAATACAATTGTCCAATCGACATTGTTGATGGAAAATAAAGGGTGAACGTTGAAAAATGGCGAAAACAGTGAAAATGTTAGTGGTATATTTTTGTTTTAACAAAATTAAAAAAATACCTGAGTGTTTTTCACAATCAGCCACAATCAGTATCATAGACACATTCGCTGGTTAAGTAATAAAAAATCGTCAAAATGTGTGCTTTCCTTTCAATATGCCATGCTTTGATTGGGTCATCCCATACTCAGATATAAAGATTCGAACTGCATATTAGATCGTAAGGACAATTTTTTCATTAACTTTCGTCGGTGTCTTAAACCCCCACCTTGTGGGGTAACGTGGAACAGTAGATGTCCGAGTAACATGTTACTTAGTTTAAGTATGCAAATTGCTCGCATCCTGTAAAAGACCTATCTATTCGAGTTTTGGCTTAGCTCATATGTTCCACTAAAAGACGAAAGCGCCTAACTAACTTCACACTAGTCGTGGATTGGTGAGTTTTTGCTGTAATTATTCTATTCTAGTTAGATATGTCTTTGTTTAAAGTGTGCGCAGATCCCACATCGTTCTGTTCTGTGTCTTTCAATAGGAAAATTATAGCCGCTTTAGCCAGAACATAGGATGCACTGCAATGAGTGTGCTGTTGTCATTGCTGAGCTTTTGGCTTTGCAGGTGTCATCGATCGTGCGTTCGTCAATTGGTAGTGTATTTGGTTGTTCTCTGTTAGATCAGTCTGCAATTATTGGCTTTACTACCGCATGAGAGGTGTTTGTCAAAAAGGGTAGCATATAATTAAAACGTTCTATAACATATGGACGGTGTATCTACTTAGTTAACATAACGAGCTTCTACGATGAGCATATTTCGAGATATCGATGTCAAGCGCTGGTCAATAGTTGAACAGTATCGATTTGCTTATTTGACGCCTTTTACTACCATAACTTCGATAATAACAATAATACCTATCTATTACCAGTACTATTGTATTGTATATAATTTTCTCTTCAATATACGTATATTTGTATTGTGTTGGAACCAACACCATTCGCATGTTACGAATCGGTGGTGATGAACGCACTCCGATTTTCGCGCGAGTAGCTTGCTTGATCAATGGGTAACCGTGATATTCTACGATAATATATCATAGTAGCTACCACTGGGATGCTACATACAGCCACCGAGTTTCTCCTTGTGTAGGAGGCGCTGTAGATGTACTCAATTCCGTGATAATGGAAATGTGAACATATTGAGAAAGTCAATGTAAGTAAGTGCATGTATGAGTCCTTGTACTGTATATATATATGTTCATACGGCAACCCATAGCAGATAATAGGTCGATATAAATCAATATTTACATTTACTATTATTTTTGACTCGCAGTTTGTTTCCACATATCTGTAGTCCTTCTGCTTCGTGTATTGATCAAGGCGGCTGTTTCGAGAGGCAAGAGATAAACTTGCAGGGTCTACAATCAAAAGTATAGGGCCCGCGTGATTGAGCATGCTACGCCTAAACGAAAGAGTGGAATGATGCGATGATCATCGGACGTCGGAAGTTATCTGTGCACGCATGCGATACACAGCGATGAAGCCCCGCCAATCTGTCAACCTTGGCGGAGGGCGATCCGGAGGGATCGTGCACAAAGTCTTCGAAGTTCGGGATAGGGATGATCCTGTATGATACAAAAGTGAACTCATGCAACTTATTCAGGTAGCTCCTAGAGTAATGAAATAAATATGTTCTATGTAGTACGCTTTGTGAGTATACGGTTGATTAGACGTTGCTACAATTGAATACACGCTCATATGTAAACAAGTCATCCACCACATATTTTATTTGCAGTGCTTTTTAGAAGGCAATAAACGGGTTTTCCATTGGACTAAATATGTCTACATTTATCCGCATGTTCGTACGCACCAGTCAAAAAGTACACGACAATATTTACTGATTTTGACTCATGTGCCACACCACTCTACACCAAACATATATAGTCGATTAATGGGATACACGTAATGTTCTATTATAAAAGAGACTATCATGGAAAGGTTAGATACAGCGTCCTAGAAACGTCTTAGGCTATAGTGCCCTCACAGTACGAAAAACAAGATATATTAAGATTTAGCTTCAAAAAACGTACTGGGTTTCACGTGGAAATATTTCGTAAACGAATTAGCTAGCCATAATTCATCCGACCCAATTTATGCTACAGTAATAGTATAATAAAATTAATGTACATGTGACCACACTTTGAGGATATTGCTCAAAAATGGTGGACAGGAGCAGATAAAAACTCGAGCCACGGATCATTTCGATGCCACCGAAGTGCTTATGTATTTGATTTCTATTCGCAGTAGGTTGGTAAAGTGAACAAATTGGCTCTTATGATCATCTCCTATTGTATTATTCATTGATGTTTACCTGATATTCGGCTTGAACAAAATAGGTGGCAAACAATATTGAGCTGCCTTCCACAATGATTAGCAGACGTTTGAATGAACGGAGTAGGTCTTATTCGTACACAAAACAAATTTAGAATTGTAAGAACTAATCTAATTATAGTAATTATTCAACACAGTTAACGTTAACTAAGTGCTGTATCAAGCGGACTTCTCCTTCTGAGAATCCCTAACTGATTTTAGTGTTCAGCTCTCTCTTCCTTTCTCGTGAGAGCTTTGGTGAATGAATTAGTGTTCGTATTCGCTTTGAGATGCCAAAGCTTCTATCCTAGAGTACAATGTAGTTATTTTTTCGACACGTTCCCCGAGAGGATTTCTGCGAGATTCGTTAAAGTACGTTCTATATGTATGAGTGTTTCGAGCAAACAAATATCAGCTGTCACAATATCAATATCGGCCAGCTCACTGGTCATCTCTAATATTAATGAAGTTAAACGATTGAACTTCGTCATGCTACCAATCAAGCATCAACTGTGCTGTGCTACACAGCCACTGCATTTTCAAGAAAAATGTCCAATCGAAGATTTATTGGATGGCTTACGAAAGCTCATAGTGACACCTATGCTTAGCAAGTTGCGTTTATCAAAACATAGGTTGGGTAAAACATTTCCCTTATTGGATCTTGAATTGTCGCTATTTTCATATTTAGGTTGAGTTAGGAACTCTCACCTAGTGGTGTCCCTCTTGACAAATACGTGACTCCATGGTGGATCGTTCACTGTCTCCGTTCGTAGCAAAACTAGTTCAGTATCGACGGTGCTGACAATAGCCAATCGACCGAAATGTAACTAGGTAACTAACTATCTGGAGATGTTAGCACAGGGAAAAACGACTCATAGTGGACTAACAAAATTGGGTGCCAAGTGATATTTGCATAATTAAAGCAATTATACATGGGTTTATTAGACAGAACTGGTTATACAGTCAAACGATAGCGTTATACATAACTACATTTTTTACATAATGTATATATATATATATATACGTTTATTCTAAATTTCATCCATCTCTATCCGTTTATTGGTTCTCCGCCTGAAAATAGTCTTTGTCTACTCTTAGCGTTGTTTGTATTCTACCGCTGCTGTCTATGAGTGTACTATAAAGTTAGCTCTGGTCTAATAAGTTACCTAATTAACTATTCTGTAACCTCTCACGTGAACGTTCATTGACTTCATATTCACAACATGTACAGGAGCTATGCCTCGGAATAGCATTTAATGATGCTAATTAATTAATACCAATAATACCAATGCTCATTCAATGGAATCTATCGAGGTCGAATCTTCTCAAGTTCAACTTAAGGGAATGGCAGAAAAGAAACTTCCTGAGCAGTTCATCCGACGATTTCAGGATGTAAATCTGGATCTGATTAGTTTTCTATTTTGTACCTCAATATTTTCTTGTGTTCAGCTGCGCGGCCATTTCCTGGCATGTATTCCTAGCGCACACGTCACTCAGTAGAGTCAGGTGTCCATGTTTCCAAGGTTGCCTGTACTTCTGATGAACAAGTCCCCATTATTATAATTATTATTTTGTCGCCAATGCTAAGCAATCACTCATTGCATCTCATTGTAAAGTCGTAAATAAATATATGTATAATAAGTTGCCCGTATCGACAGTTTGCATTGCTATGACACAGTTTTCATGTATCGATACCCTCATCACACCGCATGTAGTATTTGTCATATATATATATATATATATATATATATATATATATATATATATATATATATATATATAGTATGTATGATTATGCATGATGAATTATCTATGATTTGTTTATTTGTATTTTAATGTTATTCATCTTCTTACTCGTGTGCTCATCTGAATGAGATATCTCTGCTAAGTACCAAGTCGTATGCCGAGGCGACAACGAGCGGGCCCAGGCTGTATTCAGCAGGAGCCCTTACTCTCGCGAGCCACAGCGCTTAATAATAAGTATATTATTTTTATAATAATCACTGTCGTTTGCTACGAACCTTCTATAAAATAAGACCTAGAGCGTATTTACAGCAACTATGCAATCAGTTACGTAACTCTCATACAGTTGCACGTATTGAATCAATCAGGTACGAGGTAATCTTAGTCTCTTGCTGGTAAAACATTTTACTTCGCCCATAACACTTACAACTATAAAATGACTGCTGCGTCTATTTTTGCTTAACTTTCAACTGTTAACAACATCGTTATCGTCCAACAAATTTGAAAGATGAACCAGTGAATAGAACAATCACATGGACATTTCGTCCCGAATTGCTGCTGCTGCTAATGTATCATAGCTTGCATGCATTCCGTATTGTCACGCCTATAACGACCATGCTCTTCATCTATATATATATATATATATATATATATATATATATATATATATATATATATATATATATATATATGTATATGTACTATTATGGAAGCATATATTGTGCTTACAATTATCAGCTTGAAGAAAAATAGTGGGAAAAGGGCTATGAATTATGAATTGTCCGTGTCTCGTATTACAGGTTTGCCCTATAATGTCTGGCTAGACCCATTCGCCGTGTTACTCATATATCCATTTGTGTATATAGCGTATATGTAGACAGTCATAATATGCTTGACAGGTATCCGATTATTGTTATTATATTTACTGGCGATCATATTACAGCTGGACTTCTGTTGGTAATGATGCGAGAAGTCGCTCTGAGTGGAAATCCCCTGAGCCTGAAGAATAACGAATCGTTGTCGTCTCTGGAACAGGATCTGGGGGATATTTACGGATCACCTGCTAAAGCAAACAAGAATTGGCCAAATTAGTGCTGACTCTATGCCCACTAAGACGTTCGGCACATTCGTCTTATAATACCGTAGAACGAGGCAACTTAGACCAGTTTGTTGATGAGATTGTGCTTAATTTATGGTTAAATTCGTAAAATTACGCTCATGTTTCGTTACAGCATTTGATCTTTCTCGTATTTCCACCACGTCTATAGATATAACGCTATAAAACAAGTGAATAGACAGTTTGAAGTCACCCGCTGTGAATGATATGCCCAATTAGTGATGTGGAGAAATATTAATTATATTATACTAGAACAACCGAAGTTTGGCTGTCACCTACTGTACCCTCATCTGACATTCGGTTTAACTAAGAGCGAGGATGTTTGCCTCGAAATTTGAATATATTCAAATGCAGCGTTATCGCAGACATGTCGTTTTGGTGGAATATTTCAGCCATCTCTTGAAGCTTATACATATGCATGTCTCAGGTCAATAGCGAGTTCAATTGAACTGGACAGAAACAGAGTTTCGGAAGTAAATGTCTGGCAGTGTAAAGGTACTGTTTCGATAATGAAGCATAACGGCGACTCCAAATCACGAAACTCTATCGGATCCCAATTATACTACGTTCTATAGAAGCACCGAATATTTAAGCATAAATAAAGTATAACAAAAGACCTTGCAAAGGCGAACGACAGATATTACTTGTGATTATTGTTATAGATTTAATAAAAGGATAACTTAGATTAATGTTCCATATAATTTTTTTCTGAAACAATTTTTTTCTTATGAATCACTTATTAGATTTGCAGAGTTGCGACTTTCCAAGAGAAAGCTGCCATTCCCTTTCGAGACGTTTGGTGCGGATCGAACCCGTGCATCTATGTGTGTCCGTCTCCTCCGGGTGCAAGGCAGGCACAGACTAATGCTCCACGCCATAAGGCAGCTCATACAATGGCATAAATACGCCTCACATCGCAATATGTCAGACAGATAAAAAGTGATATACATTCTGGTCATTTCATCACAGAGATAGGCGTACGTTATGTGGCATAATAAATGGCCTAGAAGCATCACTACAATGGCGTTATGACACCTAAGGGGATATTCAACATTTTTCAAAAATAAGCTGTCAAAACAAAGAAATGGCTATGTATTTCGATTAACCGATGCGGTGGTGGAAAAGGCACCACCTTTACTCTGTCGAGCGAATGGGTTGTATGGGCCAAATTAGAACGAAGCCAGGGTAATTCAACTAGGTCCGTGGCATATTCTACACCGGGCTTCCATTAGGCCACCATGCACTCTGTGGCGAAAAGTGACAATGATATGGTATTGGACAACCTAAACAACAGGGCATAGTCACATGAACATTAGGAGGAACCAAATGCTCGCGCCGCGGCAAGTTCTTCTGATTGTGGTATAAAATTTGAATGACTGATATATATATATATATATTTATAGAGAGAGAGAGAGAAAGAGGGACTTGCATAATGTCACTATCATATAATATTAGGTTGTCCCCTTCAAACTTTCGCCGTTTTAAATGCCATTAACTTTTGAACTAAATGAGTTAGAATAAAGATATTTTGGTATGAGTTAGAGGCGTATAAGTCTTCAAATTAGATGTCGAACACTCCACACGCATTTTCATCTGCTCAGCACTCAGTATATGGGGAACCCACTTTGCATTGATTTTCTTCATCTTCAGTATATTGGTGACAATTTTATGACATGTCACCCGAGGAATCCCAGTTTCAGCCGACAAAGACCTCATGGACCAAGCTCTAGTTTGCTCAAAAGCTGCCTTGATTCTGTCAATCCGTTCGTCCCTCGTTGCACCTGATTTGTGGTCCCCGCCTCGGTGGTCATCGGTGTCCATATCTCCACTGTTAAATCGCTTGCACCAATTTTGCACCGTTCGCAGGCATAAGGCAGACCTGCCGTACGCGTTCACTAATTGTCGATGGATTTCGCTGGAGGGTGATTTTGGAGAAACAAAAACTTGATGTTTTCCCGTTGATTTTTGGGGGAATTTGAACTTTCTGCTGCAGTGTCCATCTTTCTGATCGTATCGAAACCACTTAGTGTTCGAAAGGAAACGTTCCTGCCGCGTGCCCATTCCAAAAATGAACGCATTGTATCGCGTAGTTCGGATTGTGCGCCATTCGAAAGGCACGAAATTTTGAAGGGGATAGCCTAATATAATGAATCAGAATACGGCATGTGTTTTGGTTTCGTCGGTGCTCTATGCCTCACATGGAAAAGAAATAAATTAGATGTAGCTCTTACGGGCGAACTTGAGATTTGCATGTGACAAACTTGTATTACGTATATATTATATATAATGAGCCTGCCATTTATACCGATCCTGCGCATCATACCCAGTATGAATGAGCTAACCAGATACAAAATATAGTGACATTTTGTATCCGTTTACAGTATTATATAGAAGGACAGGCTGGTCAAGACACTGATCAAAATATGATGCTGGAGTGGTCCACATAAAGCAGGCTTCGCAATAATCTTTCGATTGGACATTGTTTCGTTGCGAATGTACTGAAAATTACAACATTATTATAGTTTTATTTACAATGAACAGCGCCCCAACTCAAACCCACGCATTATACGCTCACATGTTCCTACGTACGTTCTTTGTTCACACGGTCACTTTTATTCTCAAGTGAGCTAAATGACTGACTAATTAAATTTTGTTTTAACTGCGTGACTACCAACAGTGTCTGAAATAGACGGTTTCTGCGAACTATACCATTTGCAATTTTTGATTCGTATCGAATTAGATATATATATATATATATATATATATATATATATAGTATGTTCGTCCGCTGAAAGAAGCGATTACTATTTCGGTCCGTGTCTCTATATAGTGTCTGGTTGAAGCTCGTTGACGAGGACATTTCATCACCATGATGAAACGTCGATGCGGATAAATGCTTAAGATTGATTGGATTACTAATTATTCCCGAGCCTGAATGATTCATGAAACCCAAATATTTTTGTTGGAAAAGAAAAAAATTACCAGTTTTAAGGAAAATACATCCCGACTCACCCTGAGAAATGTGCCGACGATTTCGCAATGTCTAGGAAAGAAAAATAAGCTTTTACAAAATGAATTCCGTGCTTAAACAAGTCCCCAAATAATGGTTCGAGAGGGAGGGGGCACATAAGGTGCTGTAAAATAAAAATAGAGCAACCTGTCCACTACGGTTTCGTTAACAAGCAAGTGTATTAACATAACAACATTTCATCAATAAGTAAGAAAGAAACCCCAATAACGCGTTTAGGAGTCATAAACGCATGTACTATCATATATATCGGGACGCCGTATATTAAGTCGATCACTAATCAAAGTTTAGCAAACTCCTACAATCAACTTATTTCGATAACGGGCACGCAAGTTTCATTTTTGTTTTCGATCGCAAATTCTACCTGAATCGAGATAGCTCCTTGAATGATTTTTAAAAAATCGACATTTTCAAAATGATCATCTTCTGTATGTTTTCACTTCGGTTTGGCAATCCAATGCTGTAATTATAAAAGACCTTTTGGCGAAGGGCCTTCCTTTCAATTAGGGCTAAATCCAGATGGCTCTCCGCCGTGGCGCCATTTTGCCGAAGACAAATAAGGAGATTCCAGCTTCCACTCCACGAGATTCCAGCTTCTAGCCTAATTTTCTTTTTAATTCTAATGAGGCTAAGATAGCCTGGCTCTTACTCAGGTAGATTGCAAGTTTCACGCAAACACGTGAACAAAAGTGGGCTGATCTGTTGTTTCGAAATCGGATTCAGCTCGAACTATTGACCTTAAGGTAAACACAACTAAATGTGTGTAATGTAAGTAACAAACAGACCATCGAGGCTATCACAGCTGATCGAAATTCCCAGTTGTACATTTACGATACGGTGGAACCATGACACAGTGGCTATTTGAAACAAACGATTGCCTTTAACGAAAGATATATGGTTTTGCCGTCTTGGGGCTATATAGGAAGGCTGCAGTGAGACTATATGGAACAATGCGCTTCTCTAAGACGAATATCGGACTATAAATATCGAATGTTTGCTTCCTAACGTTGCACTCTCATTGCACGGAATTAATTAACTGCATTTTAACGATTTTATATTAGGTTAACAAATAGTGGAGAATTAGCACTCGAGTATTGGTCTATTGCCGTGCCATTCTGAGCATATTATCTCTATCGGAAGCATATTATTTATCCGATTTCGTTCACGTTAGTTCACGATGGAGCTATATTTTATTCTACTGATGTAAACCTATACTTAAATTGGGAACTTCAAAGATCAAACTCGCCCCTTTCTCATATCATAACAAAGGTGTTTCTGCACAGTTCAGAAAATTTATTTTGGTTTCATATTGGCCTAGTGTCCTCAGCTCAAGTGTATTCGTCGACTCATAGTCTAGTCACAATGATCAATTCGAGTTATGCTAATAAGCAACACTTGTCTAGATGGACATCACCGCCACAGAAATTAGTGATGAAATATCTGTGCCCTAGTGCATTGTCCTCCATCTTGCGCCCAAGCTCAGAGGTCGTCTAGCAAGTCGGAACCATTAAAAAGTTCCCGCAACAGTCAGCGCATTTTCTACTTAGCAATGAGCAAGGTCATATTTCACGGATTGTAAGGAATAGAGAGAGGGGGACTCGAGTGGTGGTCGTGGTAGAGCATCGACTTGCGTTGTAGTAAGGTACAGAAGTTCCAGCGATCAGTCTCCTCTGTTTGCCGCTTGGCCTGAGCTGAAAACGAACAGTGTAACGGTAGCAGCAGCCAATAGTTCAGTCATCATCATCATCATTATCACACGTATGGAGATCAAGACCCCGAATTATTGCGCCAACTGATTTGGTTTTCGGTCGAAACGAAATCAAATTCAGTTGATCTCCAATTTGCTTCTGTTGGATCGGTTGAGTTCGATTTTAGGGAAGAGGAATTTCACTGCGGGCCGATGGCCTGGCGGTACAAGGGCTTCGATAACCCGAAAACATGGATAATAACATGTCGTTTCCGCTTTCGCACAGAGACCGTGTGAGACGCATAAGACATACAATAACAAAAGACGAGATTTCAGTTCATAACATCCCATTGTTTTTACAAAATAATCTAAACCCGACAGGTCTATTAAGCTACATGAACTACCTTTACGATGCCTCCCACTCAAAGGTAATGACACTTGTTCAACTACCAAACGATTATGGACGTCAACGGTATCAATATTGTTGTGCGTGTTTTTGAAAGGGGGTGCCATTTTTTCGGCGCCTTGTAAATGAAGGTTGTGCCTAATAGGCATATTAACGAAGCAGCACCTCGACCATTCTCGTGCAGCCGGCTTGGGATCCTATTATTATGGGATCTGACTTACATAGGATGAACACTCAACGGGTTATGTGTGCAAACAAAGCTTATCGAGTGTCAGTAGCACGCGACATGCGACATAACACATGAGTGTGAACGTCGAATGTTTACGGCACAAACTACATAAGCAGCGACACGGGACGACCTTGGGTAGGCAACCGCTGCGATTTATCTGAGACTGTTGTCCTGCGTGGTTGTCTTTTAGTTTTGGGGTTTGGCCTGTTTTGCTAACAAGCCTATCCTTGAAAACGGGTACTCGATGAAATTTATCGACACCAACGTTTCTCTGAGGCGGGCCGTAAGTCGAAGACGAGGCATTATTTCTGGAGCGACTAAGGGGTACAATGTGTTATGAGCACGGGTGGGTGCCTTGTTCACGATAAAAATACAGTATAGTCATTGGACGAGTATCGTGTACACCGCCATATTCGAAACTGTCGTCAGCAAGATTTGCGTTCTCGTAGAATCGCATCCAGCCATGTGAAGCTTGATGCCGACGTCCTGGATAGGGTCCAGAACAGATTTATGCGAAGGGTCGCTACCAAATGCGGCGTTTCTAGATAATCACTTGTGCTCAGGTCCATAAGCCAACTTCATGAGCCTGCTGATAGTAGAAAGCTTCATAAGCTAGCCAGAAAATTAAATCAATCAGATCAATTTCTGGACATTCGCAATAATAACTACGAAGTCCCAGAACCAAAAGTGCTAAGTGTACAAACCGCTCGTATTCGACGGGAGAATAATGTTTCGGCCTAGAGAGTGGCTTGCTTATCTCATAAATAATAATATTACAACTCATTGCTAACAGAGTATTTCATGTAATGTTGTAGGACTTTATTCTGCAATAATGTACACGCATTTCTTCTGCATGCTATCGACACTTCCAGCCTGGCACTCATCCGGCACCACCGTTTTCAGGATCCCATGTGACAACGTCAGCCTATACTGGCAGGACACGTTAAACTGTCTGGTATTTACTTTGGTGTAAACCCATAGAGGACCACAGCGGACCACGTTAGCGTCATGAGACATTCTACTCGAGAATACCAAGTAAACATTGACACGAATGGAACGGTTTGTGTATTGCGTACACGCTGCGATTGTTGAGCCTCGTTCGATTCGAAGCCCAAATGTATCCTGTGGGTTACACAAAACAAACTGCAATCCAACGAGACCATAGTCGACTATGCGGTAGCAGAATATCCCAGTATTGAACAAACGATTGGTTTCGCCCAGTCAGACAACTTGAATCCTCTAATATTCGATATCCGCATACCATAGGGCGGTATAGCTGGGGTCGGCACCCTGCAGTATATATCATTATTCGCGCAGATGACCTTACATTCTACAGTAGGGACCATATTCAACAGACATTGGCCACGCTATCAGCATATGCAAGCGATACACAGAAACGGAAGCTATGAAGTTTAGACAGGCCGAAAGACTTGTAACGAACTACACACTAAACTGAACGGGTAGGAGTTGAAATTAGTAAACACATTTACGTAACTGGGTCTCGAATTAACTGGGTATCCCATCAGGCAGAGCATTCGGTCCACATATTGAGGAAAAGCACCAACGGCGACCACACTAGTCAAAAACTCGCAGATGCTCTGACTCGACACGGCCATTGTTCCCTTCAGCACGAAGATAGTTCCCGTTCAGCCATTATCTTATGGTAGGAACCCAACACCTACCAGTGCTAAATCGAGTGAACTCGGCGACTATTAGTATTGTTATAAGCGGATATTAGGCATGCATGTTTCTGCACTCAATAGACTCATGTAGATATTAGTTGTCACTGCCCTATTCATAGCCTAAATCGAGAAGCATTTTAGACCTCCTGAGACGCCCGCTTATCTTAAGTTAGTGGGTCAATATGAAGGGAAAATGGCAGAGATCGACCAAAACGTTTTCACAACTTTTTCAGGGGCCATGAATAATTCAGAGAAGAAAGGAATACCCAGAGCAAACAAACAAACATGTAATAATAATTGTTGTGAACTTCCTCCGTTGATTTTGCGATTACATTTGTCGACTGGACGCGTTCTATGAACCCGCCGACACTTGTATTTTGTCGAAATTGTAATGTTCTATGCACAAAATACCCAGCTGATGAATGCCACGCTATTAACTCGTTAACAAGATGTACAAGAATCTATTAAAAGTGGGCGACAACTGTGAAATACAACAAAGAATAGCCTTCTTAGCTGGGTATTTTGTGCATAGAACATTACAATTTTGAGAAAATACAAGTGTCGGCGGGTTCATGGAATGCGTCCGGTCGACAAACGGTTCCAGGTGTGATTGATATATTTTGAGACATTTCTGTCTGACAATTCGAGTTCGGCACCGAGTGGCCAAATCGACACTGAACATAAACAAATCCATCATTATTTGATAGTTCATAAGGTTTAGAAACTTAATCCTCTTGAGATACTTTTATTCTCCCCCCATTTACAGAGAGAAGAGCCAAGTGACGTGACGCTCGACGTAATCAGATGTTTGTGGCAACTCGTTGCGAAAAAACGAATAATAATATTTCATATGGTATAAGCCAACCGCAATTACCTTTCCATAGTTATTTATCCGGTTTTGATGCTTGTCCAACGTCGGCCTGTTCGAGTTCTTGCCAGCGGCCGCTGTGCCTGTCGACACATTCAGCCCTGCTCCGGCGTTCGAAGACCCATTCGTTTGTTGATGATTATGATGATGGCTGAAGTGAGTGAGGTAGAGTGATGTCTGTGAGTGTCCCCCTCGAAGTAGTGATCGCTGATTTGGATTTCGTCGAAGCACCGCACGTAAGTATGCATTGCGAAGGCATGCTTGAACCTTCAAATATAAAGTGAACAAGAAAGTTTACTAAGTATCACATCACAGTTTTTGGATAGTTACTTCTAAGCAGAATGAAAACAAATAATAACAATATATACGCCGAATCGATTAATGAACGATCCCTGTTCACTGTTAGCTATTGCAACTTTCCATCTCCTAGGAAGTAGCACATATAAACCGATTTAAGAGAAGCCGAATTTACAAAGGCTGATATTATATGCGCAGTTCGCCTACCGGGTGGGTCACAGCCTAAAGCTTCAATTATAAATGCAGTTCGGGCAAAGTTCCAATGAGCAGCGAACGTTGACAAATGTTTGCTTGTCTTGAGACCGTCGTTGAAACTGCTCAGTAAGAGGCTGATGCTCTTACTGCAATGCAATTGAGAAGGATGCTTTCTATAGGGTTTCGCATACTTTATAATATTAAAAAAACGAATATTTAAACGCACTGCATGCTGTTCAAAGACTCAACGCACAGCAGAGTAAATCCTAGCTGTGCACAGGGGAATTTTGACAATATGACATATAATTTATGTATACGCCTTTGTTAGATCAATCTGTACCTAATACAACGCATTTCAAATGTATAAGCATAAATTACGTTTTTATCAATAGCCAAATTCACTAAGGGGGATATTTGAGCCATACAGCTTGTGTGTGATACTCGCTGCAGGTCATTCCGTGTCGCTGACAGCGACAATACTCTCCTGAATCACTCGTGGTATACGATAGAGAGGCAGATCATCTCCTGACCCGCGTACCGAGTCACGACATGCTAATTAGTCCTGGCACTCTCTTCCCATGCTGCATTTGTCAATATTAGCCGCGCTTCGATCGTATTCATTCAAGATCTTGGCTAGCATAAGAAGAACACCAGCAGCACTAATTTATTCTATTCAACTGTTTTTGTCATGGCACACTTTGTCTCTTATTTGTCAACTCTGCATAATCTGCTGTTTGCCGACTGCGCTACAGCAGATTATGCAGCAGTTATGCAACATGTGCATCACCCAAGGGTAGACAACCCTGCCCCTCCTTGGGCTGACCTTGCACAGTCGGCCCATTTGTCGTTTGAGCATGTTGTGACCGTTCATCGTCAAAGTGCTCGTGCTAAACATGTTTGGCTACTTAGTGGCGCCTATCGCCCAACCGGTGATCGTGATTTAACGACGCTACTCTCGATCGAAGATGTCGTTGGCTGTCATCATTCAGAGAGAGTACTTTTTCGATACGTGGCACAATATCCCTAAGCTTCACTTTCTGCTTTGTTCAGTTGAATCCACCATATGCGCTTTTGGAAAATGTATTCAGCTGAAGTGACGCGGTCCTCCCTTTCAACGACTGTGCGGTATAAGAAAATACGTACGATTTGTGAGGTGACTTGGGAACAGTTCAAAAGTGACGTATAATCACGACTGGAGTAATAATTGATATTATAAATTTCCAACCCCAATTCATCCATGCCCCAAAAATACACTATCCAGATGCTCCACTGAAAATATTTAGGCAAGTACAAAACCAATTTTATTTCGGCTTGATTTATAAAAAAATACGAAACTGTGCTGGGCTGATAATTTCCATTCTCTATAGTTCTAGTGAGAATAGAGGAGATGCAGAAAAAAAAGCTCGCTTGTCCCAAGAAAACCTACAATTGTGAACTTGGTCAGGAAACACGAGTTCAAAGTTATTTTTACCGGCGATTGTTGGTCGTTATTCTCTCTCTCTCTCTTTACCTCGCAGCACAACAGTAGCTCGACGAGTTGGCAACTGTTCGCGATAACATTCGCCACCGATCTCATCACGTCTATGCACCACTCCCTCTCCACCAAGATCCTACTCGCGCACATGTTAACCCCCCCCCCCCCCCTCCGTGTGTGGTGTTACTAAGCAGGTTCACCGTCGTGCAACTTACGCACAACGGTTACTGGCAGCAGCCTCAGGAAGGTCCTCAAGTGTGTGCATCGCACTGAAGTGTGACACACTTCGGCAATCGATCGATCTATCTGGCTGGCTGCGCATCAGTCTGTCTCCAGCCGTCGAGCAGCGAAGACCAGGCAAGCCCTTCGGGTCAAACTAAGCTGTACGCCCTACGTATACCCAGGCGTCCCACACATATGTACAAATTTACGTCAATGCCGTACCGTACGATCCAAGCGTCTGGACTTGACAAATGAAGTGGACATTGCTCCGGAAGTGATGTTGTACACTAAGGTGTTCGGTGAACTGACCTCGCGAATAAATGTCTTACCCTTTAGATCTACTGGTTCCCATTCTGTTTGTCGTTGGCGCCATGAGTTGTTACTGTATCCGTTCTCTAATTTAGCCCTGGCTTACCCAAACTAAGCCCCGGAAACTCGCCCAGCCGTTCGTCTCGTCCGTCCCTAACAAATCTCCTCTATAGTGTTAATAATTTTCATCATCCAACCTGATTTCCTCGCCAACATTATCCCTCTTCACCAAGTTAACAGTTGTATCTTACAGCCGCTGGTATAATGAATGTGGTGTAGTCTAAATCGACAAAACTAAAACGAAATCTATGCCGCAGAAGTAAAAGGAGTATCCAACTCTTATACAAGGATCACTTTGTTTGCTGTACTGCTTTCAACGAGAGCCATATGACATCCCACGTGGCTTAGTTGACCTTTATTCGTGATACACTATGTTTCTGCATGTTGCCAACGACTGAAACCATAATGTAATTAAGTGAAGAAGCCAATGATGTCCTTCGAGCGATATCCAAGTGCGCCTGTTCCTTAGGGACTCACTTCTTAGCACTTACCTCCGAGTTCATGAAGCAGTAGATTACAGACACGAAAATCCCCTGCAAGGAATCAGTGTCGAATTCTTAGTCCCTCATCGCGTTAAGCTAAATAGCCATATCTGTTCTGGGGCACATAGAGTCCTATTTAACGTTATGGTTTATTATTCATATAATTTGTAAGAACAATTGGCAACAATTGTACTCCCGGAACGTATACTAACAATTAAGAGGGTATCACATTAATCGAAATATAAGGCCCCTCTTAAAGGAGGTTCCATCCATCGTCCCGGTCTCTAAGCCTGCCGCGCAAAATTGAAATCGTGTTCCCTGTTCGTATATCTTACATATACATATATACGTAGCATATGCACATATGTATATGCATAAATCCATATGCACGTATATATTTGCATGTATGTCTAGATCCACGTGCACATATATATATATATATATATATATATATATATATGCATATATACATAACATATGCACATATCCGTATATGCATAGCATCCTTCACCATAAATCTATTACATGATCGTTAACATTTAGTGTTGGTTGACGGGATTTGTGTTTGCGTGCTGACATCAATTTCATGATACTATATAGACTGAAGAAATGTGCATGTTGATGTACAGGATTCAGGTTGTTGACACCGAATGATGTTTCGACGCTGTCTGCGATGAATGTCAGTTTATGTCAGAAAATTCTAATTGTTGCTAACGTGGGGCCGTTAATGTTGTTTCTACTTGAGGTTACTTGGCATATTGGGCGTATATTTAGCCTACATGACGTAGGTTCTTCCTGATGACTTTAATAAGGCCTATACCCACCTCATGTTGTCATGGAGTAGGTTTCGCGAGCCGTGTTTGAGGTCAAACATATCACCCGAGACCAAAAAGTATGCAAAATATATATGCAAGGAAACGTCAAATATTCTCGAGCTGTAATGCCAGTTTTAATCGAGAACAGCGTCCCTAGTATAATCGAATATCGTGGTTGGAATATCTAGCTTGGCGTAGTTTCGTGTATTACGGATGGTAACTTTTTGGTAACGGATGGTAACTTCTCTTCTTCTTTATACAGTGGCGAAAACGCCACAGTGTAAAAGACATGTCTTGGAACTACCAGGTTAATTTATAGGAACATAAATCAATTTCGAATGAAATCTAATAAACCTAAATAATATAAAAAATAATAATGTAATAAAAAAAAATAAGGTTTGTTTCTTTGCTTGAGTCGGTGTTCGTTTGTGAAAAGAGTTGAGAATTTTGGAAAATAGTCAATGTGAAAGTTATTATATGCAACTCATTACAAGTGCCTTAACATTTGATCGATATCGAAAATTAAAAGTGGTGTTGTTCGCAATGGGAAAAAGAATAACTTCATTAGAGTGCCAGACAATTTAAATAGCGATTTAAATAGCGTAATCGCAGCTAAGCAGCGGCATTACCCTGCAACAAGGTAGACGGTGCAGGATAATGGAAAAACAGCAGAAAGGTAACGGGATGGAAAGAACCGAAGTAATAAAATTAGTGCAGTCCAAATCTTATGTATTTTCAACCGATCGTGTAGTTACATTATGCTCAGCTCTCAAGAGCGCATGCATGAGCCTGTAGAAGGAGCAGGGATTTGGCCCATACAGGACTAGAATGTGTCAGCCACCATATGATATGTTGGAACCATAAACAGCACTGCCCTATTCTAGCTCGCCATGGGAGGGAGACCGGATATGCCAAAGCGTTGATTATTATTATCATATTATCATCGATAAACGATAGATGCTTGTAACGTCAGCGCGGTCGTCTGGAAGACTGCTCCTTTACTGTAAAGGGTCGAGGGCCTCAGGTTGAAGATGATAACGAAATGGATACTTAATTTGTGACTTAGTTGTCAAATTTTCGACAACCAGAGGTCGCAATGTTGTATTTCGTACAGTAGGAATGTATGTCTCGAGTGGAATCATGGTTCTAATGACGGTATTCGCGTTCATATAATGTGAAAAATACTCAAGTCACGCGGTTTCCTGCTATATGCGTGGTTGCATACTTAATTTACAACTTGTTAGTCTAAATGATGGTCCTGTGTATCATGTCAGCGCGAAACACGGGAAGCAGAAATAGAGTGAATATTTACAAGCACTGCGGTACTCTAGGCGTAATTGTGTTCGGGCCAAGTAGACACAGTTCGTAGACTAAAGTCTATAATAATAATAAGAGAAGTAAAGTATAATAAAACAGTCGGCGTTATGACAAGAAGGCAAATTCAAGCCCAATGTGAAAGCGCATCATCGGCTTCATCCACACGCACTTAACTTTCATGTCACTATAATTAAATTAAAATCTAACCTGTCATAAATAATTAAGTTAAAGCAATGGTCTGCCATATGGAGATGATGCGAGCAAATTGTGTTCGAACAAATTCGGGCCACACGAAATACAGCTAATATATGAAAGACTTGTTGAAATGCTAGGCAACATTGCATAGCTATGGAAGAAATGAATAGATTGATCGAAGGGCAATATTATAATTGATGTATTTGCTTCTGTGATCGGCTTTAGAAGAGAGCCTTTTTTTGATTACTATGAATGAGCTCAAATCGCTCACCGTGCTGAAGCACTAAGCTATTTGAATTTACGCAGCCGTAATACCGAAATGTATTATAACCATTCACTTCTAAAAAAGATAGTTGGAAAAAATTAATAAAATATATTTCTCGTCTACGCTTCTTGTGTTTCTATCTATTGTAAGCATACTCATATATAGTCTCAATAATGATACTGTTCCGTATACAAGGCCTTTTTGGTCTGAAAGTTGTCACGCTTTCTGGTGGCCATGCGGCTATTCGCGGCCACCATAACACAATAGTTCTACAAACTAACCAATCGGTGAGAGGCTTTTAGGGGCACCTTAATGAGGTTGTTTATCGAACACAGATCTTTCATAGAAACTATACGTTGTAAACGCAACCCTCGCGTCGTACGAAGTAAGTGATCATATATTCTATTATGGGAATCAAACCTATAATTATCGAATCAGCGTGCTGAAGCACTAAGCTATGAATTTACGCAGCCGTAATGCCGAAATATATTATATCGATTCACTTCTAAAAAAGATAATTGAAACAAATTAATAAAATAAATTTCTCATCGATCAATATATTATCTCTATAACAGTTTGTCAACACTTCCATGAAGCTTTCTTACGTTAGCTGTGTTTCTGAGTTGTCCGAATTCGGAGTCGGAGACAATTTGCCCACATTGACTTAATCACTTATGACAGATTAGATTTAATTCAAATTGGACTGGCGTGAAACGTAAGTGCTGGGGATGGAGCAGGCGGTGCGTTATCTTGGTGGATTGTATTTTGGCCTTATTGACATAACATCGATTGTTTTCCGATCCGTATGTTTTCGAAGCAACAGGTGGTATAGACTTACAAACTCTAACGCAAAGCTAGTTCTTCAATCCAACAAAAGCAACATATATGTATATGATTTCTTGGTAGGATTAAAGCCGTGGAGCTGGTAAGATTGGCCATCACATCACACAGGGGTAACAGTTAAACAGTTACAAACCACGGTTTATGCTAAAGGAAATTACCTTTATATTGCCAAAATAGATATGCTGAAAAATAAAATCAAGTACCCATAGTGGTGTTGATTCAAGCAAAGCCAAATCCAGACTATTTTTAAATATATAAATTATTAACTCATATTAATGAACGATGCTTTGTATTTTCTCACGTATGATCCCTGAGAATTTATCACACGTCGACATTTGGTCGGTATCTCTTGCACACCCTTCATATAATCTCCGTGGAAGAAGTGATTTACTATGTCCACTGTGTACTTGCTTGGAGCTCGTTCCAGTTTTGATAGTTGGGCGCCCTCGATCTCCTCGTCAATTTGTCCAGAGGATTGCGGGTTTCCACATCTTTTGTTAGGATTTTCACAATTTGATCTCTCTTTCGGCTAGAAACTCGTTAATAACAGCGGCTCTGTCTGGATGAACATTATCGTAAGGAAGCCACGCACGCGTTCACGTTGTTTGCGGCAAGCCACGTATCCAGATTTTGTACCAAAAAACGTTCTTATAAATCTCCCCGGTAACCGTGGTTATCGAAGGAGGAGGAGCCGATAGAACAAGCCGATTCGGTCGAAATTCATGGCCATAGTCAGCATTATTCTTTCGCCGTGAATCTTGTCACACACCTCTCAGCCACTTCGTCTGGGTACGAATGTTCTTAATGCTGGCTCCTGTTGATCCATGTCTCATGAATCTTAAGAGTACGTTCCAGGTTTGCATCCGTCTTAGCATAATACAGTGTAAGTTCTATTCACAACGAATAGACGCAGGAATCTACCAACTTCACCAAATTTCAGCGAATTAAGGGACTGCGCTGTTCTTGCAGAACAACGGATTTGATAAAATATCCCTGTTCTTCGAAGGAAATAGACATTTGAGTTTTTCCTTAAATCCCATTGGCCGAAATTCAGGCCGACGCTCAGCCAACATTTTTACGCTACTGATTTTGGCATTGCTTCATAAGACGGACCCCAAGACCTACTTAACCTGGCCTGCACCCATTATGTAATTATCGCATTGACACTTCGCTAACCTGTGATGATTGAAGAATGCTGTTGGTGAGCATATACATATTTTTAAGTCTGGGTTCCGCTTCTTGTGGGTTGATGCAGAACAAGAGATGAGTCAGCCCAAGTAGCGGGAACAGCAGTACGGTCGCCTTGATCGCCTTCCTGGAGTTGAACCTGCGCAGGTTAGGTTAAATCGCCAACCACAAAGGCAAATAAATGCGCCTAATAACTCGCCTAGCAACGTTCAATAGGCCTTGACAAGCCGCTACGATTGGATTGTAAAGAAGATGATCCATGGGGACTCCCGCCTCCCAGCTTAATTAATCATTAACTTTTCGTAATGCGAGACTAAATAAAATCGCGTTGGTTCAACAACTCGTTGAACAGGGGGGGGGGGGGCATGTAAGTACAACCTTATTACTTCCTAGTTCAAATCGCAAATCTAAAATGAAGGCACAAATTATTTTTTAACTATCTTTGCAAAAAAAATCATGTAGCTTTTCAAGCAGACTTACTTGAACTGCGTGTTTTCAACAGATACAGCCTTCACCCTTGTGACGAGTATTCGGATGATGTTTACGAGAAACATGAAATTTACCTGCAAATTTACAATATTATCTCATTTATGAATTCAATATTTCCTGTTCCAATTAAACAGGGCTGTCCAATATAGCGCAACCACCTACTAAGGGCCTCCCACCCTTGCATCTATCTGCTCACGAGTAAGCTGATAGTCTGTCAACTATTGATAGTCTATCAAAGATTATCTGTTGAGCAATCGCCCCCGCTCCGTAGTCTAGATAGACGGACGAGTAAGGATACCTAACATTATACCATACAAGTAGTGTATAAGCTTTACTTATACTGAATTACGGTATTTCGACATCATCCCGGGGCCGTTTCTGCGACAGGGGCTCGTTCGTGTATCAACTGCAGACACCCGCAAGACAAAGAGTTGCAAGTCTGTTTTAAAGAAGAGTTTTCGTACGACAGGTGGCCCGATCAATAAACAATGTCCTTTTTAAATTAGCCCATAGAAAAACTAATTTACATGTTAATAGCTAAAAACCAATCTGCCAGGATAATTTGTGAACCTGGCTTGCGTTCCACTGTTTCACTCTGATGCCCTATGGTTTAGGATGATTTTACGTGTAGCACTGGGTAGGCGAAGCTTCGATTTTCGCAAGGGCTGAAACTCGTCAATAAGAATGCGTCGGCTCAAAGGTTTGTGCTCACAGCTTGACACTGAGAATCAATTCAATGTTTAACGTATACTTGTGCCTTCAGCACCTTCCGTGTCCGCATCGTCAACGGGACAGTTCGTCAACAACACATACGACCCAATAACAACATCACCTCATGGTTCCAAACTTAATGGGCCGTTGTTGGGCCGTAACTTAATGGGCCCTACTCTTTAACACCATATAAAAATGTGTGTTACATACGTATATGCACATAAGTTTTCCCCGCTCTCGTCGGGGTGCGGCGAAATGACAAATATTTTAAAATTGAAATGCATCAAATTTAATAGATAGACAGCTTCGTGTTATTTGTACACTAATAAGGGGCGTGCACACGTTAGCTTCAGGGTGCCCACAATTACCATTTCGTCTATTATACATAACCGTATATCGGCCTAGTACAAAACGTGTCGATCGTTTTTTATTGTATTTTCTCGGGATCAATTTTTCATCATATCATGACAGTGGCTTTGTATTCAGGGCATCTGGGAGAAATTACCCTCAGGGGATATTGGTATAGTTCTCTGGCATATGCAGCGAAAACGGATCGGTATTGGGCTCGGTGTTCGATGAAATATTTGGAGATCATCGATCAAACGGATCATGAACCATTCGCTATATGGAAACCTCAACGTTTCTGGCCGGCGAAAGATGACCCGGTATGGTCTCACAAGTGGCGCCGAGTGCATTTCAACCAGTCACTTCCCTTTTTGCTTGATCTGATCCTCTCAGAAACCGACGCGCATAGATCGCTGTAGCACTAGCTTCGCAAGTTGGACAAATCCGCTTAGGCCGCACTTTGAACACGTACAGATACGAGCCATGTCAACGAGACAGTCAATGTCATCACGTCTGCCATCCCAAAAATCGTGTGTACGTGTGTGTGAACGTATGTACTTTGGAAATGGAGCAGCGACCAATTTAGCGCTATATATTCGTGTTATGTGTGAATCATCCCATGAGTTTGATGTGAAGGGAGTTAGATTCAATGTACCAGAATATAGAGGCGCAGTGATTACAGTGGGACCGTGGGGACACTACGAATTCCGTGACGACTGCTGAACAAGGTGATATTATAGTATGCCTAGTGGTATCAAGTTTAGTCCAAAACTGCCGTAGGTACAAGAGCCGTTTCAGCAATTCATCCAAGAGAGAACTGTATTTTCATAGAAATCTCGTGATTATAAAGTAAGGGTTTGAATGGCGCGGTATTGCTTTTTGCATTGCTTCCTAACACCTACCCCTTTTAAATGAAAATGCGCAATGATGAGAATCGCACGCGTGTACCTACGTGTCTGGTCCAGTTTCAAGGAACACGCGAATGCACTACGCCACCGGGCTCAGCATAAAGTAAAGGTCTATATTGACCGGGCTGACCTTCTCAGAAAACATTTGTTTATCTTTATGAGGTGGCTATCAAAACCTTGATAACGCATATATATATATATTATAGATCTATATAACGCATATATATTATAAGTTATTAGCGCAGTTTATAGCGATTTGGATGTGTGCCGGACTGGAATCTCAATCAATCGAGAGATTCCGGAGTTGATCGCCAGCTGAGGTTGACTGATTTTTCTAAATAAATAATAAATATTTAATTTAACCCTCCTAATTATTAATATACATTCACTTAGATAGAATTGTTGCCCAAATTAATTAATGAATAAATATATTTTAAAATTATTTTTCGAGTTCTAATATCGCTGTGAAGATACCTAAGCTGTTCGAGACTGAGGGTCGCCGCTATTATATTGTCACACAAGAACTATTTGTCAAGCAAGGTCTCATAGATTAGTTGACTGCGCCACTTTTATTTGAATAGGTTCACGATTCTCAACCGTAAAAAAAGACGTCTGCCGACTGAATGACTTAAACGCCGAAATGAATACACCATTCTAAGTCATCATCATGCCCAGCTATGTAACTGCGAAATTCTAGTAAAAACAAATAGTTTAGTTTGCGAAAAACAACCAAATAAGCGGGCCAATTATATTTATTTAAATGTAGCCGTGATAATGGCCCACGCCTCCGCTTTCTCAGCTGTTTTTATAGGCATGTCTACTTTGTGTAAACCTGTAATCAGTGGTCCATCTACCTTGTTTTTTTTTTAATTATACCAACAATAACATCCGTATTGATAAGCACAATGCTGATAAATGATTATGATATGCTCTCACGATGTTTCCACTGTGTCCGTATCATGGTCAATATTAGTTGATTGCGCCGTGCTTGGCCTATGCTGGGTGGAGTAGAGGCAACTATATTATACTATCCGCTATCAGAGTCGTACTTGCAGTGAACAGTTAGCTGACAGTGTATGAGACCTAGTAACTTCGTTCGCAGACCCTCATTACCGACGAATATATCTATTATATAACAGTAAGGCCATATGGGACTATACCCAGAAGGCACCTATTGAGAGCACCGCTACTTAAAATATACATCAATCGGACTGTTGAGCTTTGGTTCTCTGTAATAATATGCTGTTCTCATTAAGTATGAAGTATGAAACAGGGGTGATTAAACAGAAGGTAATTATTGTATATCTAAGTTTATATAGAGGTCATGGGAGGAAGGAAGAATATTAGACTTACAATAGAGTAATTCTATGTGTAATATATGTATATATATATATATATATATATATATATCTAGAATTTTTTTAAACCGCTTTAATAGTTATTTTAACTTTAATCAGAAATATTAAAAATTCACACGCTGTCCAGGAAAATGAAGAGGCGGAAGGGATCAGCATAGTTTCATTTCTCGTAGTTGGAAAAGAAACCTTATGGAAAATGAACTTTTGCATCGAAAAATGATCAAATATGATCAATGTATATATCATCAAAGTGACTAAATTGGATGGAAACTTTCTATTATACCAAAAATTAATCCAAACATTTCTTTTCGGCATGTCAGTTCGGTTTCCGTAGGTCCCGGTCTACAGAGCTCGCTCTTGGCCGTCTTTGGCAGGAGATCTCTGATACCATCGAGAACAACAAATTGTGCTTAGGTGTTTTCCTTGATGTATCCGCGGCCTTCAACTGTGTATCTCACTCATACTTTCTGCAGATGTTGGAACACGTGGGCTGCGCACTGGCTGCTGTTAGGTGGTTCCAGTCGTATCTCTCGGAACGGAGGCAAGCAGTTGAGTCCACTTGGAGAGTTGTTGACATCGGGACGCCCCAAGGTTCCATCCTGGGGCCATATATGTTCATAATTATGATCAATTTTATCCTACTGAAGATTAGTATAGGCACTTTCTGTAAGACAGTGGCGTGTGCGGACGACACGTCACTTTTATTTCGTATTTCTCCAACGGCTACCGAGACGGAAATTCAGCTCGCTATGTCCAAAGTTGAAGACGTTGTGCGGTAAATTGCGAGTTTTGGGCTTGTTATCAATGCTAGCAAGACACGGATAACGCTCTTCCGTCCACCCCAAAGGTCTGTCTAGATTCAATGCGTACACCTGTGTGGTATGGTAGTTCTTATGTCCCCAAAGGTTAAATGTTTAGGCTTGACGTTTCAAAAGACGCTTTCGTGGTATGACCATGTGTCCACTCTTGTTCCTAAATGTTATGCGGTTATCGCATCTCTCCGTCGACTTAGAGAGGTAGGTGTTCCGGTCGCTGGGTCGCTGCTGGGCTATAAAGCGCTACTGATCCCACTGTTATGTTACGGTATCAGAATCTTTTTTTTTTTTGTTACGGGGGGTTTCGGGAACGCGTAATGCACATGCGTGACAGAACAGCCTCTTGTCACCTAGTGTGAGACTCTTAAACTCACTAAAACCAGTGTTCCCCCCCACCCCTAGTTGGTTTGGAAGCAATACTTCAAACCAACGGGTGTTGAAGCTCTAATCTCCCGTCATCCCACCCTCCAGGGGTACGCCATCAGCCTCGGTGCTATCAGTGGCTGTCTCTCCCATTATCCCTCCCCTTTGTGATTCGGGTACCGGGTTGTGGCTCTCTCCCCCGTGGTCAGCGCCGAAGCGCGCCCATCGAACCTTTTCGAGCTCCTCCTTGGCCCTCATGATGTCCCCAAACCATCCGGTGACCTCTTCCCACGCGTCGCAGGAAGTCATCATGTGACTCACCATCTGCCCAATCGTCGTGCCTCGATCGCAGTAGGGCGCCTGCTCCTCGGTTCCGCCAGCGCTGTGCATTCGAGAAGGGTGTGTTCGACCCCGGGTATCAGAATCTGGGGGGCGGTGATTAAAGGTACACTTCACAGAGGGGAAGTCATCCAAAATGACGCTCTGAGAGTGATATTTGGACGTAAACGCAGGGACTCTGTCTCTGATCTGATGAAACAATTCGAGCTGCTGAACCTGAGAGACATCTGTACAATGCAGACGGCAGTCCTTGCTTTCAAAATCCAACGTGGTATGATACCCGAAGACATCCCCTTCCCTATAGTTACTACGGTGAAACGCTCGACCTGGCGCCCGACGGCGTTTATGATGCCATTTACCATCAAAGAGTCTAGCCGCGCCTTAGCCTATCGTCTACCGTTCGTCTGGGGCTCGCTCCCTCGCGAGATTCGTTCCCTCACTACAGCTAAAAAGTTTGCCTGTAAAGTGGGGAGGTATTTGGTGGGGAAAGACTGATAGGTATATAATGTGTGTTAATTTGCGTGCGCTTAACACGGCAACAGGAACTAACTTGTGATTATTTCGATGATTCACTAATACTAACATACAAAGTGGATGTGGTGTATATATGTACACATTGTATTGGCTGTTTGACTTCATATTCTGCTCGACTGCGTTGAGGTCACACATTTGTGTCAAATGGCAATAGCCAAACGAGGTGCAATCAACCTTTTTACTTTTTTAACGAGAACTTAAGCATATGTATGCATATTGCAGTTCCGAGAATAAACGTTTGATTATGATATGATACATATGAAATTTTCCCGATATCTACTCAAACTTTCGGTTAAGTGAATACGAAGTTATTAAAGAGTGAATTAAGTGCTTTTGAGAAAAGTACAGATGTAACATTATTTGATGTGAAAGCAGGAAGTTGTCTCGCAATTGATTATAGTTAATTAGATATGCAGGTTTGAAGTAATTTTTGTAAATTGCAAACGTTAATATTCCGCGTGAACTAGAAAGCTCGCTTTGATATTATTGTAAAATAACGGGAATTCGGGAAAAGATTCAGCTAGCGATCGCTTTTGCTCGTATGCATATATATATACATATATATATATATATACACACGCGCACCATCGACAAAAATTAATATTCATATATTGTTGTCCCTATTCGCTATATATGAAAACTGTCTTCGAACGGAGGATATCTAAGGGCCAAGATTTTCAGATTGAGCCTCAGTCCTATACCTTTTCAATGAATCCTTGAGGAGTTGGCAGGATATCACTAAAGAACTGAGATTCTAGGCTTTCTAGTGTTGCAGTCATGTACAACTTGGGCGTATTGACGGTACACATCACGTTAAAATCAACTAACGAGACATCGGTCGAAGCTGAAGAAACATTTTCTTTGCTTAAGGATAGGATACATGATTCCGAATTTTACTCACAACACCGTTTCTGATTCTCATACAATTTCCTGAAAGGCCTTTTTAGAAGGCGAACGCGTTTCGACGATTCACCCAGAGTTACCTCATTTACAACTATGATGGTAAATACGAATGTACCACATTTCAAAAGAAAAACCCACACATCATTCCGCTCTCACCTTTTACCCCTCTCGCTCGTTCTTGTCTTGGCCTGTTTACAAAGTCCCAGCGACCCCGCTTCATGCGGCACTTTTTAATGCCGCGAACGATTCAACTGCGAAAATGAAGCTCTGCTGCTGCATTTGCTTTGCGAATGTTACTAATGTCTTATTTGAACAAACTGTACATTTTACATTTGTTTCTGAAAACTATAGGGTCATTCACTCCATATGTGACAATCGCCTCATATGTAGCTTCGCATTTATGATAGCATGAGGTGAAAGCAAGCTTAATTGAACTGTATTTAATTGCATTGACGGTGGGGCATGACATTTTGCGGCGTAGCGCTTTGTTAACTTGAGGAAAGTTAACGGAGTCGTTAAACCTTGCAGGTGAGACCTGTACCTTAAGCAACAATTCCAACATTGTTTAAGGATTACGAGGCCATGCTTCTTAAGTGTTGCCCACAATAGGGGCGCGGCACCCACAGTACATCATGGTAAAATTCGGCATTGCAACATGCAACCGCTGTTATCGATAAGGCAATTCTACGCTTCTTGGACCTTCACATGTGCACAAGTTGAGCATGATGCGAATGTCTCACCTGCAAAGTGTTATCGAAATTGTCTTCCTTCAAACGTGGCAATATAATATATATTGCCACGTTTGAGGGAAAATATGATATTTATCAGTACGCTTTCCGAAACGTGTGTTACACGTAAGGGTAGTTTTGCAAAAGCTCTGTTGTGGCTGCTTCGTGAAGTGAGCGAGAGAAATATCCTATTGATTATCTTGTATCAAAGAGATTCAGCAATACAGTTCATTCGGCTATATCCATGGTTTGATCAGATAATGTAAGCGTTCACGAAGAGAGGTTTATTTTCAGCGACTAAGTCCTTTGCGGCTTTGAAAGATGTCGCATAGATGTTTCGCGTTTTCGCTGCAAATTTGTAGTTATGATAGTTATAGTTATAATAGTTATGATATTATTATAAGTAGTAATCAAAGCCAAGAGCAAGTCGTAAGCAGAACGATGTGTAATTCAATTCAATCGTGATTTGTTCACGGAATCGTATTTATACAACGCTCAAGTACTCGCAAATAGATATCGAAAAGTGAGCGTAACAAGCCATTTCATGCAACGAACTTGACAATAGTTAGAAATTCTTAAGATAAGTATACAGTATACGGGCATATAATCAGTTACCGGGTTAACACAACAATCCAACGGCAAGATATAATTATTGCGTTTTTACAAATCCCTTCATTACGCGGGTAAACACTTTCGCTGAGGTGAAAGCCTAAATCCTGTAAGGAAGTGACGCGGCAGGCGGTCCACAAGGGCATGGCGATTAGACTCTTTGACAGGCAATGACATCACCGACCGAGAAGCGATTGGCAATCACGGTGATCGGAAGGGAGATACTTTCTTCTGGAATGATACCCTTATACATCATAAAGGCTAGGACGGCGGCATGGACCGTGTACCAAATGCCAACTGGCAAAAGGCTGTATTCGTCGAAGAGGTCGGAAACGGATTCTCTCTCCCTCTCGTCTGCTAGAAACGGTCCTGGCTACATCGTTCTTGATGATCTCGACGTGATGAAGTATCGTAATATTTATGAAGTGTCGTCGAACTTCGGTAAATGCGTTTTGACTATCCTGGAACGAGGTCAGCTCAAAGAAATATCAATAGCATAGACCGTCCCTTTACCAACGACGCTCTCATAGAAATTCTCTAGCAGCCAGAACCAGAGTTTTGATGAAAAAGTTGGGAATCGTATACCTCAAGCAATATAAAAAGCCTATTTTTCAGGTTTTTTCAAGTCGCGTTCATGGATTTTGGTAAAGTTGGTGTCTTCGAGCGCACGTGGGAGTAATATACTCTAGCTAAAAGTAAATTGGAAAAGAACATAATAACAATTTGGGTAAATGATGTGTCTAAGTTGTAAAATTGAGTATACTACGTACTTTCGTTGGTAGGCTGTTGTTGTGAAAGGCCCCTAGCCTATTTGCCATAAGCAGACACTTCTCGTCCGATATCCATCCGCTTTTGCTGAAAGCTTATGAGCTTTCGAGCGATGTCAAGGCTAACTCTCAGGAATAACCCAATGGAAGTACTACGAGCCAATATGGGAGGCCCGATTAAAAAGGGAAGCTTGATAAAACGCGAGACGCCGAACTTGTCTCGTCGATCCGACGTGGATCTGGCCTTGCGTAACACTTGTAGAACACCGCAGCCCCGAAACGCCACAATATGCACGTATGTCAAATATATTATGAGTAGATTGTGCATATTACGAATATCGAGGATTACTCACTACAACTAATAACAATAACAAAGAAAGCAGCGACATCAGCAGCAACTCACAATGACGGCAGTAAGCCGAGGGGCGATGATTAGCCAGAGCCAGGACGAGTAGACGTAACCTTCCCAACAGGTGGACGAGGCCATCTCTTCTTCCATCTGGAACGCCCACGGGATACAGAAAGCGAGGGGGACTCCTGGATGTGAATGGATACAACAGAGGAAACTGGCCATTAATTATTTCTGTCACTTGGTCAATCAATCGGCGATAAGCTCACCATATATTTCTGTCTCGTTTATTTTCGGTAGTTCCTCATTATTTTTAGCCTAATTGCATTTGGAATTAATTAGATGCAAAAGCGCGCACAGCCTCTATACATTTATGTAAATTAATGATCGGACGGCTACTGCGATAAGACATAAGCAAATACAAGTCTGTTACGCAATAAGGCAGTGGTTTGTGGGTGATGAAGCTCTTAAACCTACATGACCTTAAACCTACCTAGGTTGGGTGTTAGGTTTTCTAGCGCCACAACCCTTCTTACGGTTAGACAGACACCTATGATTTTCGTGATCGGCCATTAGTCGAACCGACAAAGTGATTTCTCAGAGGGATATTCTTAGTAGATATCTAACCCTCGGAAAATTCGATATTTTGGCTACTCTCGGTGTCCCAATATCTGCACAGTGGTCCACGACGCCATCATCTATTAGCACTTATTCACCTTGTTCTTTCCGTTAAACACGGCGCGCAGAAGTATGTCAAACGTTTGCTAGCGCTAAATACCCATATTTGGGTCATTCGTTGCACCCGAAGCGACTGGACACTGGATTATTGGTAATATCATGATTATTCTTTTATGAGCAAAGACACGAGTGCACATAGAGATGCGGTGGCTGAATGTCTAAATAGAAAATTAAGAAGAGAACAGAATTAAAGTGATACTCTTCGCCTTATCAATAAGCATCGATCCACTGAATTCTTAACAAATATACTTTACAAGTGGAGACTATCGTTAAGGAGACTAGGGTTTTAGTTCTACCCATGGTAAGTATAACACAATTTTAATAATATTATAAAAAAAATCATATTTATGTATTGATAAAGCGGGGATGCGTCCAGCTGATCCTCTAACATTTAAAGGTTCGACCATACTATGTGGCGTACATCGATCCAGTTATGTACCGATACAAGTTCGTATCTTCGCACGCACATTTTTATAGTGACAAATATTTCTTTCGACTTGTGAGAAGCTGCTTTCTGAGAAAGTACCCGGTCGTCTGTTTCGTTCGAGAAACACGGTTAACATAGGAAGCTTCTATGCGTTATATCATAGTAGCAGAACCGCAGGACGACACGATAAGTATAGGTTGACGGTAGTGTCTAACAGTCGACTCGGAAAAGTAACTCTCCTTTTCAATTTACACGGAAGGAAACTTTTATCTATAACACAAAAGATCGCATAGTCTGGATAAACCGATATAGGTGGTGGAGCTCCACGGTTGCAAACCACCGCCATATGGGTAGAAGTCGAAGGCCCAGAATTTAAGGGTCTATTGGCTTTGAAAAAGATCTATTATAAGTTCTTAGCAGCAAGACAAGGCGAGAAAAGCATGCACCTATTGATCACAATCTCATGGACATAACTGATAGATGTGGATTCTGCGGAGATTGGCAGACTGGTCTCGTCAGAAACACAGTCGTTGCGGGCGTTGCAAATGGAACTTATTTGTCATGAACTGCTAAATGGCTCGGATATCGCCTTCGCCAAAAACCATGAAACTGCCTAATCACCTGAGTGAGAGCAAGACTTTGGAGGGGCAAATCACCCAGAAAAGCAAGTTATCCATTTGTAATGTCTCGGTCGTTGTGAATTCACAGCGCGAACTGAACATTGGCTAAATTAATGGTCGATCTCGACACTATGGAACTCTTTACCCAAACATATTTGGGTTCTTATGGTTAATAGTTTAAATGTACGCCGCCCAACCTGGACAGTGCTATCATATGGTGGTAAGGGTCATACGAAGGTCGCTACAGGTAAATGCACCCTGTAGACCAAGGAGACAGCGGATTGACGCTGAAACTGGACACAGGATCCGATATGAATATGCACGTTTCAGCTTAGGGATTTCAAACGGATCCGTCCAATACCCGAGCTCCAGGATTTCTGATTCACAGCCAGTGTGTTGATGCACAGAATAGCTAGTGGAAATATATATATATATATATATATATATATCGGGTAACAAAACTCAGCTTTGCTTTAGGTTGAGGCCTAGAGGAAGTTCGGCGTAGGTGCAGGGTCAACCATTAGATGTTCACGAGGGGGAAACGATTTGGAATGCAGGCAATAGCCAGCCGTGATGACGAGGTCCGCCCCCAAAAGATTGACGAAAGATAAGTTGCCAACCCGAAAGGTGTTGTACACGTTGGGAAAAACTACGAAATTGACCTTGTGCGAGAGAGAGAGAGAGTTCGACTAGCTACCAAAGTTGGCGGTAATAGGGGAGATTAGTTTGATTGTTCCAGCAGGAGACAAATCACCATGACGTGACCCGCTCAGTGACGTGTCAACCAATCGCTACTTTGGCAAGAACAGGTAAAGGTTCGCTATTATTGCAATTACGATAACAAAATATGACTACGTTGCCGCTCATATCATAGGATTCTATATAATAATATAATGATAGTAGCCTGTCGTCTTTCAACTGTGTCACAGAGGTCAAATATTCATGATCCATCGTCTATTTGATAAACACGTTCGTTGTACAGATTTTTGAGAACAACGTCAATGATACCTGAGTCCGTATCGTACTTTCGATAGCACAACTAAAGGTCTTATACCTGCATATGGGCTTGTGTATCACAGGAATCTATCTGTTAAATGATCGACACGTTGATTGTAGTGGTACAAAATGAACTTGCCCGCATATATATATATATATATATTAACAGTGGCTATGATGTTGAACGTGTTCTAAAATGTTATTGTTGCTGTTGTCATTTGTAACACTTTTCTGATACGTACCCCACCCGATGAAGTGGTAGAGTTTGAAGGGTGCGGGCTTCGTTTGAAAGATGGACGTGGTGATTCTCGAATGAAGTAGAAGTCCCTCGACGAACATCCAGTTGATCGATGACGACGATGAGTACATTTTGAGCACCAGGATTGCTTTACATAACCACGGCTAGATGTAACGAACGAGGAGTCCAACAGCAACGAAGCGAATCGAATGTACGATCATCCAAGACGAACATTAAAAGGGGAGGAAAGGACAAACGAGTCAATTGCGACATTCACCATTCAAATATAGAATAATGTAGTGGCATTCCCGTTCTGAATCATAAATGAAGCACAGCTGCTTCCTATAGATTTACTATAATTAAGCGGATCTTATTCACATTAACAATTGTCGCCCCACATTGTAGACTATTACCTTGCCTACCGACTGCGAACAATCTGGAGCCCACGTTCTCCGGAGATCAGTTCACTTCTCACGACAATGAGAAGGTTTAAGAAGGCATTCGAAAAACGCGTATGCAAATTTCGATGTGAATTGTATCTTCATTTGCTATTGGTATCTTTGTCTCAAGACTTATGACTGCGATGATGCCATTGTAAGCACAATGTAATGTGTCCAGCGGCTTAGCTGTTAGCAATGTTTGTGGATACAGTGATATGTTCCAATGTTTATTGTGTACTGTGATGTTTTCAGTGTTTTTGCCATAGTGCATATATTCCAATCACCGATGTTCTAATTGTCCAGTACATTGTTACTCTTGTTTGTCCTATTTTTAACAAGACTGTCAGCACTAATAAGCGTTAATAGTTTCGTCAATACAGCAAGTTTTGTGTTTTTTTTGTATCGTTGTGTCAAAAAACTGTATTGTATTACAAATATTCCATGGTACAATTAGCCTAAAAATCGAAAGCATTGAAATCCAATCTGACAATCAATTACAACATAGAGCTTTTGTAAACGGCACTATCATGTTTCGAACTACATGTCAAGCCCTACCGCCGGTTTGAACAGACTTTTTTTTATCTTTCATGCAATAATATATTATAGATTGGGAGATAACGTTGTGATTATATATGCCCGTGATGTCAAAAACTGCACGAGCCCATATTACAGTTTGCCCCACACCAACAGCCACAACAGCAACAGTTGAGTATTTATTATAAAAACAAACACTTCACCAAAGTTTGGTCAAGCTGTAACACTACTCAATAATTCGATTCACAAAAAATGACCGTTCGCATTTTTTTTCTATGATACGAACAACTTACAATTTGTCGGATGAGTGCACCTGCGTCCTCCTCGTCGCCGGAGTTGAGGGCAATAGGCATCGAGAGTGAAATGAGCATCACTGAGTTGATCATCAAGGAGACGACGAGATTTAAATGGACTCGGGTACGACTGCAATGTAAAGATCTGGTACACACAACGAATGTGAAATACGCGGAATATTAGATAACTGGTGTAATTTAGGAAAATCCATTCAAATAGATACAGATACTACTGTCTATTCTATTTAAGAGTAGTGTCAAGTCGTAATATTTAACAAATTGGAGTAATGTAGTTGGCTATCATAGGGATCTAGATAATATTAATATTATTATACAACAATAATAGTAATAATAATAAACAAGGGCGGGCAGAAATAGATTTACGGAGGGAAGAGACTTTCATTTGCATTAAACAACAATCTACTTGAACGTGCCGGGAGATAGACTTCAATTGCAAACCTACTTTTTGTTCAATCTAACGTTGACCTTTTTGACGTTCAGGTGAAGCTGCATAATGCGTATAATACCTAATAGATAATCGAATAAAGGATTTTTGAAACCGAGCGAGAAGTCCATGTCGGGTTTTTCAGTGGAAACGATCCATTAAAGTAGAGATCAATAATCAGTTCGGCGAGAGAATTTTCAGGCTAGCATTTTCATCTATTTTGTTGTTAAATACGTTTTCCAAGAAAATGAAGTAAACAAAAAATTGAAAGACGCCATCATCCGCCTGACGCCTGCCATCTAAAGGCTGGCATGCGTTGGTTGGGGCTCCCATTATGCTCTGTATATATACATTGGTCATATATTATCTCGTCAAGCATTATGTTAACATGGCCGAATATAATTAGAGATGATGTCACCAAGAGAATGAATGTGATATCAGTCGCGATATGCTCCGAAAAATAACTGTAGCAACCTCAGTGGAGCCCGTCAATACGGGAACCCAAAGTTGATACTTGATATTCGTCCTCAGTTCAATATATATCAGCCATCTAACCATATATATATATATATATATATATATATATATATCGGAATCATGTGGACATTCTCTAGGCATCTGGTTTTCAGATTTCACCGTGACCCGACTGCTCTCAATTATTATAAGTTCAACTTTATATATGTATAGTATATATACATATATGTATATATACTTGGTTGATGCATAAGCCTTGGCCGTTTTTTAGTTTACCCCCCACTTCACGGCCACTGTTTGTTTACATTCACCACTCGTTCGAAAACTTCCTCTATAAGCGGAGCATAACGATAGTTGGTGTACGCGGCATTCTCGTCTTCCGGGAGACGCCCAACACGGACGTTCCAAGTTGAAAAAAGGTGCATTTTCGCCTCCTGCTCTTCTACGCCTTTCACCGCAGCCAAAAGACAGCGGAAGCAGCCGGGAAGATCTGTTCTGTATGCGGTGACGATACTATCAGTGAGAAGACTGCTCCATATTGGATGGCAAAGTTCAAAAGTGGCATTCTAGACGTCGAGCGGGTGAACCGTCTGACTTTGGTCAGAGGAGGAGGAGCGATTTAAGGCGTCGTTTAAGGAAACCGGCTGGCAAACAACGCTTCAAGAGTTACGCCGAAACCCCGAGTGAAGCACGATTTGTACTAAAGAAAGATCATGATTTTTGTTTGGTGGGATTGGAAAATCATGACTTAATGGGAAATGTTAAATCAATTTTGGAAAAATGCATCTATAAATTGGTCTGAGTCAATGACGGCAAATAGATAAAAGATAAAATCAAAAGTGGAAAGGAACTGTGTCCTTCTTGTGGAAACAAAAACCGCCACAACATTTACGTTATATATATATATATATATATATATATATATATATAATATTCTTCTCATAATCGCGCAAGGATGAGGCGCTAAGTAGAACTTCGATTATCATAATCAGCCAGGATAATTGCTAGTTTCGAATACTAGTATCATTGCCTTGTGAAATCCGCTTAAGTATTAGCGTGATTCATGCGGGGTTGATTCTATCCAGAATACATAAAGGTTGACATTTTACCGCTGTAGCGAATGTGTGAGACGTCAAAAATATTATATTGCATATAGCGGCCTGGGAATGATAAGAGAGAGACGTAACATTATGACGTACTGCACAGGAACGCGAATTATGTATGATCATCATACATGCATCCATAATACATCATCGATTATCCTAAAAAGATAATGGCCACCCTCTAAGATTCCTATTAGCTTAGACAGGACAACTCTGTTGTACCTAGAGACAGGCCACAACATTATGGTAGGAACGGATTACATCTTCATTGAACTTATACGTATTACCGCCATCGTCCAAAATGACGAGCGTCATCTTACGCGAATTTCAACCCCCAAATGGTCTGCTGTTAAATGACTATACCTGTAACCGCATAACAAGGAAGGGGTTTCGGGTTAACTCTCAGTCAACATTTAACTTCCACGGTACTGCTTTTAGCACTGCTTCGTAAGACGGACCCCTTGAAAATGTGGGCAACGGTGGGGATCGAACCCGCACACCTACGTCCGTCTCCTCCGATTGCGAGGCGCACACGAATGCACCACCAGGCCACCAAAGGGTTCGACTGCAGCCGCATAACAGAAAATGTCATACTAGACCCCAAAAGCAGTACAATTAGGTTGGCAGACACAATTACGGCAGCTGACACCATTTGTAAGTACGGCGCAGTTAGAAATGCGGGCATCTCCTTTTATCAAACATAGAGAATATGATGCTAATATGAGCGTTCAAGGCAGATAAGTGAAATCCACCCACTGAGCGGAAAGTTCTCAGGTCCGACGGAGTCAACAGGATGCATTTAAGAAAATGAAGAGTAGAGTTTATATCGAACATCATATCCGTATGTTACTGGTGATTATCTCTTTTAAATTTTTGCAGCGTAGATAGTTTTGTTGCCCATTTCCGCCCAATTTTTTGCCGATAATATTTCAGTGAGGTCGTTCAACCTATGAATTGTATTTGTCATAGAAATCATATGCTGAAGTAGGATAGTGAAGCGTTTTAAAATTATTGTTTGTTAGCAAATTGTACAAATTCTATCTACACAATGTCGTATTTTCATGTGATTATAAATTGCTCTCGTATAGCTGTATGGGTCATGCTGACATATACTAAATATAATCGGAGACCCCCGAATATCCATTGGCCCACTTCTTGGCTACTGCTACAAAATGCCGAGTTCTCACCCGTGGCACTGATCCCTTGTGTAATTGGTCACATGTCGCAATTTTGAAAGAGAAAATTTACAAACTCGCTCTTTGTAGAAATGGAGATATTGTACGGTAACGAAAGCTGCATTTAGACACCGCCCACCACTGTCATGTGTGGGAAACAGCTGTGACTTTGTCATTGTATCGCATTCGACTGTGGAATAGAGGGTCAAGCAAATTTGCATGTGACTAGATTTTCAAGATGGAATATTTCGTCATTCGTGTATAAGGGTCGTATTTTCATTTCATTGACTGCACCATCAATGTATTTTATAGAAGATCGAGCGCAATGGAGAATAGTTAATTAGGCTGAATATAAACAATGTTTAAAGTTGGCCCTGCGATACTTCCATGGTAGCCCCTTTAAATCGTTCGCAAGAATATTGCATATTCCAATACATCACATGGCATCGAAGAACATCATCTGTTCTCTAGGCGCATGCAAATATTGCTCTCTCTCTTTCTCTCTCTCTCTCTTTTCGGAGAGCGTTTGTATCTACTGCGTCTGAGCAACAAGTCTAGAAGAAGTGCAATTATTAGCTATGTTCTCATACGCCTTGAGGTGCTTCGGTTCGCAATTCGAGGCGGCGACAGCGGTCTAGGCATACATTTGTCTCTGTGGATGCGTTGAAGCGTTCAAGTCGGTTGCGCCACAGGCGAATGGATGTCCATAGGATCGGATAAGCTGAGAGAAAACAAAGAGGTCAGAGGGTGACGCATGACCCAAACTCTTCCTTTTAACTGATTGGCCTGTGTGACCGATTTCTGTCTGTCAGCTTCAGCCTCGCATATAGTAGGTCCCCGACTTCCTCGTACCAGCCCTCGGCATACACGGCATCACCCTGATGAAACTGGCGTTGTCTTATTATGATTCCGGTTAAATTGCATCTCCATACTGTGATGGCATTCTCCACGTTTCTCTCGTTACAATATTTGCAATTCCCCGAGTTGGCCGCGATGAAGTTCCGTCAAAAGCCCCGGGGACGGAGTTGTTGTGGTATGATAATACGATCACCGAACAGCACAGACCGTCGGCGGTTGAAGAAATTCGCGTCGCATCTGGACGTTCAGACCAGCTTCTCAGCTGGCGAGGTCGGGCGAGATTCGCGTTGAGTCTCTTCTGAAACCTCCCAGAGCGTCCCTGGCAGATCAGGGTCGATGCTGGCAATGACGACTCTTTCAAGTATTGCTTCTGCCCGACATTTACCAATTAAACGGGAGAGCACGTCCGTAATTCCGAACAGCGCAGTTAATGGGTACTCTAAGTTGAAGTCCTACGCGACCAGAATGGTGGACCACCGTTAGAGAAGATAAACCGTATATACTGGTACTCCAAAGTACGGCGAAGATCAGCGCTAACCGCTCGATTTCCTATCGGACTCGTTAGAAACTCTACCTCGTTTACCCGAAGAATGCAGGGATACAAAAGCCGAGTCGGTATACGCATATACAACACGGTGCGTAGATATATATCCGATGCAGTGCTAAATTAAGATCTGAGCCATCACAAATTTGAAAATAATTAATTTCACTATTCTTAATTTGTCAATTTAAGTTTCACAAGGGGAGTATCACTCGGTACCGGGCAAGGTTATTTTAGGTAATTTATTTACCTAAGTACACCCAGGCAGCACACCCTCAGATATTTCTATTTACACTTGCTTATACGCGGTTTTGAACCGCTGATAACCAAACGTACGTTAGAAATAATCCCCCCCCCCCGGGAAAATTAAGGGAGCGCTGTTCCATCTGCGAGCTTCTCCATGTATTCAACTCATGTTGTCTATCATGTTATAAATCATCATACCTGAAATGTGTAAATATGAAGGCTGTAGCGGTGAGAAATATTAACGAAATGCATGAGAAGACGAGAAGAATTCCCGTTACAGTCATCGCGAGTGACGGCGGCGATACCACTGATGGCTGAAACACAGCAGAATAAAATATGCATATTAGATAATGGGCTTTCAAAGATTAATAATCATAGTAATAAATATGTAAAGCTAACGCTTTGTTGGTATTTTCAGCGAGCTGCAATTTGCACAATGCAGTTTAGGTTCTCTTATAAGTTATCATCACGCAGCGCGACCCGAACCTGCGGGTCTCTGACGTTGTACAGTCAGAGGCTTAGCCGTCCAAGCCACCCCGCTGACTGTGTCGGCCATTCAAGGTGCTGCATGTGAAACTCCGCACAGGGATCCGCCCGTCATAGTGGATCTTAGCCATTTTAATGATAATAGATTTTTTCGTTCAGAAATAGGTTGAAAGGCATCGGCGAATACTCGAACGACGCCGCTTACAACACTTGTAACATAGCTTCGTTTCTAATCAACAATTCTACATAGATGAAGTAAAATATTATTTATAATAATATGGTATTATCGTAACAACGCGAACGAATGTGTAATCGGTATCGTACCACGGAAAGTCAGTGTTCTACGTTTTGCAAGCAGGTGGCCACAAATGCATCTATATATGTAGCTACAAAATATATAAGTATCCAGAGAGTTCATCAAAACGATTATATAGATCATCTATAATCTATACTATCAGATATGATATCACACAATTGTGCTCACACAAAATTCGAGAGGTCAGGAGCAGAAACAAAGGGTCAATGCGACTTTGCAGTCGCCTTTACATTCCCATATTGCAACAGGTTGCCCACTCAGAGATGACATCTGCTTGTTCAGATTAGGTAAGGAACTAGGCTAGATGGATCTATGTCGAGGAACTGATTTTTCTCCTGCACACGATTTGTCTTATTACTTGTTTATGTTGGCATCCGCGTTCATTCTTCTTGTTAGCGTTTGCACTTATGAGGCCGGTTGATACGCGTCCAGACCGGCACTCCATAGCTATTATGAATAACTGATTACATTCGTTCTGATCAAAGCGAGGCGCTTTGCTAAACTCTTCACGAGTAGCTCCCAGTGAAGATTTCTCACGATATTCTGCATAGTTTGGGTGCGATCTTGATAGGAGTCCCTCTCTCCTCCATAACAATTCATATTTGAGGCATCTGAGGTGACGAGCACGCGTGAGACTAAAACACTCTCTTCGCAGAGAGGCTGAGGTCCGCGTCTGATATCCTGGGATATGGACCTTACCAATCGACTCTGGCTGCCCTGAACCTGTTCAGGAGATGTCCATCAAGCCCAAAGAACATTCAACAACAGTTGTTTTTCACTCCCTCCACTCAAGCCTTCCTGCAGTGTTCTGCGTCGAGTCTGTAAGTATTTATCCCCTCGAATTAGAGCACCATGTTCTGGTTCCTGGGATGAGAATATGTGTTCCTAATTACGTTGAAGTTTCTTCGTGCAATTTCTTCGGTGATTCCTTTGCGGGTCTCAATTTTACAGTTGGTGCGCTGTGAATACAGCGTGTGAGTTAGACTAAAGTTAATCATTTTTTGAACCGGCTTTTGATTACCTTGATTAATTGCATTTTTTTGCGGAATTTGATCGTTTGGCGGCCCGAATATCTCAACGAGGTTATTAATTTACATAAGTTTGTCATACAATTTTAACACTATATATATATATATATATATATATATATATATATATATATAACGGTATCTTGTCTATATATATATATATATATAGTGTATTGAATAATAGGCTCACAAAAAGAAACTTTAATAAAGTCTTTGGATGTTTGTCACCACTGAAATTACAGTGGATTCGAGCCAATTTTAGGATTCCTGTAATAACTTTAGATTTAGCTTCGTGGAAAACCGAACGATTTTTAAATTCAGCCATTAGCTATAATTACCTTCATTGTAAGCTTTTAAAACACAAATAAATAATAATATATATGTTAATAACTTCAAAGTACATCGGTTGTAGTTTAGGAAAAGCGCAGGGATGCTATACATATCACGTCCCGTTAAATTGCCGTTTGTGTAGTGTGCGTGTGTGTGTGGTCCAAGTGGCTGCATCCTTCGTAATAAATAAGGTCGGGTGACACGTAACGAGTTTTGCAGCTGTTCTGTGCGCGGCGCTCATAGAGGGGATCCATTAAGGTCATGAACGACAGGTCGTCCTGAACGCTCCATAACCCATGACTACTAACCTAAGAAAGGCATTTTTGCATAATTCACAGCTTAGGCAATGAGCAGCGAAGAGGAGTGCGTCAGCTACTTCAGACCACAGATGAACAGGGCACTTTGTCAAGCAATCGAGCTATGATGAAACTGTCGAATTATTTTTGCTGGTCATTATTATGCTCCAATTATTTTCCTGTAGAATCAATGATAATATATCGAGTAAAATTATGCTGCCAAACCAAATAAGCTTCACTTTGCCATTGCAAGGGAAGCACATCAAGAATCTGACACATAACAGCTGATTTTGCTTGTGTAAAAAGGCTCTATGTATATACTTCATGGATCTTGGAAACACAATCCTATCCTCGTGTTATGCACCGAAAACTGAAAAGGGACCGGTTAGATTGGTATTCCATTATGTTTCCAATATTATGTTATGCATTAGACTATAGCCTCAACATCTATTTATTTTTGTTATGCATTAGACTATAGCTTCAACATCTATTTATTTTTGTTATGCATTAGACTATAGCTTCAACATCTATTTATTAATTGTCAATCCCTAGAACGATTGACAAATCCATGTTATCCAAATTATGATAATAAGTCAGAAACGATAGATATATATTCTATATAGATATGTATTATAGATTGACTAGATGTGTCACCACCCTTTTATCGGCCTCTATTGATCTGTCTACGTGTCTATGAGTATGAGATAAGAGGGTGTATTCGACTCGGTAGGAAATCGGGTTGGCTCCATGTGTGCGCTGGGAGGAGCACTCGCAGTTGATATCGTTGATTTGAAGGGTGAGACTGTTTGTACTATGTGGCTGATTCTTGCCACTCAGCGGACTCGCACAAAGCACCGCATGAAGGGTGAACCGTTCGTAAGTCCGGACCTTGCTCACATCTTGAACTCTGGGAGGAGCCTGTCATCTGTGACGATATGCAAGTGTCTACAGTCTATGTAAAGAAGGATGTCGTTGAACCCCCACAGCTGATGATAGCGACTAAAATAGAGGCTATTCAGGGGAGAAGACTACACAATGTACCAATCGCGTAGCTTTCAATCATTAGCACATGCTCGCAAAATTATTTCCTTCTTTTTAGTTATGGTACACAGTGTCCATCTGTGACATAATGATAATAACAATATATATATATATATATTAACAAAACGAACATCCATGAATGATCAAATGCTTAATAGAATAATAATCGTGGCAATAACCTGTGAGTGTCAAAAACCTAAATAATAAGCAAATAAATTGGACAAAAAACGCGTACAAGAAAAACAATGATGTGTAGATAATCTTGTATAATTGATCATATATATATATATATATATATATATGAATACTCATTAAAAATGTTAATAAAATGTCCCCATTATTATTTGGTCTTTGATTTATATTATTTCTATTTTGCAATTTCAATTAGATTTACAATGAACTCCACCGGAATCCAAATCTATTGACTTCCATATTTTCGTCACCCTGAATCCATCCCAAATCAAGAGAAAGTCAGAAACTTCGTAGATGTTTAGACATTTCCATTGGTATAAACAGATGCTCGTAGACAGATTAGGATTAGGTAATATAATACAAGAATAACATGGCCGTTTGTGAGACTTAAATCTGACCGGATTTGCAAGTGATGATCATAGTATGGCCATCTCGATGGAGTCAAAAAATCGTGTATTTATTGCGAAATGCGCGAAATGATTTGTGTCGTTTACATACATAGCGATTTCTTTGTTTCTTGCTGGCCGCCAGATATTCCAATCAGTTATGTCCCGGCATTTTTCCGCATATCAACACTACAATAAATTTTAGGAGGAAATTAGACCCACCCGAGCCCACGGCTAAGGGGATGATCACTGCCGACATCGTAGTCTCATGAAGGGTGTTCTATTGATCAAAGTAATGCGAAAGCACTTCTGGTATAGGAGTGCGTAGAGAAGCAGATGGCTGCTTTACTAGATGCTAGTCGTTACGGCTAACATTGAGAGCTTAAGCATTGTAAAATTGCAGCTCCTTCAATAAACCAATAAAAAACCTTTAAACCTTTAACACGGCGAATGCCCTTATCGTGAATCCCGGTATGGGTAAGGCAGACATTCACAGTTACTCTGCTATTTAAAACAAGGCGACGTTTCACATGCATAACGAGGCATGCTATTAGGCCTTTAAATTCAATACATGGAATGGGTAGATGCAGCTGTTAATGAATTGCTAATATTTGTAGCGAAGATAAACAAACGTATCCCATTATTTTATTAAATGCTGTACACTATCGCCCATAGTGGCGGGCGTACCACCATTCAACTTCTACCACGAGTACTGATAGCTCTTGAGACGCTGGAGCACCACCAGATAAAATCCTCCTTAACATCAATTGATATACGGATGCCATCAACAAGCAACTGTTTTCTTGCATCCCAATAGGAGGAAGTTTCATAGCCTTGTATCCCCAGCTTCGATGTTACGTCTTGCTAAAGGGACACTGTAGTCCCTTTTCTATATCTGGACCGTATTTAGCCTGGACACGAATACAAAAACGGCACAAACACGTTCGTGCATATTCGTGTCGACATGTCGCTGTGGAGGGGTACGTGCCCAACCTTCATTCGACGCCTTGGTGCACCAAAGTTTTTGCCTATGTTCTCTAGCGTCGTGTTTGCTTCTGCGCGTTTACTATTATAGTATTATATGGAGGCGAAGTTACGCCGACAGTAACGCAGGCCGCATCTTAGACAGGGAGACAGCGAGACATTTGCCGTGAACCCCGGAATTTCCGTATAATATAAAAATGAAAACTTAGTACATATCGGCGTTCACCAAAGCCGTTTCAACAAGTGACGTTTACCATGAGTGTATGGCCGAAAGAAAAGCAAACCTCACTCTTTTAAGTGTTGTCTTGTTGAGTTCCACAAGAGGAGGCGCGCTATGATGCGTTTAATTGATAGCGGAAGCCGTTCGCATCCCTTTAAAGACGCCCGCAGGTTTCCTTAAAGCGGCGAGGTTGTATGGTATACTTAGGCTATTGTGTACACTGGAAAGCAAAGTTTCTTTCGGGTGTCAATATTATGCCCCCATCCATAAACATTCGTATGCTGCTATACTCCAGATAGAGATTTGAGGGAGTGCCTTACCATCAACTGGGTTTCGTGGCAATTAAAAGAAGTTTCCGTTAAACCTGCTAGTTAGCAGTGGACGTTAATAAGTTCGCTCCCGCAAACCCCCTCCCACAGAACTACACCCCTATACTGCATCTGTTGGAACCGCGAAATTGCTTCTGCGATGCGATGTTGACGATCTTTATCAAATGTCTTTTCAGTTCCTAGACATCTTTCGACAGCAAGCGACTACATTTTCGAGACGAATGGTAACGTAACTGAATCCAACTCACAAACATCCCAAATTATAGGGTCGTGTGTAGTTCTGCCGTAAGCTCTGCAGTCCTGCACAGCAGTTGGTATAGCAGCACCCACAATATGACAGAGCAATATGTCTACAAATATTTGGTCCGCAGGATTCTTTTCGTTGAAGACGTGCTCTGAAATCGGGAGATGACAAGTTGAATTTGAGAGATCTGCAGATAACCGACAAGGAGGAGTGTTCTATATTCCTGGAAGAACTTACATTGATGAGTGCGACACAGGCGTTGTAGTTGGTCTGATTCTCCATCCAACGGCCCCATGGCCCGCATACACGGTAAGCATGGGCATCTGAAAATATCGAAAATGACAAGGGCAATTGCATGTAATTAGCGTTATTCTAAGAAGAAATACTCGTAAGAGACATTGGCGTAACACTATGATAGCATGTCATCTCCGGTTTTGAGCATGGAACTTCTGTTCGGTAACTAATAATTCATGGACTCAATAATTTGGATCATATTGCAGATAATATTTCAACGGATGTTGGGGTCGCTTCGAAACAGATAGAACGGGCGAGTCTACCCTGTGATCGGTGCTAGGTAAGCTTGGAAGTTTTTGATTATGAACGGAGAAATCTGATTACGATATGCAGGGAATTGAAAAGTTTGAGAGGAATTACCATCTTTCGTGAGAAGGTAATAGCAGACCTAACCGAAGTTGTAATACGATCTGATGTTTGATCTGATTTATAACATGTTCGCGAAGGCCTGCGCGTTAAAGGCAAGATTCATCAAAATTATCCACTGTGAAATCGCCATAAACACAGTTAATGGATAATAACGTTTTCTGTTCAATGAAAAATTTCCTTAATTAACCAAAGGGGGTTGTACAATATTTGGGGATATTAGAGCGCGCACAACTCGTTTATAAGTGAATTATCGTATACGATATTATTAGTTTCCCGTTCAAGCTGATTTGCCGTTCGAAGGGGCCGTGGTGACTTATAGGGGCACAGATCATTGATTCACTCATTGCTGGAGAGGCTGCTGATACATGATATTGGGGCAAACGTTTACAAAGCATCAAGGGCCCCGTCATATTTGAGTCCCCTGTACAATCGTAGTTCTACAGTGTCATGTATAGAAGGCAGAGCCACAGACTCTAGTGGGACAGGATACCCCTCGTGTACTGAGTCTCTCCAAATATATAAAAATTAATAATAAAGTATAATATATATATATATATATATATATATATATATATATATTATATATTATAGTTCAGAATAACAGGCTCTTATAGTGATCGATATAAACTTTTTAACAATGAGACACCTAAATATTGTATTGTACATGAGAGTGGCTGATCGAACTACCTTAGTCAAGTGCCGGTTGAAGTTAAGGGCAGGCGTGACGGATTTCCCAAAATCCTTCGTATGACTATTACATTTGATGGCTTCGCCAATAATAGTGTAATCATTGTTATAATAGCTTGTCCGTGGGACTATGAGTGTGCCTATATAACTTTAGATCATCAGCACAAAACTCATTGATGGCCCCCTCCGGAAAGCGGTCCCTTAAGTCTAAAACAAGAATGCTAGACAACAGAGGTCCCCCACAGGAGCACCGCCTGAAGCAACCCCGGCGAGCAAGAGTCATACGAACTAAGTACATTGGTGACCTTGACTCGGAACTTCCTAACAGCTAATTGGTCACATAATCTTCATAAAAGTGTCTATCAGCTATTTTGGAGATTGCGTCGGTGTATCTCATACTCTTCCCGAAAACATAAGCGTTCATACTGATTGGATATTCCTGACGAGACTGTTCGCTCTCTGCTTTCATCGATTTTCGGGAACTGTACACTTTTCCTCTCGAAGGTCTAGTGCAGTGGACCGACCTGGCCTCTATGATTTGAGTGACGTGCGAACATCTCGCGACATGACAACAATGCGATAAATCAGTTCTGTTGTAGGTTTCGCCGTACTGACCGTGCGGTGCTGGCCATCTACGAAGCCCTAGACTTTTGTCAAATCCCCCGTGTCCACAGTTCCATGCGGGTGGTATCCTTTATGCTCGGACGGAATTGCGGCATTGCGAAAGTAGTAAAGGTGTGTCCTGTTTGAAGCAGGTTTTTAATTTGCAAACATTTGAAAGTAGGTGGGTTTGAGAATACACCGAAGTGTGTGCAAGATATAATAGAAAATACGCAAGGAACAAATAAAAACGATAGTGACAACAGAATGACGTAAAAAAGATAGATATTTTCGCCAGATAACGACACTTTCAACTACTGAGTTGTACTTACTATCATCAGTGGGTTGAGAACCATAGCATGCTTTACTAGTGACAGTGATCGACGTGGCAGCTGCGATGTGAGCACTTTTTAAATCCCAATCCACTCTTAAGTACCTGTTCACTGCCCGGACGTCTTGCCTATTGACACTTTGCTGGGATAACACCGGTAGTTGTTCTATTTGCTTTTATTTGTAACGTGAGATCGGGTTGGAAATCTTTTATCAGCCTTGAAATCGCAATTGAATCCATTCCCCAGTAAATAGTCACTCATTATGGGAAGCGTCGTAGTTGGCCGGCCGACTAGAACTGAGCCATTCTTCTTCGTTTATGGACTCGAATTCATCCAAAAGTAGGCGCATTACCAACTCACTGTGAGTAAAGAACATATAATGGCCCACAGCACAAGCTCACTAATGCTTCCTGGAAGCGACCGCTGTTCCAACGAGCAATGGGATTCCTTCCACCTTTTGAGTTCTCGCTCACGCGGTTATCTCAATGGGGCCGCCTCCGCCGAGCAGAAGCACAACAACAACAACAACAACTACCACGTATTTAGCAACAATGACACTATATGTGAATGTTTCCAAGGCATCCTCGAATAATTGTACGCGAGACAAATTTTTGCGTAATTTTCCTTAATAGAAGAAACGAATCCCCACAGGAGAGCACTGAAAAGCCCCTGAACGATCTGCGAACGATTTTGACTCTTTGACGATCGTCAATTACAAATACAACACATAATAGTAAATTATGATAATAGGAAGGCCATAGATTTTCGTTTAGTATTCTCTCAGAGCAGCGAAACTCTTTTGTGCTTGTCGAAAGCAACGGGAGACCGCTTCAGTGGCCAGGCTGGCCATGTGCAGCCGTGCGTTAAGGTTAGTGATCCGAAATAAGGTCAGTCCTGTTAGACGACAGCTCTGAGGACCTCGTATGGGTACAATCAAAAACCTATCCCAGATACAGTTTTGTACAGGAAGTCCATTATCACCATCAGGCCACCGAGGAAGGAAAGAAGTCGTTTCGGCGGTTACCACATTGTACTACCTAAGAGGGTGTTTAGGTGAGTTGCGGAAGGGTCCCGGCTATTCAAGGTAGAGGGTTTCACTTCACAGCATCATATGGCGGATTATCGGCCATCGAACTGCTTGTTTTCTCCGGTGTCTTTTTCGTCTAGCTGTGACACAATAACAACCTTCTGGGAAGATACCACCGACCTCAACTACTTCTATTATTATTGTATATTTAAAGAGTCACAATCATGATCTATAAATGGCACAGGTTATCGATACTCTGTTGTTGATACACATAAAATCTATGTCGATTGCTTTAAATTGATATTGTTATTAATATTATAATAATTTGACCAGCTTACCTGTGTAGTCGTAGATATGGTGTGATGTTCCAATATTATCAAGAAGTGGTTTGCACGATTTTGTAGCGGATACTCCAACTTGAACTGGTGGCCAACACGAGATTCCGTCCCAGACAATCGGGCACCAGGCCGTCCCAGAGTCAGCTGAAATGCAATCCAATGAGAAAATACGATTGATCGTAGACAAGAACTATATGATCGTCGATCCTAGAATATTCTAACTTGGCATTGGTGATTTGTATTTGTTTTCGTCTAAAATAAACAAAATCAGCCACCGGTCTGACGCGTTTTCGCGCAGCTTGCAGCACAACGGGCAATTCGAATACAAGAATTGACGCATTTGGTTTAAGTGTTTCACGGGCGAACCTGTGCATGGGTGATTCATACAGCAACTTGTACGCTCCACTGTGGCCGGTGAGCAGACATGTGCAAAGCAGGGGTTTTGCTTAGGGTTGGAAAACCAATAAGTACCGCCTCTACTTCAACTTTAACCTTACCATTTTCCTATCTGCAGGCTGACCTCCAACCGAAGTGTCAACCAGCTTCTATCAAGCAAATATTGTCTATAAATCAAGTGTCGCATCGGCGAGTTCAACATCGTCGTGGCATTGAGAATCATCTAGACGATGTTGATTTGAGTGATTGATGATTAATTTGATGAGTGATTGTAATGACTGTCGTTCACTGTCGTGGCTAGATGGATTAGCTTCCAGCACTCAATGAGATCACACTATAATTACTTCACTCAACATTAGTCATGCTTGTGATATTTACATTGAAATATCATTTGCGCGTGCTAAATACGATCATCGTCCACTTCTCAGAGAAATAGTTCGACTATGCAGTTTTCGCGACAGATCACATCGATACTAGAAAACGCTGAGACCACCTTTAAATAGGTTATTTTTCCTAAATACTTGATGGTACTACGACGTACTGAAGGCCGCTAACGTTGGTGGAAGTTCTCGAAGTCGGCTATGTCGAGTTCACATCATGTGTATGTTGTTGTTGCTGAGTAGCGTCTCCCCGCTGGGATTGGAGTCAGGTAACCCCATGGGATAGGTCTGTGTTGAAAGTTGTAACCGGAATATGGCACACTCATAGGTATATGTAGGTACCAGGCTATATTACCTTCACCAGCTCAACGTGCGTAAAATTTGTGACAGGATATGTTACAGTACGGGGTCTTCTTCGAATTTTATCGACTGAGCTAGACAACCTTAGATCTTGGCACCTTGTATGGTACAAGGATCTGGGCCGGTGCCGACCAAGCGTCTCGAGCTCCAAAGTGGATCAATGGCCACAAGTCCATTCACGCGTCCAGCAAGCCTTTTTTTTTTTTTTTTTTTTTGGACCACCCACGACCTTGTGGGTGGCAAGTTTATTAAGACAAAATTACGGAACATGTACATGATTACTTCGTAATTTTTGGCTGTGTTCTTCTTTTCTTTCTACGAACGCCCTTGCCGGGCCATCTCCGCACGCTCCTTGCGCGAGATGGCCTCCTCTGCAAACTCTTGCACTGCTTCCCACTTTTCTGCACTCTGCAGCATGTGCTGTACTAAGTTCTGAGTGGTTACTTTGTCTTCTATCTTCCGCTCCATCTTGAGTCTTTCCTCTTGGAACGCTTCACACTTCAGCAGTGTATGTTCTGCGTCGTCCTCTGCCCCGCTGTCGCAGTGGACACAAAACGGCGATTCTACCTTCTTAAATTTATGAAGGTATTTCGCAAAACACCCGTGCCCGCCGAGCAACTGGGTAAGTCTGTAAGTGGTTTCACCATGTTCTCGGTGGAACCACCCGCTTAGGTCGCGGATGATGGACTTGGTCCACCTCGACGTCCCTCCCTGCTCCCACTCTGCTTGTATCTCTCTGATGCTTTCCTCTCTTACAGCGACTGGGCCGGTATTGAGGTCTCTGCCCAACTTGGCCCTTTCTTCTACCTTCAGGTCCCAGGGGACCATCCGGCTCAGGACCAGGGCCGTGAGGGTGGCCGTGGTCCTGTATGCACGGCACACGCGCAGTGCCAGGACACGCTGCGTTTTTCTTAGCGCTTTCACGTTACACTTCTTCTTCAGCGCCTGTCGCCAAACCGGCGATGCGTAGAGCACCACCGATTCTGCAACGGTTGCCAACAGACGCCTTTTCCCCTCGCTGGCACCCCGTGTTCTCGGCATGAGCCGGCAGAGGTTTGTTGCCGCCTGCTCCGCCTTCTTGGTGGCATATCGTATGTGAGCACTAAAGGTCATGCCTTGGTCCAGCATGACCCCCAGATACTTTACCTCCTTCTTCGGGGTGACCACTTGGGTCCCGTGCATCAGGGCCATGGGGACATTCAGCCGTTTCCTCCCTATTAGGAAGATGGCCTCTGTCTTTTCCGGTGCGAGGCGAAGCCCGTGGGCGGTCATCCAAGCTTCCACCTGGGCGATGGCCTCGTTCGCCTTCCTTTTAATGTCGCTTTCCTTTTTGTCCTTGATAATGAGCACCAGGTCGTCTGCATACGCCACCGGTGTGACCTCTTCTGGGTAGTCTAGCCTCAGCACGTCGTCGTAGGCCACGTTCCACAGTATCGGCCCTAAGACCGATCCCTGTGGTACGCCCGCCGTCATTTCGTGCTCTGCTCCGTCCCAGTTGATCCTCCGTTCGCTGAGGTAGCTGTTGATCACCTCCTGGAGGTATCGCGACACTCCCTTTCTCTCCAGCGCTTCGCACACCGTGCTCCAGGGGATGGAGTTGAAGGCGTTCTTCACGTCTAGGAGCACCGCAAGACAAAATTTCCTTGTCCTCGGCGTTCTTTCTCTCTCCTCTTGTGCCAGTCTCATTACGCTTTCCAGAGCGGTCTGCGTCGATCGTCTCTTCCTGAAACCATGTTGGGCGTCCGAGAGGAGGTTGCCCTCCTCCAGTTCGGTCACTAGCCGTCTCGCTATCACTGCCTCGAACGCCTTCGCCACGACGCTAAGCAGGCAGAGAGGTCGGTAAGCCGAGGGGGAGTCCAACGGCTTACCCGGTTTCGCTAGTAGTACTAGCTTGGCCGACTTCCACTGGGTAGGAAAGGACCTCTCTGTCAGAAGCTTATTTACAATCGTGGCGAAGTAGTCCGGTCTCTCTTTGATCAAGGCTTTGATCGCTTCTGGGGGAATACCATCCGGGCCTCCCGCTTTACGGGCGGCGATGCGTTCCCCAGCTTCGCGTACCTCCTCTTCTGTAACAGTGGGTGGCGGCGACGTGTCATGGTCGTCTTGCTGCAGCCTGGGTTGATGGGTAGGAAAGAGGTGCCGGATGGCCCTCATTCCCTGTTCCCTCGCCATCTTGGGAGGGGCCGCGCCAAACCTCTTCATGACAATTTTGTACGCGTCTCCCCATGTCTCTACCTGCTCGGTTAGTTCTCTCCATTTACTTTCTTTGCTTCTCCGTATTAGGAGCTCATATTCGTGTTTCCTCAGCTTGTATTCTTGTTCTATCGGGGGTGGTGTACCTCCTCGGGTAGTCTCCCTCCGCTGTCTTGTGTAGATTCTTCTTACAGTGTTGCATTCCCGTCGTGCTCTTCCTATTTCCCTCGTCCACCAGTATTTCGGCCTCCGGTTGCGGCCCGCCGAGTGTGTCACTGGTGCTGCTTCCTCGCACGCTTTCTCGAGGATCTTTATGAGGTTCCCCTCTGTTCGTTCGTCCTCATGCGCTTCGCACCATCTTCGGGTAGCTTGTCTAAGCTTGTCTTTGTCAAGCCGTTTGGCTAGCCACTGTCGCCGCTGCTGTTGTTGGGGGGCCCGCTGCAGAGACAAGTCGAAGCTGATGTAGTGGTGGTCGCTGAGGGATTCCTCATCGTCCATCGCCACCCAGTCTGTTACCCCCACCCCTCCAGAATAAAGCGTCAGGTCGATGAATGCCGTCTGTCCCCTCCTGGAGAAAGTAGGTGTTAGCCCGTCGTTTGCCAACTCCAGGTCTGCTGTAGCCGCCCATTCGAGCAGCTCCCATCCCCTCGGGTTTGTGGCCCTGCTCCCCCATTCCGTTGCCGCCGCGTTGAAGTCACCGGTGACGACGAACTTTCCGCCTTGGTGCATCACGTTCTCAATTTTGGACAGGAAATCGGTGAACTCCTGCGTCCAGCAAGCCTAATGTGAATCAAAGTGCATGTACAGTTTTAGCTCCGTTTTTAGCGAGAAACAACACAGACGAAATCGCGCAACACGATTCCTGTCTTATTCAAAATGAGCGAGTTGGACGCAATGTGTGACGTACTAACATAACATCAATGTATTATCTCAAACTATGCCCATTTCAGTGACATTTTTCTCATTCGGAGAACACGAACTGAACTTCCATAAGTTAAGTGCCGCTTGTGCCTGAGTCACTAGCTGATTTGAACTGTTTCCATCTAGATACCAAACAGGACGAACCTGCCTGTAGGAGGCTTTGTTCACTGTAGAAAATATACAAAGATTCTTCAGCGACTGACGTTACGCGTGCTCACCCTGATTCTTCTCTGCAATTATTCATTCAGATTAAATCATAATCCTGTTCTACTTCGGGCCAAGCTTTTCCAACTCTGTCATCCACCCAAGAGAGTGATGCAAAACCAGCAGCGACTGGGAGCCTCAACGGAATGATCTTCGAGCCAACTATTGCGAATGCACTCGCGTTACTTGGATCTTACGCTCGCTTACGAGGCAAACCTGTCCATTCGGGATAGGCAATAAACGAATTCGCTAGAGTTCTGCCGGCGGCATTGTCAATGAACACCATGAAGTACTCCATTGCTATCGTCGCAGAAACATAATCGTTATAAATACAAAGTATATAGCATAATTCTTTTTTTTAAGAGGTTAAAGGTAAATCCTGCATGGACACCAGGCGTCACACTAAGGCGTTTGCCTGGTAGTGTCAGACTCTGACTGACTAAACCCAGAAGCGATTTTGACTTGGGGCACTGACCGGGACTGTCAAAGTATTACCTCAGTCAGTGCCTTGCAGGGACCAGCAGTTAATTCCAACCATGATAGCATAATTCTAGATTTTATGTATTGACTACTCGAAAAAGCGACCAGAGAAACCATTACGAACATGAACATAATAAAAAGATATGTAGATAATATAGGAATAACTATTGACAGCTGCACACTTATTTACAGTCTTCACAACGATGACAGGATGTATGCGTTTATCACTTCTAAGATGAGAGCTCGTAGATCTGAGACTGACGAGACACCTCATGTCCTCCAGCTAGCCTGGTCCAAGGGCTCATTGAGATTCACCTACCCAACATAGAAAGCATATCCCGTGTAGTCAACATCGGCCCAGTGATAGCATTGCAATATACAGTGTTGTGCATAAACTTAACGCCTATATTCCAACAAATCGTTACAAAGAATACACATTTGAGGCATTTATTCTGTATTAGATAAATATATGTATCAAATAACATACACACCACAAAGAACAGCGCATATGACATCGCATGCAGCCTGCTACAATAAACTGTGTCATATTTCGGTTGTGCAAAATGATAACGCACCCTCAGTTATCGAGTGTTCTCGCTGAATTAATCCAGTTTCTGTCGAGCATTCAAGCTATACTGTAGTCATGGGACATGCTTCGAGCCTTACTGATGCAGAGAAAGCAGTTATTACTGTTTACACCGAGCAAGAAACACCCAGGCTGCAATTGCCAGAGAAATTGGCAGAAGTCGTCACGTAGTGCAAAATTATTTACGCAGCCCGTCGATGTATGGTACTAATTAGTCTAAAGGAGTTCCACGAAAGATCAGCCAGCGAACTGCCATGCACATCTGTCGATTGGCCTCGAACTTAAACCTTCAGGTTCATAGATCAACGGTTTTAAGGATGATTAAGCGTTAGCCGCATATCCTATGGGTGCAAATGAAAACAAGACCACGTCTTCAACACGACGCCACATGACTGCCCGACTAAACTTCGCCCGCAATAATATGGCCATAGACAGGAAATTGGTGAGTATTGAGGCAACTTTTTTTCAAAGAGTATCTTGTGGGTGCACATCTATCTAAAAGGTACTGTGTTGTTTAAGATCATCTTCAGTGACGAGAAGAAGTTCAATTTGGACGGGCCATATGGATTTAACGGTTACTGACTTGATGTACGCAATTTCGGAGGTGGAACTGTTATAGTTTGGGGAGCTTTCACCTCTCTTGGCAGACTCCCACTCTCTGTCATCTCATCTCGAATGAATAGTGAGGATTATCAGCACATGTTGATCAGCAATCTACTACAGTTCAGGAGAAGATTTCACTGACAGCCAATTGTTTTCCAACAAGATAACTCTTCAATTTACGTCAGCGCTAGTACACGTGCGTGGTTAGGACCGCATGACATTGAAACCCTAGAGTGGCCAGCATGTTCTCCTGATCTCAGCCCGATGGAGAACCTCTGGAGCATTCTTGTCCGAAGAGTATATAAGTCGAATCGACAGTATACATCCGTGGAAATACTAAAAGAAGCGTTGTTGAAGGCCTGGGGAGGTGTCAGCGACCAGATCGTTATAAATCTTGTTGGTAGTATGTCAAACCGAGTCTTTAACGTTATAATTAGCAAGGGCGGGGCCACACGGCATTGAATAGCACAAGAAAATGAGGATTAATTCAGCGAGAACACTCGAAAACTGAAGGTGCGTTATCATTTTGTACAACCGAATTATGACACATTTTATTGTAGCACGCTGCATGCGACGTCATATGCGCTGTTCTTTGTGGTGTGTATGTTATTTGACACGTATATTAATCTGATACAGAATAAATGCCTCAAATATGAATTCTTTATAACGATTTGTTGAAAAATAGGTGTGCGTTAAGATTATGCACACCACTGTATAATGTTAAGAACTTCATTAAATTTATTACAGCGAGTAGTAGTAGTAGAAGTAGCCGCTGACTATATATTGAACGTACTGTAATTCAAAGATCCAAGAAAGGTAGCTCTTTTCGCCTCTAAGCCGGAAAACTGGCGACAAAGGAAATCTTCTTCTAGAGATATAATATGTTGTTGCTTGACAGCCATGTATTACCAGGCAGCCTTATCTGGATCTGTATCTAGCTACACGAATTAGATTCGCCCTGGTTTACCTTTATTTTTTATCGCTAGCCCTCAGCTCTAGGTAGGCCTCAGTGTTGTAGCACTGCTTCAAGAACCTATCATGTTGGTGAAGCAGGTGAACGAAGGTTTTGAGAAAGGCGTATGTTCTACACAGTTCAGTCTGAAAATATTATAGGAGACCGCCTCGCACTTTAGTGAGCTCTATGAGCCGGTTGGCAAAAGCTTACTTTCCGAAGTGTTTATTTTTAGTTTGTGATAACTGCGACTTGTCGCGCTGATTCTGTGACGAATGACCTCTTCTCTGAACAGCTAACGCTTGCAACGAGGGCAACCTTAATTAAACCCTATTAAACATTTGCAAAATTTGTAGCTTCAAACCCGAATATTTCGGTAATCCGGACACTCGAATGAACTGACTTCAAACGTATGTAATCTTCGTTAGGGGCCAAAGGGTTTGTTTCGCTATTGTTGTTTTCGAGAGAGATTTCGTTAATACATATAAGCAGTTACGATCAGTCCAAACTGGCGAATTCGAAATTTAAGCAATTGACTATTCGTTTTAATCGAGCTATATATATAGATATATACACACACACTTTAATTATAATCATGGTCTATGTGCAGATTGACTGCTAATGTTGCCATAAGAAAGCGCATGGACCTATTAATCCAATCGTTATTAGTATCACTATTTTGATCGGCGTTTCCCGAACGAATGCTACGGCTCTTTCATTTCGTTGGACACAGATTAGACAGATAGTAACTGTCCTCAATTGGCGATACATCTCTATCGCTTAAGAGAGCTTAAGCATTGAAAAATTGCAGCTCCTTAAATAAACCAATAAACATTTACCATTTACCATTTACCATCGTAATGGTAATAGATATGTCCTTTAAATAAGGAAAAATATGTTGTCGTTTCGAGGTGCAAAAGCATAATTTATATACAAATATAGGACGACTTATTGTCTTCTATTTTCACTAACATCTACCCTGCGGTTGCACAAGTTAAAATATTATTTACGCAATTTGGAGTGTTTTCACGAAATACAGTGGCTCGTCAACTTGTTATATCGCTACAGGTTCTCGAGGCGGTGTTTTTCAAATACAAATTTGCTGGACCACCTACTTGGCAATAAAGTTCGTTGAGAATACCTAACTTTCTAATCGTGTTTTACTCGGAGAAAGCGCCAGATTATGAATGACTCATCTGCACCACGCTCCAAATTTGACTATCTACTAACATGGGATCAAACGGAAGCATGCCAGATTCCTAGGCAATATGGTATGTTGAATAGCAACAGTCATTATTGAGTTTCACATGAAGGAGTCCAAGGCAGTATACAAACCATAGAATTATAAATATATGAAAGCTTGTCATTGGTGGCATTATAACGTCATAATATAACAAATGCGCTCAACTTGCGAACCGTTTGCATTAATAAAGTTACGGCTAGAGTCTGCTGTGTAGGGAACTAATGACCAATATTTAAAGTTAAACTTTCCCCAAGGCCAGACTAAGCTCACCATTTCCTCTTGAATTCCCATCATCATCTGTAGTCATCTGGACACTCCACAACCACATATATAGCTGCTCAAGCAGCTGGAAATCTGTGAGGTCCTTGGCTGCGCATGAAATGTGGACAACAAATAGGCGCGATTGGAGATTACGAGAAAAAGACACTAATTGATAGCGGCACGGACAACTGGGATGTTTAGTCTTATCTTTCTCGTAGCTGATATCAGTTATCCATTCACCCTGAAATGTCGCCACCAAATTTAAGCTGGTTTCAAGCTATCTTTGTCCAGAGAACGTTGTGTCACAGTAGAGACTTTGAAACGAGATGTATGTGTACCCAACAATTTCTCGGCTAATCTTCAGGACTGAGCCTTTATGCCAAGGAACTCGGACATCTGTCATGAAAAATATACAACGTACACCATCAACTGCTTACCTAATCTAAGCAAATTTCCGAAAGGGCTGACTCCCAAGGATGATATATTAGTAGGGGGCAGCAGCGGCGTCTATCTCAGTTTTCTCCATATGGAGAGCCTGTACCTAACCACAGGCTGCTCTCCACAGAGTCCATGTTGAAATCTATGTATGCTAAGATGTGTCAAAAAGTGTCGGTTTAGCTGGTTCACGTCCATTCGCTGTTCCTCATTGCTTCCATGTCGAAGTTGATTTCCGAGAATTTTTGCTCCCAGTTCCTATGGTAGGCGTTAATGGCATCTTCGGCTGAAAGCTCGCTATGCAGGCCTTCGGTCAGGAATGGCGAGTTAGCCAGGAGATACACCAAGGAATTACGTTCCGAAAACCTGCCTCTTGAAAAAGGAGGTTTCGTCGCGTCTCTTGTACGAGGTTCTCCGCTATGAGGTCCTCCCACATGACCCGTATCCTTTGGGCCGCGATCGGAACCATCTTGAGGTCGAACAAGCTAACGGCACTAGCGAGCGACAACCGTGGGGATTTGATCACCCATATTATCGCCACTGCCTTCCTGCATATCTGGGAGGCGTTCGCGATAAAGCTTCGACTGTTGTACAGCAGCCCCAAGTGTGGGCATTTGTTACATGGGCGAGGGAGCCCTGGCGGGTATGAGGTGTCAGTGGTTGCAGTCGTACCTTTTCTTCTGAACTTTATCGCCTCTATACTCCTGGTCATGTTTACGGTTAGTCCCTACTCTGTGAGTCGGGAAAGAGCTTGGTGTACCTGGAAACTTTTAAAAATCTCTAATGGAACACCCACGTAGACCAATTCAAGTGGTCTCACAAGGTTCTGACTGTGACCCTTCTTGGGCAGATTGTCAAATCGACATTGTTCCACTTACAAGTGACACCTCCGAAGGTTCTTGTGCAATATGGATTCCTTCATTAGGGCTTAGCCGATATTGCAGGCGATATCACTATGATGCGACTGCACCAATGGCACCCACTTAAGTATAGTGCCATCGTCATAGCATTGTGTGTGTTATGTGCCCTAATTGTATCTTAATATCGTAAGTGGGAAGTCCGACGATTTCCCTAGTGATTGCTCTCAATTCTTGCTTCCGTTTCGATTTGTCCATTCCGGAAATGCGAAGTAAACCAAGGAAGATAGTGTCGATTGGCTAAATCAAGTAGATTGTCACTATTTTATTAGGAAATGAAGATCCATTGAACTAGGAAGATTGCATATGTTTGCATTTCTCCTGCACTTAGGCCGTCCGTGGGCTCCACCGTACGTTGAAAGACTTCATTGAGCATCCATCACCCTCCTCTGGACTCTGCCTCGACAATATCCATTTGGGATATGCTACGCCAACCGCGGAGGCTCTACGTAGGCGAGAACCAATCGTCATGGTGATGCATTCGTCAGAAATGGAGGGCGCTATGTTTTAGAGTAGAGAACGGTTTGCCGCATCTGTCTCATCTAGACCTATGTCGAGCTGATCTAATCATCCCTACGGGCTAATCTCTCCACATAGATTCTCTTAGCCGCACTCGTAGAACTCCCTAGTATCAACGCTTATGTCCGTCTACCCGCATTAGATTACGCTTATCGTCAGCCAGCCGCCTGATTTATTTAATTAGCGATAAGGATGGTGATGGGGACTGTATTCACTTTTGAGGTTCCCAAAGGTACACGCAGTCGTTTGACGTCTCCGTGGAACGATGCTTGGCGGTAGGCCAACCGTAGGCGGACACACTCTTCGTGGGATATAAACCAGGAGTTTCCTGCGGATTCATTGGCACGATCCCGTTATCCTCTCTGAGTAGTTCGTCTGCGGGGCTGGCGAACAGGCAGAAGTGAATTTCTTGAACGGTTCTTGCAAGAGCCGGCAGTCACGTCTGTCGGGATCAAGTCTGTTACACTGTCCATATCGCGACAACGGGGAGGCAGAAAATGGGTCAAGGAACAGTGTTCCCTCTCGAAACTGTCTACTCTGGACTAAACTGCAAGATATAATAGTTTGCAAGGGAGTTGTCAGATTCGGCTCGTTTAGAGCATAGGGTGTTTCCTGAGGCCTTTGCTTTGCCATCGGTGTCACGCGCTCGGATCAGAGTAACTGTAGTAAATGATGAAGCACTATACCACTACGTGACCTGTTGCGCTTACAAAGCCTTCGCTGTAACTCTTGCTGAACACTTGCCATATTTTGCCGTTAGATTAACTAATGATGGTTGGAATTGCTCTGCTCCTATGTCACCAAGCTTGGTTCAGAGCTAAGTGGAGATTGATCCTAGAGTATAGGAGACGCGATGGTGCATCTTGAACCATCATCGTCAGTCTGTATGCTTTACTATGGGCATGGAACACACGGAGGGCCTTGTTAATAGTTTCCCTGGATGTGACTGCAACCTCCCTAGGGTTACGCCAATCAGAGAGAGAGGCTGATGCTGCCGGGGACTGATTGTAGAAACTACGGCCTAAAAACTGCAAACTGATGTGTTCTCCGCGGGGATCTGGAAGATAACTGGTTTGTCCACCTTGCCGTCTTCTCGGCAGGTTTGATTGGATAAGCTTGTGCAACATCCTCCGTCTGCAACTGTGGTTATTTTTTTGCAACTGATGCGCTGCGTTAATGATTTTGGCGGGAAATAACGAACGCGCTCTCGAAACGTTCGTATTCAAGCTTCACTTATCTAAGCGGCCTCGGAAATTCGGTATACGTGGCTTGGGTTCCTAGCCTATGCTTGGGATCATTTTCGTTCTTGCACTTGAAGTGGGAGATCGACGTGCGTTTACTGGATGCGCTGCCAGAAGACATTGGTGCAAAATATTGTCATCTGAACAGGAACTAACTTGTGATTATTTCGATGATTTACAAATATTAACATACACAGTGGATGTGGTGTATATATGTACTAAATTGTATTGGCTATTTGACTTCACATTCTGCTCGACTGCGTTGAGGTCATACATTTGTGTCAAATGGCAATAGCCAAACGAGGTGCAATAAACCTTTTTACTTTTTTTTACCGAGAACTTAAGCATATGCATGTATATTGCAGTTCCGAGAATAAACATTTAATTATGATATGATATGAAGTGGTTGTGGCTGGAGGTTTCGACTCTTCAGGCGGGCTTTTATTGTTTATTGAAGTTGATACGGTTCCGTTTAAGGTGTACTGGTCCTCCTGAAGAGTGGGCGGCACGGCGTTGACTTCGCTCACAGGGTCAAGTGGTGTGGCACGAGTGATGACTAAGTAGATCCACATGAAACCTGCTAGAGCAAGCTTCCTTTAGGTAGGTTGAACGCAGGACTCTTCACATTACAGTGAAACGAGCACTTTCTTTGGGACTAGCGTTGTCTCTGGTGAACTCCTGCTTTCTTTGGGGGTATTGTTGGAAGCTACGACTTCGCGATCTGGCGACACTCAGCCATTTCCTACGTTAAATCTACGAGTATTGTTTGTCTAAGGTAGTAGTTATAGCGTCTCGTCCCGTGTATGAGACTAGAGCTGGTACATGAGTGTTGTTGTGTCTCTGGATGTGTCCTACATGGGGGGGACTTTGTCTGGTGGTCAGCTGTCCACGCCTGGGTAATTCCTTAAGCCGAAAACTACTCCACTCCTGGACTCAACACGTCTCACGGCACGGGGGGCAGTTTTTGAAAATAAATAAATATTGTATCCAGGATGCCCTGGAATGAGGTGGACATTGGAAGGACGGTACAAACGACAGTATTTTGCGGTACTGTCGATAATAGCTTCAGAAGCACGATAAAATAGATTTCCACTGGGTGAAATGTGCATTAATAGATAAAACAGATACTGCCTCAACGTTTAGTGTACATATTTTTTGTTAACGGTACCATATATTTTTTCTAACTGTGGTCACATTTAATTATATTTTGCGTGTTACCCAGGGAACACTTCTTCAGGAAACAATCAGCTCCCAGCCCCGTCATCCAGATAGAGTTCGTCGTGATTTTCTCCTAAGGCTGATGGACTCAGCAAACAAGGTTCTGTCATTTGAGACAAAACTGATGTGCCTTTCTGGTCCACTCTTCAAAATACTGCGGAGGGCGAATGATCGAATTCAGCAAATGTTCAGGATCTCTTAAAGCGTTTAGAGCGACAAAGGTCGACACATTTCCAGAGGGACCCAGTATCGATTGTCAGCGTTCTTCGTGTAGCTCTGTGCGTCGCATATGGAAAGTGACTAATCTGTGTCGCATGACAGGTTACCAATTTGACATTGCAGATAGCTCGTTTACCCCTGAATTCTATCAGGTCGACATAACCTTGGGAGTTTCACAAACCTTGCATGCTCTAATTTCAAGGATTACCATCTGCGATTTTTGTTTGCTGTTTATTTCTAAAAACTGTTACGGTTTAAAGAAAAAAAAACACGACCATTGAAAGAGGTATGTAGAAATTGTCAAACATCTTCAAATTGTCCATATACAATCGCGTCGCCATTTGAGAAAACTGTTTAAGCGTACTTAGATACGATAGTGACTGCACTATAATCAGACATTCGAGTCGTACTTTACTGTAATTATGTTTTTAATTACTGTGTTAATTATTTTCTAAAATATGTTTGTATTCTTCCTATGCTTTCGTACTAAGTCTCTCCATGAATCGGCCCTCGCCAGCACGGCATCTGTTTTCCACAACAACCAATCAATGAGTGTTCGTTCGACTTAACTGCAGTTCCCCTCAGCCCGCTCAGAGTATTCTCTCATTCTCTTCGCCTCGTCTCTCGCTTTATTATCTTCACTCTCTGGTTATTTCTCCTCAGACGGCAGATTTCCACCGCAATCGGCGACGGTCTCCGTTCTACCTTCCTAAATATAGTCCAATTCATTTCGTGCTCCACGTTCAGAGGCAATGATTATTTCTTCCTAGGCAGTGTTTACCGTTGCTGACATGTTGTTGCACATCGGTGATCCGACATATTACCATTATGCCATTAGGACTATGGTGTTTAAAATTTGCACGTGGCAATTTCCGAAGATAATCCCTTTAAATTCTCTCACTACTATTTATCACCCCTCCTCATGTCTAATCATGTTTAGAAGATATTAACTAGTTTTATCACACTATGAGTTGCAAAAAATGTATTTGCCACTGCATTCGAGCTATAAGACTCTAAGTATCGTTCTCTTAGTTTCATATGAATGCAAAAATATATTGGGTCCGCTTCAACATGTGTTGCGTCGACACTAAATTGGATCTCCAATTATAATATAATATTTTGTTTAGATACACACCATTATTGCTCGGGAACTCGCCTCTGTCCGGACACATCATGATAAAAACTAAGGGTCGTCTATAAGGGAAGATACTGTGGCCTGTCAGCACGTACTCCTGAACAACGCTGTGTATATCTGTTTTCCCAGATATGGCGATATATTGCCACCTATTGTGTTAGTACATCCACAAGAGCGTGTCCTCTCTGCGTCATTGCTTCGCCAGTCAATGCTTGTGACGAAAATAGCCTTTGTGTTTGCTTATACGTACGAGACGAATTGGTAACGTGTTAACGGCATCCACTCGTGACCATATATAGATATTTATTTCATAAGTTATATGGCGAACAGAAGTATACTTTTGTAAGTGGCTAGTGCCCTCCAGTAGAAGTTGGTAAGGATCCCAGAACGGCGATGACATTTTCACCATGCACCTCCCTCAAATGATAATCGCTAGAGAATGAATCACCTTGCATGGTTGTCCCCCGTAGAGGGAACTAGTCGTAGTACTACAAACTCCTCCCAGTAGGTTTGTTGGCTTCCACTTTATTTTACTGTCCGATGCAGTTGTGAACGCTTTTGACTGCTGAAGACGAGAGTCGAGCAGCCCATGGTTGTTTGAGCTCAAATCCTGCCAGGATACGGAGATCATTAATCATTTTTCTTAATTTGTGGTTTCTTGCCAAGCATGGGATCGATGAAAATAAGCAAAAGTGGCCTCAACAGGTCATCAAACTAATACCTAAGGTCATGTCCTAGTGTCACATAATAGAAACAGATGAGAGTCAGCTCAAGAATATCTTCTCTTCTGGCGATCGTCGATCAGCAATGCGTCATCACCCAATGAGCGGCGATACATCTTATCACCGCTGTAAATTAATGCGCCAGTGGGCTACTAAATTCAATGCAACATTAGCATAATTCGTGCACATCCAATACATAATGTGTGCGTATGACAGTGTCTACCCCACCCGCGGCGTGTCTCTACGAAAAAAACACAAACATCGGTGCAAGCAGTTGGGTTCTATGCCTAGAATCAAGCCTGGCAATGCCGAGGTTTCGAAAGAAGGTTAATGGGCAAACTCCGGCAAGCCTTCGTTCTTTAGCTAACACCGTTTGGGCTTCGTAGCTCTCAGCCGACGACGACGTCGAAGAGATTCGACATGGAAAACAACCTCAAAGGGACTATTACCGCCCATTATTGATCATAGCCAATGTCGACGTGTTACGCCAGATGTCAGAGACACACAGCAAAGCGGCGCTGCAAAGCTTGTCGATTTCGTTTCCAAAGGCGTTACGGCGAAGGCGTACGAATCTTGGCTGGCATCTATCACCTGCGCGCTCATGAATAAGAGCATACTCTAAACGGTAGATAGCATTGGCAGAACTCCATTCGTATCCATCTACATTCGTAGAGTCAATTTGCAATGAAGTGCTACCGTATTTACTGACAGAAGATGGAAATTGTTGTTTGTGAAACAAGGTGTGTGATCGAACCAAGGTCATAAAGATCGTGGCTTACGTTGAAGTAAATTGCCGGTAGCATCGAGTCTGTTAGCTGAAGGTAAATTAAGAGATTGAAACTATTCGATTGTTTTTAGCTACTCGGCTACTTTTGTCGATAGTACAATAGATATAAGCAATAGAACTTTTAATTGCGTATTTTTACTAGATAGCAATTAGAACATCTTATCCAGGTATAATATCCTGCAAATTATGTCATCCACCTTTTTTTTGGTACATCAAAGCTCTTGCAACACATTAGCGTTTGAAGACTGATTAAAATATTATAGACCTACGCTTAATTCAGAAAAAAACCGCAGCAAAATGAAAATTGGGTACAGGACGCACGCTGATAGCGGACGGATTTTTCTTTATTGAATACTGTATGTACTAGGTAATTAGAGTAATTGTAGAGTTATAAATTAAGTAGGAGGGTGGGGTATCACCGAGACGAAGTTATTTGATTATTTAATTCTATCAATTATTTACTTCTGTCCAAGTTTTGAATATTCGGTCTTACCCGAAACTGACCCGAAGAGTGTGAGAAATGTATGCAGCTGGGTTCCGTTCATTGAAGTCCATTTGGCTATATTTTATGGGGACGCAGCACACCGGATATAGGATGAGCAATAATATTATATATTTTTATAAACTTTGTCTCAAAAAACAGATCTACACTCGTGAGGATATGCCCGGTGCTCCGAATGTCTACACACCCACGCATCTACGCATCCACCACGTATCAATACGTGGAAGAATGGAAGACAAATTTATACGGGATCTATATACCGGGATTCAGACTAAATTGGCCTCTTATCTTGCTGCCGGAGACATACACATGCAATGCTGTACTAATTACTGCATTAGCGCGTAACTTTACTCAAGAGTTCGTTGTTCTATTCTCGGCACGTATTGTATTTCCTACAATGCACCCATATGACGATGGAGGAAGGCAGCTCTTAGATATAATATACGCGGGCGTCATCCTGGCTTTTTATCCTTATCGCCGTTGTTATTGTGTACTCTCCAGTAACTGAAGACAGTGAGCGTGACGCGGTGATAGTATGCGTTACACCGACGCCCTTGTTGTAATTGTGGGGGATTTCAATTTTTCACATCTACAATGCGAGGACATGACGGTTGGGCCCACTGGTTCCTCAAGGGAAATAAATTCTTTGACTTCGTAGTCCTTAATGGAGTTCAGCAAATTATGCGTACTTTGGCTCGCCCGAGCAGTAGAAATGCTCTTAAATTAGTTCTCTGTTCTGGCAAGTTCATTTCTATCGCGGATGAGCACGTATTGCCTAGTTCAGTGAGATCCGACCCGCTGAACGTTATGATACATCATGCAGGCAATGCTGCACCGCAAAATCAAGCAATCGAGGTTGACGGGAACAAAACTGACTTCACATTCATCGTCACAGATCTACCGGAAGACAAGTGGGATCAGCTACTTGCAAATGTCAGTTCGGTTAATATGAGGTTGATATGATGTACGGTATCGTTGACACTATACGATATTACGAGTCGTCGCCGTACACTGTCGCGCCCGTGAATCTCGAACGGGTTCTGCTTAGACAACGAAAAATCCTGGAAAGAAGTATGCCTCACACTGGTGACCCTGCGCGATTCTTCGTCGATGTCCCATAGAGGCTGAACCCGATGCTGTCAGGCTAGTGATGCGAATGCAGGCTGGTATTATCGCTTCATAAGTGTGGTGGGCTCCATCTCAGCAACAGGAATGGTAGGCTCAATTATAAGCTGAAAGCCACTGATTAGCTAAGATAAAGATTGCTAAAGATCTTCTTCGTCTTAAGTTCTCGTCATCATCATTAACATTTAGTGAACATTCTGAGTACGTTGTACATATGGTAAATATGCTGAAGAAATTTGGCGATCTCTTCGATATTGTATGAAAGATAGCCAGAAATGATTTGTTCTGCACCAGAAGGCGATTGCCCACACAACAAAAATAAGTCATTTGTTCATGTGGCGATTGGGACTTGTGGTGTACTAATATCATATATTTATATATATCGCTAATAATGTAATTGAATAGAGTTGTACGAATTGATCATTTTATCCCACAACAAAAGAGTCAGTTCACATCAAATAATTTGACAACGTATTTACTTAATTCAGCATTACGTCAGTTAAATCATGTTGCATATAGTGGCTCGGTTCTGCTGATAAGAGACCTATGTGTTGGATAAATGTAAGATGCACGGCCCCAAAACTCACAAACTTTGCGGAAACGTATGCATTAGTTTCATAGCTAAAAACGTTTTTTCGCTGGCGGCTAAGGGACCGCCAGCCATTTTCCCCCGAGACACTTCTCGGCCCGTATCTGTATCGCCACTTACTGCGAGAAATATCAAGAGAAAAATCGACACTTTTCTGAGGTCAAGGCAGTATGTAAACCTATACAGACATATCCGGGAGATTTATCCAAGCTGTGCTCCTGGGTACTACTGACGTCACTGGAAACAGCTGTGAGCCTATAAATGTTCTATCCTGTATTACGTGGGTAATAAATTATCGACCTGAAGTTCGGCGTTTGACACTCAAACATAGAGAGGTAACGCACTGAATTGTGACGCGGTTTTGACTCCGGGGTTTAGTCGAGCCATTTCGTCCGTCTGGATGTCTCGTGGATTCAAACATTTTCAGATCTTGAAACAACAAGGTAGTATCTATATTCACACTTTATAAATGACAAAATATACAACACAACCTTTATCTTTATAATCAACTAAGTGTATCACTCACACTATTTACACTCACGAACTGAGCCGTTTAAGATAAAATAGAGCGTGTAATATACGGATACAGAAACCTTTTCAAAGAGTGCATTTACCAGGGGGGTCACCCGCAGTTAAAATTGATAAATCACTTAAAAATAACACTAACTTGTATATCACTGAATAATAGATTCTCAAACTCAAATTTGCGATATATCGCTGAACCTATGATGTTTTCATGTAAGTGGATAGAGAAATGTTAGCACTAGGTTTCCAAGCTCTATTAGGGTTCCAGATGAGTTTTTCGAGTTCAAAAGGTTTCAATATAAACATTTAGTTTCTCTTATGAATACATAAATAGGTAGCTTGTTAGGAACCCCCACATAAACGCCCGGCTCATTTATTTGCTTGCCCAGATGTTTGTCCATATTCGGAATGTCTTTTAGCAAAAATGCAAATCCATAGGATTCTTGGCTTAATTAGGTTCGGGCCATTCTTGTAGACTGAACCAGCCTTTAGTACTTGCATATGTTCTCAAATAGGGCCCGAAGCCTTACGGTATAGGGGCGGAAATCGCTGGGTGTAAGATCCAAATAGTCCGATAAGAAGAACTGATATTGAAGAACTTTCTCACATATTCTCTACACAGAGATTATGAAGTAGAAATGAGAACCAACCATGATCGATTTGAGAGGTTTAGCGTCGCTAATCAGTTCGTGTCAGGATGAAGAGTTTATTGATTCAGTGGAAGTAAAGATTTTTCGGCAACATGCTGATAAAAATGAATGCACAGTTCTTAGGAGGGCAACATAAGGGCGTTCGATGTAATTATTATTATTATCAATACTGATCAGATTGTGTTGTATTTTATTTGTATTTATTGTACCCTTGTCGCCTCATCACGTTACGAACCGATTCAAGTAATCCTGCATTAATGTGATGCAGATATTACAGCCACTTGCAAAACAAATTAAATTCAATTCAATTATTTCTTTATTGACGGAACTATTACAACGCTTAAGTTCTCGTATTAAAAAATAAGATAAAAAGAGCGATCAGCAGAGTATTTCTCAAGGTTCTTCGAGGTGACATCCCGTCAAAACATATCACAAAGTCATGTTGAACAAGATAATTACAAGTGGTTTACTGGACTTGGTTCAAATAAGATTTTAGCCTTTTTTAGGGCTCTTTTATTTCTATGTACTACAAAGGTAGTACATAGACAATATTACGCAGCCATTACACCTGAAAATAACGAGACTTCGTGGTGATGTCCTACAGCCCCCTGTAATGTAGAAGAGATAAAAGCTAAATCATCGCAATTGAGCATATAGAGCAGAATAATAGAATAAAGGATAAACAGGCCCCTTAATACGACATGGCAGTCGTACAATGTTTCATATAACTTGAGGTACTGCAGACGACAGGTAGCGCCAATTCAACCATGAAGATCAACCTTACTATGTAGATGTCCGCCTTAACACAGGTGCAATCAATCAATCTAAAAAACAGTAGGGAGACAGCCGTAGACCGCCCAAGAAAAAGAAGGAGTTCGATAGAGGAAAGAACAGCGACCACGGTACGCCATCGTCTCGCTCGGGTGGTCAAGTTCTAACAGGTGGCTTGGTATCCATATTTTCTCCCAACAAATCGAATATATCCAGCCCTCGAAGGGGATGTGTTCAATAACAGACATATAATAGAACAAGCCACTCGATCTGGGAAGAGTGCGAACCTTGCCTGTCTTATGCTGTCAAGGGCCAGCGCCGGCGGGAGTGCTTCCATCCACCCGAGGCAATTAGCGGACAGCCGGAGGCGTACGCGGTGGCGACGAATTATCCACCGCAAAATAGGTAAGTCACATGCAGTCTGGTAACATGTCATGTCGACATTCAACGACATTGTGCTCTTCGGACAGCCCGGTCCACTTGCGCATGCTATTGAGCTCCTAGGGTGACCCGCGACTCCAGACAAGGACAGCAGGGTAACCAATGACACACACGCACCGTAACAGAAACTCGAAATATTCCTCCACCAGTTCGTCGAAACCGTTTACCAGAATGGTTAGCGCAGAGAGCATATCACACAAGATGATAATGTCCCTCCTTATCACATATCGAAGACAGACCACTGACTCGTCCATACGAACCCCAATCCCACTTCCCAGTCCTCGCAAACAGCAGCCACCGCACTGACATATACGCAGCGAGCTGTCGCATGCAGCACAGACATGTTACGTTTGTTGGCGGCCTGTTGTACGTTACTGTTCGGATCATCACGGGGATAGTGAGCGCGGACTATTCGGCCGTCACACGGCCCAACCGTGTGAGAGCCGCGAATGCTACTTAAGGTCTATAGTGTGATCTCGCCAACACGTTCAATCAGCAGCCGCACATCAATACGGACAGCTGTTCCTTGGTGAACGCAAAGTCTACAACTCTGTAGAGTACGCTAGTATTTGTAGACAGCAGAATCCCAAATTATTCGAATTGTCACTACCCGTTCTTCAAGGAAGGCCTCTGGCAGTGAACCGGTGGGTATGTGAATGTGTGTGCGTGTTTCACGGTTGAGCCAACGTACGTAAATGCCGGCACGTACACTACATGGACAGTGTTACGATGAAGATAGCTGAGGATGAGATAATTCTCATCCCCATGTGTACTACCGACCGATACTATTGGCATGTACTATCTTGAACGGGATGAATTACGCATTTACTCTAAAAACTCGATATAGGCCGTCCGGTGTTTTCGCCACTAGCATCGGACGGGTTAAGTTCGTTCTATGGTGTCCTTCAGCCTGAAAGACTTATTGAAGATAAATAAGATCTTGCTTCTATATTTGCTGCCATTTCATTCACAAAAGATAAATTATATTTCCCTCAATTTATCTAGTCAGATGAACAGGATGGCAAATGAGCTGTGCAAACCTGTATTTAGCACCGTTTCTGACTCTGAGCAGCACAGGTTTGTAATTCAACATAATGTCCAACAAGAACATAAAGCAATCACATTTCAAGTGTCAAATGGGCGTCTAGCTGGTGACGTCCGTGTATGTTTTCTCGTCTCTATTCGCCTGATCCTGTAGTTATAGGTGTCGAAAGAGAGATCCAATATACATAGAAAGAAGGCCGTAAAACTCATGAAAACAGTCCATGTTCGCCTGCGGTCTCCTCGACAGCCCAGCAGAGCGGACCAACAACTGAAATCCTCTGACACTTATCCTAGCAGCGTAAAATCGGAGGTAGGAGCCACACTCGAATCAGCGATTACTTGATGCGGACGAGAGCAGTGGCAGGTGCGGAAATCAATAGCCAAGTCGCTGCTTTCGTTAATCCCACTCATTGTAAATCTCGATAAGAAACGCCGTCAATAGGGATCAACGGAACAGCAAACGCCGCGAATGGAAAAGAGTGTGCGGCCTTAAGCTGAAAGTGAAAACTGTTTCGCTGACTCGAATGACAACAATTAGCAATTGTTTACAAAAACGCCGAAACAAATTTCTCGAAAGCGACAGCTGAACGTTGATCACAAACCCAATCTGCGCTCAGCGGACGCAACACAAATCTGCAATCAAAGATAACGTGAAAATATTGCAACCACTTGATAACGGCTATTGCAAGCCCGGACACCAGTTGGATTTTGGTGCAGATGTGATGTTATCGGCAACATCAATCCGGGCTTACGTCCAGCTGCGAAGGACAATAGGGTAGAACTAATATAGAATAATATATAATAATATACAATAATATATAATAACATTATAGAATAATATATAATGATAGTAATATATACCTAATTTGCTAAGGGTCAAAACATACGAAGACCTTGGAGGTGTGGGTAAGTGGGTCGTCCATCCGTTGAGCGACTGCCTCGAATTAAAATTAACAAAAAAAAAATTAACAACGACGCCAGATTGTCGCTTTTGTTTGGGTGACGTTCAGGTTTCGCGGAACACTGGAGGTACGGTGAGGAGCCTAATTAGTTGGGATACCTAATACCATACGACAAACTTCAATATTATTATTCTACGTGCTTGGGGTAAAATGATATCGGATCCCTAACCCTATTTGGTTGGGATCTTTTCTGAATTACTTACATAGCTGTTGGAGACGTCCTCCTGAACACCCGACGTCGTCCACTTATTTATAGGCGTTCTGTATAGGCCTCGGCACGTTTAATATGATAATTTCCAGTTTCCTCGCGCAGTGTTATATTAAACAGCCACACCCATTGTTGTACTAAACTTAATCTTGAATTAATTGATAAATCACAGTTCCGGCCGTACTCATTACTGGCGTGAAGTTGAGTAAAATATGGCCCTATTCAATTACAAGAGCTTTTCTTGTAGCTAATCTATCACAGAAAGCGGATGCTCTTACTCGGAAACTGAAGATTGAATTGAGTCACCTTTATTTTTACATGACAGTCTCAAATGAAACCATGGCTGTTTTAGTTCATTGAAATAAGTATTCATGCTATACACGTGATCCAACCTAACCCGGTGAGGCCGAGCGGATTTGGTGTCGGCGGTGTGACCTCACATGAGACAATAGATTGTTCTCGAGCTTTACGACAGACTCTGATTACATTAACTTAACTTATCGTCTTGTTAATTTAGCGTTCAGGTGCCTCCAAGCGACCTTCCTCAGAAGAATCGTTCGTACCCCTTGAGGTCCTAACAGAGTAGAAGGCACGTAAGGCTTTTTGCGATCGACACGAAGCGAAGGTGGCTTACACTAAGCAAGAATGATCACTGACTATTTTGTAGCTTCTCGCATGGTCTGGAAATCCATTAGTGATGTGAGTCTAATTTGTCTCATCTGTCCAAATGGTCCCGTAGATGGTGTATGCGTCTTCTCTGATTACTAGACAGGAGAGACATACAGCTTGGGTTCAAATCATGTCAGACGCGGAAAATCTTTGTATTTCTTTATCATGTTTCATCATCTATAAATTCTTACCGGATAGTACGTGGTTGAAAAATAAAGCAAAGGCGGTAGCCCCGACATGTCCTCGGCCTTACTACCTAAAGGTGCAGATCTGAGGCCTGTCACATAACAGCTGAGAGTCAGCCCAAAGTATGTTTTATTTGAACAAATTGTCTATATTATATTACTCGTGTGAATCACATGATGACGTAGATGAGAGAAGATGTAACCGTTGTTCAAAAGTCATATTGATATCTATCACCTTGTGGCATATCGAATGTGCAATAGCTTAATGTGGTGTCACAATAAAATTAGTTACAAAATACAGATCAATATTTTTGAACTGTAGCAAATGCGCGAAACGTCACTTATAACACTTATGCACATTTATAGAAATAAAATTGTAGAACTATGTGCTGCTGCTTTAAAAATAGTAGTTGTTATTGTGTACTTTATGGGAAATATTGTACATACATCCATGTATGTAATATATGTGAAGTTAATGTTAACCTCTAGAAATACATATTCGTATGTCGGCAGAATCATATATTTTTCTTATACATGAAAAATTTATATTCTCCTCTGTGATATCATATTGTTTCCATACTCTACGTCACGCGCTACGATATGTTCCTTCGGATATAGTCTCTGGACAGCTGAATAGTAATGGTCAAACTTTGAAGTTTAGAAGTGAGTCATTTGTGGCTAACTCGGTCAGAAGCTTTCGAAAAATCGAACTAGATGCAGTTCAAGTCGATGAATAGTCTCAGCCGTTTCATTCTGAGTTGATTTCCCCTTTGTAAAACCATGCTAATCCCCACCCAGAAGGTCTTTAGAGAGGGGGGGGGGGTACCAATGTGATCTACAATAATATTCTCGAACAAAAGATAGATAATGAAGTCTTGAGCCACATGCCTGTGATTTTAGACGTTAGTACTATCGTTGCCTTTCTGAACCTGGAGAGGTTGTTCGGGGATTACAGTGCATTTTGAAAGAAATTAATTAATTTTTCGTAAGAGAAGTTCTTGATGATGATAAGCGTAGGGCAAGCAGAACTATCAGAGAGGTTGCATCACAGTTGGGGGAATCGGTTCGACGTACAAAGACTGACCCGGAAAATGTCTTATATGCTTCCGCTTTTCAGGAATCAACGGACTCGACTGCTGTACCAAATATTCATGTGTCACCCCCATTTCATTCTGTTGTTCGCGTATCTAAAGAATACCTTGCTATGAAACGAGGGGCCGACTGGTTCAGAATACGTAATTGGGTGGGAGATTTTGTTAAGCAAATTCCTGTACAAGTTCTAGGGTCAGCTGGTTGAAGTTACGCAAGCCTATGGATGTATTCGTCAATACCGCTACGGTTGAAAGAGATTGTTCTCTTGGGAATGAACTCCGCTATAAGACATGGGAGATATCCAACGAAAAGCTCGTATCGTTACCAGTGTAACAACTGCTAAATAAATCAGAGCAAGACACATTCAGTGACCCAGCTTCAATGTCACCATAGTTGCCAAATCCATAAGCTGTGCCGGTGGAGTCACGAATGTGTTCTCAGATTTTTGTCTTATGAAGCAATGCCAAAAGCTTTACCGTCGATCTTAAATGTTGGCTGTGAGTCAGTGTGGAAAATGTATTTATATATTAGTTATTTATATTCACATGAGACCTTAAAACTAGCTGTTTTGTAATCGGTTTTGAGCAGAGCTGGAAAAACCACGAACTCGTCAATGTCTGCATACTCAGTGATAAGTAAGTTATCGAGAAGCGACTCTCCGCGTGTGGGTGAGCCGACACGCTGAACAGGGCCATTCTAGAGATAGGAATTAACAAAATGTCGCTCCCTTTGATGAGCGATTAAAAATAACCATATTGAACAGCATATATTTCTAAGGAAGAAATCGCTAGAAATAACGCCGGGAGACATCGTATTGGAAATGATATTGTACAGCTGTGCAAAATCATGGACTCGCTGTGAGAAGTGCTCAGGATTGTTAGTTAAGCCGCTTGAAGCAAGGCATACTACGCTATCCTGAAAGTGAGAGTTACCATGCAAGCGTCCTGGTCCATTGCACCAAGACACTAGGTTAACAGAACATGATTAAATGTATTTTTCAAAAAGGATGTGTATGTACCCTGAGAGTCTCGATCACGACGGAAAACATTCAATTCGTCATCGGGAAATAACTACCTTATCCGTAATGCCTGGCGACAACGAGATATCGACAACAGGAACAGCTAAGTTGATCCCGTTTAGTAAGTACTATGGATGCATTAAGCAAATTTCCCACAACTACATATTGACTGAATGCATTAGGAAAAAAACGCATTTAATGGGCGAACTGGGTGAACCCGTTCTCTAAATCGCAGGCGGATACAATATTTAGAGTCGAGCTGGGACCATCAGCATTATTGTCCGAGAATTTTGCGTCGAGTCGGCAAACGGGTGCACTACTTCATTCACTACTGCGTTTCATAGGCGTCATCTATCATATCGTTTCTGGGAGAGCCCCTGAACTCAATGGCTTCGCCCCACATTGCCGAATCGCAGAGAGTGTCGAAAAGATCAGCCGAGTTAGTCACACAGAATTATACCGGAAGCGTTTGGCTTTCGTCTTCTATAGCGTCATGTCGACTCTGATCGTCTTCGTGCCCTCTGTGGCTTATTCCGACGCAGCCAGATCATACGATATCGGTTCACTGAGGTCGTGTTGCACTCAGGTGACAAAAAGCCCTTTGACAGCAGGGCGTCTCGTGGAGCTACAATTCAATGATATCCATCGCTTGTACTCGTATATAAATATATGAAGAGAACCTTGAAAACATACATTTGGCAATTTATGATTTGATTGTCATATTGAAGGACGGCCTCTGCCTGGACACCGTGTCCCCCAACTGCATCACTAACTATTGTATATATTAAGACACACAGTAATATGAAAAAAATACTAGTTCTTGCTAAACCTGTTCCTGACTTTCGGGATAAGGAAACCTTGAAAGTGTAAGTGCTGGATTTTCCCTTATTTTCCTCATGACCCTAAAAGTAGATTGGCTGATTGTTTTTTTCGCAAATGACCGGGATTTTGATTTTCGAAGTTCAACCAAAATATAATATTAGCATATTAGCATTAATAATATTAGCATTCCTCAATTACCTAAAGAACGATGAGTTATACATAAAGTAGCTCAATATGAAAACCAGGCTCTTACAGCGATTACCATTTTCCTACAAGTATTAACTTATCGACAATATTTAATATTAATGATGATAATGTAGCGTGTAGTATAGCATCCCAATAATATACACCAACGTCGGGGATAAATCAACGCTAAGAATGGCGTATATTTTTAACGAACATATTATTCCGTAGCCATCAGATTCAACTTCCATTCAACGTCCATGATGGGAATCATATTGTTCCTGTTTGCAATGGGGTCGCAAGCATAAGGGCATGTCGAGGCTGCAAAAACAAAGTACAAAACGCCTTGAACCCCTCCCCACTTCTCATTGACACAAGTGTCAACGATCGAGCTGTAGACTCGATTGCCCTGCTTGCAATGCGACAATAACAACAGCAGCAGCAACATACCATCTCTTACAATACATAAGTGTATAATAATTTCGAGATCATTGTTTCAGCGATATCAGCCAATACTAGCCCTTCCTTCTAGAAAGGGCAGAATGTTGTGCACCGAAAACAACACCATTTGATCCTGCAACGGCGTTCGAGTGGAGATGTCTCCTTGTGTACCGTTCTGAATTCACCAGTCGTGGATATCGTTGACGTCACACACGTAGTCAGCCACCTACTTCAGAAAACGAACGAGACCTCGCTTCACCCTTTGAAAGTTTCAATTTCTGTTCATAATCGATTGAGACGAGAATGTTACACCTGTCACAGCTGCCGCACAGCTCTGGCTATTGCTATTGTTGTCATCGATGTGTGTCTACGATGTGTGAGTTGCTGAGTTGAACGATGTGTGTCTACTAAGATCGAGCAACATGCTTCGGAACAGAGAATATGATGATCACACTGTTTGACAAATCGTTCACGGTTCCTGGGGAACAATGTAAGATAGTCAAGCATTCGCTTGGTTCCGATTTATCTGTGAACGCTAAACACGACTGTACTAACCGAATGTTCTCAGTGATTCGAATTTTTGAAGAAATTCGGTGTTTACGGCAACGCGTGGGACGGTGCCCTGCCAAAGGAGGTGTGTTTCCACTGAAACACTTGAAACTCTTGTCTCAATTGTTTGGGTCTTGCAAAAGAGGAACCTCGTCCTGTTTCGCTCCTTTTAAAAAGTCAGAAATTTAACGGAGAGATCGCCCAATTGCGTTCAAATGTAGACTGAACATTTCAAATGGATCGCCATCGTCTATATGCTCATTTCGAGTTAAATTAAAATTCCTGATACTATTATATTATAGTTGGGTCCTGCGAACAAATACTGGCAGGTCATACTAAAATATAGTTCAAAGCCATAATCAGGGTTGTCCTTCTGAGCGTGTTTCCTAATACAGCTGCGCATTGATTATCAGTTCCATGTATCATATGCTGAATCAGTGCAGCCGTATCTAAAAACATATCCTGCTCCGAGAGAACTGCTCTGTATGTTCTACTGTGCGACGTCAAGGCTGACCAATACGGTAGGTTGCAATAGGTTATTTATTATTTTACCGGCGCCTTCTACTACCTCTACTAGAGGCAACTCCAATGCTCCAAGGATACGTTTACGAAGTCGGTTTAACGTTGCATAAACAAATATAGAAAAACAGTGTAATTTGGCATGGTGCTAGTCACCATCGTCACGAGGTCTTGAATAAGTGCTCAAATTAATAAAATTTTATATAATGGTGGAATAATGCCATGTCATATATATGACGTCGTGGTCATACCTGAAATGACACTGTTCACAGAGAAGTTTGGATAAGCGTGTCAAAATAAACTCTGTCCCCGTAGATAACTCGGGTAACTCCACTGTAAGTCGGGGAAACAAATGATAGAAATACGAAGCTTTACATTCGTGTTAACAACTACGGCATCGATCTCAGCAAGGACCGAATCATTCATAGGGTAACTATTTTTTAGCTGGTCCCCGAGTCCCTCGTGCATCGCACACTATTTGGTACTTATCCATATGGCCATATTACTACGACAAAATGTCGAGAGGAAAGTCCACACTTCTCTGAGGCGACCTGGACCGACTATACGACTAAAAGTCAGTATATCCATGCTAGCAGGTCAATTTGTCCCCAGGAACTGCGACGTTGCCGCCTCCAGACATCATAGGGACACGTATGCACCACGTATAATATATTTTCAACCTTATTCTAACCGCGCCATGCGGCAGTACCTATATAGGCATAGCCGTTTTGCTGCACCGCTTATAAGTAGTGGCGGACTGACAAACACCGAAATCAAAGCAATGCGGTTCGCTTGGCAGTGAGGTTTTTAGTGATTAGTACGCCACTGGATCTGGGCGACGTTAGTTCTACCATCGAGCAATTCATCTAGTTAGACCGGTAACAAGGTGTGCGTAATTGCATCTTGCCTCCATCAACGGCCAAAAAAAGGCTGATATCCTGTCATAGGTTGTGGAAACGACATAAAATATGATATGAACGGTCGAGCACGCCAAGTAGCCGATCACCGATCTGCGCTCGATAAATACCACTACCTTAACAACCAGGGATTTTTGGACGGATGAAAAAGGAACAAGATGATTTTTTTTTTGCAAACATGTATTAAAAATGGCCTGTATAGAGGTTTGCTAACAATTAAACGGCTTCAATTGAAAAACGAGGTGTTCGTCGATGTTGAGCAAATGCTCTATTGTTAGCACTTGCTTGACGAAACTCAAGATATTACTTTTGGTTGATTTTGTGCGTGATTCATGGACCTACGGCAGACTATTATTTGTAATGAAATTACATTATCATTCAATAATGACCATGTCTTACCCAGGACTGCAATCGTTTTATTTTTGAACAAGCGTCTCAGGATATCTTTTGTGCGTAAATATCCAGGTGCCGTTCCGGGGTCCTTCGTTGTTCTTTTTAATCTGGAGCGTCGACGGCACTTGACGCCGTTACCTACGGCAGAGAAGCAATTACAGCTTATGCCTGTTACATAGACGGATACGTCTATTGTTATAGATCCGCTCTTGTTGTTATGTGATTTAAGTATGTATATGGCTCATAGTTGAATCATAGTCAGCAATTATCGGGCAGGAAGCAATTATATGTAAGCGCCGTTAGTTAATTATGCTGCTGACTTGACGCCAACGGACTGCCTACGCGCGAATCAATAGGCTGACGTAGATTAGTATTCTAGGAAAGCAGCTCTCTATCGGTTATGTTATAAAGACATATATTAGTATATCACCTCTCAGTGAATCTGGTGGTGCTTTTCTTGGCACTGTTCTGCCGAAGAGTTCACTATCACCCGCTGCCGTGCTAAAAGCTACACGGCAGGACTATGTTTTTAGAAAGAGTTTTTTTTATGTCGCCAGACAGATTTAGAGGTTCGCTGATAGAAATCAGCAAAATTTAGTTAATTACTAACTGAATCGTGCATAAATTGTTAAATATCACTACACTTCCACATTGTTAATAATAGTTGATTATTTCTACAACATTTAAATGCCACGATTCGGTTCGTTAATTCACAAACGTTACTTTGCCCAGAATGCCCACCCGAAATAAATACGTAATTCTTGTGGGCCTGTTTCGGAATGCCTAATTACTTAGTTGTAACAGCTTCATGCAACATGCGGATAATCTCACGTCATTCAAATGTGTTTAACTCTAGTTCTCAAGTATTACGCCGTGTCCTGTGAGGACAACAAGTCACATTTCCCCGTAACACATATATCCTTTTGTTGTTTCACACAGACTTACTTTGTTGTCTAGATGAAAGTCAAGATACGAATATTTCTGTGCGCTCCTTTATGCAATATTAGGCTAACATGTTCTCTGCTGCATGGCCTAGTTAACATGACCAAAGCAAATTCAAATTATTTACCATTTTAGAAAGCTTCCTTTTATAATCCATTACATTTGGTACTTGCAAATTGGTTGAAAATACCCACACATGTTTGGTTGGATCCATCGGCGAAAGTCACAGGTATGTAAACGCGGTCAAAGCCCTGACCATCACGAAAACGGAATCTAGCACGCAGAGACCTTCACGAATGTGGACATAATTTGCTGCGGACTCTCGACAGACATCTTTCGGATTGTGATTAGGAAAAGTTCTGAAAAGCTAGCAGATGTAAGTGTGTCACGTAAACGGGTTTAACTGTGGACCCAGACATCGACGGAAGTGATGGTAGAGGAGGAAAGCGTCGACGATGACGAATTCCCGTTTCCGACAAGGCAGTTTTCCCATAGGCTTGTTGACCCCTTGGGAAGTCAAGGAAGGCATCACTGCTCCTGACACAAGCAGCCTTCCCCGATCTGCTGTTAACTCTTGCCTCACTGAAAAGTGCGAGCGTTTGCTCTTTGCTGATAAAAGCGACGACGTCGGCGACGCCAAGGATAGATTGTCTCTGTCACGTTCGATCTTTCGTGACAGACGTTCAGTCACCCGAAAATCACCTGGCTACTAGCTAGACCCGATACACTGCAGCTGCTTGCAATCTTGTCCCAACCGCTCAAGGGCTGGCGTTTTCGGCTTGAGTTTCTCTTCCAGAAAGACAACTGTGTTCTATCTACAATGGTGCCATTAATAATCACACGTAAATGTCATTTGTTCAAAAACATGTTGTGAAATGTTCAGATATAATGTAAGGAAGATCCTTCCACATGCTGCACATATGATACAGCCTAGTTGTAAATGAAAAAGTTCCCATTTGTTCACCATTTCCGCGCCCCCGCTTAATATGTCCTGATTAAATACGCTCAGATAGACACGTCAGGAGGAAAAGGAGAGAGAGAGAGAGAGCGACAAGTCATCATATCATTCGCCTCTATGAATAATCTTCATCTACGTATATTGAATACACACGATACACAGCCAAGTCATTTTGTATGAAAAAGGTCAAGAGTTAACAGCGATCGATACAATGCCGTGCGAATCTAAAATAGTTAAAATTAAAATAATTGAACTGCTTCGATACCTACATTGTATGCACTCTAAACCGGAAAGATTAAAACCTGTATCTTCTGGGACACTCTAGTGCCTGATGCTGCGTCGTTATACGGTCACTTAGGAAACGAAATGTGCGATAGGTAGTATGGAAGCGTCGAGATGGACCGGCGGGAACTCCGTGGATAAATTTAATACACAATGACGCGTAAGTCTCTGGCGATAATGCTAAAATCAACGGCAATAACAGGCTATATAACAAACAAGCTTGGAGTTTAACAACAAGGACCCCAGGGCGGGTGCAGGTCTGCATAATTTGCACTGAGAGACGTACGTAGTACAATATGTGATATAACGTTACACCAGCAACAACCGAATTCATTGCGGCGTGAGACACCCGCGGAACCGGTGGGACCTCGTGATCAAGGCGACGGGAAGATCAGGACCTACCGTGTCAGGTTCAGCAAGGGACACGTCAATCAAACGTAATGCAAAATGATCAATAATTAAATCTTTATTTTTTGCAGGCATTGCTTGCCTATTAGTGGCATGTCCATCCGTACTACTCGTTTATATCGAATAATTATAAAACTGTTCTACCGCACAGTTTTAGAGTGAACTGTCGAACTGTTCTTACCTTATTCCTATAACTTCATAGTAATGCATGCTTGTACATGTTTGTTATGGCGTTCGCCCAAACACCAATCGGGACGAGTGAGATGATGATGATGATCTCATATATCATCGTCTGTGATTGTATTTCAATAAAACCACAGTGGAGAGTGTTATGACCTTCAATAAATAAGTGGGTATCTAAAATGACTAGATACTAAAGTATCTAGTAATAATACCAGACAATACAAGGTATTAATAACGCTAAAAGATCGTACAGCGTTACTATATAAAGCGCCTAAAAGAATGCTAAGGCGAAGTCCAATTTGATACCCAAGATCTCAATACAATGAAGCCCTGTCATTATAGTCATAAGGCTTAGACTTCCAATATCAAGGATACAACAGAGAGTCTCCCGTTGAGGGAACTACACGCACCCGCTTCTGTTGTTCGTTCCTACAGGTACTAGATAGCAGCACCTCTCACAGGACTTGTCAGGCAGTTTGTCTCACCCACACGACTCCCACCAGCCGAGACAATCACGTCCGGCCTTCCCTATACGACCAGCCACCTCCACGTTTTCCACAGGTAACCCTGGTCATTAATTATACTCTCCGTAAACTGTAGAATTCACACCACGCCTCAGTATTAGTCGTCAATACGCGATACTGAATGGAGAGACCTCATGTTGTCTTGTCTTAAAGAAATAATCATGTTATATATATAGAAAGACATCTTACAGGCGCCGGAAGCAGGACCCTTTATGGTAATGGTTGCTGTAGTGCAGTAACCAACTGAGCGCAGTTGTGATTATACCGCAACTATTTTTATGGTCGTTTCAAGGGGTATGGACTGCATAGCAATGAGGACCGAAATAGCGATCATTTTTGCAGGAAATCCTCACCGGCCACATTATATGGCCTTTTTTATATCGTTCATACCATTGTCTCCTTTAATCTCCGCTTTTATACTGTATACATCCTCTTTTCAGAAAAACTAAGTGTCGCCTTGATCATCTCAGTAATATATCAAACACCACCCTTAATAATGGTGGTCATTCTATACGCGATCCATAGTAATGGTGGTCATCCTCGATGTGCTTCACTAGCGTTGTCTACCAATAGTGTACCAAAGGGTTTTGCAACAATAAGGAGCTACAGGGCTATTCGCCCTTATTTTTCAGAAGTGATGTAGTGGAGATTCAAGAGGATAAACTTTAGCTAATAAAGAGAACTTTAAAAATTCTCGTTTAGCATTTCCGAATGGACCCATGGAAATGATCACCTCTCCGAAACATGTACGCATCTTGTGGTATGTAAATAGGAATATTAAATATAATATATAATATTATATAAAGGAATAATGTCAACAAGTCACCCCACGCCCCACTGTAGCATCATTAATGCAATCAATTCCGCTATCTTCAATTGTATTTCATCGGCGGGTAAGCAACACTAATCAATAAATGGGTGAGCTGATGAGTAAGAATAAATTAATTAGGGCTATTGGACTTGCCACAGAGTTGAATTTTGTCCAATCAAAAGCCATTCTTGTATGATTGGTCAGACATAGCGGATCTCGAAATCTTTGCTGTCATTCCTAGCATCGAAGCTTTTCGAGCAAGCAAATAGTTTTTTTTACCTGTAGCCTCAAGCTACTGCAATTGGCAGGTCCGAAGTGGTCTATGTTAGAATCAAATCGTTTGTCAAGGTTCTTCTGTGCGGCAAGAACGATACAATTCCATGTAATATACTTGTATACATGTATCTAGTACAGTTTTGAACCAATTGTGGAATCAATTATCTATTAATAAACACACACAATTATATTTCTTATTCGTTTTTCAATATTGTCGAACGCGATAAAAGCATACAGGAACAAGATACCAGAAGATCGGAGCTTTTCGCGAAAACGTAAATCCGCTCAGCAATACCAGTCAGTAATAATGGCAGAAGATGCCGTATTAGCTTAAATGTAAAGGGTGGGGCGGGAGCTTTGCGCGACCTCGATAGTTTCGAACGAAATAGGTACTGAGGAATGGTAGTCTTAGGGATCAAATTGCCCGAATTTAAACTTCAAACTTAGAACAAAATAGCACATGTGACCAGGTTAACTATATTAAGTTAAATGAAGTTTGTTTATTTGTAAGAATTTATCCTCCCACTCAAGCTTACGTTTCCTCAGTGGTGTCTTCCCGTCGAGCGATTTATTGTGTGACTGTTATTTCACATGTCAGGCACATTTAAGTCATGTGTACGGAGTCTAATATCCTTAAGCAAATGTATTTAACGATATGGTTTTAGGAATTCATTATGCGCTGCGGTAGGTCAAGGGCAATGGCATTTGACTTGGCCCAAACGGTATCCAGGAAAGTGCTTTCTAAATTGTTTTGGTCCTAGAACTGTGATACAGCTATGACATGCCCTTAGGTATCTCATCCATAGAGAAATAGTGTTGTCGTTGAATTGTAGATTTGAAAAAAACTTTTTGGAGCCCAAAATATGATTTCGGTGTCACTTAGCAAGAAGATGCCGGTTCCGCGAGTTAGCTAAGTACAACCATATCCTTAAATCTAGATCAGCAGATCGGCTAAGAGAGGCTTGCAAGCGGTAGCAAAGAACTTGTTGCAAAACGCGTGTATGTTACCGATTCAATGGAAGTCATTTCACTAACACAATATGCTTTATATTCTCTTTGTGACTTCATCTATCGATGCCGCTCGGTCGGAAATCGGAATCGCTTATGACGACTTGTGTATGATTCGGTAGCTGGGTAAGGAATCAATACCGAAGTGATGCTCACAAAATCCTGTCCTGAAATTACTATTATCCATGCCACGTGTAACAAGCCCATTTCGTGTTTGCCGGTGCTAAGAGGCTCATACAATATAGTTTCCCCCATGGGCTAGCATTAAGGAAACAAAGTCGAACTAGACATGTGTCGCATGGATTGTGTAGAACTGTGTCCTTACGAGTTCGTACTGATAAGAACTACACATATTTTATATCGTGATCACGTCAACAGTCTATGAGATTGGTGTCGCTATATTCTAAAAACCTTCATTATTTTTGTTGTCATATCCAAAACTTGTTGGATCTCGAAGAATACAAAAATAGATACAAAGACCCACGCTCGTATTGAACAACTCTTGTTGCTAAAGAAACGTTGAAGACCTCTTTCATCGCTTATTGGGTTCGAGAGTAGGAGAAATCGTGCTCCTTTTTACGCTCATTAGTTAAGAGTGAGAGGACGCTTCAAGGAGCCACATGTCAATGAATCGGAATAACATTATAAGCATCATGAAGTCTCTGACTAATGACATTTAGGCTATTCCGATAGTAACCAGTCTCCAACTCAACAGAGATGTTTATCATGTTGGTCGTCAGATCATCGTCTCCAATAGAAGGGAACAGTTTTATATAATATATCTCGATTGTACGTAACTTTCAGACCTATTTCGAGACTACAAGGCTATCCATCGATTTATATTAATATCGAGAAAGAATACAGATACACAAATAATCACTGGATAAGTTACTCAGTACTATCTACAGTCTCATTGTCCAAGATTATCCTATTGCGCCTTTATTTTTAGCTTACCTCCAGAAGCTTCGGCCTTCCATTCCTTCTGTGCCGCTAAACACTCATCCTCTGTCATCAAGGCGTAATGCTCATTATACTCAACCCTCAATGGAGCACTAGATTCCCTCTCGGTAGCTTGTACTGCTTGGGCCGCAGAAGCCACCAGCGTTGACATATAGGTCGTCCCCACAGCGGCTACTTTCTCCGCCGCCGACGCAGTTAAGGAAGGTGCATCCGTTGTTAATCGCATTGTCATCACGTGGTACCACTTGACGAGGGGGCAATAGTCCTTCAATTCCAAATATTCGCCGCGCCGGTGTAAACATACACGAAATAAGAAGAAAAATATCAAACTTCCCGCGTTTTCTCCCTTTGGCAACAGAAGCACCACTTCAACGCTCGATGTCGTTATACTTCACCTGGAAGTCACTTTCACTTTTGAGATTCACTCACAGAGGGGTTATCGTACGTCAAATCTTGAAACAGCGCATTTCATTTCATCTCGTCGAAAACAGATGAGACAGACACAGTATTGAACTGCGTGCGTATGTATGCAATGGCTACGCATGCTCGATAAGAGAAGTTTCCCCAACAGTTGTCCGTCTAGGCCGCCGGTCCGTCCGTTTTGATTACCACGTCAAACTAAAGCACTGCTCGTCTGATCTAGTACGCGAGGCGACGATAGCTCGGATTCGCTCTCATAGAAGATTTCCGTTCTCCCACGACAACACGAGATACAAGAGATAGAGGATGTCCACAACTTCAATCCATACATCACCCAGCGCTTGCTGCTGCTGCTGCTGCTATTATTTCTGTCGACTTCTTCTTGGTTAGCAGTCAGATGCGAACTAAATGCGCGAAGGGAAAGACGTACGATGAAGGCTCAGCTGCCTGTTTCTCCCACCTCATACTGTTATGGCATTCGGCCCGCCTGTGAGGACGGAAGACGTCGACGACCCTTTCCAACGAAGTGATCACAGCGCCAGCAGCGGCCCACCCCTGAACTACGGCACGAGCGATATTTCCGATGTCAGGCCTGTTCGCCGACGTGCCGGCACAGTACGTTCACGTTTGCGCGGTCGGAGCACGTGAGCATCAGAGAGGGATAATCTATTATCATTTTCGGCAGGAGCTATGTTTCGGGTGAAAGTGAAATAGCCACGATGACAAAGCAGAAATACGAACGAAATGCTGAACGTCATTTATTTGATCGCGTGCGTGGTGGTTGTCGACCTGTGCGTTCATCGGGCAATAATGACAATCTGGCGAGCTAATATCGACGAAAGACTTGATACATTGAGATTCGGTCGTGCTCAAATCACAAATTCACGCTGTAAGCGATCCCACGCAGTTGCGATGGTACATGATGATAATTAAAGGACAACGTATGCAAACGGGTGTAACAACAACTAATGAACATACGATATTATTATGATTCGTTCATTAAATTGAAATATCACGCAAAGTAAATTCTCCACGCATGACGCTCAGCCAACATTTAACGTCCACGTTACTGCTTTTGGCATTGCTTCATAAGACAGACCCCGTGAAATGCTAATGTGCAACGGTGGGGATTGGACCTGTGCACCTGCGTCCGCCTCCTCCGATTGAAATAAGCTGACACTTAGCATCCGTATCCAACCGTTCGTGTACAGTCGTACGGAGGTAGAAGTATTTCATTACGACACGAACGTCTTGTATCATAGATCTTGTCAGGACTGATCATAACTGATTGAGCTGATCTTGGGTAATATCGTCTATAAAAGATCCTCAAAGGACCCCACGATTATTACAAGCTAATCAGTCAGAAATTTCTCGTCTCAAATAAACGTTAGGTCTTGAGTGAACAAAGAATTCGATGTTAGGGGTAGTTGGGAATTAGCAGTTCTGCGTCACTCCCTTCCAAGTACAATCCTCTCCAAGGATCAATTTGGGTTCGTATTGATATCTTATATTTCCAACTAAGGAGTTGTCCTTAGTTGGACTGCGGCCTCACAGGAATACCCGACGTCCAGTATGCAACTAAGAAAGCCACGAAAGCCGCAAACAGCGTGAGTCGGATCATGCCAAACACGTATGGACCAGGCGATTCCAATCAGTAGTCGCTGAATCTTTCGAAAGCTCTCACTAAAGTTACCAAAAGTTTTTTTTTTTTTCCAGTTCAAAAAAACTCAGAGAAAGATGACCCTACAGATCAGCTGCGCATGCAGGACTATATCAACGACCGTCGCCTTGGTCTTAAGTCGCTCGGTTAACGCATTAGAAAGAGTCAAGATCTATAAGAATAACAGGCTGAGACTGAAAAAGAATGAACCCGGCCAGGAGTCCCTATCCCCCCTAGGAAGTATGACTAGGAAGTTCCTAGTCCCCCCCTAGGAAGTATGGCAACAAGAATGGATGAACCCGAGCAATAACTTGGGAGGGAGCTCTCGCAAATTTATTACGGATGTTATCAAATGGGTAAACGCGAGGACACGGGCAGATTAACTACTACATTTTAAGCTTAAGCATTGTAAAATTGCAGCTCCTTCAATAAACCAATAAACCTTTACCTTACACCACCAAGATGCTGACCGGTCGTGGGGACTTTGGACAGTACCTCCATAGATTTGGGAAAAAGAGGCACCTACCTGCGAACACTGAAGGAGCGATTGCGGATAATGTGGAACACACGTTCTGGCTGAGTGATAGATTTCAGGAAAAAAGAAACGAGTTGACAGAATCCCTTGATAAAACGCCTGTTGATATGTCTCCTGCGTCTGGGCACTTGCCTCTCGAAGACTTTCCACACAGAATTGGCAAATACACGTTCACACATCACAGTTGTAATAAATTATCTGCGTCACTGTCCCCTCTTGTGGTGAGAATCTTAAGCTGTTAGACAGGAAGGACATGTGGTTTGGTCAGCCTGTGACGGTCAACGGTTTGACCGCCACAGGCTGGCCAAACAGGCAGGATCCCTCTTTTTCCAGGGCCTTTCCCTCGCTGTGTAAAAATGCAATTCCATAGCCCCCTCAGCACTGCCTCGCCCTGAAATCCTGATGCAAGCAAGATAGCAGGGCTATTTTCAAATAGCTGTTTAGCGCTTTAAGTGCTTCGTTGTTTTCGAAACAAAACCAGGTAAAGGTTTATACATCTGTTAAATAATTGTTTTTCGAGCTGACCCTCAGCCGTTCCCCTATGTGACAGGCCTCAGCTCTTAATCTTTCAGATATTACTATGAGGACCTGTCGGGGCCACCTTTGCTTATTCTCTTCCTTCCTCGTACCTGGCGAAAATCTTCAGATAAAGAAAGATGATAAAGAACTCCAAAGATCCTCCGCGTCTGTCAGGATTTGAACCCGCGTCCCTCCGGTTATACATCTGTTAAAGGTTTATGAACCAGTCAAGACGAAACCAACAGTTTTAAGTAAGGAAGAGCATAAGCAAAGGGAGCTCCGACAGATCCTCATAGTAATACCTGAAAGGTTAAGAGCTTAGGCCTGTCAGATAGGGGAACAGCTAGAAAAAATCATAATCGATTCTAAGAAACGTCGATTTAATTTGAAAAACAACGATTCGGCGTTCTGCAAGATCATAGCGCTGGCTCAAATTTGGTAAAGCTTTAACGCTGGATGGTCGTGTCCGTGAGGATGGTAGGATGTGCCCGCGAAGTTTAAAGCAGGAGAGACTAGGTGCCAAAGTGCAACTAAAAAAAAACAAACTTTTTCGGGCTGACTCTCAGCCAACATCCAACGCCAAAGTGCAACTGGAGGTGATCGGAAATGGATGCTCGAGGCAGTGCTCCCTGCGCTCGCTTGGCAGCCACACAGATGATCCTTGCATGAAGAAGATACTGGCCAAAAGGGTGCCACACCGACTCTCACGTTTCCGGTACCGAAACCGCGAGACTTCCGCAATGTTTTGTTTTGAACAGAACTATAATTCCAAGACAAAAGCGACCCTATCATGATTGATGAGCTTGTGAGTCAAATTGCACGTTAAGATAGGAATCTGCGTCTCCAATAGTTGCATTCCGGTGAAACAGCGAACCCAAATTATGAACTGATTCGCGGCGACTAAAAATTCTGAGTATGTCCATGGTTTTTGGCGGGAGTTCTTCTATCGGCTCCTACCTCCGAGTGCCGCTGTTAACAGAGAGGTGTATAAATGTGGCTTCCCGTAAAGGGGTGTACACGTACGTGGACTTGACACGCAACACTCTCCCCCACAAAGACGCTGTTGATATGAAGTTTCTGACCGAAAGAAAGCTGTGGAAACTGCATGTTCTCTTGGCCAATAGTACTTGAGATTAAACAACAACCAAACAACAACCAACAAAATTGGAACGAGTTCGAGCATATCGTAAGTGACCTGTCGCAAGGAGGTTATGTGAAGGGGTGCAAGAGCTTCCGACGAGGTGGCGCACATGTCTGATAAATTCGCAAGGATCGTACTTGTCGTATATAACAAAATTTTCATTAATATGAATAAACAACAAAGCACGGCCACTTTTTTTGAATCAACCTAATAGTACACTCGTTACATAAGGATAAGAATGGGAGAAGAGATTCTCCCAGGTGTTCCATGGCCAATGCCTGCATCCTTGGCCAATGCCTGCATTCAATATACTGTTCGAGAACCGTAGCGCTTGAGATCAATACTAATTGTTTGGTGTGTAGTCGAGTTTCTCGCAAGCAGGGTTTGCGAAATGTCGGGGCCGTCACCATGGCAGTCTTTCTACGTTGGTTGCTCGTATAGTTAAAGGGTAACTGATGTATGGGCGTGGTACATTCTCGTACATACATACATTCTTAAGTCCATCGTATTTGCCTCAATTCAGGGAAATGCTAGATGGGACCCTTGAGACACGTCAGCCATCACATGACCGCCTACAAGATCTACTCCCAGATTGTTCAATGCCACCTAAGGGGTCGCGCGATTCGGTGGAAGTGTTATGCATCTACTCTTAGCCAGGTGTATCGAAAACACTTCAGCTACTAAGGGAAGGTTACCGCTAATACGAACACACAATACGTTCTTTTCCGCCGCACGTTTGCCACCGTCTACTGAGAAGGTGTCCAGCGAGTTCAGAAGCAGAACTCCTCTACACCTTCGATGACTTGTGCAGTGATTCAGGCTAGTCGTAACTTGTCGTGTAGGATTCTCGGCATACAAAGTGTTAATCGGGTGGCATATATCTGCTAGGCCTCGCTTGGCCCCGTGATGGTCGAAGCAGTAACGTCGGGAGTGTCTGTAGAAACGAATCAACCAGGATTATTAACATCTTGGCAAAATGACGTACATCATTTATATTAGGAGAAAAGCACAATAAGTGATTATGAACGTTAAGCAATTATGAACGTTCTAATTCCTTAATAGATGCCACTAATGAGCAGTTAATAGCGTGGTATAGCGTGTAGAGTTCTTCGCGTCGCATTCAGTAGAAACCATCCTTTGGATCGTTATGATTTCGAAGGATGGATGTCGTGGGTCTCGTATTGGGTTAAAGCCTGTCCATTCGCCCGTCCACCATGTTCATTGGAGACTATTTGGAATAATACTGAATCCATCACTCGCATTTTCTCGCTATACCCACGACTGTATGAACTGTTTTTCAAGCTGACCCTCAGCCGTTCTTCTATGTGACAGCTGAGGGTCAGCTGTCTAACAGCAGCTGGTGTGAACTAACAGCAGACCTCCGTTTCCGGTTGAGTGAATAGTTGCTGCAGTTCTTCGGCGAATAGCAGAGTTTTTTATAGCCAGTAGGCTAGCCTGTTTTTGGATAAGTTGCAGCTCGTACTTGCATCGGTCGAAGTCATCATGGATCTGTATTACAATCGGGTCTTCCCAAAAAAGTTGTACTCAAAATGATGATGCACAGGGGGCCAATTTTCAGGTCACGAAATGCGAACGCGATCTTTAGTGAAGTTTTTCAGGTTATAAAGTATTTAGAAGATTTGTCAACCGTTGCCGCTGCCATTGTTGCTAGCGCCTTGTGTCGATTTGTTCTCCGAAGGGTAGCCCCATGGATGTAAGTGTCATCTATAGATGTGTGAAATAGTGTCGCGATGAACGAAATCTTAGCTTTGCATACCAAAACTTACCGACGGATGTGCTTTTAAGGATAAATCATAGAAACGTGAAAATCAGAAGATTAAGAGAGCCATTGCAAATCCGATACCTGATACAGAAGCGCCTAGATTAACCAAAAACGTGGTACAAGAATTCGTTTTAGTAGAATTATATGTCGTTAGTGGCTCTGGCCAGCAACTAGAGTCGACGATGAGTTGAAGTTTATAAAGCTGTAAGACCAAGCGAGTCGGCCACTGATAAAAACGAAGCACAATATACTCAGTAAAAAAAGAAGATTCTCGATCTTCTTACAGAGCAAGCGAACAATTTAAAGAAATATCAAAAGGGAAAGAACAGGCATTAGACCTTAGAACAACTAGCAACAATAAATGGTATCCAGGCATCAGATCTTCGAAATAGGACAAGTTATGTACAAATAGAGGTAGACGGTACATTCACGAATCAGTCGCAAGACTTACTCCAGAGAATTGGAAAAGCCAGTCCACAATGAATACAACAACAAGGTACACCAGCAGATCATAAACTCCAACACGCTCCAAGTTAAATCTCTAAAATAAAATATATATATATGACACATCTACGTTTAGTTTATAATGAAATATATGATTAGAATGAATGTATATATGTATGTATATTAATATTTTTTCATATTCACATGTCCAAGGTCACAATTGAACAATTCCTGCTGTAGTCTCAGAGAAGTATGGATTTCCGCTCTCACATTGTCTTGTAGTAATGTCATAGGGATAACCAAGTTCCGAGATATATTCAAGGGATGGCTGAAGGGCTGATATGTAGAAATTTCGTTCAACTCTACAATTCGTTATATACAACAGATCGGCTTAGACAGACGAGGTGAGATTAACAGTAGATGGAGGTAGGGCTGGTGATCTAATGACTTCGATAGACAGGAGTCGAAGTAAAAGATGCCGTATATCTAAAAACGACAAAATGGGCGGACGATGGAAAGACCAGCTTAGTTTGAATTGCATCATTTTGCAGCACCGGTAAGTAACCTCGGTCCATCTCCTTTTTCCCTTGGAGCCGAAGTAACATGTAAAGGAGAACACGTTTTGGAATTTTGTATTTGGTCAATACAGAAATGCCTCAGTATGACCTTGCTTATACCGCCTAACGATGATACGACTACTCTGGAGCACACGACACACCACTGGGCGGCGGTGTCCTACGAAGTGAGAATTGCGAAGGAGGAGAATTGCTTTATTCAATACCAGGAATTCGTTAGCTAGAGCAATATCACTTACCAGAGAGGATTAAATATAGAGGATTTTTTTAGGCGGCCCATAGATGGCTTTGACCCCCATTGGGGTCAACCTCGGAGAGTTCCGCTACAGGCTGGTCAAACGCTGATCCCTCTTTTTCCAGGGCCTTTCCCTCGCTGTGCAAAAAGGCTATGCCATAGCCCCCTCAGCACTGCCTCGACCTGAAATCCTGATGCAAGCAAGATGGATGCTATTTTCAAATAGCTGTTCGCTTTAAGTGCTTCGTTTTTTTTTCGAAACAAAACTAGGTGAATGTTTATATATCTGTGAAAGGTTTATGAACCAGTCAAGACGAGACCAATGGAAAACGTCGATTTCCTTTGAACACAACGAATCAAATTCGGCGCTCTGCAAAATCACGGCACTGGCTTAAGTCACTCAAATTTGGTAAAGCTGTAACGCCGGGAATCGTGTCCGTGAGGACTGTAGAAGGTGCCTGCGAAGTTCAAAGCAGGAGAGACTAGGTGCCAAAGTGCAACTGGAGGTGATCGGAAATGGATGATCAAAAATGACAAGAAGCGTTGCCCAAGCTGAAAGTGTTTCAAGTGCTCGGGGCAGTGGTCCCTGCCACACAGATTATATTTGAATGAAGAAGATACTGGCTAAAAGGGTGTCACACGAACTGTCAGGTTTCCGGTACCGGAACGGAGACTTCCGCGATGTTTTGTTTTTAACAGAACTTCCAAGATAATAATTTGCCGAGGCCAGTTCGGCATAAGTCTACTTGGAGTGGACAGAAGCCACCTATAGGGCTTACGTCACTCCACCCGTCGATCTGTAGTACTGTGTTCTGAAGATCCGGAGCATAAAGCGACCCTAAAGCTTGCAGTCACGATTGATGAGACAAGGGTCAAACTGTGCATACAGACAGGAACTGGCGTTTCTTGACAAGAAATTCTGATTATGGCCATGGATTTGCAGAGACGTGTTCTATCAGCTTCTACATCCGAGAACCGCTGTTAAGGGTGAGGTGTATAAACGTTTGTGGCCGAAAATCTGGATATGTGGCTTCCCGCACAGAAATGTACTCGTTCGTGGCTTTACCACGAAACGCTCTCCCCCACAAAGCCGCTGTTGATATGAAGTTTCTGGAAACCGGCATGTTCTCCTGGCGAATTGAAGAGGAGACTTGAGACGAACCAACAACCAACAAACTCGAACTCGTTCCGAGTTCGAGCATGTACTAAATGACCTCTGGCAAGGGGTTTATATGAAGAAGAGTGGAAGAGTTTCCGACCAGGCGTCAACGTGCGATAAATTAGCAGGAATCGTAGTTGTCATATACAATTTTCCATTAATATGAATAAATAACTGACTAAGGTCAGGCCGCTTTGCTTGAATCAACCTAATAGTACACTGGTGCTATCCACAGTAAATGATCGGATAGTGACATATAATTTCTTTGGCGCAGCAATAACGACAGGAATGAATATAGTGGGAGAAAAAAAGTGCCGTTGCCAATGCTTTAATATATGGGGGGCAGGTCGACCGAGGTTCTGCAGTAGATATTAGCAACACTATCAGCCAGAAAACTCGCTCAAGGACCTAGAGTGTGGTAACTGACGGTCAACGAAATGGCTTTGTCGACCTCAGAGGGAGCAGGGGGGGGTCACCAGTGTTTTAAATTATTCCGCAAAGAACCGACTCAATCGGAAGGGCGGCTTGAGAACAATAATAATTGCTCGGAGTAAATAGCTAGATATTTAAGCGACAACATATCTGCCAAGCAGCTGATTCCAATAGTACAGGAAGGTTAAAGTCAAAACATCGGCCTTTAACTAGGGACAACAGTGGCCCTTTCTAGAAAGAGTGAGAGACCCATTTGTTAAATACGACTTCCGAAATGTCTTTAGGGCCGTCATACCGTGTTCACCATGGCCGCCAGGCGTATTGTCTTCCTGCGTTAACATCCTTTAACCCCACCCCACCCCACCCACCCTTTAACTATGATAAATGGGCCATAGGACATTGGTACGATACCCCGTGAGTGTTCCATCAGGTCCACGCCGTGCACTTGATCCTCATCAAGTCCGCAGTCTTTGCCTCAATACAGGGAAATGCTAGATGGGACCCTTGAGACAGGTCAGCCATCACGACCGCCTACAAGATCTACTCCCAGGTTGTTGAATTAAGGGGCCACGCGATTCGGTGGACGTATCCCTCACATGAGGTTCTACTCTTAGCCAGGTGCATCGAGAGCACTTCAGCTATTTAGGGAAGGATGCTGCTAATACGAACACGGTTGCAAACGTGTGCCGGAAAAGAGCGTTGTGTGTTCGTATTATCGTGCTCTTTTCCGGCACACGTTTGCAACCTTCTACTGAGAAGGTGCCCTCTAACCAGCACCAGTGATTCAGACCTGTCGGACTTGTCGCATGGTGTGCTGAGCATACAAAGTGTTCATCGGGTGGTGTATATTGGGTAGTGCCTAGAAACAATCAATCAATAATCAAAGATTAACATCTTGGCAAGGTAAATATGACATACTATACAGTGGAAGCTATTTCTTGGGTCGTTATTAGTGGCCGCGTGACTCAGAGGGAACGTGATGTATGTGGTAGATCTCGCAGTCAGTTAAAGCATGTCGGTTGGCCCGTCCACTATCGAGACATCATCGTTGTTCATTGGAGCTATTTCAAAGAATGCTCAGTTGATAACTCCCATGTTCTCGTTGAACCTTCAACTGTATGAACTAACAGTTGAATTCAGAAAATAACAGAAAGATTAGAAGTTATCGGTAAATGAACACGGTATGGATAAAGGCAGGATCTTCGTACTTAAAACAGGGAGAGATATTTTTTTTCATAGACATAAGTATCTGAGAACATAATATATTTTTTAATAATAAAAATATTATAAAAATAATATATATATATATATATATATATATATTAGTTTTATAATATATTAACAGCGTATTATATATATATATATGACACGTTGTCAATATATTATAAAACTATATATATATATATATAGATCGTGACATGTATATATATATATATATATATATATCGTTTTATAATATGTCACGATCTATATATATAGATCGTGACATATATATATATATGCCACGATCTGTCAATATATTAAAAAAATAATTTATTAATTTATATATATTTTTTCTTTTAGAATGTGACCGTGAAAAATAGATATTTTTCACGGTCGCATATGCCAGGTCGCAACTGAAGGGTCTGTGGTCTCTGGGAGGTGTGGATAGTCCTCCCGATATTTGCTCGGTAGTAATGCCATACGGATAAATACAGAGATATCTGATGGGAGAAAGACTGGAGGCCAGCCACAAGCAAAACTTTACGTAGCAATACCTATGAACGATAGCTGGCATTGGAACATGAAACAAGCCGTCGTCTCAGAGAGGTGTGGGTTTCTCCCTTGACATACTCTCGTAGTAAGGTCAAAGGAATTAGTAAGTTCCGAGATGTGTCTGAGACATCTCGGCAGCCGCAAAAGGAAATACGAGTTGAACGCTGCAACTCGTTACATATAACAGGTCGAGTCAGAGAGACGAGGTGAGATTAAGAGTCGAAGTTTTCGGCAAAATGAGCGGACGATAGAAAGTCCAGCTTTGAATTGCATCATTGTGCAGCACCTCTAGGTAACCCATGTCGTAGTTATCTTCAGCTACCTATGCAATATAAATGGTGATATATTGACGGAACCGCGTGTACAGCAGTATTCGTAATAAAATACTGCAACATGGTATTGCTACGATTAAAGCTGCTGGCGCTAGCGATAAGCGGAAAGATCAGCTCCGGTAGAATCAAACCTCTCGATATCTTGAACGCGAGAAGAGCGACGTGAAGGCGTAAAGGTCCCCCACAGAGACACTGCGGCTTAAACCGAGCATAGCCCTAAGAGCATCGTCCTGGATAACCTGAGTTCGGCAAGATATTCGAGGATAGCCCCTCCCCAGACCGGTGGTGTGTAACTAAGCACCGGTTGCAGCAGAGCCTTATAAACCAAGATAAGACACGATATGTGGATGCAATATGACAATAGCAAAAAGGGTTGCGTAATATGCCAGAAGTAACATATGTAGGAGAACAGAGGGTTTGGACTTGGCCAACACAGAAATAAGTGACATTGCTCATACCAGCTGACGATGAGAGGCGACTCTGGGGCATACGACACTCAATAGGGAGGCGATGTCCACTAAGTGAGGATTGTGGACAAGGGTATAGGAGAATTGTAATTATCAATGCCAAGGATCAGTTAACTGGAGTGATAACTTTCCCCTTAGGTGGTTCCGATGCTTTCGTGGTCAACCTCCTCTAGGGTTCCTCCACAGGTTGGTACGCGCCACCGCTGACAAACGTGCAGGATCCCTCGGGACCGCCTAGACCTGAAACCCTGATGCAATCAAAACGACAGAGATTTCCAAATAGCCAACCGCAATTATCGCTGCGTTGTTTTCGAAACACAACTAGGTGTAGATTCATACATCTGTTCACATGTGACTTATCGAGAACCTAATCGTTGTAAATGACTGCAGTTCCGTTAATAAATCAAAACTTCGTATTATATTGTATCGTTAAAGGTTTATGAACGAGTCTAGATGCGACCAATGTATTTTAAGAAAAAAATTCACACGTCAATTTCCTTTGATAAATAACGACGTTTCATCAAAATCGGCATTCTGTGTGACTGCAGCGCTGGCCAAAGTCACTCAAATTTGGGCAAGCTGTACCGTCAGGAGATCCTCTCCAGGAGGAGTATAGGAGCGGTGTGCGAAGTTTAAAGCAGGAGAGATTACCTACGAAAGTGCAACTGGAGGTGATCGGAAAGATTATCAAAAACTAGAGAAAGCGGTGGACGAAACTGTTTTCCGAGGCACTGGTCCCTGCGCTCCGCGAGCGTGTGGCTCACAGATGAAAGATTCCGGCGAAAAGGGTGCCGTACGAACTGAGGTTTTTGGATGCCGGAACATAGACACTACTTCCGCGATGGGGTCCAGGAACCAGTGCCTCCATTATTTTTATTCGGTTGGTAAAACAGCCAACCGAAATTGTGAACTGAAAAATGCCTGGTGGTCTTGAGGGTCTAACGAACTAACTCCGAGAACCGCTATTAACGGACCCCACAGAGCTGCTCTTGTTGAGGCGACGGCCAATTGATTGAAGAGTAAATGGAGCGAACTAATCCGAGCATGTAGTCAGATACGAGTATGTAGCCAGTCAGCTACATTAATATGAATAAATAACAAATTACAAACAAATTGCTTGAATGCTTGCATGGGGTTTTTGGGAGTGCGGCAGTTGGTAGCGTGGTGTATAATGGGCAGTTAGTAAGCATGGTGTATAGCGCGCGCAAGGTTCTTCATCGTGGCAGTTAGTAACGTGGTGTCTAGCGCGCGCAAGGTTCTTCATCGTATACAGTGGGAGGAAGCCGTTTCTAGGATCGATTGGCCCGTCCACCATCGAAGTATCATCGTTGTTCGAGTATGTAAATAGTTAGAATAGTGCACTGGTGCTACTCCCAGTACATGACTGAGGGGCCGCCAACTTTGCGTTCTGTCGAAAATCACGAGTGTGCGTAACCAGTCGAACTCGCGGAATCTCCAGGTGCGCCACAAATCAGACATTTGAATGACGATAAAATGTAATGTTCTCAATTTCTGTTTTGTTCGTTCGCGTGGATCCCTTTGAGCCGATTCAATAAAATCATATCGCTCCACTTCTCAAATTGGCGCGGCCTATGAGTCTCGTGTATATCAGTGACCTGGAGTATCCTCACTGATCCCTAAGAAGAGTTTATCTTGAAAAAAGTGCCGCGAACGCCTCAAACTAGAAAATACCGGCACATTCCCACTCCCGCACATCTCCAGTACTAAATAACGGAAGCGCACTATACCGCAGCGGTCCGACGACAGTTTCGAAGATTTGTCTGAATTAAAAACAAAACAGAGCAACGACATGAAATGTCAAACGGTCGAAAGTTTTGCTTGCTGTGGACAGCTGTCAGGTGATGTTACTGATGATGATACTGGCGCAGTCGGTGTAACATAGTAGTAATTGTTTTTTCGAGCTGACCCTCAGCTGTCCTGACCTATCTTACAGGCCTCAGCTTTTAACCTTTTAGGTATTACTATGAGGACCTGTCGGGGCCACCTTTGCTCATTCTCTTCCTTACTCGTCCCTGGCGTGTAACATAATGGGTGTAGTAACATAGACAGATTCATCGCGCATGTAAGTTTTCAGATGAGAGTGAACCGTCTGAAAATGCTGGTGAAATCTGGCTCTGTCGAATATGCGCCGTTCCAGCAGTGCAACCTATTATATTATAGCTTGGATCGACTCATGGGCGTACTAAAGAAGGAAGGCCGAAACAAGGACGTGATGCAATATTTAGCGTTCTGGGTGTCTCAACTGAGGTGTCTGGAGGCCAAAGTGGACTCCCGAAACACGGTATCAGCAGGACATACCCATTGAAGCGCATCCCTACAAGAAGTCATCCCCTGCTCGTAGTGCTCCACCCAAAACTGTGCTTATTGTGCGCGATAGGCCGATCCGCCAGTCGAGAAGAAACACTCTAGCCTATCTGCCAAGGAATTGTGCCCTAGCACTACGTTCGTTTTCGAATGGGGACATTGATCGTATCAAACAAGAATCTGTGAACAAATTTCTCGGCAATGACAGCCAACCCGTTCATTTGATTCTCGCCGGTTTCGACGAATTTCATATGCAGTTCAAGAAAGATCACTTCTTGGATGGTTTAGCTGCGTTGGCCGCTGAAGGGAGACGCCCGGACTGTTAACTCTCAGTTTTGACAATACCTAAGTTCCATAGGGAATGCGCATCACTCAATGGGGTGTTGACGTGATCAACACTGTGTGTCTGCACCGCGCCATGGTGCTCACTAACTTAAACTCAGCGGCTCAGGAATCAGCAGAGGCGTGTACAAAAGCCATTGCCCACCTTGTGGCCTCTTTTTTCAAACTTGTCAAGCGCTCATCCCGAGCACCCCTCAAGAAATAAGACATAATCCAAGTCGATTGGCCCAGGTGGATCAAAGACGACGAGTCTTAACCCCCCCCCCCCCAAGCTGTCTTGTTGCCCCCGTTCAGTCTGCCAACACGAGATGGCAAGCCTGCTCGCGACGCTTCCAAGATGCATGGACTGTGGCAGATCACCAGCAACAATGGAGCGATTCCCAGCATCGGCGGGCCCGCCCTCCTCTTTGGCCGATTTCCTCGATCATCCCAATTGAACACTTCAGGAATATGCACGCGGCGGAAAATACTATCCCCAAATTCCGTACCGTTCTTCGTTGCCAGGTAGGACGAACAAACGCCGATGATGCGCAGGTATCTTGGAGCAGATTCCTCCATAGTGGAGGTCTTGCATTCGCTGGGAGGCCTTCAATCTAAAAAGGCTGCAGAACCGGATCTCGTTCGTAACAAACGTTTGAAGCATGCGGCCGATATGTTTCCTTTCCGAGCGATCCTTTTCAATGCGTGCTTCCACAGTGGACGCTTGCCAAGAAGCTCGAGTGTTGCCTTGCTCGGCGTTGTTCTTAAAGGCAAAGGTGACCCACTCTTGCCGTCATCATGGAGAGCGATCTCCAGGAAGTGCTGCTGCTACAAGCTCCTGACGCCCCTTATTACCAGTAGATTAAGCATATTTCTGTAAGCATTCTATTCTCACGGCGTGGGCGTGCAAGGTCCTACTCGAGGCGGTTCATGATGTGTGATGGCGAAAGGGGCAATCTTTCTACGCGGTATACGTAGATTTTAAGTCGGCGTTCGATACGGCTGCGCGGGACAAAATCCTTCATAAATTAGCAGGATGCGGAGTACCGTCGAGTATGTTGGAGCTCATCTGGGCAATGCTTCAGGAGAATTCGGTGAACATTGATGACGGGGTCCCCCCTTCGCTTAAACAACAGGTGTAGCACAAGGCGACAACCTGAGCCCATTGCTATTCTCACTGCTGTTAAACGATCTACGGTCCCGAGAACAAACCGTGTCTTACCAAGTGAGGACTCTGCTCTACGCAGATGACCTCGTCATCTTTAGCAGAAGGCGTTTTCACGTTCGGGAGGCACTTGCGAGGCTTGCAGACTATGTGAGAGTCGGGACTAACAATCAACTTGGGCAAAACCGAGACAATGCAGTTCCTACGCGGAAGACGCCTCGCGAAATCAGACCCACTACACATTGCCGGTAGTGCCATAAAGTATGTCAACAGTTTCAGGTATCAGGGTCTGATTCTGCGAACAAACGGTCGCTCCTTCACAGGACATATCATAGACAGGACACGAAGAGCGCGAGTTGGGAGTGTCGGAATACACCCGCCATCGAAGCCCTTCCCTGCGGATGGTGCTGAACCTGTTCAGCAGGAAGCTTGCTCCCGTGGCTTCCTACGGTATGGAAGTGATTTGGGAGCATCTCTCACAGCTCTGCTAGATCCTAGTGAAGCCTGCTTTCCTGAAACGCGGAATGGAATTGCACTGCTCGACGCGTAACAGATTAGTTGTTGAGGAACTTAGGCGTCGCGTCAACCTTCCACCTACTTACAGTTCATTAATACTTGGGAAAGAAAGATAGTAGATATTGAGCCCGACTTCAATAACACTGGTTCGATGACAAATTATACATGGATGGGGGTAAATATAATGAACCGACACGTAGTGGCACGATTTGGAGTACAAGGATATCACCACAACCTATGCAGAACAACAGGCTTTCATGTCTCTGGCACCTTATGCGTCTGTTCACGGTGTGGGGAATCTACCCCCGATATCATGGGGCCACATGCCGATCAGTAGTGTCACTGAACAGCCTCTCGCAAGAAACTGTACAAAATATGACGAGATGATGATGTTTATAAGATGACGATGATTCACGACTCTATAATATCGGTGGTGCAAATCCTTCGAATGTATATATGTTATCATCGAAAGTACCAAAGTGCCTCTTTTTGTTTTATTTTGAGAATCTGTACCACACTGTGGTAATAATAAATCTAAAACAGTTATATAAATTCTTTGGCCCAATAAATAACGATAAGAATGATTATAATGGGAGAAAAAAAGACCTGGGAAAGTGCCTCGGCCAATGCCTGCATTCAATATATGGGGGGCAGGCCAGAAAACTCGCTCAAGAACCCAGAGTGTGGTAACTTGCGGCCAACGAAATGGCTTTGTCGACCTCTGGGGGAGCATTTCCACCTGCTATAGGGTCACCTGTGTTTTAAATTATTCCGCAAAGAACCGACTCAGTCTGAAGGGCGGGTTAAGAGCCACAGTGCTTGGGAGCAATAATAATTGTTTGGAGTATATAGTTAGATATTTGAGCGACACCGTAGCCGCCAATTGATCCGGTGGGCGCCTGCCACTCGTCGTTGGTTCGAAGTATTGTTAATTCTGAAGATCCGGACCAACCCAGAGTGAAGATTAAGTGGGGTAGGCCTGCCACTCCACCAGGCAGGAGTCCCACAGTACCATGGCAAATACCTTAGCTGCGAGGCCTGGTCTGCATGAGCATTCTCCGTCATAAAAAAACATATCTGCCAAGAAGTTTGAGAAAAATAATACGATTGCAATAGTACAGGAAAGTTAGGGTCAAAACAGCGGCCTTTAACTAGGGACAACAGTGGGCCTTTCTAGAAAGAGTGAGAGAGACCCATTTGTTAAATACGACTTCCGAAATGTCTTTGGGGCCGTCATAACGTGTTCACCATGACCGCCAGGCGTATTGTCTCTTTCTGCGCTGGTTGCGCGTATTCAACCCTTTAACTATGATATATGGGCCATAGGACATTGGTACGATACCCCGTGAGTGTTCCATCAGGTCCACGCCGTGCACTTAATCCTCATCAAGTCCATAGTCTTTGTCTCAATACTGGGAAATGCTAGATGGGACCCTTGAGACACGTTAGCCATCACGACCGCCTACAAGATCTACTCCCAGGTTGTGGAATGACGAGTAAGGGGTCACGCGATTCGGTGGAAGATCCCTCACATGAGGTTATGCATCTACTCTTAGCCAGGTGTATCAAAAGCACTTCAGCTATTTAGGAAAGGTTACCGCTAAAACGAACACAGGACTTTTTCCGGCACACGTTTGCAGCCGTCTACTGAGAAGGTGCCCTCTAACCAACAGCAGTAATTCAGACCTGTCTGACTTGTCGCATGGTGAGCATACAAAGTGTTCATCGGGTGGTGTATATCGGGTCGTGCCTATAAACAATCAATCAATAATCAAAGATTATTAACATCTTGGCAAGGCAAATATGACATACTATACAGTGGAAGCAGTCTCTTGGATCATTATTAGTGGCCGCGGCACTCAGAGGGAACATGATGGATGTCGTAGATCTTATCGCAGTCAGTTAAAGCATGTCGGTTGGCCCGTCCACTATCGAGGCATCATCGTTGTTCATTGGAGCTATTTCAAAGGATGCTCAGTTGATCACTCCCATGTTCTCGTTGCCTGCGGGCATGGCGTGGTGGACAAGGTAGGCAGTACCGAAAAGGGAGTTGTGGCAACTAATGTGTCTGCGGCATAGCTAGCACTGTGCAGAAAGGAAGGCGCCGTACACCCCGTGTATGCGTCATAAATACTGCATGTTTACATACACGGGGCTTTCTACAGACACCTATTGACCACAGTAGTTGTTTACAGGCGGGAAGTGGACAGAGGTATTGAGAGAAAAGTCTGGTCTTGAGAGAGTGAGAGAGAAGTGAAGCAGCTGAGAGTCAGCTAACCACGTGATGTCCGTACGGTGAGGAGGATGTGTGGTGTTCGTGGCTGGGCTTGCACACATCTCACCACCCTTTACTGAAGAATGCGATAAGCGATACCGGGAAGGGTGGTGCTGTTGAACATCGTCAACAGTTCCATAAGGGGGGCTGCGGCCATGGTGTTGGCATGCATTAGCATGCCAACACCCCCCTTTAAAAAAAAAAATAATAGCGTTATCAAGATAGCATTGGTACGATTAGAGCGGTTGACGATAGCGATAAGCGGAAAGACCATCTCCGGTGGAATCAGACCCCTCGACATCCTCAACGCGAGGAGGGTGACGTGCAGGCAAAAAATCCCCCACCGAGACATGGCGGCTTGAGCCGAACATAACCGTTCTAGATAACCAGAGTTCGGAGGGATGTTCGAAGATAGCCCCCCCCCCCCAGACCGGTAGTGCTCAACTAAGCACCGGCTGCAGCAAGAAGGGTTGCGTTATAGAGCAGAAGTAACGATGTGTAGGAAAACACCGAAAATTTTTGTGCTTGGCCATTCCAGAAAGAACACACATTTCAGTGTGACGTTGCTTATACCAGCTAACTACGATAGGAACTAAGAATTGTAGTCACGGGTAGGGGAGGGTTTTAATCATCATTGCCAGGGATTAGTTCTGTCAAAATGAGTGATATCGTCTACCAAAGAGAATTCACTAGACTCCGACCCTTTCGGTACCGCCTTGACCTGAAGCCCATCGTTGTGATTGCATCAAGGCTTCAGATAGCCGTCCGCAAATTTATGACTACGTTGTTTCGGAGACAAAACTAGGTTTTTTTAACTTTCCCTAAATAGCTGAACTGTTTTCGATACATCTGTTCTAATCGTTGTAAAAGACTGCAGTTCCGTTAATAAATCAAAACTATGTATTGTATTATATCGTTAAAGGTTTATGAACAAGTCTAGATGGGACCAATGAATTTTACGAAAAAAAATTCACACGTCAATTTTCTTTGATAAATAACGACGTTTCATCAGATTCGGCATTCTGCAAGACCACAGAGCTGGCATAAGCCACTCAAATTTGGTGAAGCTGTACAATCAGGAGGCCCTGTTAGTCAGGATTGTGAGAGCCGTATGCGAAGTTTAAAGCAGGAGAAATGGCCTGCCGAAGTGCAACTGGAGGTGATCTGAGCGACGATCAAGAACGACAAAAAGCGACGGAGCAATTAAGTGTCCTGTGGTCCCTGCGCTCGCTTTCCAGCGTGCGGCTCACAGACAATATTTACAGGAATATTGTGGCCAAACGGGTGCTTCAGTAACTGAGAGGTATTTGGATGGCGGAACATGCACGGCTCCCGCGTTCCGACTTCCGGTTTTCTTGTGAGCAGCACTTGACAGAGTGATACATTATACATCACACAGCCACACAGCCAAGCGAAATTCTGAACAGAGTTGCTTTCTGTCAGCTCGAGAACTGCTGTGTGTGCCAGCGTGTGGCTTCGCAGTCAGTCAAATAACTTCATTAATATTCGAATAATAACGAAGAAATCTGTCTGGCCGAGTACAACAGTAAGATCCTCGGCAAACGAGAGACAGTGCGTTGGCCAATGGTCGACTGTTTGCTGGTGTGGCGTCGGTGACACCGGGGATCTCAGGGACAGCATTCGAAATGGTTGAGTTGGGTGGCTCGGGTGGCTCATAGTGCTTGGAACCACAGGAAAACTCAGAAAAAGATTCGTTGCCGAAAGCGCCGTCACACATGGACTACATCGACGAAGGTGGCTACCACTAGTGCGGAGTCCCTTTGGGCTTTGCTCGGCTATCAATGATGACCGCCTCCTGGATCTACTCGTTTGTCGAATGACACGCAAGGGAGGTAGAAACTGATACTATAGGAACAGATGGCTGATACTGTAGGAGGAAACAGATGGCTGATATTGTAGGAAACAGATGGCTGATATTGTAGGAAACAGATGGCTGATATTGTAGGAGGATAACCTAGGCGTTGACGTTTTTTCATTGGCGCTGGTTCGAGCGAATCAACCCATATCAACCCTACGTAGATTCTTGGCTTGTTCTTGTCCCACACTCCCCGTGGGTTTTGTCCCACACTCCCCGTGGGTTCCGGTTAATACCAGTATCCCGTTTCCGTTGGAATACAACTCGGGTCGGGCGATTCGGTGGACGTATTCCGGCACACGTTTGCAATGTTCATCGGGTGGTGTATATCTGTGAGATCAAAGGTCATCATCTCTGAGATCAAAGGTCATCATCTCTTGGGTGATGGGTTATTAGTGATGGATGTAATAACAGTTCAGTTGCTCAGTTAACATTAGAAGTTACAACACGATATGGATCAAGAAGAAATATCCTAGGTATAAATATCTGACTTATAAAATTGTCAGCCATCATGGCCATCATGGCTTAAGCCGAACATAGCCCTAAGAGCATCGTCCTGGATAACCCCGTCCTGGATAACCCGAGTTGGGCAAGATATTCGAGGATAGCCCTTCCAAAGACCGGTGGTGTGTAACTAAGCACCGGTTGCAGCAGAGCCTTATAAACCAAGATAAGACACGATATGTGGATGCAATATGACAATAGCAAAAAGGGTTGCGTAATAGACCAGAAGTAACATATGTAGGAGTGTTTGGACTTGGCCAATACAGAAATAAGTGACATTGCTCATACCAGCTGACGATGAGAGGCGACTCTGGGGCATACGACACTCAACAGGGAGGCGATGTCCACTAAGTGAGGATTGTGGACAAGGGTAGAGGAGAATTGTAGTTATCAATGCCAGGGATTAGTGGTTCCGATGCTTTCGTGGTCAACCTCCTGTAGGGTTCCTCCACAGGTTGGTACGCGCCACCGCTGACAAACGTGCAGGATCGCTCGGGGCCGCCTCGACCTGAAACCCTGATGCAATCAAAACGACAGGGATTTCCAAATAGCCATCCGCGATTATCTCTGCGTTGTTTGCGAAACACAACTAGGTGTAGATTCATACATCTGTTCACATGTGACTTATCGAGAACCTAATCGTCGTCAAAGACTGCAGTTCCGTTAATAAATCAAAACTATGTATTGTATTATATCGTTAAAGGTTTATTGACGAGTCTAGATGCGACCAATGGATTTTAAGAAAAAAATCACACCTCAATTTCCTTTGATAAATAACGACGTTCCATCAAAATCGGCATTCTGTGTGGCTACAGCGATGGCCGAAGTCGCTCAAATTTGGTCAAGCTGTACCGTCAGGAAGACATGTCGGTCTGAAGTGGAGGAGTGGTGTGCGGAGTTTAGTGTGTTATTGTGAACAGATTAACTTCGACAAAAAATGTTGATTTTGGCCATGGATTTTGACAGTCTCGTTCTTTCGACTCCGTTCTCCGAGGACGTTGTTAACAGAGAGGTGTATGAAGATTTTCGGAGTAACCCGGATGACTGGCGTGCCGCAAGACTACTGTCTCCCACAAAGCTGCTGTTGCTGCTGTTGTTAACGAGTTTTTGGACCGAAAGAGATATCGTTAACCCGCGGTTCTCTTGACCATCTGAAGAGGAGACTTGAGGACTACATACAACAACCACATACAACAACCTTCATGGTAGTATAGTAAGGAGCGCAAGAACTGCCGAGTGTGAACGTGTTAAATTGCCAGGGGTCATCACAACTTCCGGATCAACTCCGGCCGCTTGGCTGGGAGGAGGTCCGGGACGGCGAACCCTGAAAGACTACAGGGAATTTACAACTAGGTGTAGAGGATCGTTGTGAAAGATCGTTCCGTCCGTAAATAAACCTGTACTTGTATTGGATTGATATCGAGTACCGTCCGTAAATAAACTTGTACTTGTATTGGACTGATATCGAGTATCCTAAGCAATCGAAAGCAAAGTATAATGGTATGGGAAGATTTGCGCGACGGTTCCGAGGGGTTCCGAGGCGGAGGCCCCAGGAGGAGGCCTTCACATTGCACTCCGGAAGGGCCTGAGACCGGCGTGCTCCCTCTTTCTCCTTTAATTATATGCCCCATATAGACCCCAAGATTATATGCCCCAAGTGGCAATAGAAAGCCTCCTTTTAACTGATCACGGAGGGCCCGGCACCAGTTAAGTAGTCCTCCTCCTTTATGAGTCAAAAATAGTCAAATTCTAGACTCTTGAGGAGTCGGGCATCGGTGACGACCGCCTCAGGATCTACTCCCAGTTTGTCGAGTGACACACAAGAGAGGTAAAAGAGACGAGCGATAAAAACTTAAGACATAGAAGGAAGATGGCCATTACTTTTCAGCTAGCTTACGTTTATACGCATATACGTTTTGGGGATGTTCATGCATGTTCGGTCATATGGGGTTATGCATCTACTCCTGGCCAGGTGTATCAAAAACGGTGTATCAAAAACTAGTTCTATAGGGAAGGTTGTGCTTAGGAACAATGAATCAAGGATTATTAACATCTTAGCAGGGTAAGTATAACCTACTATAACATAATTTGCATAAGGAGAAAAATAATTGTGAGCTTGACGTTTCTTTTAAGAGGAGGCACCAATGGGCAGTTGGTAGCGTGGTATAGCGCGTACAGTTCTTCACATCGTATACAGTGGAAGCCATCTCTTTGATCGGCCGTGTGACTCTGAAGGAACGTAATCGATGTCGTGGATCTCTTACTCACGACCCGCTTTGACTAAGCGTGTCGGTTCGCCCGTCCACCATCTAAGCATCATCGTTGTCCATTGGAGCTATTTGAGCGAATACTGAGTCGATCACTCCCATGTTTTCGTTGAATTTTCAACTGTATGAACTAACGGAAGAATTAGGAAATTGTCAGAAAACAGGACAGATCACATATATACGCTTCTAGACAACCACAACGACCCATAGACTATTGTAGTCGACATACCCCTAGTCGGCATTGGGGTGTGATTCTCGCTTTGGATGCGAGGTGCCCCGGGTTCAAGTCTCAGACAACGCCGTTAAGTCTTACAAAATTTACCTGGAAATTGATGCATGGTTTATAATTGTGTTTTATTTACGGAACCGTGTCTACAGCAGTTTTCGTAATAAAATAATGGTATAGTGTCACAAATGTTTAGGACATCGGAATATACAATACAATACAAACTGCTGTTTATTGACGGAACTGCAACATACATTGCTTGAGTTCTCGTAAAAAATAATAGGTAAAAGGTGTAAAATATCACACTGCAACAGACGAAGTTACAATTGACAACATATTATATCAACGCATACATAGGGGCAAATACAAAAAAAAAAAAAAAATACATCGACACGATTCCTCTTTCATCATGTTAAACACAATGAGTGATATAAGTGTTTGTACATGTGCCAGAGTTGGTACAGTTTTACAACCTACGGTATTTAGTTTATTAACGTTTTGATAATTGGTGATGAACTGTCTAGTCTAGACAAGTACTCGCAGCTAACGAGGGAACGAATCCCACATTGAGTGCAAGCGATAGGCAAGGGCTTATTGCTAAACTTCGAGAAAATTAATGGCGTTACCAACATAGCATTGCTACGATTAGAGCGGTTGACGATAGCGATAAGCGGAAAGACCATCTCCGGTGGAATCAGACCCCTCGACATCTTCAACGCGAGGAGGGTGACGTGCAGGCGAAAGATCTCCCACAGAGACATGGCGGCTTGAGCCGAACATAGCCCTAAGGTCGTCGTTCTGAATAACCAGAGTTCGGGGGGATGTTCGAACATAAGCACTACCGGTCTGGGGAGAGGGCTATCTTCGAACATCCCCCCCGAACTCAGGTTATTAGGGAACTAAGCACCGGCTGCAGCAAGAAGGGTTGCGTTATAGAGCAGAAGTAACGATGTGTAGGAGGACATCGAGAGTTTTGAGCTTGGCCATTCCAGAAAGAACAGACATTTCAGTGTGACGTTGCTTATATCAGCTAACTACGATAGGCGACTTTAGAGCATAAAAGACTCGACAAGGAGACGGTGTCCACTAAGTGAGAATTGTAGTCACTGCTAGGGGAGAATTCCAATAATCATTGCTAGGGAGTTAGTTAGAGTGATATCGTCTATCAGAGAGAATTCATTAGGTGGCTCTGACCCTGTCAGGACAGCCTTGATCTGAGGCCTTAATACAATGAAAGCGACAGGGATTTCCAAATAGCCATCTGCAATTATCGCTGCGTTGTTTTCGAAACAAAACTAGGTGTAGATTCATACATCTGTTCACATGTGACTTATCGAGAACCTAATCGTTGTAAATGACTGCTGTTCCGTTAATAAATCAAAACGTTGTATTGTATTGTATCGTTAAAGGTTTATGAACGAGTCTAGATGGGAGCAATGAATTTCAAGAAAAAAAACTGACACGTCAATTTCCTTTGATAAATAACGACGTTTCAGCAAACTCGGCATTCTGCAAGACCACAGCGCTGGCCAAAGTCATTCAAATTTGGTAAAGCTGTACCGTCAGGAGGCTCTCTCCGTGAGGAGTATAGGAGCGGTGTGCGAAGTTTAAAGCAGGAGAAATGACCTGCGAAAGTGCAACTGGAGGTGATCGGAGCGATGATCAAAAACTACGAGAAGTGGTGGACAAACTGAGTGTGTGTTCAAGGCAGTGGTCCCTACGCTTGCTTGTGAACATGTGGTTCGTATATGATCTCTAGTAGAGATCTCTCCAAATGGTGCTTACTCCGAGAATTGCTGTGAGCTGTATGATGTGGCTTGCCGCAAACAAGTGTACACGTGCGTCGTTTCTTCAAGCTCTCCCGAGCTGCTGGCGGAGCGGCAGACGTCCATATCCCTGCGAATAATCGGCTGCATTCAAGAATCTAGTCGTATTCGAGGCAAATTAGGCAGCATATTGACAAGAGTTGACGTCGTGTCACTGCTCAAGCAAGAGACACAAGCGCGGCTTAGTCAGTCTCGTCTCCCCGTCTTGTCTCGGCTCCATTGATGTGTTTGCAACCTGCTATTTTGGAAAGTGGAATGTGGAATGTGGAACTTTTTCTCCTTAGAAACAAACCATTATCAGGAAACACCATGACCGTGACCCTCATAAATAAAATAAAAGAGAAAATACCGTAGCTTCAGTTATTATACGCCCCAATACCTCTAATCATTCAAATAAAATAAAAGAAAAAATACCGTAGCTTCAGTTATTATACCCCCCAATACCTCTAATCATTCGTAAAGATGTACGAATCAGCAAAATGGTACTACGATTATTTATCCTCCGACACTTCATCCAAGGTACTCTAGTAGGTAGTGTCTATTAGGCTAGGTGTCTTACTCTCCTGCGCGCTTGTCCCAGATGGCAGACCGGCCTGTGGCAGACCCCCTCGAGGAGCTTGGTCTAAAGGGGCCGAGGCCGCCTATGGTTTAAGGAAAAAGAGGTGAGGAAAAAGAGGTGAGTCGCCTGCAGGGTTGAGTCCGACGCTTGGTCTGCTCCGCACGGAATACTGTGTAACCGGGGGTGATTTCGCAATTGGTCTCTTAATTGTATCACTTGAAGACCACAGATCATCCGAGACAACAGGTCACCGACCGAACAAAAGGTCTAATAATCGAATATCTAATGTTCTCTTTTACTTGAAACGCATAGTGATAGAACCCGCACTTCTATGATTTTTCATTCCACGTACTATTAAAAGCACCCTGTTCCGACGTCCAAGATTTAGTATGCGCGACCGTGGTTAAGGATACTAAGAACACCTTGGAAAATTTCAGTTCTAATTAGTCAGGAAATCGAATTGCAATAGACGCAAAGAAACCAATTTGAAACACTGATATATGTACACTGCAGATGTAACTAATAGAAGGAATTTCCAGATGCAGAATGTTGTCCGGAATGCTGATGAATTGCTGTACAAAGCTCTTGTCGGCTGCTTGCGACAGACTCATTTCCTGTTACTCTGGGGGGCCTTAGGTGAAACCGGCCCTGTTGCTACGTTTACCGTTAGCCTCTACGTCTAACTCAGATCAGCTCGGCTTGTGCACGAGGCGGAGGGGTGAAGGTTTGCTTGAGTCAGGTCGCAGGTTGCATGAATTACGTGCTCTGACTTTTTGTCGTCTCGTAGGAGGTTCGCTAAAGAGCTCCCGTTGGGGAATGCTCGCAGTAGAGTGTTATATAATACGAACGACCAAGTGTAACCTTACGAGTAGACACCGCTCGTATGTTGCGTTTACGTAAGGGTGAACGAGTTGGAAAATGAGCTGTCCTCGAAGGGGACAGCTCATTTTCCAACTAACTTCCATGTGGAGATAATGCGTCCGTTTTGGAGACAAATATTATAGTAAACTATGATTCGATAGAAAGATTACGTATCATTGCATTTTGAGGAAAACTTCCCTCTACGATATATATATATATATATATGTACTCTCAGGTTGATAGTATGATACTGCACGAAACCATTGCTGCTTTAATATAATTTACGCCACAAGCGTCAGCCCCCCGTAGACTCCTGACATGGTAAAGAGAACATTTCAACATGCTAGCGTCTTCGCAGAAGCAACTATTGAACTTCGCAGACTGATATCAGAGATCAGAAGCGTGTGCTACAGCAAGCACGTCATGCAAACTAGCTTTGGTTGTTGACCATTGCACGTATTGGAGCAGTTCGGGTATCCTCTTCAACCCTATCAAATAATTGCTCTGCTCTGGTGTTCCCCCAGCATAACCCGTTGATTTGCGTTTTTGCATTTTCGCCATTGTCATTTTGGTCTAACGAAATATATCGTAACAATCAAACATTGCGCGAGGTAATATTGCAGCTTGTCGTATGAACCTCCTAGGGCATCTTTTGGATTACGACATTACCTCCACCTGAGCCTGTATTAAACGCTGGTGATGCATATATATAAATGTTTCTGGGGCTGTATGTTCAGTGTTAGATTTGTAAGAATGTGCATTCCCATTATCCAGTTGGCTTTTCATATGAAAATGGCCGCTCCAGTCACGTGGGCGCCATGGTTGAAAATGATGACTATAAGTATCTCGCGCATATTTCACAACAAGCCTGGTGTGGATAACTCCCGAGATAGTAATTGCCACCAGGATTCCCGCCACGCATTGCACCGCATTTTGCTAGAGCCAACTTTAGATCAGGACTCAGCTCCGACCGTTCACAGAAAGGTTCTAACGAAGCCTCAAAAATATAGCAGTCGCCTGCCATTCATGTTTTAGGATTGTACAGACTTTCACATCATCTGCGTGCGTACACTTTAGCAATACACATTGAAAGGCAAACCATCTCTGAGTGAATTTCTACTCAATGAACACAAAACTTATATATAATATGTATTATTTTTGGTTAAAACAGAAGGTGAAGGTTTGCTTAGAGTTTGTTTATACAGGTGTGTTTACAGTAGCTTTCAATAATTTGTACCGCCACCACTTCGTGGAACTAATATTCTGGCAGGGGCAACTGCACATGCAAACAACATTAAAAGAAGTACTACTAAGAGAAATTAAATGATAATTATTATGGGATTATATACACACCAGTTTCGTGGACGTTAAATGTTGGCTGTGAGTCAGCCTGGAAAATGTAGGGAGAGGAGGCGAACAGGATCGGCTGAGAATAATTTTGAAGAACGCATCTGAGGTAGGATTTGAATAATTTGAGAGGTTCTACGGCATGGATTTACTCAAAAAGGCAATTTTATTTACGCAAAGCCCTAATACGAAAGCTATGGCTACCGTGATGACTATTCTGCACTTTCACCTTTACAACAAGGTCCGGATACGGCGGTGAGCTCTGAGAAACTCGAAATCGAGAACAAAAGGACCAAAAATACTCTCACAGTTTTTTGAAAACAGCGACTAGTACTAGCGTATGAGGTCTGGTTCCGGATCCTATACCGAATTCCTACGCAGAATATATTCATTGGCGCACTAATAGTCTAACAACAACAAAGTGTATTCAATCTAGAGATTAGAGATAGTTTTCCTCAAACTTGACAAATTGGCGACAAGGATGGGATTGAAATTGAAACCGAATTAAAACCATTGTTGACAATTAACATTTCCAAAGGACTTTTTGAATTTAATAGGATTCGATTCGGTGTAAAATATGCTCCCTCGATCTTTTTTCAATAAATCATTGATTATTTAATGGCAGGTATACAGGTGTTACAACATACATTAACGATCGGCATTAATTCCCCTGAGTGGTTGATTACTCTTGGCACTCAGTCTCTCACGATAACCGATGCAGTTGTGCAACGAACTCTGAAATCTGTAGGAGTGGCTATATGGCCTCAACGCACTAACTCCAGTGATCCTCTTAGATACATCCAAAACTGTAAAAATTCACTTTCAGAACACAACGGATGTCTAACGAGTGACGACATGATTGTCATGCCTAAACTCCTAACAATAAATTATTAAAACAACTATACTACGGATACCCCGGATGTAACAGAGTGAAACGTCTCGTCAGATCACGCCTCTATTGATCTGTAAGTATGACTACAGTGTTGTGCATAAACTTAACGCACCCCTATATTTCAACAAATTGTTACAAAGAATACACATTTGAGGCATTTATTCTGTATCAGATTAATGTATGTGTCAAATAACATACACACCACAATGAACAACGCATATGATGTCACATGCAGCGTGCTACAATAAAATGTGTCATATTTCGGTTGTGCAAAATGATAACTCATCCTCAGTTATCGAGTGCTCTCGCTGAATTAATTCTCGTTTTCTTGTGCTAATACTACCGTGTTTCCCCGCCTTTGCTAATTATAACGTCAAAGACTCCGTTCGGCATACTATCAAAGAGATTTAGCAGGATCTGCTCGCTGACACTTCCCCAGGCCTCCAACAACGCCTCTCGTACTGCTTCCACGGATGTATACTGTCGATTCGACGCATATTCTCGTCGGACAAGAATGCTCCAGAGATTCTCCATCGGATTGAGATCAGGAGAACATCCTGGCCACTCCAGGGTTTCAATGTCATTCCGTTCTAACCACGCACGTGTACTGGTGCTGACTTGAACTGAAGATGATCTGAAACAACACAGTACCATTTAGATAGATGTGCACCCACAAGATACTCTTTAAAAAAATTCTACAAATGTATGCTCTTTGTAACGATTTGTTGAAATATATGGGTGCGTTAAATTGGTGTAGTGGTATCACGCTTAACGAACACCATGCTAACACTACAATACATTTTCTCTAGATTTGGGAATCCAAAAACCATAGTATCTGATAACGGAAGCCCGTTCAAATCGTTCGTAAAATCTTTGATGTTGCACATTTAACTTCTACCCCTTTTTCTTCTCAGTCGAACGGACAAGTCAAACAATTGATAGAAATTTTCAACCGATCGTTTCAGATATTACGGGCAAATCACTGTATACGAAGAGCTGTCGACGTAACAGTGCACTCCTATTAGGTAACACAAAACGATACCGGCATCACATCTGTTGAGCTCTTTCTTGGAAGAATTATTAGTACTACCCTTGACTTGGTTGGGGAAGAATAACATAAAACATCGAACGTAGGAAATCTGAAGGACAACCCAGACTTCGATCGACGTCATAAAACAAGAACAAAAAAAATCAATATCGGAAACAAGAGTTCACATCAAAGACCACAGGAAACCTAGTAAGTGGACCGAGGGAATAATAATCGCAAAACCCCGTAAAGTCATATCAAGGTCCAAATTCGAGATGTGGTTTGGAAACGACAATCCAATGCGCCATAGAGATAACCCAGCATTGAGATTCATCCTCTAAAAAAAAAAAAAAAAAAAAGCATTGAAATTCAGGATCAGTAAACTCTCTCACCAAGGAAAGCTTGAAGCAATCACTCATACTTAGAAATCGAACGTCGAGTTAATGGACCACCACAAAACCGACTTCAAGTTTAGCATAGGAGCTCCACTTCAAAGGTTCTTACTTAAATGGCAGCGTGATATATTACTGTGTAAAACACATTCATTCGCGCACTAATAGTCTAACAACAACAAAGTGTATTCAATCTAGAGATTTTTTTTCTCGAGCTAACTCTCGGCTGCTAACTCTCCTCAGCTCGTAACTTTTTAGGTGTTACTCTGAGGACCTGTCGGGGCCACCTTTGCTTTTTCTCTTTCTTACTCGTACCTGAGAAGAATCTTCAGATAAAGAAAGATGATAAAGAACTCCCAAAGATTCTCCAAAGCGTCTGGCAGGATTTGAACCCAACACACACGTCCGTCCAGTCTCGCAGTCCAAGACGCCCACCACTAGACGACCGTCCAGGGGACAATCTACAGATCAGAGATAGTTTCCCTGAAAAATATGTCTGCTACTTTCCTTTCGCGTAGCAATCTGGACCATCAAGATCTTCACTTTGAAAACCTATTCGGTGGAGCAGATAATCCAAAGCTCAGAGGCATAGTTCATAGATGTGACCCGAAGGATGTTTGATAGGGCATCTTGCAAAAAGAGCTGCGCAGGACGTTCTTGAGCGATCCTTGCAAGTTGGTGAGTTCGAATTAGCACCTGGGGTGTGCAGCAGCCTTTGACGGACTTTCGTGGATTTCATACTCGTTCGATGACTTGGTTTCCACGAAGAGAAAGTGGGATCGAGGGAACAGAGAGACGCGTTTGAAGCACAAGTTGAATTTTCTGCTCATTGAGGGAGATATTGCTTGCAAGGCACCAGTTCTTAAGCTTGGTCGGCTCGGAAGCGTTGCGTACCATTCTGTGCGAGCTCGCGGCCGTCGTCAACAGGTGGCCCCTTAGTTACGTGGATCTCGACGCCAACAAGACAACACCTATTGCACCAGCTGATTTCCTCCGCGGTGGACCGCGCGACGACACGCTCTACGTGGTTGCTCCGTTGGATGAGCTGGGTCCAAATGGCCAAGTTCCCACCAACGGCCACTCAGGCGAGGACATACGCCGGACTGTCGTCACCCGGACAAATTACTTCCGCTGGTACGCGGACTATATGCTGCAGTTGCGGACGGCTAACCTGGACGCGTCCGGGTGACGCGACTTATCAGGGTGGGTGCGTGTGCATCGTACGTGACGAGAACCAGCTCCGGAACCGGCAAAATCCGGTGAGGGCGATCGAGGCTACGGAAGGCCGTTACGGGAAGATCAGGACCTACCACGTCAGGTTCAGCAACAGACACGTCACGTGACGTTCTGCGCACCCCCAAAATAGTCCCTAGAAATAATTCCTAATTATTGTATGTTTGAGTAAGTTCTTCAGTGTAAAAAGCTTGTAGTTCAAATTTGTTTAGGGATGAAGATACCTTTCGTCGTAAGATAGGTTGTCTGGTTGACAAGCACTTTCTCCACAATGGACCTTGATGAAACCGAACGTAAGCCAGGTATCCGAGCGCGAGCGTTTTATTTTGCATTTTGCATGGATCCACCAGCATAAGTACACCCGCTAATAATAATACGGTACAACGAAGGTTGCGTAATTCTCCATCAACAGAAGTTCCCAGCGGCTTTCTTTTTTAATTAGAATCATATATATATATTTGAGTGTCCGCGATATTCTTATTCGTCATTAGTTAAGTCGAGGTGACATATGAAAGCACACCCGATGTCAGCCTTATCTTATTAATCAATGTCAAGGTTAACCATAAGATGACAATAATACACATGTCTCTACAGTTCCAACGAATGTGATATACATGACAAACATTCGTTATACGGTTAATATCAGTCTCATATATTTCACCGGGCAGGCGTCAACGACATTAACCGTTTTTAAGTCGCTGGATAACATTTGGTGAACATTTCTTCAGCTAGTTAGCAGTTTACGTCTAGCTTTATCGCCCGGCCGTACGATTATGATAATAATACGAAGTACACATTCAACCATACAATAATTAGGAATTATGATATATTAAATGTGAGCTTTCGTTCGGTATCAATTCTTTTGGTTGGCATGAAAAGCCTCCCTGTAGATAAATCATGTAGTCGACAAGGTGTGCGTACATTGTACTCGTGGCTAGTGGTGAGAAACTGTTCCATCGGTGACTAATGGACTAACATGGATTATGGCATCATAACTGAACTCTTTTCAGATCAAAGCACAGCGTTGACGCCTGTTACGCTTCGACGTCGTTTAGGATCGTGAGTGGAACCTCGTATTTGCGTCTTCTGCAGATCGGCAAGACAAGTAAAAAGGTTCTGTAGTCTTTGTGGATTTTTAAACGAAGTTTTTCCTTGCAATATGTTTAAATATCGCAGGGTTAATCAGCGAAATTGAAGGATGGTGCGTTCAATCGAAGCTGCCCGCATTGTGCGGATAAAATATTTGCTCTCCTGACCTTTACCGCGTCAGTTGCGAATGTTATTCCATTCTATTAAAGTCTCTCTGTAAACGTCAACTACATTGCGGCTCTGAATTGAGTCTTTGACAAACTGCCGTGGTCCCACTTCATTACAGAAAAAATACAAATTTATTTCTAGAATGGATCATCATCGTTCACATCATGTTGCTACTTTGAGAGGAGCTTTTGCTTTGAGGAGCGTTTATCCAGTCGTTACAATTAATTTCACTTTGGTTTAGATATCCACCGAGCACATAATGCGTAATGTAGCCAGATATTACTCAGGTGGGCTCACGTGTGCCGGTCTGGCGAAAGCATAGGTCCAATTAGTGCGTGCAGTCATTGCTGTCAAACAGAAGTAAACACTGCAGTGCAAAAAATGAATACTACAATAAATACAAGTCAACAGTACAATAGCTCACTCAGTATAGTAGTTCACTGAGGTAGCGCCATTTGCGAACAAACCGGCATAATCATCAAAAACCTATCAATACCTTGGCATATTTTGAGGATGTTGTCCCGAAACAACCATCGAGGCATCCAACAGTGGACCTCTTGCGCGCGTCCATCATTTAGAGTTGATCTTCTCCAAGTATATTAATGGGCTCGTATATTAATTCAATTGTTCCCACCAACGACATATGAAGGCAGAATATACCTTTGTAATTTATATTATGACTACGTGCTCTTTCTTTGAGAAACTCATTCTCAGTCAGGCCGCGCGCTCGTTGCCGTTAAGCTCACACCATCACCGCCATCGTAATCAGCATCATATTGTAACAACAGAATGCCTAATCCGCTCCTGTATGCATATGGTATTCTCGTACGCTTGTCTGAATAGCTTAACACTAGATAACCCAGCCAAACCCTTCTTTGTTCTTTTTTTTTGTCGATGTGACTCAACACTCCAGACTCAAACTAAGACATTGTTTGTCCCCAGGGAGATAAGATACCTACGCTGGTGTCAAAACAGGGATTTCGCCTGCTCGGAAGAAGAGTACAACAAGACTGCTGCTAGTGGGTACAGAGTACCTCAGTATGACAAACAGCCCCAGCATGCACAAATGGAGTTCAGTTAATAAGTAAGGTGGGGTGCCGATCAGATGTTACATCGACAAATCAGCCGCTAATTCAAAAAGCAGTCGTTACCCCCTTGGAACGTGGTAGCGAGTCCAATACGATTCATACCGTGCTACGCCCAGTGACACTATCACGAGCTCTGACAACCAAAAATGCTGGGGCCACTACTGAAATGCGATTGTTCTTGTTTGTAGAAATACCTATCACAGATCAAATCGAATGTTTTTTGCTTTCATTTATATACTGGTCCTTTCCTCACTGCTGCTGGTACTGGGGGTATGTTCAATTCAACGATACAATATATTGCGGTAACGTTAATCTGCTTGACTATGGACTATGTGAGGTATTGTTCCAACAGCCAAACAAGTGGCTGACAAGGAACCCTAGGCTGAAGCACGGGAAACAAGAAAATCACCATCTTGAATAGAAGTAAGGTAAAGTTCTCAATGGTTTATTAAAATAACTACAGTTTCTGGAATGCTGAAGTTTTCTTGAATATGTGTCATCACGCCGCGGGACTCGCGGCGTCCGGCGAAATTTAAAGCCGTAATTGTTCCATATTACAATAGAATTCGATTACATCTCCTCAGGCACCTATGGTATTCTAGGTATGCGTTGTAGTATCGGACTTCGAGGTAAGACGAACATGTTGTTTAGGATCAAATCCTGCCAGACGCCTTAAAGGATTCTTGGAGTTCTTTATCATCTTTCTTCATATGTGGATTCTTGCCAGGTACGACCGGACGAGAAAGTAAACAAAAGGTGGCTCCGACAAGTCCTCGTGGTGATACTGAAAGGTTAAGTGCTCAGGCCTGTCACTAAGGGGAGAGCTGAGGGTCAACTCAAAAAAAGCTATGAGTTTGGAACGTTAGTTTAGGCGCACTTGTAATCGACGCGTAACAGTAATATAGCATTCGACCAAATAACGACTCTCTAAGCGGCAGATGCTGTGTTGTAGTTGCAGACATATCATATGGTAGCATATCCATGAAAGCTGTCGAAGTAAAAATGGGTCGAAATTGGGCAAGGAGCTGCGGGCAGTGCATAGGAACAGCATACACACAGCAAACAGGCAAAATATTGAAGAATATAGCCGGCTGGTATATGCATGCATGTATGCGAGTGTATGTAGACGAGACCACTTCGTCGTCCTGCTCTCCTCAGCAGCCGTGAGTTACAGATACGCTCGATTGAGCAGTGTCGGCTGGAACCACATTACAAGTAATAGAACAACAGCAGGTCCCAGTCAGACGGCGTCTAACACACACCCACACAACTACGTCCTGAGTTAGTGATTTATGTCTACCGCTTTATCTCCGTCTGGTATCACCCGTTTTCGCGTGCAGCTCGTGTTGAATGCGAGGGGAATATACGATAGGGTGACTGGCAATACCAGAGGCGCATTCACGCGTAAGCGAACGAGATTGGTAAATCGTTGTTGCTTTTGTTATTGTTGCTGCTGTTGTAGATGTTGAATAGTTCAACATTCACCAGCCGTCCCCTGCCAGAAAGCGAGAACGAGTGGAGCCGAAAGGAAACGAGGGCTGGGCTACATTTCTGGATGATTTCCTGAGTATTCGTTGAGAAGCCAGGCAATAATGGAATATAATGTGTCCACACAATACGTCACCTACGAGTCAATATGCTTGGGATCGCGTGCAACATACCGAATGAGCAAGTGGTTTAGTTTTGTTAGCGGGGTAGTTTCGTTTTCCTATACATAGTATAGGTTTTATATTGTCTTATATAAGCATCGCATTGAAGTCCCGTTCCTGGTAATAAATCTGTCTCCATACACACGTCTTGCCCTATGATCTTCTATATATATATATATATTATAGCAGGCGCCATAAATACTACAATATGAGGCAGGATCCTAATTATGTGATAACGCTACGCTACCGTAACCTGCGCTATACGGGCGGGACTCTCCCTATTTTCCTTTTGTTTCGTCAGCTAGCAACGAATGAATGTATTGTTGACACCCACAGTTGAACAATTTCCAGCCGCAACATAAAGAAACATTTCACACTATGGGCTCCATTCCAATGCTATCTAATACACAGTGCGGAGTGTTATCTTAACCAAACATTACAGTGCCGTAGTTAGTAAACGCTCGGAAGTGTTCGCCCTTTAGCGTATTGGCGAAGACATTCGCGCAGAGTCCCGTTAGAAAGTCTGTATGACTCCAATGGATTGCTAGCTGTTGATACAATCTACGGCCGACATGTGGCCTCTCCTGCACTTAAGACTGTGAAAGGCTTTACCCCGCGTGGGATAACCTTTCTGATAACCGTCACCACTAGTCGTTCCAAGTGCCACCCGTACCGCGTTCACGGCTCCCTTCGTCATGAGCGAATCTCGTAGATATGCCTTAGCCTACCGACTGCGAGCAATCAGGAGATTCGTGGCTCCCTCCGGAGATTCGTTCACTTACGAGAATGTGAACATTTAATAAGGAATTCGTCAAAAGTTGTATGCAGATCATGATATGAATTTTTATTTTCAATTACTGTCCTTCGCGCAAGAGTTACGATTGCAATCCTGCTGTTCTAACCAGACTATGATGCGTCGAAGTTCTTAGATGTTAGCAATGTTTTTGAATACAGTGATATGTTTCAATGTTGTTGATTGTATACGATGATATTTTCAGTGCTTAAAGCATAATATATCTGTATCACCTATGTTCTAATTGTTCACTACTTTGTGACGCTCCTTTATCCTATTTTCTAACGAGAATCTAGGCTTACATCCTCTACTGCAGTTCTGTCAATAGACCAAGTATTGCATTATTATTGCGTATATATTTATGATAGTTCCACATGTAAATGAAGAGGCTAGTAGACACGTATGATATTATAGAATCAGTCTCCAATGATTGGAACTTTTCACCTGTCAAAAGCTGTTAGTCTGTCTTGCCCACACAGCGCCGGTACCGTTTACGTTAGTTAAAAACGAGCAAATCCTTCACGCAGTAGTAGGCAGACTATGAACTAGCACAGACATAAAACGTAAAAACGTTAAGACAAGTGTTTCTCGCAGATCATTATCGCAAGATAAGATTATATACAGGCAGTGAATAAATTGTTCTTCTCTCATCAAAAAAACTAATTCGCACTTTCCGGTGGGGAACACTTTCAAGACTAAGTTCGTCTACGATTTGTGAATTATCGACATGACAAACGATATATGCTTGCTGGCCCAAGGTTGCTGGACAGTTGCACAATAGGTAGCCTAGGTAGATAGGGCTTGATATAAGTGAGACTGTCAACCTGACCTGTTCCTACCCTCATGCAGCTGTATCCCGTACTAGTGTTTGGGGATACCTTCAGCCACTTAGCACTGTGTACCTTTTTTCAAGCGAACAAAAGCCTGTCGCTGGTCAGGCCAGGCCATATCAATCAGTTTGGCAAACAGGACCTAATTGTGTTACATGAAAGGAATAGCACCTGGGAATAAATTAGCCAACTGAACATCCAGCCAAGTGCTCTGACCGATAATGGAATCAACAGAATTGTACAGTCCCAACGATACTTCACGAACTAAAGCGAAAGCTTTCTCAGGTCAGTTCAGCCATCACCTTCGTCACAGGCCTTTGACACACGAATGCACTCTTCACCTATGCGTGCGACTGACTGAATTCACCTTATCTAGATACACATAGATGAGCGCAGAGCATCTAATCACAACAACAGTATCAAACTAGCATATACGCAGTGATGCACACCAGTGATTACCTATGAGTGGTAGATTACTTCCTCGCGTATTATTGATTGTACTATATCGGGTTGTTACAATTGGCTACAGATGCAAACGTATTTTAGATCGATGCTTTTGTCATGTTGGCTTAACTTGACATTCGAGCTTATATAGAATATTATACGTTGAGAGTTCCGGTTTAACGGAATAAGTAAAGAGCGCATCTCATCTAATCAACTGTTAAATTTTCGGTCAAAACTCTCCTTGTATCTATACTGATTCTTGTATAAAGTAATGTATAACGAATTTCTAAATTCGGTTTCAAAGTTCGAATTGACAAAGTTCTTTCCTCCAAAAGAAAGCAAAATATCTTGAGTTTATTATATCAGAAGAAAAAAGACAGCCTGATCCCAACAAGATCGAAACCATAATTAAAATGCCACCACCCACCAACGTCACTGAATTGAGACAGGTTAGCTAGACATCATGGACTTGGAGCTGTTAGTTGTCAGAAATTTCCCAATGGAAAACGAAGAGTCATCTATCACACTAGTCGCTCACTAAGACCGGCAGAAAAACAGCTACGCACAAATCGAAAAAGAGGCGTCAGTACTTATATTTGCTTGTCAACAATTTCATAAATTCATATATAATAATTCCCTACTGACCGATCACAAATCCCTACTAGACATTTTTATATGCAAAAAGGTATCACCATTTATACTGCAAATAGGCGGCAAAGATGGGCGACGTTACTTTTAGGTTATAAGGTCGAAATCAGGTAGACCAGTACAAATGAATTTGCTTAAGCAGATACACTTTCACGACTGATAACTAAACCAAAAGCATCATAGAAGGCCAAAGGATTGAGTAATAGCCAATATTAGAAGACGGTTTTCCATCAGCATTTATGACTTTAATTGGTGCATTCCCTTGGACACTCACGCAAAAATTCCAATATCACACGAAAACCGATACAGTTATACAACAAGCTCTGAAATCTCTAAGAACCGGTAAATGGCCTTAAGGTACTTACTCGAATGGCCCTCTTAGATGCATCCAAAAGCGTAAATATTCGCTTTCGGAACACAACGGATGTTTAATGAGTGCAGAGACAGAATTGTCGTACCTAAACTCCTACAACATAAACTACTTAAACAACTACATAGAGGCCACCCAGCATTGAGATTTAGAATTAGTAAACCCGATACTCAACATCAAGGGAAGTTCAAAACGATCACAACGTGTCACAATCACACAATCGACCAATAGTAAACCTCAAAGGGTTAATAAACGACCAAGTCGACTTCAAGTTTCAAATAAAGGCTCAACTTATATTAGTACTTCAAAGGTTCTGACTTAAAAAGGAAGGTGTCGTGAAATATATATATATATACGGAGTGAATATAAAATATCATCTTATTGCATATTAGTTGTCTAACAATAACAAAGGGTACTCAATCTAGAGATCAGGAATACTTGTCAAATACTTGACAACGTCTCTTTTTTCACGCCACGACACGAACGGCGCGATGGTGGTGGTGGTGAGCCCGGTATCCGACCGGTATCCGACGTATCTAAGATGGCGACCGGCTCCTATCAGCTGGACTCAGACAACCCCAGAATCACAGAAAGCACCGAGGAAAGTCATTCACATGCGTTCCGAAATACTCTCGACACTGTATGGTGATCGTGACCCATTGTTCAGCCCGATTGGGTCCCCAGATTCCCTTCCAACGATATATAGATAAGACCAACGAAAGATAAATTCACTACGACAAAACGACACTTTAGACTACTTTTTTTTTCTTCGTAAAAAGCTGCCGCGCGACTTGAACATTCACGAACTCTGTGATATCGAAACCGAAGTATGTCAGCGAAATTTTAATGATGACAGAAGTTTTCCGCCTCGACGTTTCTAACCTATGATATATTAAACTACATGGCGTCGATTCAGGTAATATCTAATAATATACGTTTTATTAACGTCAAATATATATATATATATATATATGTTTAGGTTTCATCTCGGCTTTCCCCTGGTGATCTCGTGTGGAATATTTTTGTCACGTGGTTAGATTGGATTCGATGTGTGTCACTAGGCCGGTTTAACCTATTAAGCTATGTACATAAATTGAACCTTAAGTAGAACGGGAGGCCGGTAGTCTCGTCAATGGGAAATACGGTGACACATACACTGACTCGATTATATGGAACTGTGTCAGGGGTACGACACGACGGGATATACAACCTATATATAGGAAACACCCATCCAGAGCAATGAAATTTATCTGCATCGTCAATTCTTATTTATGGGCGATTCATGTTCCGCTATTGGTATTACGTAGTTCATGGAGGTTCGTCTGCAGTTTGATCAAAGTGGTTAAATATTAATTAGTATCATTAATATGTAGAATGAATGTGAACGTAAACGGGTTGGATTACTGTGTCCCTGATCTGCTACTGGAGTGTTTAATCTGCTGTTAGTGTGAATGTACAGTAGAAGTGTTTAGATTGATGATACATCGGAACAAATCGATAGAATTCGCGCTAGATTCTATCGACTGTTTATATAGTTCGAAAACGTCTATTATTATTACTATTCTTTTGGGTTAAGTGAAGAACAATACACTACCAAACATCAAGAATCTCTCTCTATCTCTCTCTATATTACTTCTCTCTCTCTCTCTCCCTCTCTCTCTCTCTATATATATATATATCTATATATATATATTGTTCAAAATGACCATTGCCAGCTTGTAATCTCTGACTTTTGCAGATATAAACCCTTTGTTTCATTATCACCCCATTCGCATGGCCACTACCTCTTTGCAGTCCGTCTTTTGGTCGAGCATACCTGACTTGAACTAAAAAGCTGTTTGTTATAGTTCGTCTGGATGTGCACATTGTGAATTACATATAGACGATGTTCCTATGTGTGTCATGTGCCCTTCAATTTAAGTATCTGCGAAGCTAACGAATGTTTTAGTGGTGGCGTTATTTTATTAACTCAGACATAGCTGCAAATTTCCCCAAAAATAACACCTTACCACATTTCTGCTTCAGCTTCTGTTGTTACCTTCCTTCGAACGCCGTCAACGACAAAAGAAACAGCAAACATGATATGTCATATTCATTCTCATTAGCATGAATTACCTTATGACGGCCAATAATTCGTTTCGTATGTTTTTCTACCAATCAACCTTCAATATAAAAAATAAATATATCTGAGGAACGAACTAGTCCTTTTTTTAGTGCAAACCTCTACGACTCGTTCCCGCCAATCCTAGTGAGAAACGTATATCTGATCACAAAGCTCCTTAGAAACTCCTGCCCAGGTCTCATATAATCCGTACCCAACGCTTTTGGCCCAGAGTTGTTCCCTGTGAGCAGTTGTTATGTCCAGGAAAAATATGGATTTTAATCTGTTTTCTTTCTCTATCTCTCTCTCTCTCTCTCTGCCGCGCGCGGTAGAGAGAAAGACTAATGTTGAGTTCGTTTTCAATTTCTTTTGTCCACAGACGCTACCATAGATACTTTTACTATATAGTATTTTGCCTTTATGTAGCTTTGTCACCATTGTTATCGGAATTCGATGTTCTAGCCATAGGAACTTCCTCTATTCTACATATAGTCACTTCCTGATTTGCGGATAAGACCTACTTTACCGACGAAACAGTCATTTGGTCGTCCTTCTCCATCTAGATCCTTCTTCGCGAAAAACGTAAAATGTTCGATAATGAGTTCAAGTCGATAATGAGTTAGAATTAGAACAGTAAACGAAAGTGCCCAAGACCTGGGGGAAAACACGTTTTAGTATTTTGTTTTTAATTCTTCTATGAGGGTTTGTTTAGCCGATGATAAGTTGTGAAGTTCATTTGTTTGATTTACTGTCGAAACATTAGCGTTATGTGGATTGCTAGTCAGTTGCTTCCAGAGTTTCGTTACTTTTTCCGTCCAAAAATTACCGAGAAGATTTACGTTATGATCAACGTCAACCACGTAACGTTCGCCGTGGTGTTTTTCAGAGCAAAGAATGAATTCTGTGTTAAAATAACCTAAACAAGTAAGATCATTCACATTCGCTACTTTTAACCTCGCGTCACTGGGGCTTAATTTCGGTTTGCCTAAGATCGATCAAGTCTGTCGGCTAATTACTGTGAATTCAGAACCTGTGTCTTATCTCATTTCTATTGTATGTCCTAAATTGTTGCCGGTGCCGTCCTAAAATTGTTACGGGTCCATATATTTTGAGAGATCTCTTGTGGTGAGTAATAGAGTCCTTAATAGTGTATGTCAACTTTATTATCGGGGTCTTTTTCAATATAACTGATGTACTTCGCTACTGGTCTCGAATTTATTTGTTTTTTGAATGAACGTCTGTCTCGGAAATGATCGTATACGTGATGTATTAGGTTGGCAAAAACCTTCTTTACTGCCTTTTCGTTTACAAGTTTTACACAGCTGTGGCTGTGCGATATGTACATTCACTATTCCAGTGTCTACCACGACAGCGTGTGCAGGGTGGTGGAAATGAAGTTGAGCTTTGACGTTGTATGTTGAAGTGCATCTTTTTGTGAGTTGGTTGAGGGGATCGTCTAGAGATCAGCCTGATATCTGTTACCTTTTTGTTTGCAATGGTTCCTGATGGTTTTTGTGTCTGCATGTATTTTCTCGCATGGTTGTGTAATTTCTTTAATGTGGCGTCTTTGGTCTATTCTAAAAATCGCATTGATTCTTGCCTTACACACTCGTGTTCAGCCCTATTCAATCCACAGATCCATGACAAACACTTCATTCGGTTCGTTGTGATTGACGACATCTCCGCAAGTTCATATAGACGATTGACTTTGGCAGTATAGTCGTCAAAAGCCCGTTGAGTATCGTCTTCCCAACGAACTTTCAGGTAATTATATCTCCGATTGATGAGAGAAATGTTGTGACAGAACAGTTCAGTTAGGATGGCTAAGGTTTCTTGCACGGAGAGGTCCACCGGCCTTTTTGGGGGAATATGTGCGCTGGAACGCTTATATGCTTGTCTGTCTAAATTCTGTACGATGAATTTTGCCTTCGCAGCTTCATCCAATGCTCTACCATCGATTTAAAATCGGTGTGACGTTAACCTTGCCAATCTTTGTGATCAGGTCACCTAGCTCAACCCTGTACTGAGCTTGTTGCTGTTGAACGGTAGTTAAAATTTGCTGTTGCCATTGTTGTAACTTCGTGTAACGATTTTATTGTTGTCGGTTTAGTTCTCCAAGAACATGGTTTAGTATGTTTTGTAATTGTTTAGGGTCCATAACCACAATCCTTCGTCGCCGCTTTGTCAAGTTTTTGACAAGTATTTCTGATTTATTGATTGAGTACGCTTTATTGGTGTTAGACAATCGATATGCAATAATATCATATTTTATATAGTAACTCAGTATGTATATATATTTCACGACAGGCGTTATATCGAGGTCCTAGACCTCCAGGGATGGGAGCTCTCGATGTACTCGAGAATTTCCCGTTTTCGATAACGTAACGACATCTGTATCCCGATCGTTGAACTCCCGATCGGGACCCGAAGGGGCCACCATCGCTTAGTCCGCGGCGGGGGGAGCCCGTGGAGGGGTCATACCGACGTCGTAGCTTTGTGGGAGCGCCGTCGGAGATAGAGCATTTTCTCTGCTTTTCTCCGACTTTAGGCGGCTGTCTCTGTTGACGGGGAGAAGTGCGCGGGCCGACTCGGCGACGTTCCCCTCGGGGCGCGGGCTGGCCATGGAGGTCACCGGAGGAAACTGGGCCGGGACAAAACGGCCGAATACGTCGCCCGCAAATGAGCCAGAGGCACCACGGCCGCCAGGGTGGATCTAACCGATACGCTCGGCCGACCTGGAGGACCTGATAACCGAAGCGAGCAATCTCATAGATTGCGTCGTGAGGGTACAGAAAGTGGAAAGTGGGATCAAGCACGCGTCCAAGGCAATCCGAATGGCGGACGTAGCCCGGCGTGCCATGCAGTGGCAGGAGACCCCAAGGAGAGCATCATCCAGGTGCAGCCTAGGGTGCCTGCGAACGCCAATCCCCCATGAACCTGCGTTAGGTGCAAGGCCGAGATGAGGGAAGCAAAGAGGACGAAGCCCGGGCCGACGAAGAGATAAGGGTCGCGCTGGCCAAAGAAAGCCTGATGTCGGCTGTCAAGGAAGAACTAGTAAGCAGGGAGTGTCCTGAGCGGTCCCCGAGGCGGACAAGGCTCGTTAACGAGAGCATCCTGGCAGAGGGAGCCTGCCGTGTCCTTCTGGCGGTGGGGGGGATGAAGCCGACTCCAAACTGATCGAGATACTTTACAGGCAAATCCCGGCGCTGGAAACAGCTCTACAGACTTTCAGAGACGGGAATGTGGTCATGCAGGAGAGGAGGGATGCTTTTATCGTAGAAGGAGAAACTGAGGTGGAACCCCCATCCTCCAGGCTGATCGTGATCAAGCAGCTCTCGGCAGAGTAGGCCCCCTCAGGGATGCGCTGAGGCCGAAGAAAGCCACGGACTTTAGGGTCGCCCTCCCGTCAACGGCAGACTTCCGAACATGTAGACAGATGGTGGAGGTGGTTCTGGCGTCAACTCTGGCTATGAAGGCAGATATCTGCACCAGAGAGAAGGCCCCCCAAGCTCCAGTAGGGAAAGGACACCCCGCCCAGCCATGAAGAGTGGCAGCGCACTCTCGCCGACTTCGTCCGGATGCTGGAAACCTCGATGGAGCCCACCATGCTCTCACCTGGGGTCAAGGTCCGGCACGCAGCGGCTGCTGTCTCAGGCTGCTGGTCAGCGAGAGCACGGCAAACGCCACGAAGACCTTCGCGACCGACATCAAGGCCAAGACCCACATGGAGGCCACCGCTCACGTGTGCGCTGTCCAAAGCGATCATTATGAGAGGGGCGCTGACTCGCACAAGTATGAAGATATCATGGGGATCCTCTCGACGGAAGGCTTAAAGCCCTCTGAGGCGGAGATATATCCTATGAGGACCTCCTCGAGGGGGGAAGGCACTTTTGTAGTGAGGGTTGCCCGCGCGCTGCCCAGCAGCTGATCAGGAAATGCACGATACAGGTAGGCTGGACGAGGTGCCCTCTCCGCTAGTGAATGTACCTCAGTGCGCTCGCTGCCTGAGCTTCGAGCACCTCACGAGGGAGTGCGAGCACGCCCCCTCGACCTCCCCCAAGTGTTTTGCTGCGACAAGCAGAAACACTCGACGAAAGACTGCCCAAGCGAAGCAAACTCCGAAGGACCCCACTGCTACATGTGCGACGTCTATGGACACGGTGCAACGACAACGCGCTGCCCGGCCTTCCGACAGCGGGCGACGGACATCAGTCAGGGGAAGTGTAATAATAATAAGAAATGAAGGAACCTATGAATATTCTCCAAACATTATAAATCAGGACCAGGCGAGAGACATGGCCTATCAGGTTGTCTCCAAAATAGGGGTCGACCTGATGGTCATTTCCGAACCTCCCCTCGAAACAATAGCATCCCATACGGTCTTCGATGATAGTAAAACCTCCGCAATAGGTCTAATCACCAGCTCATTATTCCCCACCTCAGTTAGTCATGGCAAAAACTTCTCTCACATGAGTACTCAGGGTCTCCATATCTACTCGGTTTATATCTGCCCTAACTGTTCTCCTCAGATGTACTTCAGTTTCCTGGCTGAGCTGACAGAGGCGATACAAGGGAGTGGGCACCGAGCGGGGCTGGTCGTGGCTGGTGACTTCAATGCGAAGCACCTTTCGTGGGGGTCCGACATGACCAACAGTAAGGAGACGGCGCTCCTAGAGCGAGCACCTGCCACGAATCTCTGGCTGGTGAACACCCCGGGCTCCACCAGCTTACGCTAGGGCTGCTTGTCCACCCTGAACCTCATCTGGGCCTCCCCGGACGACTTCCCTCTAGTTGCCGACTGGAGGGTTGATTAGAATTCCGAGTCCTCTCCGACCACCCTTTTATTCGCTACTCAATTGTCCCCCTCGGAATCCTTCCCCTTCTACCCCTCGGTGTGGCCCGTCGCCCCGGCGGATTGATCCCGGGAGGCTTTAGAGCGAAATGGCGCGTCGGGTGGCCACTCTACCCGACTATTCCGCCGAAGCAGTCTCAACGATGCAGGAGAACAGCACGAGGCCCCCACCCCGATCGGTGCGGATCGCGGGAAGCAACACACTGCGCCCCCTTAAGCCTCGGATGAGGAGATCAAGAGGGTATTGGACAGAACCATGACCAGGACGGCACTGGGACTGGATGCGGTCCCCCCTCTGCCGTTAAAGTGCTCCTTTGGAAGCATTCGGTGGTCCTCAAAATGGATAGTAGATGGCATCCTGAGAACGGGCTCCCTCGCACAGAACTGGAAGGAAGCCAAGCTGGCCCTTATGCCGAAGCCGGGGAAACAGGCCGGAAAGCCGTCGCCATATCGCCCAATCTGTGTGTTGACGTGCCTCTCCAAGGCGGTGAAACACGTCATCAACGGATGCATGGGGACCGAAACGGAGAGCGGAGCCCCCGGTGGTGTGCCTGATTGCGGCGACTCTCCAAGGGTCCCCCTTGAACTTGGGAGGCGCGGTGAAAGTGGAGTAGTTATACCGTTTTTTCTTGTAATGAAAAAGGGGACCCACTCACGAGTGTCGACAAAATATTTTGCCTTCGCGCATTTTGGCGGACGCCAAATATTATGTGGAAATACAAGGCTTACAGCTTAAATAAAAAATACGAATGTGTAGATACAAATGTAGTCTACCTACATTAAATTGTAGTTGCCTTACCATCTAAGACAGTGTTTTTATAGAAGGAAATTAATAATTGGTAACCTTCATTCGACCTTCATCTATTGGTTTTATTGGAGATTATGAAGTTAATAAGAATACCTATAAGAATACCTGCCTTGTTCTAATAGACTTTATACTGTGGTTAAAATCTAAATAAGACTTTAACCACAGTATACCGAATTAGACGATTGCGACCGGTTTTCTCAGTTTTGACAGTCGCGGGATTCTCTAGAAAGCGTATTTTCAATACGAGCAGAGCACTAATTTGGCTTAATCACAAAATAAACCTTCTTGCAGTTTATACAAGCCAAGTCAAAATGTTTGTTAAATCTGTCCTCCTTGCTTAAAATTCATTTAGAATGTTTCAGATCCGCAGTCCTGAGTTGTTTTTAGTAGTGGGTAGCTCAATCGCGTTATGATTTATCCGGCATTGCTATATTATTTAATCTTTGGCTACTTTTGATCCAACAACATGGCATCTTTTAACACCCGATTCAACTGGTTTACTTTAATGTCAAGGACTCAATGTAACCCACCCCCAAATATTTTGCTAGTTTAACTATCTCGGGTTCTTTCCGCTACCTGGATGTATTATATGACTTCGCACTTATCAGCCGTACGGATAAGTCTCATCTTTCCCGAGGACATAACGAAATTCTTAGTGTTCTTTGAAGAGTTAATGTGATTAATCTCGATCTTAACCGCCATGTCTAGTTTAATACTGATGGTGTAAAGAAACTGTCTGACCGGATCAACAAGAACATTTTTGATAGGGTCAATGAACAGCATAAATAGAACGCTGCCTGGGACCGTTTCCTGCGGGCATCCCGTTGTGGCATATCCAGTCCTGGAGAAAGTCCTGCATTTTCACCGCTCAGCGTCCGTTCCTACTGAAAAAATACCGCGCGAGCATTAGTGGGTTATCGCATAGTCGAAGATGCTGCAGGGTCCAGGAATTGCACAATCCTACAAGGATACGTCTTTGTCTCCTTGGAGCACTGTCAAGTTCTAATTGCCATATTTCAGGAACGTCCACTTTATTAGGCTCGCCGACAATTTCAGTGATACAATTATGGAGAGATTCGAACATTCCGTCAACTGATCCAGCCTTACTGAATAGATGATCCCAGTGGTGTGTCAATGTCGATATGAAACAGAGAAAGGAATGAGTGATCCGAGATAACACGCCTAAGCCCAGAGTAAAGCCAGATCTCCATCTGACGGAGACCATGATTACGTTTAGTGCAACTAGGAGGGTGTTCATACACTCGACAATGCTTGAATAAAACAAAACTCTCGACAAGAAGCTCCTATATAGCCCAGCTTTATATATAAATGCAGAATCAACGCGACTACGCAAGAGAAGAGGCCTGATAGAACAGCCAATACTGATCATTCTTCAGCACAATGCCTGGCCACATATCCATGAAGATCCCTAAAGCCGTTCAGCGAGAGCGCGACTTGGAAGCGATTTTTCATCTTCCATGTTTTCCGGACCTCGCGCCAACGGACTATCGGCCATTCCGTTCAATGACAAATAAAATTCGTAATGTTGGAGAATGGGGGATTCTAGCACCCTGGGAACCAGTGAAGCGATCGTATAGGAGGACGTCAGGATCTAGGCAGAGGACACGGCTTATCGGGGCCACGTGTGTTACCCAAGTGCGCAGTTAGAGAAAACAATCCAGAGAAGCGTTTGTTGCTCGGTAGAGCGGACTGTGGACGTTCTGTCGGCTACGGCACATGCTTGCCGGTTCGTTACATTTATTAACGCATTGTTGCGTGTTGACATGGCGCTAGGCGTTGTCTGTTTGCTGCTTGAGGGGAACATCTGAATATTAGTGTAAAATAATATTGCATAATAGATTTGTTTCCTAATTCGTTATTATTTGTGCAAATTTGTTTTCCTTCAACTATGCGACTATCGTTCATAGGGATAAAATCGACACGTGACATTATATTTGACAATGAGGAGTGTCTCAAAAGTTGGCTGAAAACTTCGAAAAGTATATTCTCAAATACTTGGCCAGATGGGCAGACCGGCGGATGTGCCGTACCGGCAGGAGCTTTGGGATGCTAATTAAAGGTAAAAGGTAAAGGTTTATTGGTTTATTGAAGGAGCTGCAATTTTACAATGCTTAACTGAATCCTGTTTTAACATAACTCAATGACAACCAATATAGCATACCTGAAACGACCGATAAACCTCGACAACCTCCATAGCTGTCTAGAAACCATCTAAAATATATTCTTCTATAGCAAAGGACGCAATGTCCTATTCGAGGGACTCTTCCTCACCCAAAAACCTATATACTACACACTCTGTGGCAAAACGTTGTAGCTAAATATCAGCTAAACATCTGCTAAATATCAGCTAAACATCTGCTAAATATCAGCTAAATATCTAAATAATTATTAGAACCTTAACCTTGCCAAACTCCTAGGCAAATCTAACTTCTACGCGTTAGATACTCGAGAATCTCAAGCACCTTTGTAAAAGTCGGCTAGTTGTTGTAGAAATTAGCAGCATCGCTTGCCAGATTTGTTTACTCTTTGGCCGGCGTTGCGACATCGGAAAGCAATTTATTTTACCTAATACTTTTAAGTGTTCAATACAATATGAGCACTTAAAAGTATTAGCAATGATTTCTCAACTATCAGCAGCCAGTTTCTCACAGTTTCAAAAAGTTCTCCGAACAAGTTCGAACCATGCGAGGCAGGGTGGTCGTTAGTTTCAAGAGTGTACAAATTCGTGGCTCACAAGTATTGTCACCGCAAGAGCTCGGATCATAATTTGTATGTATGCCAAAAACAGAAAATGTGCTTTTGAGCAACGATCACGCCAAAAAGGGGTCAGTTGGATAATAAGCGAGAGGCTGTGCTTATTATCCAAATATGCTAAGCCCGTTTGTAAATGAAGAAATTTATTATGAATTGAAGAGACAATCTGTATGGCACAATGAATATGGTATTATATTCATTATGAGAAATTAGTTGTATGAAACTTCTATAGCTAACAATTCTACATTTTTTCGTGGTGCTCGATCCGCCTGGAAACGGACTCCTCTTAGACACACACACACAATTGGTGGGAAAATCATGTTGGTCTAGTTCTTGGCACCCTGCTGAAACCGGTTCCGGATTAAATCCTCAATCTCCAGCTTCGGTAATGTATCTAACGGTAACGGCCGCACCCGAACCTTAGGGTTGCCCTTGAAATGGCAAAGTTCGCCGCAGTTAAAGCCGATGCCTGATTTGGCAGGTACCCTTCCCGAAGCGCGTCGCTGGCCGTTGCCAGACGACAGCACGGCCTCGCGTACAGTTCGCAGCTCACGCTAGGCCCTGCCCAACCGCGTAGGGGGGTATGAAATCGACGGGGAGGCCACCCTTGTTAAGTTCACAAAATCGTTCGGCGAACACAGCTCTAGAATGACGTCGATGAATGTCGCAAAAGGATACGGCAGATTACTCGGTCCAATAGCAACGGTTCATTTTGAATGAAAGTGTAGACATCTTCTCCTTATTGCCTGCACCAAGCATAGTATTCAGCCAGGCGTATTATTATTATCAATGTGACCACAGTATTTCTCTAAGAACAGGCAGACCTTGAATTGCCCCTACGTGTAAGCAGTCCCTTCAAACACGGCGTTCCCCAAGCAGACTCCAAGAAAGATGACTTTGAAAGCCGAATGGTTACTTGGGAAGCGAATACAGCAGAAGTCCTATTTTCTAACTCTACACCGTGGGTACACAATTTGATTTTCTCGAATAATCCATCGTCCCCTTTCTCTGCTGTAAGTACGACAATTGTGTTTTTTAATCGAACGTCTTTTCTAAAAGCGGTTTAAGATTTGTTTGGGCATATCGGAAGTTAAGTTTAGTCTTACACTGACGCCAAGGAATAACCGCAACACTAAAACCGACTAACCTTAACAAGGTAACGAATTAGCAGTTGCAAGGTAACAGGTTAATTATAATGACAGAACGGAATAATTCATATGGAGATAGCTGCTGCAACGGGACAGCTATATCGAGGCAGGGGATTAATTTAGTCATGACAATTGGGTGACGAAGCTATAATAGTTAATGCAATTGTGATAATCGAATTGATGAATCCCAGGGTAACAGGATAACAACACTAAGATACCGAGATTCGGGAGCAATGCTGTGTGTAAACTGACATAGATGACAGTAATTGAACAGTAACGGGATAAACAATAATTACTGCAAGACAGGGATAAATTACAACAGCAAATTTTTAGGGGTTGAAACCGACCATAGCATTGAAGCTAGTACGAGGAAGTCTAAATGTAGGTGTCCACAGTCGTTGAAACTAGGCCAATTTGCTCATGGTGGGTTCCTGATGGGCGTTATCTTAGGCTGAAAAACACAAAGGTAATGGTGCATAACCTATAATCCTTGTATAATCTCTGTTGTATAGTATGACATACAACAGTTTTGCGGTTGAATCAGAACAAGGTTCATACTCTTTCCACGTGTGCTCACATTATAATACTTTTAGTGGTTATATATCTTCTTGAAAAAAAACTCTGCCTTAGTGGCTTTTCATTAGCCTTACCCTCGTCAGAGAGAAGTCGTAGGAATATATACAAAGCTACATCGAATATATAATAAATTATACTCTAATCAGCGACAAAGCGAAGAAGTCCAACCTATAGCTTCCTTAACCAGACCCGAACCATAACATAGGGTAATTATATTTAAATAGTAAATTGAATAGGATAATTAGTTAAAAGCAAACCTTCGCAAAGGCAATGTCTACTTCGGGTTTATTTCCAATCATATTTTGGGACAATGAATCATATTTCAAGCTACAAGATGATGAAAGCTTGGGTCATTTGCATCGGAAGGGGCACACTCAGGAACCTGAATTGAGAACAATATGGATCCTTTAAAAACGAAAACCACACATATCTCCTAAAACAACAACCAAGTTCAATAGTATTTCCTAAATTCCTCCGCGGACTCACAGCGTCATAGACTACTAGACCGGAGGGACACGTGTGTGTTGGGTTCAAATCCTGTCAGACGCTTTGGAGAATCTTTGGAGTTCTTTATCAGCTTTCTTTATCTGAGGATTCTTGTCAGGTACGAGTAAGGCAGAGAATAAGCAAAGGTGGCCCCGACAGGTCCTCATAGTAATACCTAAAGGTCAAGAGCTGAGGCCTGTCAAATAGGGAAACAGCTGAGGGTCAGCTTGGAAAAAAAAAAAACTGAATTTTCTTCATTCATAAATTTCATTTCACCAGCACACAATCACGTCGGACATAAACCAAAAATAAACATTCGAATATACAATATGCACGGTTTTAACATGCTACGAACCTACAAACTTCTTTAGCTGCATTAGCTTGCCAAGTCACAGAGTGTCGCTAATCTCGTTTGCACTAAACATTTTTCGTAGTTGAAACAAAATTGGCAAACAGTACATGGCGTATAGTCTGGTCGATTGAGATATCTAGACAAGTCTTTGACCCAGTGGTCTTTGAACCAATCATCCGCGCCATCGGGGACAAGCGCGCAGGATCTTTCCTTCTGCAACACCTGTCCCTCGCTGTCCAGCGAGGCAATGCCGTCGCCTTCCTCGGGACAATGTCGACCTCGGCCCCCAACTAATCCCCCCTCCCAAATAATTCCTAATTATTGTATGTTTGAATAAGCTTACTGAAAGTTCGGCCGTAAATCATCAGCGATCGACGAAACCTGCTTCTCTACTGTAGCATCTATATATACCACGATTGATCGCGACCACACTGAGAGAATCTACCACAAACAAAACGAAGCCTTATGCTACTGCAGAAATTGAGAGCATTGATGTAATGCAGTACTAGAACATTTGGCTAGTAGCTTAATCCCATGTTAGGCTAGGAGGTGCTCCAGGCGTCTCTGAATTTACTTGGATCTTGATAACTTAAGAATACTAAGTAAAAACGATAACTTGTTTATGTAGCACAACATTGCAGCCTTTTTGAGGCGTAAAGTATGCTCGAATCAAAGAGTATTTATTCAATCTCACATGAACGGCTAGTTATTTAATACCTTCAATCGTTTTACATAACTATTTACAAAGTAATTGTTAGTAATTGTTAATTATACAAGGGAAAATCACACACGATGCCCAACGCAGTCGAAAACGCTGTAAAATAGATCATGGCGCTCGATGTTAGTAATATATATATCTACCCAAAACAGCTATATTGTATCAGTAGGTATTTTTACCAGAACCCTTTTTGACGTCGTTCGCGGAAGTGGACTGCGTCTAGACGATATTTTTTCATAAAAATGTTATTTGTGTCTACGAGCCTTCCTGGGTAGGTTTCTGTGTGTTTGACAATGCACTTGTTTGCAGCTGTATTATGTCTGAACGCGGCAAAAGTCGAGGCAAACATGTTTACAATGGTAGAACTCTTCCGGCAACTAGATTCTATTCGGCCGCATGTCCAGTAGTATTGTCACGATCGATACACATGAAAGGTCAACAAAATAGTGCGAACCCACCTATAGTTTGGTTTCAGCGTTTGCTGAATGCACTTATGCTTTGAAGTTTACGGCGAACAATGACCTATTGAGAACCAAATCGCTGAGTGCAATTAAGGGACCGTACTTCCCGCTATAATTGCAGTTATAAGAGAGTTTTATTTATACAATATGCGATCACTGTCTATATTTGTTCAAAATATCTTATTGTATATGGTGATGTTTTCTAGAATGCGACGCCGTATCCCTACCCTCAATGCTCTGGTTGCTAGAGAGCAAGAATGCTTGAGTTCTGAGACAACAGCAAAGAGCCAATTTGATCAAACACTTTTTCGAGATCAGATCCAACAACCTGACAAGGGTAATAGACGCCGTGTCATAGCCAAGGTTGGCACAAGGAATTTTCAGGGCCTCCGTGAGGGTTTGCTGGATTGCGGCGGTTTTCCAGGGGCACCCTCTCACTTGTGAGGCGCATGGGAAGCAGGGTAGTTATACGTTTTTTTTTCCTCTTAATATTAAAGCAAAAAGCATAGCCAAGGCCACCGAGTGTTGAACTTCTTAAAATACCCATACGTGGCAGATGCATGAACGAGTGAATCCACGAACGCCGCGAGGTGGCCCGGGACTTTTGTTAAGTGTACGGCGAGGACTCTTAGATACATAAGCTGTTTGAAACGAGTTCGCTAGCTGTAAGATATGCTAACGTCTTGAACCTCAATGATGCTTCCCGCTCCGCTCGATCTGCATGAGATCGATGAAGACCATCTCAAGAGACTTTTGAAAGCAGACGGCAGACAAACAACTTTTGAATTGATCGAGTCAATTGATTGCAACCGGACAAACGAGCAGCAGGCATCTTGAGAAATAAAAATGCGACTGGCTTTACGCGTCATGTTAATAATCGAACGCTATGTTCATGTGTATTCTATGCGTCAAACGCCCCCTCTTTATTTTTCGCCCCCCTTTATGCAAATATAGCAGTTTTTCAATTCAATCCAGTGTTCATACTCGTCGAATGATGAAATTAAATTTATTTTTGTTTTTCAGAGCGGGAATGCATCTCTAATTTGGAATGGTTTTCGGAAAATATATTGTATTCCTCTATTCGAAACAGGTAAAATCCATATGAATACATGCCGACCATATCGAAACGAAAAAGTAAACTGGATCAGCAGCGTACGCTACCACATAATATCAATGTTGGAATCGCCTGGCCAAGAAAATGTGTGTCGAGTACCGACGGCCATAGTTCTATAATACTAATTTTCTAAACAAACCCAGTATTACTGTACAGTTAGGTTGAGAATCATTAGCTTCTACAATTATGCATTATTCTTATTATTAGATAATGCTCCCACCTATTTTTGACTATCTAACACCTAACCAGGTTGCATGGCAATTCATCGGTATAATTATTTTTACTCTTGTGGAACTGCATATGCTTTATCTGGATGCATAATGCTAAGTTATGTTCACTTATATACATATACCGAGGTGTTGAAAGACACATGAAATTAGGGTGTTTTGAAGGCTTTATGGTTGTTAAAACACAACTACTGTATTTGCAGGATACGCCCCAACATCTCTGGGCACAATACCTATCCTTTTCACTTTTACTGTTGAGTGTCTTACCACACTGTGATATCCAGTTAAGGATTTTATTGTTCACATAAACGAAATGGTGACTCGATGCCGCGATCTGCTATAAACAGCCATGTGCACAGCGGCTATGGTCAGACTGAAAGTCACTTTCCAATGTCACTTCCCTGCGTAAGGGTTAGCTCACGAACGGATTCAATAATAAATATTCCCTATGCGAATAGACTTGAGAGAGCAATGGATCGTAGCGCATGCAGAAGAATCAGTCCATTTGTTGGTCACGATCGCCTTGTGGAAAGATTCGCGGCTGAGGGAGCGCTTGTTGCTGCTCCATATGAACAGCGAGAAGGCCGACCAGACAGAGTCAAGCGATCCTGTCACCTGTAGCTTATAGCACGCGAATATTGTACAATCACGCGTGCGTACGGCGTCTAACGGTACGAAGGAGTCTTTCTTGAATGGAGTCTACTTGAGCTGCCGCAAGATTGTCGTGAGCTTCATTGCGTATCAACCGGTCTTCATCCAGAACAAAACTGATAGACAAGCCTTTGTGAACGCTCCGTCTTTTTCATTATACCTGAAGTATGGATTCAACACAGAGATGTTGTTAGTAAGCGACGGCTTTGATCTTGTCTCCATTGCTTAAAATGGCTGCTCGCAGTGCAAGTCGCCTGGTTGCACTGGCAAACAAGCGACCGTGCTTTGAAAAATAATGTTAAAAGATATCCCCATTAAAATTGCTAATCTCAGATACGATGACGGACTTACGTTCACTTTTTATGAGTTAAGGACTTTTGGACAAAAGGCATATTACCTTTGAGTCCGTGGTATGGCCTATATGTTATGTGATAACGCGACAGGGGCCTGCCTAGGCTTCATGGCTGACTAATGATCAAAACAGATGGGCACGTAATATATAATGGGTGATGAGATGTAAAATGCCTAATTGGCATCCAAAGATGACGAGTTCGAAACAAAACATTTTGCAACCAGCAGACAAATTGACATAGAACCTAAACCAGATAGTGTCATGCAGTGCTCTGAACATGCGCCAAATTATCAGTAACTGGTTGCCTCAATTACCTTTAGCATGTATTGAAAAATGGTTTTTCTCATCAGTGAAATGTCTGTGCCGTATTCCTTTAATTAAAAGGTTCTCTTAATTTCACCGTTCAGCGAGACATTTGTCCCCATGATAATGATGAATTGATCTCCTGTCAATGTGATGACTTGGACTCCTCTGGATATCAAAGTCGTCCCGTGTCCCGGTCCCCCTATGTAGCATATCCCCTCGAAATAAAAATGGCTGCTGCAAGGTAGTCACTTGATTATGACGTAAGATAGATTGCACACCTTTACGATAGTATTGGCGGATGGACCTCGACAGTTTATCGTAATTCATAGCGGGTCTATTCTTGCGACGGCCCCATAGCTTCGCCACGACGTTGGAGTCTTCAATCTTGAAGATTTTACGTGAACGATCAAGCCAACGAATTGTAGCCTGGTGGCGAGGATCGGCTAGCAGCTCCCGAAGAAATTGCCATAAGTGGATGTGCGAACTGTTGCGTCGAACGCTGACGCAGTGGTCAGTCGATGATGGAGCCGGACTCGAGACTGGTGACGAAGTCGATCGAGGAGATGAACTCCATGATCGAAGACTCACCTCATCTTTAGCATATGAAAGTGACAGAACGAAACAAAGAAAAAGCAACCGAAAATATGCAAAGAAAAATACAAATGTAAGATTTGCATTTTAACCTGTAACCTTTATCAGGTAACCGTTATCAAAATGTACCGATTTGAAACAACACAATATACATAGTTGTCACACATTACGCGATTGCTCCCAAGTACTAGTACTAGCTATCCCAGTATCTTAGATTCGCTTAGAAAACACCATATTTACGATTACGCAAGCAAAGTTTCGGTTGGCATCTGCCATAGTCAGTTTGAATCACTTAATTTCCTGCAATTTTGCAGCAGTTGAAAGAAAAGAAGAACACAGCCAAAAATTACGAAGTAATCATATACATGTTCCGTAATTTTGTCTTAATAAACTTGCCACCCACAAGGTCGTGGGTGGTCCAAAAAAAAAAAAAATTTGCAGCAGCACCCTGTGTCGAACCTGATCTGACAAATCGATTGGTGGAGTGGCTCTATTTCCCCCTCCAGGTACTTATTCATGGGGTTGCATAACTTTGGACAAAAGTCTCGAGGAAAAATCCACACCTCCCTGACGTGACGGTGGGATTGGATATCTCCCTACGGCTTGTGACATATCCCACTGCTTTGCTAATTTCCATAGCTGACCAACAGCCGTCTCCCTTCGTTGTACCATAACTTGGCACAATGACGCAAAGTTACCATCTCCGAGGTCAAGCAATTGTTATCGTAAAGTTTTTTTTCTCAACTTGACGAAACCCTAATTTGCGATATTCATTGGGTAAAGGTTATTATGCATATTTTAGTATTGTTATCTTATTCATTATTTATTTATTGTTGTTTCCAAAATTATATACTGCTTCGTTTAATAATATAAGCTACTTACCATCCTCGAACGCCGGTAGACTGTCCAATGACGGAGTTGTTTGTTGCAAGAGTGATCTCACCTCGCTATCGGGGTACAAGCGATTGTGACGAGTAACAGAGTCACTTGTACAATCTGGTAGATTGCGCTTATAGGCGGTATTGAGGTTACATGTTGATGAAATGTCCTGTGCAGCTAATGGTAAGACGATATCGCTGGTTAGTATTGAAGCTGCTATTTTGCAATCAGATATGAGCATAGTTGAAACTTGAGGGTACTTCATTGGAAGAACCTTTGACGAGAGTAAACTTAGAACTTAGCAGCGAGCAAAACAAAATCGTTTCGGCACAATTTGCTTAAAAGGAACGAAGTGGAAAATATCTTGATTATATAATACTATATAATCTAGTGTTTATTATTCCTCCCCATCCCCATTATATGAAGTTGAAAAAAATCTACCATTGTACTTTATATACACTTATTGTAACACCAGACAAAAATATGTACGATTAACAAATTAATTCAGCAAGTACAATAGATTATTTTACGAGGCCGCTGTATTATCTAAACCTGAGTTAATCTCATGACAAAGGGAGGACATAAGCTCATGGGTGAAACAAATAGAGTTACCTGATGTCCATATTTCGAGATGTGCGGCTACAGTGTCTTCTAGGGCACTTTGCGATTGGACCCTCGAGCAGGTCGTCGGGCCATAAGGGACCATATGTTCGTTGTGTCGATTTTCACAGTATGCAACGAGCTCTGGTCCGCTCAGCTGAAATGGCCAGAATGTGAAATATTTGTTACAAACAATATGGTCGCAACTGGTGGAGGCCGAGAAGATCAACAGTCCTCTATGGAAATGTTTGTGACAATGGTCAATCATGCAATGATAAACATTGCAATAGAGTATTTCGTAGAAATCACTATTATCACATGAACCGAAAATTTACGTGACTGAAAATTGTCCGTCTACACTTTCCAAATGGACGGGTTCAGACTTAAAAATGGTAGAAATTAGGGAACAAAATAAAATGATGTAAATCCTATAAATACTCTGTCAGGAAATGGCGAAGACGTTTTGGGGAGATTTTTGACAACACGGGGTTACTGTGCGATAGATATATATCGCACAGTAACCCCGTGTTGTCAAAAATCTCCCCAAAACGTCTTCGCCATTTCCTGACAACTCATTGTCGTTTATGTTTGAGTGTTTTATCATGGTATATTTCTCTGTACCCCTAAATAGCATGTATCAACACTTCCAGTTATATTCCGTTTGATCAATGGATAGAAGCACGGATCTTGTTATGTGTGTGGGATATATATGATAGGTTGTTCGGAGCTATCTTGAACATAGAATAACTTTGATAAATTTCGAACCAAGCGTCATAGCCAGGTGAAATTTGGCCTGTTTATACCTGAGTCTTTTTGTGACTTTACATGTGACTCAGCGCAGGTACAGTCTCTTAGAACAGACAAACTTAAAAGATCAAACATCGTGTAGTGCTGGAAATTAGCTTTCCTCTACCAAATGTTTGTTTCTTGAAAGAGCAAGCCCGAAATGAATTGCATCGCAAATTTGTGAATATGTTGAGAGAGAGGCCTCCATCCGGCAGAACGTTCACTACTTGCCTAGTCGATTCAGGAGGGGCGACTGGGTTTCAGGATATCTCACGAACGAACGAGTCGAGACAATTACCGTAGCCTTTGGGTCAATTATAAGGTAGACTATATGCTCTTTGTCGGGCTATCTTAGAATTCCGCGCACATCTTACGAGGCTATAACGGTAACATTGACTCCGGCGCAGACGGAAACACGTATGGCATATTCTAGATGCAACTTATAAGACTATAAGCAACAAGAGGCTCGGCTAGGCCCGCCGTGGCACATCCAAACAGGCTTGGCTGAGTTTGTACCGGCCTGAGAGTAATCATGCAAGAAAAAGGCTTCGCTCGGACCAACGGCCATCTTCAATGAATAGCTTTGCCCCCAAGGTGATGATCTCCTACCTGCTATGGACATTAACGGCGTTTTTATTTTGAGTCACTGCATAAAAATGAAACCATCAATGTATCAACCCGATATCTGGAGTTCTAGAAAAGACCCAAAGACAAATGGTACGGGAATCGAAGGCACCGAGAATGTGGCTTCCCGATGACTCGGCAAAACCTCACCGTACGGCTGCAATAACGAACTGGATAGAAGCCAACAATATTCAACGATGGATTCAACCTGCATATTCTCCGGATCTAAGCGTTTGTGATTATGGCTTCATGCATTAATTGGCCAATCGGTGGTGCAGATTATACAAACATCGATGTGCCTCAGAAAGACGATCGGTAACGAAATTCGTTACGATAACACAAATGAAAAGTACACTGCCATTTGAAGCTTCCACAATCTTGGCTTCACTCTGTAAATTATAGGGGAGAGTGTTTCGGATATATAGTAAAAAACAGCTCTGATTCTTGTCAGAAAATCATAGTTCATTTTGTTGAAAAGTTATTAATGTCATTTCGATGTGCAAAATAGGCCCGACCGACATAATAAATCGGTAATTATCTCGTTGGTGCGGTAGCACACACGGCAGAAGCATACGAATAAACAATTACCTGCATCAGCGAATCCAGTGAATCCAATGAGCTCTGAATTTTGCCTTCCTTTATGAGCCATTGCAGCCACGCTTGAACATTTGCAGAGCTCCAGAGTTCAGGATCTGTTAATGAAAAATAGCGGCGATTTATTGTTAAATGTATGTGGTTACTACAACACTTGATATGGTATTGGTTAGAAATTAGACATGTGCGCATCTTGTTACTAAGTTATAACTTGCACATTTTATAAGAAGGTGCCTAGCTACAGTATTGTATGATACATACTGTGAGGTATATTTAGTTGTATAGATGCGGAGCTTACGTCGCATGCTGCGACCTGCCTGCACATGCTCTGTAGCTTCACGAATTCATCTTGAAGTGCATCGGCACCTTCTGCAAATAGTTGTGCATTGACGGGCGTTGACGAGCACCACCACGTAGACGGTTCTTCATGAGGAGCACAGTGCCACTCCGACGTGGGCTCTTGTACAATGAAATCTTCCTGCTTCACCGGCGTTTTTTCGTAGCTACAGTCATCATAATATCGCCAAGTACATTCAGCTGATTCGGGAAATGTCCCTTCCGCGTGCGGACTCAACGGCTCCTGCTTGATGTAATCCGAAAGTATTGCTGACCAATCCGGAACAGCGTCCGATGATATATCTGATGAACAGCTCATCCTGCATTGTGATATCGATGACAGTTAGTAGTTTCCTTGCACGTTTATAGACTTACTTTTTGCATGAAAATAACTCATTCTACAAATTTGTTTATTTGTAGAATATATACGTAGGGAATTACAATGTCAGAATTTAACAGCAGAACGCAATCTATTTCTCATATTTACTAGAGCAAAGAAATCATAAAACAAAGATTGATCTGTTAAACTTCTTTTGTAGTGTTTCGTGTCTCCAATTCGCATCCTTCCATTAACTTCCAGAACTTCGATAGAGCTTCGGTCTCAACATCTCAATTCAATGCTCCGAAATCTCCTTTGCATTTCTCTTGGAGGTGCATGTCCCCAACCTTACTCTAGGATTCCATATCATGCACGCATACATGAACAACAGTATAAAATGCATTTCATAAATGTTTGAGGAAGCCGACAGGGTCGTTCAGGAGATGAATCTTAATATCCAACAGTACAAGAATGAGCATTAACAATACAATCAACTTGTTCACTAAACTTGAAGTGGGGCCGACAATCGCACATATGCGAATACAATGAATGCGACCTGCTCGCATTCAGTCGCTTAGACTAGTGAAATATAATAAAATCATGGAAGAGCGAAAACTCAGCGAAATTTCTTTCCAGCACCGCGAAGACATCACGAGAGCAGGCTACTTCAATTTAATGATTATTTGTTTAGTGTCAAACCGAGAGGTTAGGAATGACCGAGTTTATCCACTGCCATCGAAAGTCTCCAAATCAGAAGTTTGTTCTATATACAAATATACTCTCTAACATCGAAACGTCAATCCAAGGGTTCTAATATTTGTACTGGTAGTGGCGGCGGTAACGGATTGTGAAATGTGGACCCACCACTCGAGGAGGAGACGCATACTAAAGTATCTTGCAATTTACAAAAACTGTCTTTATACAATTGTAATAAAATCGTACAGCTAATGTCTGACCGCACAGCATGCTTAGCAGGGCAAGTATCAGTCAAGTGATTAATCGGAACTACGATTTCAATAATGGACCATATGAAATGTGTAGTTTGCCACCAGTCTTGTTTACTCCTTTAACGATATCTTTCTCATGAGTTGATCTCGATCTACGTCGTGTATTTTATGCAATATGGATTATGGTCCTTTTTCTGACTGCTGGGGTCTATAACCTATTCGCCTCCTTTATTTAGGACTCACCTGATAATCGTTAAATTTAGAGGAACATGCACAAAAACGCAGAAACTTCTAACACGCATAGAATGAAGGTTGTTAGCGCATTTAGTGTTCCGCGCACACGCAGATGACTGCTGATTAGTAACGAGCTAGATTTTGTACACTAGTAGACTCGACGCGAACTTAAGTATATTAAGTATATCCACCGTCAAAGTGTCTCTCCAACTGGGGTAATATTGCACCGGTTCGGCTGTCTCGAAAGGTGTTCACCAGACATTGAAAATGCGCCAACTTTGACACATGCGATTTGTGTTCATTCGAGCTCAAATGGGAGAAGCGACCTATAACCTGTCGCCCTTTCCAGTTCAAAGGTCTACAGGACCAATGGCCAACAGCTCCAAGGGTCGAGAGTCGTCCCTGCCACTGAATCCAGCTTCCACTTCGGGTATTTTTGCGTTGGCGGCGCGACGGTGGCAAGTGAACAATCTCCACGGAGAATCACCACCTACCCATCTACTCGACACACTCACAAACCCATTGCGTAAAGACTGCGCACGTTGCTACCTAATCTGGCATTTTTCCAGTCACCGGTTTGGAGTAAAGTGCCCATCATGCGGTTAGAGCCATCCCGCTCTCCTTGTTAGATATTGCCCTTTCAACCTCTGCATGAAAACGGTTAATGCTCGTGAATGCCATTGCAATTAACATACTTGCTTTATAGTCGGTAGAAATATGTAATTGGCTATTATTATTATTATTGCTATGTGTATGAACGAAATAGCTACGATTCGCAAAATCAGATCTGTGTAATACGTTGAAGGGTTGCATCATATTGAGGGTGTTGCAACAAGAAAACGTGTATAATAGCATAGAGTTTATGGGTTGCAATGAGGCGAGTTGGTGCGTTTAACCCACATTCGTCGACTTAGTGCACCCACACCCAGCACTTGAAGTGGATACACCGGCTGTCCACCTTGCTGTCTATGAACAACGACTCAACTTAGCTCAATGGTTACTTCTTCTTCTAATTATTAGAAATTGCTAAATACATACTGAAGTTGTACTATTCTTTATAATCATTATCCTATGTGAAGTAAACGAGTTTTCCGCAACATATATAAAATTATTGTTAAGTAACATTAAATAAACGAATTTCGCTATCTTTTCATGTCTTCTACTGCATATTTCTTCGCATAAACGGCCGCTCGTCAGCCAGACTTAACGGATGGACTGTCCACTCGTAAGAGGTGAGTTCGATTGATTAGACACTCTCCTGTTACTGCAACAACCTCAATCTCTCGGGTAGTTAAATAGCTAGGCGTTTTGGTGCAGCGGGTTGAATTATTGACCTTACCAGAGGAGCTTATTTTAAAGCAAACTCAGAAATCAGAAATGAATGGAACATCTTTGATTCAATGTGAAATATGGAGGTCACATTGCGTTCCATCTTCCCACAGATTTTGCTCGAGACAAGACTTGATTCGCTGTTTGAAGAAAATATACTGCGAATTCATTAACGTGAAAACAGGGCCCTCTATGCAAATTTATCGATGGATGAGCGTCAACTGACGAAATATCGTTAATGAGTTTCTTAACATGATTCAGAACAAGTGTTACATCACTGACAATTAAGTACGGCTTGATGGAGTGGTTTCACTTAGTGATATCATCAACGGAAAATGAAATCGAACTAAGCAACATCGGCAGGTTCCAGACAAGTTCACTACATTTCATAAAAATGAATAGGGGAGTGCACGGTGTAGTATTTGACCAACAACAAGAGCAAACACAACACGTTTATTTAGCATACAAAATCAGATAGAGGAATTATACGTGTAATATTGTGGCCCGTATGCACGCGGATTTGCGTAATGAACTCTGGGCCGATAAATATTACCGTGAGTAAGCTACAGTGTGTTTCTAACTTCTCAGTTTTCTATGTCAACGGAGCACAACTTAGCAGCTTAGCAATATGGTGTGGGGATGCGTTAAAACGTATTCTTAAAAGTAAATAACTTTCATCATGACAACGTAACATAACGGGCACCGGGTGCTGTAGAGCGTTTTCTAACGCGATCATCGTGGCCGCTGCGCATCACCGAGCGTGTTGAAAAATAATAGTAAGCATTAATCACTATACGCAAGATTGCCATGGCAATTTTAAAAAGTAATTAAATATATATATGTACATATGACCAAGACACTGCATGATAAAGAGAAATCACGGTGTGACACGATAGAGTCTATGTACCTTTGAAATGAAATGTATTCTCCTAAGTCATCTCAGAAAGGCGTTGGACTTCCGCAAACCATTTTCGAACCCATTTTAGGATTTTGACCAACTTCAAACATTTTGTATGCTTGGAAGGCTAAATTTTCTTTGTTTTTATGAATTTCTTCTACGAAAACTCACTCGCGAGATGAATCGAGGAACTTTCAACTTTAATATTGCTTCTCTATGGCGTGCGGAGTACCCTACATGCCATGTTCGCAGTCGGTGTCAATCAACAGCTAAATAGGCGATTAGGTTGAACAGTAAGCATTAAAAGTTCTTACAAATAGCCCAACTGCCACCAATAGCCGGCCCATTAAAGAAAATCAGCCAAAGCAGAGGGACTATCCCTCCTTCGTGCCTTATACCTCCCCGTTTTCTAGGTCATAGGGTCAGCTTGAGTACGTTATGCGGTGCAAACGTGAAAGAAGAGTTTCCAGTCATAGACCTTTTTCAGTTCTTAACTCACTTAGAATAGAGTACACAAGGGAATGTCTTGGAATTTGCCGAACCCATTTCGAATAATCCAAGGCAATACAATATACAATATATTTACAACATTGTATCGTTTAAGCTCTGTGGAATTTTTCACACGCACAGGCAAGTGTGAAAAAGTCAGAAATTTGGACACCGGATGAAGGGATCGCATATAAAAAGTATACTTTATAATCTAAAAACAAAACAAGCAAGTACTAGAGGAAATGTGAAAGGTTGCAGTTATTTCTAATAATCCAGACGCTCTTTGCTGGTTTCTGACTGATATATAATACCATTATTTTTACCCATCGGATCCAAAAGGGCGTTGAAGGCCTACAATATTGTATTAAGTCAGCATATCATGAAGATGAAATGGGTTTAACATCCAACATATTTAAGCGTCCCACTAACGAACGCTATTACATGAGAGTTTTACGTGCGTTCCTTTAAGCCCATTCCCAGACTGAAAATGAAGACTGAAGTGAAGAATTCAACACGTTGGTAACCTTGTAATTTAAAGCAATTTGTGCTTGTGGATGCTGAGGTCACCCTGCAATGACATGGTAGAAATTGTATAAGACCGACATATCAAAAGCGTTTCCCTTGGCCAACATTGTTGAGTGCAGCCGGCTGTGGCTTAAGTGGCGTCTATTTGCGTCGGGTTACCACACCGTTGAAAGCCGAGAGAGAGAGAGAGAGAGAGAGAGAGAGAGAGAGAATGCTCCTTTTGTGTTTTGCGCAGTTGAGTTGAGTTGGGTTCAGCGTTAGCTGAGTCCGGTTTTGTTGCTTCAGTCGTTCGAGATAGGGTGAGGAGAGACAATTGACAGGTGAGGTGCTTAAAGGCAACTAACAACCTCATTAATGAATTTGCCAGGACAATGACTGCGTCGGTTCGTCAAAGCTGAAATGTTTGCCAGCCACTAGAGTGAGCCGTTACCTCTGCCGCACTACTCTTGCCAGAAAGTGCACGACTGCATCAGCCAAGGACAAAGAAATCGACACTTGACAGGGCCCAGCGTACGTTGTGCATTTGCTATCCTGATGATTTTTTACGCTTATGTATTTGTACCATAGAGGTTATTCAACTTGTTTTCATTTATTTCAATGGAGGTAAAGGGTGTTCGGAAAGTTACGCACTCCTAAGGATGACAAGAAAAGGCTTGTCGGTTTCGAAGGTAACATTTCGTGATTGCTTGTTATTTTCCTTTTCTGGGAATGAAAATCAACGTAGCGACGTGTAACTTAAAATAAAAATGGAGAGAAACAGCATCCAGAAAAGGAGATTCTCGAGGAAAGAAAACAATGCCTTAAATCCTACCAGCATATAAAGATCCTCAGCGTGTTTTATGTTCGGTGAAGAGTTTTCTTTTGCTTTTTGGCTGGAAGATAATACGGTACGTTCTAGATATTTGTTGATAGAAAAATGAATGCTAAACATCTAGAAACCGTCATACATTGGTTAGGATTCCTAAACTTTCTGAATACCCTGTATATTGTAACTGCGTACAATAAGATTCTAATTGTTGGATATTTCCATTGATTTCTCTATAAGAGAGCCCGCTATATATGAATATATTTCCCTGTATAAAAAGCCGCTGCCACTAGAATAAATTGCTTGCTAGTAGTCAGTACTTCTGTAAACTGTAAACCTACTTTTGCTCACTCATGTATTGTATTTGTGTTAATCTATATCATGTTAATATATTGTTATCGCGGCTAAGAATTTACATCATATGTTAGTTATTCATTTTTGCAACCTTTTCACAACCTTCCTGACGGACCCTTTTTCAGACATTTTGTTATAAACAAACTTGATTTATATATATTCGCGTGCACAAACAATCTGAGGAGCTGATACTCTATCTTACTCAAGGCCATCGCACGTGCTGAACTAATCAATAACGCGTATACGTGGCAGGCCCGAGAGCAGGCGAATCTACGCGAATGGTGCACTACCCAACTTGAATATGTGATCTACTTAAAGGTTAGCTAATATATTGAGTTCATGTACCATCCATGCGTCTAACTATGATATTATATATAACGTCCCCCTTTGTATAAATAAAGCACCTTTTTCAATTCAATTCAACCGACTTCGATATATGTCTATCATACTTCACTTGTCCTTCTTGTCCTCTATCGTTATCTGAATGCGGTTGGAGAAGTCCTGGAAGCTCTTTGGCACTCTCTGAACGGCGGAGGATATTGCAGAGAGAGATATATATATATATATATTTGGTCGTTGAACGCTATAAGCAGAGATTGAAGCCCCTTAAAGGAATGTTGTCATTGTGACTTGTCCATCTTACTCACGTCGTTACTGATTATGTCCGCTAACCTGGGGGGTCATCCATTCGCTATCCAATATACCCGACAACCACTTCATCTTATAAGATATCGTAATACCTTGAATTTGCTTACGTATATTCGGCCAAAACATTGTAAAAGCCACCAGTCATTGGTCCCTAATATTGTCATCCAATTGACCACATTACATATACGCTACATAAATAAATATATATGTATATATATATATATATATATATATGTATATATATATATATATATATATATATATATATATATATAGATATATATATATATATATATATATATATACATATATATATATATATATAAGCTGGTAACTCAAAGTAGGTGGGCATTACATGCATGCACTTAGGCTGTATGATTCGCAGATGAAACGATTGAAGAAGAGAAAGTATAATAAGACTTTTTCCTGTAAAACTATTATAATTTCAATGTATGAAATATTTATTTATTAGACAAAGAGCCCACCAAGTAAATCGAATATTTGAGTATTGCGCCTTTGAGCGACCGCTGAATATCATGTATGGATAGAGCTATGCCTTTTTTACTTTTTTTTACAACCTTTTTACTTTTTTTTTACCGAGAACTTAAGCATATGTATGTATATTGCAGTTCCGAGAATAAACATTTGATTATGATGATGATGATGCCTGTCATCGAACTCAAGACGTTATTTTTAACACAAATAACATTTTTGGGCAGCATGAGTGGTGGTCCGTTTTTACCAAATGAATAAAATAGTCGACTCAATTCGAAACAGTGCATTTTATTGATGTCATATATGATAGTTACAATGGACTCAAAAGTCGTACTCGGACAATGTTATAGTAAACGATATATTTTGGCGAGAGGGACACCCGAATGAGGTCAATAATTTATCGTCTAGTCATCACGACATGCGCTGGATACTGTAGTAGGCTCGTAATGTACCAAATGAGTGCAGTCTATCAACGCTATGATTATGGCTGTCCTACCAGTCCTAGAATTGTTTGTAAGATCAAGCTGTAACAGATGCGCATCGTGTGACTCACATAATGTTTTCAATATGATATTAATATTTTTGCCTGTAAACACTCCCGGATTAGTCACGATTGAACACATCTAAACGAAATGCAATAACACCTAAGGTCGAAATATTTGAAGACCATAAAATGTAATTTGTGGATTTTCTCGAATCCAGGTATGCCTACTAAGTCGATGGTTTTACGTATGGAACTCCACGAGAACTACCAAAACGGTTCATAATAAACTAATCTAGAAATTCTCACTAAGATGCATTCTTCTATAATAAACAGCGTAGTCGGGCATTTTACGGAAGCCACAAAGCTCCTTCTCTATCTCCATTGATATAAGTATAACATCGACGATAATCGGACTTAATCCTTCACGAAAACACGAAAACGACATAGACAGGGTAAACTCTGCATAGATCAAGCGTGCCCTCAGCTCGGACACCTCATAGTGGCACTGCTTCCTTTATCTTAGAGCCGACACGCTACCATTTCTCTGATATATCTACAATGAAATTATTCCAGATCGAGCAAAACGCCAGTGCGGTACGCATTTACCCGTCCATTGATTTCATTAGATGCTCTCCGCTAAGAGCGGCATTCACGAGCTCAAATAATCATGTTTGTGCGGACGATGTTGTGTCGCGTGTGCATATCATATCCAATTCATAAGCATACGAAGTGACTCGATCCACCTAAGTGCTTAGTGAAATACTACTACTATTGAGCCAACTCAGTGTCACCAGGAAGTATAACCTCACGATATTGTGAGCCTTACTCACAGTAGTGGTTGTAGTATACAATGGATTAACAATAGTTCAATTGACTCGATCCGTAATGCGATCATTATTAATGCGATTATTGTTGACCTTGCCATGACAATCATGTGTCTTCACAATACAGGACATTTGCCTGTCCACAAATCAGGACATCTTCCACTGTCAATGCTGTTATACAACCTTGATCAATACTCTCTCAACCCCTTTCAAATAGACGCTTAATTCAGCTAACTTACTTGACGACTATGATATAATATGCGTCTCTGAATTCTCTGAGGGTATAAAATCCCCAGATAGCACATGTCCAATGGTAATGTTGTTATCGTTATGGATGAGCCAATTCATTCAAAGAGGACGCGGCGTGTAATGTTGAACATGATAGCGAATGCGCGGACTCGCGCCCCATCCGCGGCGGCAATCGCTCCCAGATTCATGGTGTCGCTGTGTCGGGCAAATCACATGGTGAAATCCGTGGGATGTGTAACGAGTGACTGTTACGTTTGTCCGATTAGTCTCTTGTCAACCTCTCTCCGTGCGAAGTTGGCCGTAGCCCCCACCACGAGGAATTCTGGATCTATGTCGCTCATTTTCACCTCATAATCGCGAATGAACTGTCAATAGACTTTTGACTGTTCTGTAACTCGAGGCACCGCCTCAGCTCCTCGACAAAGAGTGTTCTATTGCAGAGCTAAGAGACGAACCTGTTCTCATTTAAACGTGGAGTCCTGGGACGCGTTTTGGATAGGCAGACTTTACACGATCGAGGCGTCGAAGCTGAGTAGTTATGAGGTCTTCAAGGGCCAGCGGTGTTCTAAGTAAGATCTTTTATGGATTCGATATTTGCCATGGCCGCTACTAAAGCCTTTCGCATATTTTGAGCTGTCATTGTATATAGCTATTTGAAAATTATACATCTGTAAAAAGATAGCCCCCTGCTACGTAACTAAAACCATAACGATCTTATGATGGTTAAATCCAGAAAAAAGTTGCACCACTTAGAACACCCTGTTTATTTGGGTTTCCTTTGAAAAAATCTTTTCAAAGCTCAGTACAGATATACACAATGACGTTTAATGACGCGAGAAAATTATCGCCTGTCAATTTCATCTAGTCACTATCTGAATACCTGCCCACCAATCAAGTTTATCAGTTGAGTTCCTCAAAATTTCCCAACACGTGAAACAACAATTATATTATATTAATACTTCTCCAAAACCTAACGATTGCATTGCACTGTCGTGGTTTAATTTCACATTACATTTGGTTTCATATATATATATATATATATAATTAGTTGCATAAGCCAAGGATGGTACCACCTGATAATCGTCAAATGGTTCGTGTAACGAGAATGTCGATCTACCGCTTATCGCTCTGTAATAATCACTCTTTGGCCACTTAATGCGGCTGTGATTTGGTAGCTATGACCGATAACCTACAACGAAATTCGCAATTTCGGCGATCGTCACCCTGTCAGCCTAGCTAGACGCTGACGAGATAACAGCAATCAGTCAGAGGCATGTAGACTAGACTACTGATAAAACCTATTGAAGGCGTGTACCTAGAAGTGGAATAAGCGCATTGCTTCCACCAAGCATCACATGTGACCAAACTGAATATAGAAAAATTCATACCGGTTTGGCTTTATTAGAAATCCTACTCGAAAAATAAAAGCGCCCAATAATTGTGCGTTTTATTTATCCCTCGGTTGCGAGTGCTTCGTGTCTCCTTACGTGTACCACCAATTGTGACTCACCATGGATTTCTCAACTAAAATATTATATCGCACTCTATGAATAGAGATAGATGACATAAGTCAACTAAGAGTGTCCGGCATACATTGTCTTATACGTGCTCCATAGCACTTTGATAAGAGATTTATGAGTAGTACTCCAAAGGCCGAGTCAAGTTTAACAACACGCTGAGTAACTCACTCAAATATTGGTCTCAAGGCACCCGAAGGATGTAAGGGAGGCCGCGGAGAGATTCGCAGAGTGAATCGTTCTTCGTTTTCTCTAAACGTACATTCAGCATGGTATATTTTTAGTTCAAATAGGTGATGGCGTCAACATCTCGCCGCCCTGCTAGTGACCCTCCCCCACCATCCACATATGGCTGACTCCTCGTCGGCAAAATGGTCTTGCATTGCGAATAGATAACAGATGATTCCCACCAACTAAATGCGACACACGAACTCGGTGACCGTTTGGGAGATGGGATTTGCCGTAGCCGGCGACAGCTTTAGCTTTTTCGTTACGATCGCCGAGAGACAGACTAGCCAAGACATACAGCCAGAGCTACAGCTTTTTCTACGACTGCAGGGACGCCACCCGTGTATACTATGGATATATAGCGAGCCTATAACGGTGGCTCGCTATATCTGTTGGTAGTATTTCATCTGGCTTGAAATCAGTGTGCCGCGTGCAACACATACCTAACCTATACATTGCTGTGCTATATCGCACCAGCTACGATTCGGGACGTTGAAATGTCTGTCACTCTCGACTCGACTCAATCAGTCAGTCAACCAACTACCCAGTCATGCCTTGCTTACTTACTCGCCTCGGGTCGCGATAGGTCCAACAGTCGACGTGATGTTTCTATTCTTGGCATCAAATGACGAAGTCGACAAAAGATGTGCAAGCGTACGTTGAACATTGACCCCCTCATGTTGCAGCTTAAAGATAAGCGTCGCCCCTCCCTTTGCCCGAAGAATCGCGATTGCCCTTGACATCAAACGTAACAGCAGCGAATGTCCCGATTGCGGGCGCATGGATAGAGTAACAATATACATTACTGAAAGTAAATGATTATTAAAAACTGGTAAAAGAAACTGAAGGATTCCGACCGCCTAAAATGGTAGCTCTTGTTAAAAAAAAAAGGGATCTGTCCGTTGATCTTGTAAATCGATTACTCCAGCTGGAGGTCGGGTGGACAGAAAATGGGATAAATTTTGAAAAAACCACAACGTTTCGGTTAGGTACAAGGTAGAGCATTGTCAGTTGCGTGGCCATCGTCGCGATAATTGATAGCAACAAAAAACCTAAAATGCAGCTTTCAGTGTCACCTCACTATAACTCAAGGGTTCGAGGTTCCTTTCCAGCAATAGTTTGGGAGCCCCAGCAATAGTCTACACGTTGATCTGCCTCGCTAGCCTTATGAGTGCGAAAGGTGCAAGGTTGGTGCGAGCGATTTAACAGTGGAAATTTGCACACCGATGACCATCGAGGCGGTGACCAGAAATCAGGTGCGACAAGGGACCAACGGATTGACAGAATCAAGACAGCTTTTGAGCAAACTAGAGCTTGGTCTATGACGTCTTTGTCGGCTAACACCGGGATTCCTCGGACTACGTGTTATAGAATTATCACCAATATACTGAGGATTAAGAAAATCAATGCAAAATGGGTTCCCCATAAACTGAGTGCTGAGCAGATGAAAATGCGTGTAGAGTGTTCGACATTTAATTTGAAGACTTACACGCAACAAACCAGTCGCTTGGAACACACCGTGTCGATAGACGAGACATGGGTTAGCCTGCATAGACCTCCTGAGAAGGACCAAGCAAAACTGTGGCTCTGACAAGGTGAAGCAGCAGCATCTGTGGCAGTGACAGATAGATTCGGACGCAAGGTGATGATGATACTCGCCCTGGATATCAAGGGTGTTTGCTATGACGAAATATTAGCAGCAAACGAAAAACTCAATGCTCCCCGATATAAAGAAATGGCGTGGAGATCGACAGCACCGAGTGTGGTTACTCGACGACAATGCAAGACCTCACCGCACTGCTGAAATTACGGCCTGGATGGAGGGGAACCATATTGATCGATGGCATCAAACGCAACTCCCAGAGCGCTGGAATCAAATAAAGTGCAAATAAAGCTTGGGGTACCTCTAACTCATACCAAAAGATCTTTGTTCTAACTCATTTAGTTCAAAAGTTATTGGAATTTAAAGAGCGGCAAGTCAAACGGAGTTCCCTAATATTTGGTAAATCGCAAAACTTTGATAACTTACGAACAAAAATAACTATATTAGATTTTTTTGGTATATATCCGAGCTTTTCGTTTTTCTTATTAGAAGCTTCTGAATGACAGTGCACTTCTCATTGGGGTCACCATACCGAATTTCGTTACCGTTTTATATTATGTTTGCATAATCTACATTGCCAATGGCCTTCTGCAATGCATGGAAACAGCCGAAATCGCAATAGTTTAAATCTTGGGTATATGCCTTGGTTGAATCCGAATCGATGGATATTGTTGGAGTCCATCAAATTTATTATCGAATTATTCCATACTCTGGGGTTTGGGATTGTCATCGAGAAGCCACACTCCGGGCGCCTTCGATTCTCGTGCCATTTGTCCTTGAGTCTTTTACTCAAGAGCCCCGAAATAATGGGTTGGATTTATGTTTTCGTTTTTACGAAATAAATCGAAATAACACATGCCGCTAACGGCCATAGCAAGTCGGATGCCAACGGTGTGTAGTAGGTGATTTTGTTGTTGCTTATAGTTTTGTAGGTTACACTTAGAATGTGCCAAGCAGAAACTCACAGCGTGATGAGGTCGGCAACGAGTTCTAAGTGGACCACACGAGTAACTGTGCCCACGAATGAAGCCTCATGCCCTTTTTCCAAGTTCATGTGGCTGTATTCCTAAAATTTCCCGTGGATTATTCGTGTTTTATTGGCCCAAAAAAATCAACACCGGTAGAGGTGAATGGTGGCGATGTTTCCAATCGAAAATGCGGCAGTGGTGGAATGATTGCTGTTTCGCTCTAAACTTCAAAATAATATTGCATGAGCGTAACAGCATTATTTCCGTACGGTGTCCGTGAATGACGAGATACTTCGACCTCACGTGTTGCAATGCTCCATTGAAGACATGCGTCCAACCGACTAATAGCCGGAAATACGATCGGACATCGCTCGTCATAAGACAGCTTATCGGCTCTCTGCGGTCTCAAACGGCAGCGAATTAAACTTTCTTCACCCATTTTGAGGGATAAATTGATAGAGAAGCCTAAATATATCAATATTTCGACACCATGACAGATACTCGTTCGTGAAACTGACCCTTCGGATCTGCTTGATCAAAACGGTCTAAGCTGCTTTGAAGTTATTCAAATTAGTCATTAAATCTTTGAAAAATTGCCCGGTCTCGAAGATCCTGGAAGTGTAACGCAAAATGCACACCATCACCCTGACTGCTTTTGACCATGATGAAGCACAAGCAGCGTGAAATAGATGATTGATCTATGTTTTGAGCTTTGTAGCCGCCATTCAAACAGATGTAAAAAAAGGTGTAACCTTGCATTACTCGTGTCTCGATCGGTCTTCGTACTTAGAAGAAAGACACTCAAATTTTGGGTACCCCACGCCACCGTCATCGTCCGACTCAACCCCTGCTTATTGAAACCTTATTGCTTATTGAAACCTTATTGCTTATTGAAACCTGCCGAAGATCTTAGCGGGAAGTACCCGAATGCGGGAAGCTGTCGGCTGCTGAGACGACGATTCCTATATTAACGTAAGATCGGGTACAATTGTATTTCGTGTGAACGTTTACCTGGTACATTAACAATGTTATCGCACCTACCGATCAGCACCAAGCAACTGATGTCATATTCTGATTTGTAACCACTGATGTCGCTATCTGAAGACAAAGCAGCAGTTCCATTGCTTTATCAATTAGCGCCACAGCTGCTCGCTAACATAACATGCTCTGAAGTAAAAATCAATACATTCATAGCATATAATATGTATAACATGGGTAATACTCGCAAATGTGACTATAGAGTCATAATTAGTCACAGCCTGGTTCCTTCAAGAAACGCAAAAATTGTCACGGAGTGTCTCCTTTGCCAATTATGCTTAAAATATATTATATATATAACGTGAACAAAATAATGTACTTGATGTCTGTTCCTAGAAACTCAACCAACGCTTAGCTGCATGTAAGCAAAAAATTGAAGTATAAACAATAAAATTTACTCTGAATATGACGCTTGATTCGACGATTATCAAAGTTTTTTTGAATACAGAAAATAGCCCCTAACGACTTAATGCATAAGATAGATAGTATATAACTATCTAACCACATAACTATATAACTATAAAAATACAGCGGCGAGCACCTAAACAGTGACTCCGGGTGTCTATGATTATTTTTTCTCTTTAACCTCATACACAGAAAGAGAAAATTCAGACGCTAAATTTATTGACGCCTTCTCGGACGATTACCTCTGTTGTGTCCCAGTTTCATGCAAATCTACCTATCCGTTTACCAAAATAAGTTGTTTCCATCAAAATAAGTTGCTTGCGTCAGCATTGCCACCGTCAAAATGCGTTACTTAACTTTAGGGCGCTGTTACTTACTCCTATAGACAGCCAATTAACAGACTCTCGTCTGAAAGCGATGCATCATCCTATAAAAAACCTCATGTACTTTCCACAAGGCCGGTATCACTCGAGTCTATTTTTAGTCCAGCTATCCACATTGTCATTATGACGCGACCGCCGTAAACAGCATCGAGCGGTGGTTCTGCCACGCGACGAGAATGCTCCCTGCGGTTATGTCCATAGTCAATGGATTTGTATTGCTCTATTTGAGATATGGGCCGTGGAACGAGCCTACGTATGGAGGAATTGGACAATAATCGACCTCGGGATCTAAATACATGGGGAACGCTGTTTAACAATAACAATAGCACCGGCTCAAGTGAGTCGATCATTGGACAGACCTGTTACTTTGCAGAAATTTCACCTTACGTCATCTGACGGAGTTTTATGAGTCCGTATTTATTAGCGCAAGCGTATCGACATATATTCTCAGTATTTGAAACTTACATAATATTGAAATGTACATAGTCATCTGATAATCGCAGTGCCTGTCAGTTGCCTCACGCATGTTCTGACCTTGTCTTTTCATGATTTCGCTCTTTCATCGCACATCTGTATTTAATTCAATTTATCTTCATTGAGAGAAAGGACTAGCATGTATAATAAACATTTTGTGTGTTTGAACCCTGAGGTACGTAAGCCTGCGGAAAACTAACAAAGGGTTTCAAGATTCCGAAGGTAACCTTTCCTGCGATTTTTCTAATTATTCCACTCTTTTTTTTATAAATACATATTTAAATGGTATCGGGTGTATAAAATCAAAAAGTGACAAGACAACTCTATACATTTTGAATTATGGTTTCGTGCTATAGGGTGCTGATCTGACATAATAACCCTGCATCATGAAGGTGATTAAAAAAGATGCATCTATACAGAATTAGTCGATGAAGATCTGAGGCCAGTAACCTCTTGTAAAAATAGTTATATGATCTTATTATACCAGAAGCAGTAACCCTGTGCTAACTTTTCATTGCAACCACATTGTTTTGATCACTTAATTTCTTATTTAAGTAGCGCGGGATTGTAATTGTGCTAACTGAATAAGTCTAAAGTAACCCTTTAGCAATATCCCTGTAGTATATGCCCTCATTCATACACTTTTTAACGGTAAAAATTACCTCGACAGACTTACAATCTTTCCAGTGCTGAGCCTATAAAATCGAGATAGCATGTAAACCTAAATGCAGCATATGCAAGTCCACAATATTTTGTAGAACTTCGGCGTATAATACAGAGGATTAACAAATCCCTCCAGATTGTTCCAATTTTATTTTTCTACTACTGTACATAGCATATAGCGGCGGATAATAACCCGAATCTGAAAGTAATGGTTAATGCAAAGGTTATGCATCTGTTCATGTCACGTGAATTGCAGATTTTCTTACTGCAGTTATGAGTCAAATTCACTAGTTAAAGCTAAGGTAACAATCGCCCCATAGGTCGAAGGGCGCTCGCCAGTTGCGGCGCTGGTGGATGGTTCGATGGAGCTTAAACACTATCTAGCTTGTGCCGAACTGTGGATCTCGAGATCGCCTCACGCGTGTGGTGTGGCCCGATTCTGGATGACCTGTGACCGCCTGGGCACGTTTTCAAGTATCGTACGAGTGTTTCTCGCTTTCATGGGCTGCCACCACTCGCTGGGATTACCGAGTTTGAGGACAATATCTGCTGTTACGCTTGCTATACCACAATACCTTTCAGCAATTATCTCGATTTATCATCTAAGCCTATTCTTCCTGCATTGTACCTGCATCCAAATCACGCGATGTATTATTGCAATTTTGTATTTATGTAAATAACGTTTGAAACTGGCGAGGCGGCCGGAGACCGCAAACGATAAGCGGCAAAACCACGCGTTTGACGGATAGCACTTTGAAGGCACACTTGACGTTTCCCTCTACAACAAACCAGCGAGACGGTGGATCATACGAGTGAATGTACGATCTGGTAAACCGCGCTAAACATTGAGTAACCTCCAATTTAAGGATACTCTTTAGTCCCATATAATAGGTGTTTCTCCATAAGCGCCCATTGTTTTCCTCCGAGGGTTATACTATTCTACTGGACAAGGCTTAGCAATAACGACTCTCTTTCTACGTTGAGAAATAATTTCTCTTCCACCATCTCGTTTCGTCTGTGTATTGCTGAAGTTCCTATTGTATTGTGTTCTAATCTATTGTAAAATGGGTTCCAATTATGACCCCCCCCCCACTGGTGGCCTTAATGTCTTCGCATGGACGAAGGCTGATTGTGGAGTTGTTCTGTCTCATATTCTCGTTTTCCTGGGTTAAGAAGGCTTCTGGTGATTGATTTATATCGGACAGCTTTTGCTTTTCCCATGCACTGTAACGTATGGTGGAAATCAATTTGAGAGGATTGCCTCGACAACAGTTGAAAATTTCTGAACTATGTTTCTTCAATTTAAAGGTTTCTTCATTTTTCGAGATCTAAGTGAACATTGAAGAAACGAAGGAAAAATTGTTTAATTAAACGAGGGATCGGGGTCAATACTGTTACCACACTTCGAGAGCACTTTGCTTTGAGTTTTGAAGGAAGTGCATTATTTTTTCTGTCGAAAGTAAAATGATTTTGCAAGTAATCGTTACTATCTAATGTTATACATGGATCTTGGAAGGATCTCTACGCACCTTTCCCCGCCGCTAACACCAAAACCAAGCTCGCACTGCATCAAGTAAACATAATGGGGTCGATGTTGTATTTCTCAGCCCACCTTCTTATGATCTCTGTTTTCGAAATATCCGATTGTTAACTTGTTTTAATTAATTCATCAGTAGTCTTTGTTCATTAAGTCGATAAGCTGTGATGTCCGTATATCCATCGCTAGTAGAAGTATTGAAAATTTTCCCAATTCGGGGGAGTAGCAGGTCTCAGCGCTTTCGAAGTGCAATGGGAAGGCCTCTCCTCTTGGAGTGCCCGCCTTCGTGATCAAGATGGCGGAAACCCCATTACAGTTCGAAAGGTCTGATACCTGCCACTCTCCCAACTGGGAATACATGATTAACACCAACAGACATAAATATCACAGCCGTAGACCAACCGAATATCGAGGTCCAGCTGGTGTCCCAGTCGTTACTCAGAACAGTTGCTATACAGGGAGTTGTGTCGCAGTTAATGGTTCGATGGAATCTAGGCTAGTGGGCATTCATAAATATAAATGCTTGGTGTTAGATCGGACACTGCGTTAATTCGGGTGTTGCGGTAGTAATTTCACCTTTATACAAAGTTACTCCTTATTTGTTCTTTTCCATTTTGATATGTGCCAAACAAATACATCATTTCATTAATTAAGAAGTACTTATCATTACATTTCGTCAATTACTAAAATAGATGTGAAAATAATTCATTACAATTCAAAATAAGAAATTAAAATAGTGTTCCAGCTCACGATCGACCCAAAAGCCACACTTGACTGTTGGTTAGAAGGCTTACGCAATTTAACTCGTCCATGAGTTCTATACTTTCTTTTCTATAAATAAATTTGTAAAAAAAACTTGTTTCCTTTTTAACACAAGTACATGTCTGAATAATAAATGCCCTGTAGGCATGTCGGCACGTCCAGTTAAGCCCGCGTGGACGTGTTGCACGTGTATGCAGTGTACGCTACCAGTGATGGGTTCATAAAATATAACGGCGATTCTTCGGAAGTGCTGATCTGCCGGCGCGGCTACCGGACTCCACAAAATTGATATTGCAATGGCAATTAATGGGGCCACACCACACTAGTGGTGTGTGCATCGTTCTCAAACTGCTAAAATCATCATGCGCATGTAGAATGCGTCTCTTTTCTGCCTAGCAAACGTAAGTTGACAGGTGATTTATCAGATAATTAACCGTAATAATCGACTAAGGGTGGACAATTACATAGGAAGTTGATGGCGACGCAAAGACGCAACTTGACGAGTCTGACGAAAATCACCAAACTCACGACCAATGAGGAGCCCTCTAAAAGCTCGTCCATTATCTTTTTGAGCATGAAAGCATTTGGTTGACGGTCGCTGGATACCTTACCTTTTTTTTTTTTTTTTTCGAGCTGACCCTCAGCTGTTCCCTTATCTGACAGGCCTCAGCTCTTAACCATCAGATATTACTATGAGGACCTGTCGGGGCCACCTTTACTTATTCGCGATACCTTAACTGCCTAAACTGAACAACTCGGACCTAGACACAAGTGTATGTCTAGTGTATGTCTGTCTGTTTGCAGTTGACTCGGGTAAATTCGTTCATCAGTAACCGTGAATGTGGTGCGGGTCATTAAGGACACAATGTAAAGCAGTGGATTTTGTAATTTTACATCGAACCCATTGACGCCCCCTTAATTGTGCTTCATTTTCTCAGCAAGATCCAATATCGTACCGATATCGCGGCATGCCGATCGCATCTCGCTAAGCATCACGAATGTAGCAAAATGGGTTTTGTTGGCAAAAACAATGTTTTCCAGACAACGTATCAGCCTAGCTGGATGTACAATTCATGGAACCAGTCGCTAGTTCTACAATGTACGTATTTGTTGACTATTTTACGATGAACAGAAGTGAACAAGATTGGGTAATGTTGCTCAACTGTCTGTTCTTTATCGTCCTTTTAGAGATTGGCTTTGCTGTAAGTGACGGGGTTGGGAAGAGTCTAAGAAATTTCATTTCGAGGTCTTCTTACTGTCTCTGTCGACAACTGTTATCGTTTATTGGGTACTCCTCTGCATGCTGTAGCTGTTATTCTCCTGCTCGATCCATTTAAATAATAATAATGTTCTCTCCAGGGATTTGTTATTGATTTGCTATATTTATTTGCGAGGGTTGCACGGTGTGTTTCAATGAAGAACCAATCAATAAATAAGCCTTTGTTGAAGACATCGGTGCTAAGAAATTTAAAATAAAGAGATAGAGAGAGAGAACTCTCTCTCGCTCTCTCTATTTTAAATTTCTTAGCACCGATATCTGACCGATAGGTGACTACAAGCATGGCCTAGACAACGCAGCGGATAGGGAATAAATTTGTTTCCTGTTATTTTGTAAATAAATAATTAAAAATATACTAAACGCGCACCACTTGAAACTATCTCATGAGGCAATCTCACACAAGCTTAAACGTTTTGCAGTGTACGATAGATAGGTCTGCGAGTTAGAGACCACCACAATTTCTATATACAACGTATGTGGATACCCCTATAGAATATTCAAGGGATGTATCACCCGGCAAGCGCCTTGCAAATTGCATGTACCATAGTTTAGTCAATCTTTCTATTTTTGGTACCTATTCTATGAATATATTACCACTGCACCGCGTTCAACTCATCGTCTATGGTACGATGGAAGGACGCCATTGTCGACAATGTATAGGATGGACTACTATTGTGGATGTTTCCGGAAGTGCGCTACTCGCCATTGGCATGCGTCAAAGCCTGTAAACAGGTGTACCCATCCTCATGCTGTTCTCTTGTACGGCTGACTGGATAACAGGCCAGGTTGCTTGCTTAGTTAGTTGTCTATTTGGCGGGTCGACTGTCCGGCAGGGCGGCGGCGGCGGTTGGATGTACGTACTATATTTCTCTTTGTCGAACTTCCCTTGGACTTCAATATCCGCTTGCTGGAGGAAGCTAGACAGAGTCAGACCCATGAAAGTTGGCAGCAGCACTTGTTGGCACAGTTCAAGGACGCGCATTACAGGCTATCCGTAGAGTAGGGAAATCATAAAGTTCATGACAGAATTCATAATCAGTTTCATGGGAATATAATGCCCACAAAGATTGGCACAGGCGGAGGCGAGGAGGCGAGGAGAATAAATTTACTGTAAAATGTAAATATTATACATTGCAAGCAGGATGAACTTAGCTACTAATGTTTGTTGGGTGTCCGTGTAGTAGCTCTGTGATGTCGACGTTGTTCTAAACAGCAAATTCATAGTGCACGGCAAAGACTTTAAAGTATTTAATCTTCACTTGAGTTGAATCAAGTTGGGACGTCATCCGTTTGCATATGTGCATACATTTGCAACTTTGATCCGCGCTATTTTACCAACGAAATCTTCGATATATTATATATATATACGACTACTATATATATTACATTACTACAAGCAGTGCTTAAGTGTTACTTAAGCCTGCACAATTAGACCAACTGATATCATAGAAACGTTCGAAAATATCTATGACGAGTGCCATTGATCACAACATTTCATTCACAATACAAACAGGACCACACAATTTTCATTAATGTCTTTACAGATACAAAAAAAATGGTGACTCCTGTACATCCAATATGTGGCTACAGCCAAAAATTCGTAAACTGCAAGACCGGTTTTACACGCAGCAAAGCATTTGTTATTCATAATATTATAACTACATATTAGTTACACATAGAGCACACAGCAAAACCTAGGCCCTTCCGGTAGCTGTACTGCTGAACATTTTCAACATTTTGAGCATACGTAAATGTGAAACGCTTTAATGTCGCCCCATTCAGATATTGTTCGGTATCTTTATATAGTGATCGAACATTTCATATCGAACAATATATAAATGGGGCTCTATTACTCGTCTTAGAAAACAGCCTAACTTGTAGCTTGGTCAATGCATTATCCTGAGCCCAGCTTGGTCTTGCGTAAGCCACCGGCGCTCAGTCATCTGGCGCCATTCTTCAACGATCGTGAGTCACCCCAGATAAACGTGCCGTGTTGTGCGTTTCGTTGGAAATTCACATTATGGTAGATCTTGTTTCTTTCAAATTCTCAAGCCCGCGTCTTACCCCCATTCGACAACATTTTTGAGATAATGCACTGTATTAACAAACCAAAGAGTACAAAGACTCACTCTGTTCGGTTGTTTGATCCCTTCAGAGCTTTGTGACTGCAAATGCGAAAATAACGTTAGGGCCTGATCGATGCATAGGTTGATCTTACAGTGGCAGCTATGAAAATTCCTTGTCGAAGCACGAACACCACAGGAGCACCTTTGTCCAAGATAAAATCACCGCACCTGAAACTGAAAGTGATCAGGGGTCCAGGACAGTATTGTCAGGAAGTAAAATCTGTTAGCCGAGCTTTCAGATTAGCGCCAAAGTTCACCGATGATATTTCAACTCTTCTTAGAGAGCACAACTTATAAGGAGTGAGGCCTTCCTGTGGAGAAGCTCAATTGTCGACTCCACAAGGGCTATACAACCGTAGCTATATGTATGATATACATATATATATATATATATCATACATATATCATATATATATATATATGTATGATATATATATATATCATACATATATCATATATATATATATATGTATGATATATATATATATCATACATATATCATATATATATATATATATGTATGATATATATATATATATATGGTAAAATACAACGGTACATATAATAGCTTGAAGGAAAAACTGCGTTTTTCCAGCGTTTACTCAACGTCTCTATCTCTCCCTCTATATATATATATATATATATATATATATAGAGAGAGAGAGAGAGAGAAAGAGAGAGAGAGAGAGAGAGAGGGAGAGATAGAGACGTTGAATAAACGCTGGAAAAACGCAGTTTTTTCTTCAAGCTATTATATGTACCGTTGTATTTTACCATGTCACTTATTTCAGTCGAGCCCGGTGGCGTGGTGCATTGGTGTGCGCCTTGCAATCGTAGGTGCACGAGTTCGAACCCCACCGTTGCACATTTGCTTTTTCAAGGGGTCCGTCTTATGAAGCAATGCCGAAAGCAGTATCGTGGAATGTTAAATGTTGGCTGTGGGTCAGCCCGGGAAATTGATTTATGTCACCTATTTCATAGGAGTTCTAAAGGACCAGTTACAGCACGGATCTAATTGCTGCAACGACCACCTCAATTTCTATTAGTATATTTCAGCGCGCTGTATTTTGTTCTATGCTGATTCGTCATATACTAACACCCAACGATATCGCATGGTTGCCGTCACATCTAATAGATTTAGAATAAATGGACCAAGTAGAGGAAACGGTGGCAAGCGTTTAGGAGATACTTCCGAGTGCAGCCAGATGACGTGGCTGAAGTCATGATGTGTGCTCGCGAGCGGCCAAGGAACTAACCAACCAACCAAGCGAGCGAGCGAGCGAGTGTCTATAGAATAGAGCCAAGGTCAAAGTTATCCTCGCCCGCCACCGCAGCCGGAGGCAACAGTCGCACCGCCCTGTTGCTCATCGCTCGGGTGGAAGCGCATCGGCTGAAAGGCGTCGAGTGCTGAGTGATATAGGAGTGCCGAGTGGGACCTGATACCCCCCAAGTCTGTCTTTCAGGCTGTCGGTGACTAGCACTTTCACGAGACCGAGAGAGAGAGAGAGAAAGAGCATTGGACAATCACTTTGAGAATTGCACACGGCATACGGCAGCCAAATCGATGGTACAGATCCCGTTTTCAAGTGAGCCCTGCAAGCCCAAGCCAAAATTTCGAAAGAGTTTCCGGTCTCGTATCAGACCAGCATCTATTTGAATTACTCTGGAGCAGTTTGGACGGGGACCGCACGTTTGAGCCCAGTCATCCAGCCAGCGGATCGGTCGCATCTGCTAGCCAAGTTTGACGTCGGGGTAACCCGCATTTGGTCTGCTATCGGTTCTGCATTTGGATGGGAAATTTATTAAAAAGTAGCAGCCGTGAACGCTGAGCGGAGCGGTCTGTCATCTCGAGAGCTATTCTGGCCGAGGTTTTTAGCTCGATCTCGTTATCTATTGCATCGAGGAAATTTCTACGTTCGCCAAAATCTAAATTGTTCCAGATCTTATTGGGGCAAATGCAACGAATTATATATTCTATTTATTTCCTTGCTTAAATAACCAATACGCGTTGCTGGAGTACGGTGCACTCATTTCACAACAGCAAGATAACACAGTCAGGCGAACAGTGTTATTATAGTAAGGTAATGTATTAACCGTCATGGCGTATGGGTAACGCCGGAGACTTGGAAGCTTAGGTCCCCGGCTCGAATCCAACAGGGCACATACGAATCGACGCAGACTTTACTTGAAAATTTGTCAATAAAGTTATTGAGATAATAATATCACCCCCACCCCCCCATAATCCCTAGAAATAGTAGTTGCTAACCACTGTATGTTTGAATAATGTTTTTATATTTAATATACAATCAATTACAAGTATAATAAAGAAATCTAATTATCAGTATTCAGTATTGGAATAGCCAGAGATCGCTGGTTCGAGACCTCTGGCTCGGTAGATTCCTTGGAACTATTCGTCTAGTATACGGCAGTGTATAAGAACCATAAATATATAAATTATATATTTATGGTTCTTATACACTGCCGTGTACTAGACGAATAGTTTCAAGGAATCTACCGAGCCAGAGGGCTCGAACCAGCGATCTCTGGCTATTCCAATACTGAGACTTAGCCGCCCTTTAGCCAACCCCGTCACTTCACGTATCTCACAGTAATGCTCATGCTGTGTCTATCCAATATCAAGGGTCTGTCGAATGTTGATGAAAGGTGTTACCTTCTTAGTAGGTTCATAAAGCTTCCTTGGTAATGTTAACAATCATTAATAACGGGCCTTCTCGACTATCACATCGAACATTAATTACCATCAACCTGGACCTTCATCAACAACTGGCTCATACCATGCTATTAAATAATAAAACAACGTAAACTCATAATATATGTGTGTGTGCTGACATCACTGTTTGCGGCTCCTAACAGCCCGATGTTACCTTATTTTTAAACAAAGAAAATGATTAATTTAGCCTTCATATTACACAAAAATTACAGATTCATTTAAATATGCATCAGTGGTTAGGGTAGGGCACACTTTCTGGGCGGGGGGGGTCTAAATCTCGGGTGGCGAATCTAAAGGACACCATTTTTCACTTGTCGAACGTGAAAGGTATCACTATTGCTTGTCCATATGTATGTTTGCATTATACACTGACATATTCACACATACATAGCACGCAAGAAATATCCATTCATGATAGTATTTTACGAGACGTTTTGTATTACCTAAAACTATCACCGTAGGGACCTATTAAGTGCATTGCACGTTCAGCTGGTTTATGGCCTGCTGCTGAAGCAAAGTGACCAGGATAGCACGTAACGACATTGGCCCAACGGACTGATAATAAGATTTCTTCTGCAAGCACTTATATAGTATTAGTGCACCCCGAGTCCACGTATCCCCCGCGAGGTCAGCGCAGACAGCCGAAGTAAAGCTTTTGACGTAAGTCGTCAGTCGCGACGATCGCGCCACCAAATAGAAGCGGAACCGCTAATGGCAGCGGCGGCAATGCCGCCGATCTTTAATGAGATTTAAAAAAATACACTGTCAATTAGAGTTTGAACGTGAAGTTGCCTTCTATGACGCACCGTCTCTCGGTCTAAATGCTGCTGGTATTCTGGTGGTAACAATTAAATTCTGCGGTTATTTAAACGACCCGTGAACAACCCGGATGGAGAACTTGTCGTCTATTTATAGCGTGAGCATCTAAATGACAATAGATCACTCTCATGAGACAATGAATAGTTTTGAAAAAAATTGTCATATGTCATCGGGTCCTATTAAACGTATGTTAAACTCAAAATTAGGAGAATATCCTTCAACTGTTCGGTTTCTATGCAAACGTTCAAGTTAATCATTTTTGTCATATCACAGAGTGTTTTTGGTTTTTCTGACCACTCAAGACGAGTCTACCTTCGAGTGTCGACTACCCCTGTCATGGAAATTGCTATCTATTAGAATTTTTCAAAAATGTTAAATTAAATTCTGCCATCCAAAGCAATTTCAATTTAATTTCATGCTCAACTGTGGCATCTTCTAGAGGTTGCAAAATGCCTCAAAAGGCAGTAATTGCAAAGCAAAGAACGCTATTATTATTTATTCCGAACTCGTGGTTAGGAAAGATGGCACCAGTTGAATCAGGACATTTAGTGTGAGCATTATTATTATTATTAAGAAATATCACCTACCCGACGGTCTGTAGGGTAGGTTGCGATAGGGTGATGGTATTCGTGATAGACGGGGTATTCGGAAATCTGAATTTCACGCTTCGTCAGGATGGTGCTTGATCCCGTTACCTATCTCTAAAGACAACACGGTTCTTCGGTGCGTACTGATCGCCGTCTCGTACGTGACTGACTCTCTGGAGACCGGAGAGCGTCTGCTTTATTGTTGCACCAAGGATACAAGTTTGGTGCGAAGTTTGCTGAATGCGTACCTATGTACGTGTGTCGCACACACGCTCAGGACAATCGGAGCGTCATAATTATTGTACATTTCATTACAAGTCCCGTGAATGAATTATTGAGCCTTCGATTTCGGCAACACTAATGTAATAGAACATCACAATTTTTTATTATTATTATTATTATTATTATTATTATCGGAGTTGTAGTCAGTAAGGTTGGGGACTGGTGTGGGCTGGAGTGGAAGCCGATATTTGCAGCAGAGCGCTATTGCTATATTTGGTACGTACTAGTCCAAAAAGGGCACCAGCGTCCCGCTGAAGAGGTAAAAGCGCTCAGAGCTAATGAGGTGAAACCTTGTCCCTGAAGAGATGAGGAGGTGAGGCGTAGTCGTCAGTGAGAAATTATCTAGATAATATCGACAACGACACCTATTTTATATAGCCTTAACCCGACTCATTATTGAGGGCATGCTGGTACCCGGTTATGCCGTGTTGTATTGTGGCACCTATGATAATTATAATTAAAATGAACTTGCAATGTGCTATCATAATGAATATCTATGAAAATCGTAGTTAGCGCAGTTAGGCACATTTGCAATCATTAATCATATTCATGTTCCACTAAGTGAGGTATTGAGGTATTGTCAGCGCTGTGGCTTGAAGGCCAAGTCTCTTGCTATGAAAACGCTAGAAACCGCAGGGAGATTCCTATAAGAGTTCCTATATGTCACGATATCTCTCTTATAGGTCCCTATATATGAGAACTTATGCATTGTAAAGCCAGTTTAATAAACCAACCTTTTACCCCTAAAGGAAGACAACGCGCCAGGTAAAGAAACATTAGAGAAATTATAGATAAATGAACACTAGAGTAATTTTCCGGGCTGACTCTCAGCCAACATTTAATCTCCACGGTACAACTGCTTTCGGCATTGCTTCAGATAAATAAATACTACGCCAGTTACACGATTCTAAAAGGGTGCTAGGTATAGCACTAGGTTCATTGTTTATTGATTAAGCCTCTGTTATTATTATATGGCGGAACGGTGCGGCAGATAGCAATCCCCTGTAGATCTTGCCAAGCCAACAGAAGCGGAGTCAGGATAGACGGTCACTAATTTGATATTTGTTTAGACATAGTACTTAATTTGTGATGAACTCATCATGTTTCTTAAACGACTGAAAAGCTACATTCTGTAACGATGCAAATATCTGTAATGGAACAGTTACAGTGTCGTATACAAAATGTCCAGTGCTTGATTGATTAATTAGAATAAATGAGTCTGACGAACATAAGCACTTCTCTCATTTGCTCCTAAGAGCAACATGACATTTATTTTGTTCGAGTACACATGTTATGTAGGTACACAAATGTAGTGCATACTAGCTCGTTGGTCAAACGTGAGTCGCAAAATGAATAAAGAAAAATTCGATTAGGTCGCGAAAAATTCATGTATCTCGTTGCATATCCCTAAGCGCATCACCTAAGCTTGTTCATCACCACCGTAACCCCTTGCTTATAAAGTGTATTTATGTAGTGTGTGTGCGTGTACATATTTAAGCTCGTTGCAGACAACTGCTTCGAGGGAACTTCGTCACACTCTTGCTGAAATCAAAGTAAGCTACGTCGATTCTGAAGTAAATGTTTAACCAAAGGAGATGGCAGGCGGTAGTGCGGTGTCAGGCCATTTATTTCTTTATATATGTCTCTCATCAGCATTCAAGTCGACCGTTTTATTTTCTTTATTTTGTATAACGACATTTACAAATCCCGAAGAAAGGGTTCCCTTGGCAGCTTTCATTGTTGCGTTTTTATCTACGTTTCCAGCGACGGTAGTATTAATAAAGGCACTGGATCGCCAACAACACGCTGACGATTTATTTCAAGCCCAACTTATTCTTCTTTATTTCCGCTTAACAGCTAGTTTTGCGTCAGATGCAATGATTTAATGAAATGAACACGTAATATTTTTGAGAAGGCGTGTTCAAGTTCGATTTTGACAGTAGAAAAGTTTTGGTTATAGCTGCCATTAACGTAAAGACAGTGATGACTATTAATATGCACAATGGTGGTCTGGTCGGGTGAAGTTGTCGGTAATCACTATGCGTTTTAGTGGTTCGAAGTAGTGTCTGTGCTAGAACCCACCATGGCGAGGATGAGCTGAATGAGTCCCAACGCTTCTTCCTTAATGGATGGATATTAATCGATATTATCATGTACGATGAAATTTGACAAAGTCAACCCATGTATAATATAGACACGAGTTCTTTAAATCCCTGTAATGATTCGCGCAGAGCGTGAAGATACGTATATGCGTAAAGTTATATCTGAATTGTTTATATAGATAAATGGATATTTTCAAAGCAACAAAGACTGTTCATTCATGACATCCGTTTGCACCACGAGATAACCTCGGAAATTTACACTCATTGCTACTTCAATACCAGGACGCTTACTAACAAGAGCGTCGCTTCTTTACAGCTATCTTGTTGGCAGTTCTTTACAACTAAACAACAGAAGGCTGTGAACCTACCGCTTAAATTTGGAGACATCTTTCTTGTTGCTAAACTGTAAATGATCGTATTTTACAAGTTATTCTACGATGTGCTGAAAGGGTATTTTTTCTTTATCTTTTGATATATTATATTATACTTTCAGCTGTTGATTCCTTTGCAGGGCTACATATCGGTGCATATCAGTATAAATACCGCGCTAATGAGCTACTATTCCTGGAGTGTTAGCGACCATTTCGAAGAACAGCTTAAACAATTCAAATGTCGTTTCATTAAAAAGGAGGTGTTATGAAATAAGAGGAGTTTATATCGTATCATATTCCCCGCCGACAGCCAAACTACTTATGTTGTTATTGAAATGCTGGAAGACAGGCATGTGTTGTAAAAACATTGTTAGGGCTGACTCTGAGCAGTTACCCTTACGTGATAGTCCTCTGCTCTAAACTTTTCGATCTTTCTATAATAGGAGGACATCGAGGGGTCAACCCAGCTCTAGTTTCAACCGTGTCGTACCTAGGAGAAATCCGCAGATAAGTAAAGATGATAACGCAAAGAACTTCTCCGTATCTGGCTGCATTTGAACCCAATCGATCTGTCCCTCCTGTCTAACAATCCATGACGCTGACCACCACACATGTAGGTCATCTGCGGAACACGCATATTCATTGCTACTTTTGACAACAGCAGTGATTGGGAATGAGATGTCCTGTGTAATACGATTATTCTCGATATTAACGGCCGGACTGCATGCCTACTTTTTAGTCCCTCCCCAATTCCACCCTAGCATTGCACATTTGCGCGTGGGGACAATCTATAAAACAAGAAACGAACAAAGGCAATAATCAAAATCGAATGATAGTAAGATTACTCAAAGCTATCATTAACTAGGCCAAACGTTTAGACACGACTTAAGAATAAAGTTCCTAACGTCGTTACCCTTGTAGCATGAATATAAAACTCATAATTAATATAGTTGTCGAAGATCCAACGGTTGTTTTTTTTAATTAACTTACCTCGAGCGAAGCTTGAGGGAGCGCTGATCTATTTGATTCTTTGTACATTAATTTCACGAATACTTAATTGTTCCTTATTCAGAAAAGGGAGGCAGATCGGGAAAACCAGACTCGGAAAAGAAGTCACACAGAAGTAGCAGCGTGTGTTCGCAAACTTGAATCACAGTGAGTTTCATGGACCTAAAAAAGGACAAACTCAGTTAAGGGATTGAACTAGTTCGATTTTCGTACACTAATAAAGGAATACCATTGCCAGACAAAATTCACCGACGACTGTGAGGTACACAGGTATCTTATGATTGAACCCACAGTGACCGCACCGGTTTCACATGAAGTAGAGGGCCTACCGTTTCAAGTCCCTGTTGCTGTTTCTGTGCTAATGCGCTGAAAGTAACACGTCTTCTAAGGGTTGCTTTAAGCTTGCGGTAGGCCAAGACTAGGCTAAAGAAGATGCTGAGCCTTTTTGTGTCTCCGCTGTTCGCCTGTGGCCAAACTAAAATTGATATACAATCTACTTAGTAATTTGATTTATGTATTTATAGTTGTCACTGTTTCAACAGCGTCGACCTTGCCACATCCTCATATGGCAAAGTGGTCAGGGTATATTGTTCATTTTAGTTATTATAAATTGAGAATCCCATGTTTTGCTGCTATCCTTAGTTTCTCGTATTCATTAAAAGTCCAAGCAACGAAAGCGTAATTTGAATCTATAAGTCACTCGAAGGCTGTAATCCCTTCAAGGATTTTTGAGCAACGCACTGACCAGAAGTGGACTGAGTGAGCTATCGCTTTGGCTTATACAACTAAACCTAGTTGTATAAGCCAAAGCGATAGCTCACTCAGAGCGGACAAATCATTACATAGGTAGCGCATCGCCGGATAATTGAACTGACAAGATGTACACTGTGTAAACAATCTCAATTCGTTTTGTTCACGGTAGCCACACGCGTAAGTATTTTGTAGAGCACGCGCGACTCCTGTCCACGCCTGGTCAAGTGGGCTCTGGACTGTTGAAGTATGAGTTCCACGCGTGACGTCGCAAAGGGGACAAGAACCGGAACGAAGACGCCTTGTCCCGCATGCAAGTCATCGCAAAGGCGGGCCCGAGGAGACCTTCAATCGCCGCACTCAGCGAAGAGCAGTTCCTGCTGGGCGAGGTGGCAAACGTCCTGCAGAGAGGAGGGAAGGTTTATCAGTTCCTGTTAAAAGAGGGAACACTCTTCCATGACGGCCTGAGGGGGCTGAGTCCCCGTCAGGCCAGGCATCAACGTTGCGGTATCACAATGCAAACTAATACATCTGTGGAAAGCGGACTACATTGAGCGCACCTGTGTCCGGTATCAGGGGATCGCCTAGCGGGCCGGTCGACAAAATAAATGTCGGCCACGCTACTGAAGCATCTGGGCTCTCCCCCTCTCGGCACTCCTACAAGGAATGGCCACGTCGAATGAGGCCATGGAGACGACTTCGTTCGAGGTTCGGTACAGGTTCCAAGCGGTGTTGCCCGCGAGGTCCCGGAATCTATTGATAGGGGGTCCGCCGCCTCCATCTCGGAGTTGCTACCGTATAACGGCGGATAGCTAAGTATACTTACCGCTGCCCTGAGCAGCATTACGCACCTGGGACATGTGGGACATGTGGGACACCCCGGAACCACTTCCCCAAGTGGTTCATTTGATGGGGTCCAAGGGTGGGACGGTTTCACCCCCCAGATGTCGATGATTGGACGGTTACAGAGTGTCTGGGCAAAGTGAGAATACCCTCTGCTATGACTCCTGTGGGCATTAGTTCGGGATCCTTGAGGGGTAAGGAAGAAGCGATCTAGCTTCAATTTACACCTCTTATGTCGCATGATCTTCCTGAGGCTATGCAAGTCTTAGTCTCCTCGTCCTTTCCAGCTATTTATTTTCGCATGATACCGTCGAGGAAGGCTGACCCCTACTTCCATCCTGCTTCCGATGTCACCATATACCTTACGATATCTTTAACTCACCGCCGCTGTTCGGGGCTTCATCGCTCGAGATTTCCTGCCATTTCCGAAGTGTGGCCATTCGTGCTTCCGTGAGGCCCGAGTCGATGTCCAGACCGCGCTTAGCCCTTTCGTCAGAGAGAAGGTCACACGGAAGCATCTTGGCTAAGAGCAGGACAGCTTCCTGTGAGCTCTCGCTGCTCTGAAATCGACAAACTACAGTAAAAGACGCAATAGAGGCTCTGGTCTAGCACGACTAGTGAATCGAGAAGGATAACGGGACAGAATAGTTCAAGGCGCAAGGAGCCCACTTGGTATGTAAGTAGTAAACCGTCTACGCTCGAGGGTGGACACAAGAGGACGAGGACATGGCAGTGGCCTCCTTTTATAGCCATCTGTCCCGCTAATAAGTGGTCCCGACCTGAAAGATGTGATTGTTTGTGTGTTGTATATATTATTGGCCGCGTGCACACCTCCCCTTCCCCGGTAAGAACCTGAGGAAGTAGAAGTGGAAAATATGAGAAATGGTGGCCGAGCCGGGAGACGGAACTCGGAGGCGCAAAAAAATAGGTCGGGTTGACTCTGACAATGACTGTGTTTGTGTGAGACAGTTACTCGTCGTCTAACCGGAATAGCTGTTGATAGCTGCCCAGATCGGAGACGCGTGTAGTCCTATTGACCCTGCCGCTTTGGCCAGTAGTCGTTTCGTTTCTCCTGTCGCTCCCTCCTCGACATGAGCCTAGCGAAGCCAAGGGCTCTCTGGATCGCCACGAGGGTAGAGCATTCCGCAAGCCTTATTGTGCTTCGGAAAGGGCCTGCCTTTCCTCGATCCTTCTAATGAAACGTTCTACTGATAACGTGCAAGATAAGCATAATGGCTTCCCGGCTTGGGTATCAGAACCAAGTCCGCCTCTTTTCATGCCCTAGGGAATCGGCCCTCTATTTATGAGACCCCTGTTTATGAGACCTTTTGATGAGTGCTGCAGGACGCCTGGAATAATCCTATCTGAGTCCGGGACCTTACTGGGAGCTAATCTCTGCCTAGGCTTCACAATTTCTTCTGATTGTACCTGTGGCATTACATCCTCGGCCACTTGTATCAGGCTCGAGTATTTGGGTGGTTGACTGGAAAATCGACAATGGACGACCTCATCGGCCGCGTCCGCCGGCAACCGTGGTGCCCTACTCGTTAGCTTACTCATGACGATCTGGTACGGAAATCAAGTTTGTCTCTCTTCACTCCCTCTGCAAGGTCTTCCACTTCGCCGCTTTGCTTCGTTTAATGAGTACGCGGAGTTTTCAGGTCCTCATCTTGCCTCCTCGATCTTGCCTCTTGTTCCTCAGCCCGACAGTTACTTCTCCATTGCCAGCTGCGAGTTCTGGACCAGTTTTGGCGCAATCGGATGCACTCGACGCAAGCCTCCGCGATTTCGGCATTGCACCAATAAACAAGTCGCCTCCCCCTTAATTGTGGGTTTGTTCTTGGTGCCGCTTTCTCGCAGCCGTTAACGAGTATTCAACATATGCTACTCGTCAACCTCACCAGTTGCTCGCCTATATCATCTGTCTATTTTTTTCAATCGGTCGGGTACGGTTCGTTTCGACACTGACTTAAGGGTTTAGTTCTGCGGTCCCTGCTTTACGCGAAGCCTGAAGGGCCTGTGGTCGCTTCTTCTCAGCTCGTCTTCAGCGGCTCCCCAACCCTAGATCACGGACAAGGCATTCGGACTGGTAAACGTCATGTCAGTGAAGGGCTCCTGTGCTTCCAATGTTCTCATTTGCTTCCTCTCCTCTTTTGCGTTGGCAGCATCTCCCGCAGAGAAAGTTCCGGTCAGTCTCTACTTCTAAAGTCGATGCTTCTTTGGGCCCTTTCCTAATCTCGTCAACTGCCTTGCGGTACGCAGGGCAGGCCAAGGAAATTGCTGAGTGCCCACCAGTTTCGCACACATAATAATGGGTTGTGTCAACACTATAGTCCTGGGTAATGTGTCGCGCCGCATCTCAGGCTACGCCCTGCAACACTGTAACTCAGTCGTGCTTGACACAGTAAACAACCTGAAATGCCTCGCCATTATCATGTAAATATAGAGTCCCTTGATTATTCTATGTGAGACCCCTCAACCACCACACAGCAGTTAGCGTCCCGCTTCTGCAAAACGTCCTGAATATCATCATATCATATATTTTGTTTATTTATTGAACTGCAATTAAACACTAAAATCTTAAATAGTGCTGCCGGAAGTGTATACATCACACCTGGCGGGGTGATCATTCTAATTTCAGTTGGTATTTATATCACAAATAATTGACTAGTCTGAATGGATAGTTAAATGGATCCATCAGTAATTGCGTGCAGTAGTAATTGCGTAATCAGTAATTGCGTTAAGTATATACGTATTTAAAGACATAATGAATAAAAATAGCAGAAATCTGCTATTCGCTCATAGCGATTTTCCTCATTTCACATACAAGCTTTTTAGTTGAGCTGAGTGCCCGAGACTCAGAGGGAGCTTTAGACGCTCGTAAGACGGTAAGCCAGTGTATGGCGGCTGGAATCCTTAAGGGAGGAAGGACGCTGGAACGTCGTCGCGCGTCTTGGCGAGCGATTTGCGACTGCCGTGATGAGAAAAGCAATGCCCTGGAGAACGATTCGTCTGTATGTCTTGAATGTGGAAAGTGCAAGATGCACCGATAGCATCCTACCTATCGGAAGAATGTCTAGTTCCCTGAACAGATGGCCCACAGAGTCTCTTTGGTGCACACCGAAAATTGCGCGTGGTGCGTAATTTTGAATAATTTACGCCCGGCGTAGTGTTCCTTTGTAGCCAGAGCCCCAAATGGATACACTACAACTAAGCAGAGGTAGGAGCAGGGTCTTATAAAGCAAGAGCAAGCCTCTGGTGGGTGTGCCAGGTCGTTGAGCTGTCGAATCGGCGAGATGACAGCATTGAACCGCAAAGTGATCCCGCCATCTGAGCCCCTCATGAAAACAAAGTATTTCACTATCGGGTGCTAGCGGTAGTTCACCTCCACAGAGGTGAGCCAGAACAACCTGACACCTGTTTTTGTTCTCATTGATTGCTAGGCCAAGCCTTTCGAAAGTTTTTACGACTCCCTCCACTGTTACAAGAGCCGCATGTATGTCCTGTCGGTTCTCCGAGGGACATACATGCGGCCTCTCCGTCGATAGCGGAAAACGTACTTTACAGGATATCTATTCGAGTGTCGGTCGATTTGAGAACACGGTTTAATTCGTTATTCTGTGTTTTGATCAAATCGTCCGAAATATAATATCATAGGGTTTGAAAAGTTGCGAATAAGCAACTTTTGAATCCATAAGCCCTCTCAGAAGGGTAAACAATTGTCTTCTGTTGAAGTTTTGCATCGGCTCGAGGAAGTTGGGTACAAAATTGTACATTGCAAAGCAATTTAGATATTAGGTTGAACCGAAGGTTCCTGCTGCCTAGAACGTGGACTCATTGCTGAGTTTTGTTTTCATCTAACTCGGACCTGCTGAACATGATGGTGACGCGATTTGCCGCCCGGATTGCTCCTTGTGGCAGAAAATTGGCTGTGAACATGCAGAGAGCCTACAGTGACCGACGACGATGTGTTAAAAATGAAAATCTGAGAAAATCCAACGGTAACTACTCGAGAACTAGCCGCAGAACTTGGAACTAGCCAGACAAGTATTGTAGGCTCATTGAAACGGCTTGGATTTAAGAAAAAGTTGTCGAAATGAGTGCCAATAGCGGGTTATGTTGTGTGTTTGGTGGGATATTCGGGGCATTATCCACCGATAATTTCTGCCGACAGGCCAAACACTCAATTCAGTCCTGTACTGTCTGCAGCTGGAGCGGGTTGAAAAAAATGAGAAAAAGCTGTCCAATGCTCGTCAATAGTCTGGGGTCCTGTTCCATGCGCGACCCCATGTGAGGTTGGCGACCCAGAATAAAATCCAGCTTGGCTGGGAAACCGTTCCACATCCTCCGTATTCCCCCGACCTTGCCCCTTCAGACTACCATCTTGTCTTGGGGCTCACAAAACTATCTTAGTACAAAAAAGTTCAACTCAAAAGAAGATGTCGAAAAAGGGTTGTGCTACTATTTCTTCCAAAAAAAGAGGACCTTTACAAAAAATGCATTACCGACATGGTGGAACGCTGGAGGAAGACCGTCGCAAACTGTGGGGACTAAGTTTCATTTAATAGGAGGAGCGCGCAGGGAAACTCACCGACGATACAAGGTTGGTACGAAAAACAGCAGGAACTTTCGGTTCAACCTAATAGGTGGAGTCATACCTTGATGACGTCTGATGAGCGCTTCCCTATAGACGGCGTTCGGCACAGTGCTGGTTCAATCCGCCGAGTGGAACGTCATTCTTTGAGAAAAAATGGGACTGCCTGGCCGCTGCACAGTAAGGAAACCAAGCACTCCTGTTGAATGACCCTGAACCCATCCAACAGGCTTAACATCATCATCGCCTGCGTGCGCTTAACATCACTTCCGTGTCAGCGGCTTGTAGCTGAAGTGACACGGCAGCGATTACAGTCACTTAGTTGGTGACGAACAGGATTAGTAGTAGTGCTACCACTAGACAACAGTCGTGCTCAGCGACAAGCCCCCCACGACCAACAAAACATACCTCTAGCCGAAAGAATATAAGCTAAGCTTTGAAAGTAAGGCTTGGACGTCTGGGTGAATCCGTTTGATGCAAATATAGTTTTCTGGAATTATCGGCCCGGAATGTCCGTCCAAAAGGCTGGAGCAATATATAAATTTACAATTTTATATAGACTCTTTATATATTATACATTGCTTATAGGGCAAGGTCACGTGCTTACGCGTTTTCTGCTTTGCCGTTAGTCAAAGGAACACCCAGCCTGCCAAGCCGGTGTTGATGAGGCGTCACTACGGTGAAACTATCTCCACCTTTATGGACAAGGCACGCAAACTGCTTTAGCTTCATAAGGTCTAACAGGGCTCCTATTCCGAGGCGAAGATTTCAGTTCAAGAAAGTGTACCGTTGGTACCTGAAAACACGCTCTCGGGAATCAAACGCAGCTTATTACAATAGTCTTCGTAAATACAGTCACGATATTAAACAGGCTGGAGCGGCGTTCTTCTAATCCCAGTTCCAGAGCATCCAGGGAAACGGAAAGAGGGTATGGAGTTTCATAAATACAACAAGCGGATGACGCAAACGAAAAGCAGCTCTTCCAGATACTCTGGTCGTTGAAGATGTGGAACTGGATTTAGAGATATAACTGACTTCTCCACCGGAAATTACATACGAGGTAAACCTCCACTTCGTAACAGTTGGAGCTAGCACTGTGTCTTCTCTCTAAATTGGCGAGAATGTTACAGGGGAACTGCAGTCGATCTGGCAGACTTAGGGATACCCATTTGCTTTGAATCAAGTGTTTCTGAGCTGCAGCTAGCGCTGGAGTTTAGGAAGCACATCGTCAAGCACCATATAGGGTGGCGTATTCCCTGGCAGGCTGAAAGACGCGTCGATCACTCCGTTGTTCAAAAATAAAGGCAATTGGAAACACTTCCTCAACTACCAACTGTTGCTAATGACAAGCCTTGAGAAATATTTGAAGTTATAAACTGTTTCTGCATGTCAGTTTGGTTTCCGCAGGGCGCGTTCCACTGGCTCATCTGAGGCAGAAAGTTACTGAGCCCATTGAGAGCAATCGCCTGTGGCATGGAGTCTTTTTGGATTTATCTGCAGTCTTCATTTGTCTTAGCCATCCTGTCTATTTGCAAGCGCTGGATTGCCTCGTCTGCAGTCCCCCAATAAATTGATTCCAATCTCTCAGCAAGACGACAAGCTGTAAAATTCGACAATGTAAAATCATCTTGCCGCGAGGTGAGCATTGGGAGGTTGCAGGGACGTCTCCTCGGGCCTTTCATGTCAATATATTCATATTAACTATATCGGGATATCACGACGCAAATGATCGCTGTAGATGTAAATTTTGCGGATCTAAATGTTGTAAATATCATGCGGGCGAGTGCAATCAAATAAGATCATTGAACCGTTTGATGGAATTGAGCGCAGATAATAACAACAACAACGACCGAACTCTCGCCACAGCGACTGGCGAAAGCACATTGTAACATATTTATAAAGCACTACACTGTTTGTAAAATAGGTATATTATAATATAACACAACTCGTGTGAATAAAAAGAGGAGAAGAAATATTCATTAACTTCGTCATCAGGAAGATTACTGCAGGACGCTATGCTACGTTGTGAAGACATATGAAAGGTTTGGTTTCACTATCAATGCTAACAAGACAAATATCAGTCTGTTTCGCAAATCACGAAGAGCGGTCCAGGTTGTTCCATTACATCCCTGTGGTATTAAGCTCGGATCAAGCGACAAGTCCAGGCCGCATGCCACTATTCTACGCCTCAATGTCGATAGGACTGTACAGCCCTCATTAAGGTAGGCATCGCCTTTATTGGCCTATTAAAAAGCCCCAGCAGTGAGCTTTCCTACGTGTGCTAGTGATCGTTTATTATTGCACAAGCTTCGAATGACACGTTCCGGCTTCAAATGCTACTTGTGTAGCCGCACGCCATCGCGTAGTGTTCCTTCGGTGGCTACGGGACGGTTGTGACCGACAACGCAACTTGGTTCACCTCGAACAAGGCCGTCGGATTGGTCCACTGTCACACATACACTCGGCGAACTAGGTTGAACCTGCGATAGCCGGTCTATTTACCCTAAGTTGTGTCCGTAAGTCGTCACCGTCATCAGATCATCAGGGAAACAAGGCGTAAACCCGAATTCTGTGAAGCACTGTGAGCCAGGGCACGAAGAACGCGCGTAGAAAATAATTCCTATTGTTGGCTTTAGTTTCGATTTTTATGTGCCCCTACAAATACAGCAGTAGAGAAAATTGAAAGTGACTTCGATGATGGCACGGAACTATTGGCGAGCATTGCGCGTCCAACATATGCATTTGTTAAAGATGTTCCAGAGTCGTTTCCAGCTCCGAATGTAGAAACGCTAGAGAAAGGAATTATTCCTGGGTGTCATTTCCGTTCAGATAGGTGTATGCATATTAGGGAGTGTCTTCTACAGGATAACTTCTGTGCATTGGTAGGAACAGGGGTGACTAGGAGGAAGTAAAGATCTTGCAGCCTATAAACGAGGGTAACAATGAGCTGATCGAATTAATTATCCACTACAGCGTATTTACACGCGTCGCGTCGCCGCTCATCCCAGTTACGTCGAATTAGAAAATTCCAAATCGAGGGGAGGTGTTCATTAAAACTCCGTTGTTTCGTTTCGTTGAATTTATACCAGCTAACGTTAATTGTTTCGTTGAAACGTTCCTGGCAATTAAAACTTGTTTAGCAGCGCAAATGGTTCTCGAGAATTATTCTCAGCAGTAAGTGTATCTATTTGCTGTGACCGGGAATAAGCGACGCTGTTCAATCTGGCGCGGGCGAGTTGGGATATCGTAGTTGTACAACGCGATCGAGTACGGCTGCGTGGTGCATTCGTGTGCGCCTCGCAATCGAAAGGGGGCTGGGCACGTAGGTGTACCGGCAGTTGCACATTTGCATATAAGGGGACCGTCTTACGAAGCAATGCCGAGAGCAGTTGTACCATGGACATTAAATGTTAACTGAGCGCCAGCCCGGAAAATTTACTTTAGTTGTACAACGACACAGCGGCCAAGTAAGTCAGGTCCGAGGTAGTAGTGGGTGTGAGCCTCACAGTACCAAGGAGATACAGGTTATGTGAGGCTTGGTCTACTGTCAACCATTCAGCCCTTAACTTAAAAAAAAATCAAAAAAAAATTGTACAACTAGAGCCACTACCAGTACGATCAATCTAATTATAAAGGTCAGTAGTCTGCCATCGGTGTCACGTCCTAGATAACACAGAATGAATTTCGACAGCCCCCTGCGGCAGGTTTTCCATACTCCTTGCCAGTTACACTCCAAAAAACTAAATCAGAAACCGTTTAGTTCATAAATGCTATTCGACACTAATATTCCAAGTAGGTTCGATACAGAGCAGTGGACGAATTTTATCTTTTTTTTTTTTCATAAAGGGGGGGTGTTAGCGTGCTAATGCATGCCAACACGACGGCCGCCCCCCTTATGGAACTGTTGACGATGTTCAACAGCACCACCCTTCCCGGTATCGCTTATCGCATTCTTCAGTAAAGGGTGGTGAAATGTGTACAAGCCCAGCCACGAGCACCACACATCCTCCTCACCGTACGGGGACATGACGGGACGAATTCTATCTGAAACAAGGAGAGCAACCCGCACCTTCGTTGGACTTCCAGATATAAATCAGGGTAACCGTGTGCCTACTTCTCCAATCGTTATCATACAGGAATACAACATGTAGCTCTGCTACAGATGTGGCTCAAAAATGAAATCGATTAATGGAACAATCACCACTTAGGATCATGCCCCAGGGTGCCATCCGTGCACAGCATCGCGCAACGGAGGGTGCAGCAATATCGTCCTATACAAGATTATACTAGTTTATCTTATTACACTTTATCTCTGTATGCCTAACGAAGGTGAACATAAAGAAATATAATTAATGGATCAATAGTTCTAGATTTTCACTCCACACAAGTGATTTTTCTATTCGTGAAACTAATTCTACAACAAACTGTGAATTAATTATTTTTATTAATTATTATTATTAATCAACCTAATTAAGCAGATGCGTTAGCATCAAACAAATAAACTCAGCTTCCATCGAAACTGAATATCACTTATCATACTTTTACACGCAAATCTCGCATTTTTCCATAATACGATCGTGGCATGATAATAACCTTACTTAATTTTCAACTTTCTAACGGTTGAGCTTGCTGGCTAGCTCGCTCGATCGAACAGAAATCACCCACGATGTCATTATAATTCTCCACAAACGCCTCACACAATGATAACAATTCATCTATTTGCACATTCGTATACGGCTATTGCATCGACGCCGCATGATGCTGACACGATGCCATTGAAACTCATACAGTTTCGATGTTCTGGCAATGCATTGTAAATAACTTCATTTACATGTTGCTATGTTAGCTGTTCTCCCCACCCTGAGTCGACTTGATCCGATTCGGTTGGACAAGGACCGTTGATTCACTTGGCAGGCCGTATCCATTCCATGATTACGCCATGAAATGCATTGATTCGTTTTTCGGTATTCGTTTGCGCCGCCGCCGCCTTCGTCGTCGAAGAAGCATCTAGCTACACCCCCGCATTTAGCGTGTGTACGGCCACGGCACGACTGACATACGAATCATGCGTGGCATCATAATAATAATAATAATAACACTACACAAGCAGAACAAGATAACCGCAGAGCGCTGAACTGAGCCGAGCTCAAGTCAGCGGGTCCAAGTGTTCCATACGCTCAAGTATCTACGCACAACCTGCGAATATTAGGAGAATCTGCTGTTCTTCACAGGGCCCTTGTTATGGACGCGCGCTAAGGGCGACGGGCGTTATCACCACCAACACAAACTATGATGAAAGAGAGACTCGATCATGTGAAATAGATGAACATATTTTTGGAAAAGTCGATAAAGGTTGCTGTTGGTGTTTAACTTTTTTTTTCGATTTTTCGACTGCGATGTCAAATCGTTCTTGTCGGGATGATCTTCATTATCACGACGAGAGCGCGCGACGTGTGCGAAATAGTCCGTTTTTAAGTTTCATACACAGGTAGTACATACACATACACACCTAAATGTATTTGATTCTGGAGTATATTGTTATTATTAGTGTTATTATTATCATTAGTATATAGGGCATATTTGTTCCTTAGACTCAGCTCATTGACAGGAATATTTAAGTGAGTTGATCGGACTTTCCTTTAAGCTGATTTTAGTCTGAAGCACTTGTTTTTGAGATGGCATAAAATATACGAAGTACTTCTATAGAAATGACACCTGCGACCATACATAGAGCTGTTCGCAACTGAATTCTATTTGAGTGGTAGTGTACGTGGTCTATAATATAATACTTTGATCGAGATTTCAAAGAAGTTTAATTGTTTGTATTTATTGTCTTTCTAAATATTTCTAAAGGAGGACATCTCAACTCAACAGTTCTAGAGCTGATTTAGGTCAGAGTATAGTTTTTTTAACATCTCGAGGACGACTCGATATCTATAATAACGGTGGGTGCAGATTTTATCATTTCGGAGCATTATGCCGTGAGCAGGCTCCAGGGTAATTTTTTGATGAACAGTGTTGACATGTTGACAAATCACAGCGTATTTGTTGAAACATTCGGGGTTCACATTTTGATGGATTATTTGATTGCTGTGAAATTCATGGGAAACATTTCTGAGAGGTAGATTTGTTGTTGTGCTAGATTTTAACAGACTCTTGTTCTTGGATTTTAAATGTCAATCTGGGCAAGAATATGTCATTTTGTCAGGGTATGTCCGTAAAAAATACCTAATCATTACGTTATCATCGTATAGAATTACCACGGGACTGCTTCTATATATTCAATATACTCTGTATTCTGAGGGATACCACTCAGAAATAGGCAAAGTGACTCGTCTACCGTAGGCTGCATTCTACTAATGCACTACACTTAGAACCGCAATTTCGGAATATGAGCATTGCCTAGCATGCAATGAAACTAGCAAGGCGTCTATGACTCTCCTGTTCTAGGACTCGAGCATGAACATTCGCTAGTAGTTCTGTCGGTGCTTTCGAAGAGGACTGTTTTCTTTATAGGCTATTGCGAATGTGGTGAAAAGTGCCCAAACTTTTCCAGTTGAAGACGTCTACACGAGTCCCTGTAGCAAAATATGCCAGACCCCATTCCCTGGATTAGTATTGTACATGGCCTATCATTCAACGTGTCCTTCTTAAAATGGTGGCTACCGGGCTAGATATTCCCATTTTTCGAAAGGGTATAAAAACAAACTCGGAATGATTCTGATGATGATACACGCGCCCGCTTACATCAGGTTTCTCCTACCCCAATCCGAGAGCTGTGTAGTTTTCAGTCAGCGATTCCTTTCCTTACTCTATATCTGCTGAATACAACCTGTCTGAAGGCAAATAGTTATATCTAGCAGATATAGGTTAAAAAAAATAGAAAGTGAGGGGTCTCACGATCCATAACGTACTCATGGTGCATGAACCGGGAGGCGTAGACAAAACAGTGATTGTGGTGGTGTCTAAAGGTGTTGACTGAATGAAGTGGTGAAGGCACAAGAACCAGCCGAGTTCAACAGCTCTATTGTACGAAGGTAAATGAGTAATACAAGAAAGAAAGGGACTAAATTAATATTCACGTTGATGAAGTGTCAAGCAGCTGAATTATAGAGATAGAAGACAAAAATGGGCTTCGACGTTCCAAAGGATTAGCTAATGAGTTAATAAATTGACTCGTTAGCTAATGAAAAAAGAAATGTATCAACAAGCTCATCAAACCTCCATTCACGTCTGATCTTGAGACTGAGTTTACGAGTGACGGTGATTTAATCGGTAAATCGATAGAATCAAATTTGGGGATGCTTTGTCCTCGATGAACATTTCTGGCGCGCTGTTCACAATCGCACCCGCTAACGAAAGGCAATTATCGCTATTTGTAATCCTGTATATTTTTCCGGTGGCATTTATCTTACGTATACAATATGTTGAAAACACATTTGCCTTCCACCCGTCAAGTGTCCGCACCGAACATTTCAGCATATCACAGTTGCAAGCGCTTCTCTGCCTGTTTGCCCTGTATCGCCCCGGTTGAGCAGTGTGCAAAGGATCTCTTAGTCGCGATTTTCAACGCGGATTCGCTCATCGTGCGCAATAGATCGTTACACAGACGCACACAACAAACATTGAACTCAACCGTAGCGAACTCATTTCGCTAAAACTTCGTGCCGAGATTTCTGACAGTGGCGACACTGACATTGACCCCCCCCCCCCCCCCCCCGAGTGTTTTTCGCCCCGTCACGGAGCAGAGAAGCGAAGTGAATTCGTTCTCGAAACGAACGTGAACAACGTCTGGGCGGATAAACGAAGAAGATTTCGAACAACAGCATAACAGCGAAAAATATATCGGCGATAGCCATAGCCGTCGTCGTCGTCGCAGCAGCAGCTGCAGCAGCAACAACTCTGTCCTGCTGGCCCTGTGATCTGCTGCCGCACAGTGGCACTGGAGGGGGTGGCTGGTGGCTGGTGACGATGATATTGCTGCTGGGCGGATGGATCTGGCCGAGAACAAAGAGAAAATGCTACAAACGATACGGGGGACTACAACTACGGATACAAATACAGCTGCCGTCATCACCAACACCGTCGCTGTCGTTGTCGTCTACCAGCAGCATCACTGGCGGCGGCGGTGGCGGCGGCCGCTCTGCTACGATTTGCTTGTTGTCCGATGGATCTTCTCACATCTTAACCCCCTCATCCAGCTTGCACTCGCCGCGACTGTGGCGTTCGCTTGCGCCAGAACGCAGCTAGTTCTATTGGCTAGCACAATTTCTTTTCGAGTGAGTCCACGCAATCTACGGTATTGGTTTAAAGGAAACTTTATCCATTTCTGCAACGACATCAGCATCAACAATAGCAGCGATAGTCTCTCTGGCCATGTGTATTCGCTGTTGACAGCTCCCCTACCTGGAAACGGTCACCAACTCGGTTTGTCAGTTGCGTCCGTCAGGCGAGTTGAATTAGTTCGTCTGAATGGGATAGACACGAGCGCAATAATGGCATAGTAGCGACGCGCCATAAAAGCCAAGAGCGAAACAGGCAGGGCAGAAACGAACTATATACTGCGAACTACGGCGCGGCATTTCAAAGTGATACCCCATCTTGTTTTGACTTGCTGGTTTCAGAGGTTGCTGGTTATAGACCTGCGAGCTGGAAAGAAATTCATTTCAATCATTACAGTAAGTCAACTTTGGTTGCTTCGACAATTAAAAGGTGATAACGACGGTTGTCCGGGTGTTGTGAACTTGAGTTGCCCTACAACGTTGGATGAGTGTGCGTGCATCTTAGACTTTCGTTCAGCTGAGGACTACTCCTATTTACCGCCTTCATTGGATACACAGCTACTTATCTAGTTTGAAGGTAACGCATTTAACACAATAATATATACTTAGTCTTATATATATATATATATTCGGGAGTGAAATGTTATTTACTATATGTAAATTCAATATGATAGCGTCAAGCGTTTGTCTTTCTAGTCATAAGAAGTGCCACAGACAACGAGAGAGAGAGAGAGAGATAGAGAGAGAAGGACAGATCGATAAGTGGCGACGCCCCGGTATCCTCGACTGATCAAAGAAAAGCCCCGTTTTGAATTGCTCAGATAGAACTGCAGTGTTATACAACCACTGACTGTATTTTGCTTAGTTGACAAGGTAAATCCCATTAACAGTGACTTCGAAAAAATTTCTGACTTTATGTCGACTTGTCATTATAAAGTGACCAAAGGGTGCATCGAAAAGATTCCTCATTTTGAATTCAAAGCAAACTACGGAATCACTAATTTGCGAATAGGCGACAAATGGCCCACTCCTACTAATGATGTTAATGAAGAACGAACGATTTTTCCCTATATTGTCCGACATATTCTTTCTTTTCGAACCCCGAACCTTCGCAGTCCTTCGAACGGGTGACTGGCGTGAATATCATTATTATTTGTCCTACCCGTAATGGATTCGAATTCGTCCTCATGAAGGCATTGACTGAGTGAATTTCTCAGTGCTGCTCAACGTACCAAAATGCTAGTTCCATGCTCGTTCTAATTTTTATCGAGATGACAATTAAGATGACAATTCTAAACTGGGCGTATGCCGTCGCCAGGAAATTGCCAAGTACATTTGTCTAATGTTCCCTTTTATTTCCGAACAAATAAATTAATCAACTAAACTGTCGCAGAAGTACGGTAGAAAGAGTTGACGAATAGAAATGTTAACTGCTAACGAAAAAAGTGGGAATACGTGTTATGTGGGAGAAAAGAGCGAACCACACAGCTCGAACCTGGAGCCAGAGGCCGCAGGTTCGAGTCCCGCTGTGTGACATATAAGAGAGCTTAAGCATTGTAAAATTGCAGCTCCTTTAATAAACCAATAAACATTTACCATTTTTACATATGTGCATATGTTTCAAATAAGAGACCTACATTTATAGTATTGTGATACGAACTGCGTGAGAACATTACAAATAATGAAAAAAATGCGTAGTTGAGACAAGCTATAAAAATGGAAGTTAGAATAATTAGCTAAACGAGTCTAACGACGAATGAAGAAAGATTTCTAAGAAAAACCTTCCCGTGTATACAGTTCTTACCAGAATGCAGAGGTTACTTCGTGGAAAGAAATAAGGCTCTTTTGACTTTATGATGAACTAATTCACCCTTAGGAAAAAAGAGCTTCTTGACGCTAAATTTTAGAAAACAACTCACCTCATATTTGCCTCATATTTTTGCTTAATTTCTCAATCTTGCGTTCTAGTGCTGCGCTTTAATTAGAAGTTCGGACTCTCCGGGGGCTGCCTCGTAAGTTCAAATTTCAAGAGACGTCAGTCTAAAACAACCACTGTAAGCCCCACAAGGTGAGCCCAAGATAGGGGACGCTTGTTCTCGTAAACATCGTCTCAGCGGCGTCTAGATGCGATGTCGCCTTTCTCCCACACGTCGAAATACGATGTGTCGACGACCGATGATAAGACAGGTATATGGTCGTTTTCATTGCTTGGTGACACTTAGGTTTGTGAACCTGAGGGAAAACTCAAGCCCGAGATTTCGGGTTTTATAGGCAATTGCAGGAGTCTATTTATTTTGAGTTATATCATATGGGATCGATGCACCCAGCGATGACCAGACAGGTGACCAAATATCTCTCATCCAGATAGACTAGAGAGAACATGTCATATAATTTTAAGTAAATTAAAATCGGCAGATGTATTATAAGTTTGCTCGTTGCTAAGCGGCCTACAACAAATAATCGATTGCAAAATTATGTAGCTGAATTTTAAGCGAGCTGCTTTGTTTCAATTAAATGGTGCTACTATATATAGATATGATAAAATAAATTACATTAATATCCTTATGATCAATTGTATATTAAAAAAAAAGTAAAAAAATATTAATATTAAAATAAAATAAATATTAAAATAAAATTATATATATATATATATATATAACTGCCAGCACAAGTTAAGTAAGACTCTGTTGTATTATTTTCAACTTCGATGAGTTAAATGAAACTACATCTAACTTATCAGTGCTTAATAGCAGATTACCAGTATTCGTATAATCGTATAGTCTTTAGTACTAATAAGTTATCCTGACGTTGGAGACATTTTAATCTATAATATTTGAAAATCCCATATAGCCAATTTACTGAAGAGTCTAAACTCATAGCTATCTGTAACTTCACGAGCATTTTAGTCCCGGCAACACTTAAACGAATTTAAAAATTATGTTCCCAACCAGAAATGAAAACCCAACGAGACAACACTATGTCTCCCTGTCTCTCTCTCGCTATCTCACTATATATCGATTTATCAATTGGTAGCTCTGGCATGCCCACCCCGCGGTTCGTTAACCACAAACCGCCACGACATGCATACGGCGCCCATCTCCATTCAATAATGACAACTCATAGATACACACACATTCCCACCGAAACATTCACATTGTTGAGCTGACATAGGGATATTTCCAGTACCGCATCGTGTAGTGTTTTAAATGCGCTGGTCTGGTCAGAGTGACTAGCTCCACTAGTGAGCATCTTCGTCGAGCAGGCCTTAGCTCTTGCTAAATGCTCATTATGGACGATTTTACTACGATGCCGACGGATCCGAACATTCAACGTCGGGTCGTGACGATCGTGTACGCCACTGACATGATAACAGCCAGAGAGGTACCACGGCGATACAACAAGATGCACGGCGAAAGGTTGAATTACTTTAGCAATGCACATAGATACGCAGTGTTTATTACGAGGTGGTAGCATTTCGACGATTTATTTTGCTCCTTTTCTGCTCGTCTTTGTGAGAAAGACGAGAATATTTAAATGCATTCGTACAGTGTTAGTAGTAGTAGTTCTAGTCGTCATACATCGTAAAAGGTTGTATAGTGGGTGCAGATTACATCAACTGCCATTTGACCTGAGAGCGGCATAGGCTGTATGTATAGAAGGTTGAAAGGCAATTGACAAATGTAAACTATAAATAGGTTTAGGCAACATGTGAGCTTGGAGATGTTGAACAGTTTTTGGAATCATGACGAAGACCTAATTGTTTCATGTAACGGGCTGAATAATAATTATAGCATTGGTAAAACTAATATGATCGTTGTTGTGTGAGATGGCCTCACATTTACATTATATGGGACTTATTCAACAATATGATATCAGTACATGTAAAAGGGCTCAGTAAACCACAACTAGAATTTAGAAAAGCTTTAATTAAGAAAATTAAATATATATATATATTATGTTGTATCATCTTTTGTTCTAACATACAATAATTAGGGATTATTTGCGGGGTATTAGTTCGGGACCGGGGCCGAGGCCGACATTGTCCAGTGGAAGGCGATGGCATTGCCTCTCTGCCTCTGCGCTTGTCTCCGGTGGCCCCGGCGATATTGTACCATTCTCTCTGGTCGTTAAGAATAGACTAATGTAATAATCAGTATATGAGTTGGTACTGAACCTTTATTTTCGGTTCACTCTTTCCTCATTAATTTCACGACTCAGAGATTATGTTACAGGTGAACGTTAAATGTAGACTAAGTATAAGCGAGTGGTATGTCGCTGAAAGAACATGGAAAAACCGCTTTTACAGGACGATAGATCAAATGACAAGGAAGGTCACGCGACCCAGAGGAGATATTCACAATCATTCCCAATTAATCTTAACTAAGACATTCTTCCATTTTTGGACCAAATTAGGGTGACTTATTGAGTCGCTTGACTACCGCGATTGTTGCTTCGGTAGGGTAGCGTACTCACAAGCGTGAGGTCGCAGATTTGATTTTCAGTTGAGGCTCCTGATCTTATCATCAACCATGGTACACCAAATAAGCAGGTCAGGGAGTATGCGTGCTGATTAGCTTGAGTCGTTGCAAAAACAAATGGCAAACCTGACTCTTCGTACTGCCAATGTGAACATCGACACCACCGATCAGTGCTACTTAATTGGTAACATTAAGCGTTGAACTTAGCTGGATTAAGATAACGACAAGCTCTAGTTTGAAAGCAAGCGGTCGTAGACTCGCCAGTATTTAATAAGGGGCTAATTCTAAGCATATCAGTTCCTCATTACCTTCTAAAAGAATGAATGGACCTTACAGATACGCACAATAGACACAGACGTAGACAAGCGCAGGGCGCATTGGACGCGGTAATAATAAACATCAAGGGAGCCTACGAGACGCAGTGAGAATTCGCCGACACAGTGAATGAGAATTGGCAGTTTCCTCCATCTCGCCTTCAAACGATTCTTCCGCGGAGATCGCTATCTCCCAAGGGTGTTCTGCAGTTTCTGCCACTTTTCTTAATGATTTTTAGATCGACAATCGAAATCCATTTTTAATCGAAGGAGCGAACAGTCTCTATCTGCTTAAAATATTGAACTGTGCTCAGTGCTCTCTAGCGGATGAGAATGCTGTGTTATGTTCAGAAAACCAGTAGAAGATTGAGCTATTGCAGAAGACTGGCGAGCTGCAAGCAGGCATTTTACGTTGCTACTCATAAGTAAACACGACGAGATGCATGCACAATCGATTCCATATTAAAAAATTATTCTCGTTCGAAATATTTCACCGACAGTAGAATGGAAACGTAAAAGGTTTTCACGCATGAGTTGACTTCGAGTTCACTTTTCTTCATCAAAGCAGATTCAAAATGCTAATTTAGAAGAAAGTGAGATACTATAGAGGGGCGTCTAGTAAACGTAGCGCAAGCGTATGGAACACCAATCAATGTACGATGCTTCAAACGATACCGTATCGGGAAAATATGTTTTTAGTTTTACTGTACATAATACCGATCTTTTATGGAACTTTTCTAGATTTTCTTTTTTTTTACACTTTGAAAACATACTTTGATACCAAAATATACATTCACAGCAGAAATAGAAAGAAAGAAACTGCGACTAAGATCATTGGCAAAGTTACCTTCGAAACTGTCAACATCTGCTTAGTCTCATAACATAGGGTTGCTTAGCATGCTGCTGAAGGCGTCGTACCGTTTGACGCGCGGCGGTGAATGTTGTCGCTGTCATCGAATCAATGAAGTGTTGTCCCTTTTGCCTCATTGCTCTCGGCTCTCGTTGGAAGAATTTACAATTATTGAATAAAAGATTTATCGATCGATGTTCGAATGCAGCTCGGTTCTACCCATGTGTGACGTCCCTCTACTGCGACATCCGGCTGTGGCGTACGCACGTGACAAAGTCACTTGATCGGTTCCTCGGTCGGCTGGTCTCCGGCCCCATAACGCCGGTTTCACCTCTTTGAACAAAATTTCGTCGAGCGAAATGCGGACCACTCCAGGAGACTTTGTCGCTCACACATTGAATTCAATTGCCGTAGCTCTGTTAACTTCTGTTGATCCATTTTACCAATGGAGGGCTTAGAAAAACTTCTAGGAAAAACTTGCTATTCGAATTATTTATTGATATTAAGCTGGCTTAGCAACCACTCAGCATATTAGACTGGCTTGCATTTGCTGTTGTCATGTTATTTTAGATGAAATAAAAAATAGTATTTAATAACGTGTCGTCATCGTCGTCAGTCGGGTATACTGAAACGAGATCAAGTCAAATTCACCTTCGTTAAGCAACACAGCAATAATACTTCATGTGCAGACAGTACAACGGTATACGGAACTAGTGTTTTGATTGGGAGTGAATTATATTTGCACACAATGTGTCGTGCCACCCAGACCTCCTCTCTCTTGGACCTCGGTCCGCTTCTCGTCCGTAAATGACTACTGTGGCCAGTATGGAGAGAAGGGAAGCAGCCGAGAGTCAGCTAACCACGTCATGTTCGTACGTGGTGAAGATGATGTGCGGTGCTCGTGGCTGGGGGCCAGGTGCAGGCCCCTCTGCCGCGTGAGAGCGGCCGTCACTTATCACTGCGTTTGGCCACATCTCACCGCCGCCATAACTGAAAGAATCCGCCCCAAGCGAGACCGGCAAGAGCGGTGGTGTTGTTGAACATCGTTAATAGTTCCAGAATGGGGGCGGTCGCGGTGTTGTCATGTATTAGCATGCCAAGAAAGCACTCGTTTTTACAAAAAATAGTATGTCGTGTCACGCAATGTGACTGTTTTAAGGGTGCTCCTGTTTAGTTACAGCAATTGTACATGCGTTCATAGCAGTCACTTACAAATTGTGTAAACATTTGTTCATTTTAACAATACCGGATAAAACAATAGCGTTTCGTTCGATTCGATATTGAATTTAAGTTATATACGTTTTACAAACGTCTATTGAACACGAGTTGTTTTCCAATGAAATATCGAAATAGAAGGTTAGATACGAGACTCCGACTGAGTATCTTATGCCTTGGAAAACTTGGCTTAGAAAATGGGTTGCTTATACACAAATAGTAAAATTGAAATGAGTTCTGTGATATCGCCTTCCTCTTGGCCCCTAATGGAGTTCGCAATTGGTTATGCACATTTAGGAACGGATATAATCATATCCCTTCTCCTGCACCTGTTTCAGAGTTAGCACTTCGGGACCGTGCCGAACTTCCGTACAAATTCGGATCGTCTGCGTAAAGTTTATGACTAATCGATCTGATTGGTACTATATCGTTGATGTTTTGAATGAATGCGTCCAAACAACTACTCTGAGAGACAAGCGTCATCACTGCTCAAGCTGCTATTTACACGCCCGCAAAAGAAACGATCCTGGAAGTAGTGTGATCTCCAAGGGAAAACTCGCATTAACTTCGAGGCCAATATTTAAAGCAAGCTAAACCAAGCAGTTAAATAATGAGAACATTTCACCCATTGGTCCCCTGTCCTGGGTCATATGGTAGTGTAATATTATATTAAGTGTACATTACCACTGCTAGCTGTTATCTGGGAGGCATAGGATCTGCATTGGCAGGTCCATTTTGCCGAGACAGTCCCCGACCAAAGGTCTAGTCCCTCCGCAAGTTGGTCCCAGTGGTGTCAGCAGCTGAACCACCTAGGCTATAAAAAAAATGGCTGAGTAGAGGTAGTGAAATCTCCGTTTTCGTGAAGCCGTTCTGTTCGTCATTTAATGGTCCACCTAATGTTGAAAAGCTAAACGAGCTAAGAGCCTCAAGTAATTTTTCAAATGAAATGAGTTTCTATCAACGACTGATTACCATGCCTAAATGATCTAAATCTTAGCTTGCTCATGTTTTGTGGATAGGTGCCACGACAGTCCTGTTAAAGTATTCTGGTATAACGACACCTCTATAGAACGTAAAGTATCTAAGACAGTGAGTGAGATTCATAGGCTCGACATTTTTCTCAAATAGGAGTGGATTTAGATCTGATGTCAGCTGCCTTCCATGGACAGTTCTCGGATATTGCTAAACAATTTCGTTTCGGTTATTATTAGAAAGGAAACCCATTTGCATTCATAGGACTAATGATTCGTTGACCTGCTTCGTTACTTTGCTAGCTTGCAGTAGTCGGCAGAGGTCAAGTCGCTAAAGGTGTGCGTCATAAAACTACAATTTCACCCACCGTGTGCCTGCTGGTGTCGTCTGTAATTCGAGTTCATTTTTCGGGTTCGGATACGTTACCATGACAGCTTCTTGTTTGTTTAGTTTTTTTACATAATCCTTCTACTCACATCAATGCACCGCTGTGCGTGGATCATGCTAACGCTTACTTATGATACAACGATACGACATAATGATCCATTCATCTTTAAGCAGATTCACCACGCCAGCCATAGTGCTGTAGTCCAACTAAGCCGCTTGTGATTCACGTTCATTTCTCGAGAGGAGAGCGAAAATGTGAAAGAAGAAGTCTTGTATTTTTAATCTCAATCATCTAATGCGTGTCGCTCGAAAGCACCGATGCTTCAATCATAAGGGCAAGGCGAATTTCTACGTAATTGGCTCTTTTATGTTGTAACACTCGATTGCGTTGATGTTGGTGCACTTATACGAAAATCTTCTCGGTGAAGACGATCCGAAAGCTGAAGTGAATAGTCGCAACGAGCATTACTGCTATTTGCCCCCTTGGTCTGTGGGCGGATACAGATGGCCACTGTGCACTACGAATCACATCTTGTAACATTTGTACATCGAAGAGATCGTTCAGCCCAACACCGAAACGATCCACTGAATTATTAACAAGCTCTGCACTTAATGCAAAGATAATGAAAGTATAGACTGCTAAAGATGATCTGGCAGCATACCGACATATTAATACGCTTAACCTGAATTATACTACTTGATTGGTTGCGTGGCTAAAGATTACAATCGCAGCTCTAGATCGTCGTTTGCAGCCTGTAAACGTAGTTCGCTATATATATATATATATATATATATATATATATATATATAATACTTTGATTAAAAATGTCCCTAAATGAAGCAAAATCCCTGTACGGGACACTGTTAAGGGTTACATACAGGACAATGGCTAGTCGAAACACGAAATAAAGAGAACATCTTCCTACAAACACAGCAAGTCACTAAAAAAGCAAAACGAAAAGTACAAAAGTGATCTCATTTTAGAAAGATCATAAATTCGTAGATGTCATTTTCACCTCTTTCTTACACTGGTCAGCCACTCTCTGGTAACCTCTCTTAAGAGCTGAGGCCTGTCAGATAGGGGAACAGCTAAGGGTCAGCTCGAAAAAACAGGTCCCCATCGTTATCCAGCCACGCTTGTCAGCTGCATATTAGATGTATTGTAGATATATGGGTTCGTAAATATATATGGGAAACTTTATATTTTGTTTATACGAATTTATTTTAAATTCACACTTAGTAATGGAAATCTTCGAAGTAGTAACGTCGCACTTGATTCGGGAGGTCTGTAACCGCAATCAGTGCATCGTTGACACCTTATCTGTGCTTCAGGTTACTTTGGGGATAACGTTATATTAACATGATTATCTATTATTATTATTATCACGCGACTACGACAGGACCAACGCCGGGGAGGGTGCGAATAATTTAGAACAACAGCCAATGAATCCGACATTATCGGATCTAAAACTGAATATATTGATTGAAAATACTTAGTAAACTACACTAAATTACTAGCAAGATAGTTTATGAAAAAAACCTCAGCCTACCATTTTCAGCAGAGTCGATTCAGTACTACGTTAAATGCAGTAAATAATGAATTTTCCAAAGAACGAGTCAAGGACGACTGCGATTCGATATCAACGAATAGTGAAATAGATGATGTTAAAATCAGTCTAGTGACAACAACTTGGTTGCGAAAATATGTTTAATTCCACTCACCTTATTTGGCGCAGAGCTTTAAGCTGTGCTATTCGTAGCTTAAAGTGCTTCACTCGTTGTGACCACAACCCATTCAGGCGAGAAAATATCTCTCAATGGTAGAGACACTCGAGTTTCAAATGTTACCACGAAGTGAAGTGTGCAATATAGCACGTTCGTGATCCACTATTTGCTTTCGCTGGTCGATTGAACACAGTGGCGGTTTGATGATTAGTTGGTCGGACGAAATGGAGATATTTCATCTCGAAGTGGCCCTTGATTTAATTACAGTCTACAAATGAGTGACAGATTGTATAAGATAGATTTTGATTGTGTGAACACAATCAACATATCGAGCAGTAGTGAAGGCTCCCAATCGACTCCGTTAGCAACAAAATACTTTGAAAAGTAATTAGGTTTGGTTTCATATAATGATGTAAGCAAAAAAAAATCGGATAATAAAAATCCCAGTCACAAGAAACCTAGTGACGCGCCAACGTGAGCTGCTTTAAATTCGGTTCAGTGGCCTCTCTCAGTGTCATTATTATTAACCCAAGACTCCCCTATGATGCCATCTAACTACACAGATAAGCCTAATATATATATATATACATATATATATATATATATATATATAATCAATAGTCGAGATACGACCGAAAAGTTTCACTTCTACAAACTGCAGGTCAGCTATAAGAGGTAGAGGGAGCGAGTGTATAAGGGGTCGTTGTACCAAAGAAAAACACGCTTGCGAAAACGGTCACGCAATGCGTGTCTAGTCTCTCTGATACTTAGTATTAAGGATTCAATTCACCCCAAGTGAACATTTTCTACAGCCCCCCCCCCCCCGCGCTTTTCGAACATCTTTTTTCAGCAGGCAGCATATGCAAATCATTTCGTATACACATCTTATATTGATGAACCCTGCACAGGGTTGGGATGTTCAATGCTCGATCTGTCTAACCAGAACCTGCACTGTTCTACTGCGGTTTCCACAATCGACGATCGCAATATCTGTGGGTAACCCCCCCAGCCCTTCACAAAGACCCGACTGACTCGCTGGTCACGTCCGATACAAACGTAGCTTAGCAACGAACTATTTTTAAACTTTTGATCTGTATTCTGATACATGTAGATATCTATGACACCTAGGTGGTAGGTATATCAGTGAGCCAACAAATACTGTCAGTGAAAACAGTGTCACATTCATTTTATCAAGAGGACTAATATGTTATGAAACATCAGAGAGGGAGAACATCATGTTATATTATGAAACATCAGAGAGGGAGAACATTCCCGTATATTCCATAGTTTTTATAAACTAAGCAATATCATATAGATTTTGCACTAATTACCATTGGTGTCTGTAATATTCGAGTATGTATTTGAATGGCTGCAATATTTAGTCGAGCATATTATGTTTACTCTTTCGTTGTTATATGAAAGGACAAGGGTAGGCGATTTCACTTTCAGCAATTTCATGTTATTTATGGAATTATCGTTGACATGTCGAATTATTGCAGACGCAGTGCGGCGGTTACTGTTTCATTAGCCTTATGGTATACACTATATTTCATATCCGTATAATATTGGGTGCGCCTTAGCTGTTCTTTGCCGAGGACATCGCAGTCATTACCTCCGGATCAAGGAAGCTCCCTTCCCCATGAAACAGGTTCATCATGGGTATGTTTAAGCGATCGATAGACGCTAGCAGCTCTTTTCATATGAAAGTTGTGTGAGTGCGCAAAACATTCGAAAACATTATTGAAAAAATGACCTTGTTAAAACTCTTGTGTAGGCAGAAGATGAACGCCCGGTGACTAAACAGAGCGAGAAGTGTTTTCTTTCAAAGATGACTTAAACAGGACACAGGGCACATTTGACCGAGAGACTAAGTAGGGGCTGTACTTCAAGAAAACGGCATTCATGCATTTTTTTTTGAAGGGAGGAAATTTTCTTCAAAGGCACGAACACCACCAGAGACACCTTCCAATCGCCATGAAAGTTGGCCGACCAAGTGCAGGGGGTTGACGTGGATGACAGAATGCCTCTACCTGCTAAAACCATCCTCTACTGAGAGCCTATCGCTTCCGTAGAGTCGGCACGCTTGGCATTACTTCGATTTCTAGGGAAGGCGAACCGTAGTGGGCCATAAACTCAGCTACCGATGCCAGCAGTCCGTTTTTCTCCCCCGACGCTGCCCCCACCCTAGGCATAAGGCGCGCCAGGTTCAGGCATACCCACTGTGCCTTAGCTATGGCGTACCTCATGTGTGCTACGCCGCTCAACCTTTGGTCAAGAATGACTCCGAGGTATTTTGCCTCCCGCCTGATGTCTCTCGGGTGACCATCGAGCAAGAGGCTGATCCCTCGCGTCCTCTCGACTTTCACGCTCTTATTTTTTTTGAGAGGAGGAAATTTTCTTCAAACGCACGGACACCACCAGAGACATTCCAATCTCCATGAACGTGAGCCAATGCAGTGCAGGGGGGTTGACGTGGATGACAAAACGCCTCTGCCTACTAAAACCATCCTCGACTTTCATGCTGGTTAAAGGTAACTGCTCGGCGAGCTGATATGATGTTTCAAATGATTTGTAAAGATCACAAAGTTTCAGCTGGCGACCAAACCCGCCCAGTCCATATATACAGCGCGACAAGCGGTACATTTCAGTACGATTCAAAACCCGAGGTCAAACAACGAAAGGGCTTGAAAGACGACTGCTACGAATGGAGAGATTTGGTCTGTTGTATATTCTACTCCATGTTGTTCTTTGGACTCTCATTGATTCCCACGAAACCTACCGGTTCGCCAGCTGAGCGTACAACTTAATAAACACAAATTTATACTGTATTGTGCCCAAGCCAGGGGTACTCATATCCAGGACTGTAAGACACTGCTTCGATACGTTGTCGTAGCGATTACAGAGGGATACCACGAAATTCTGGCAACAACTACCGGTCTGCTATTAGAGTGTAAGGGCTTTGATTATCAGCCAGGGCTTTTATTATTATAGTGATGGATTTATTGTTACGTGCTCTCAACGATAGGAAGAAAGAAAAACAACCAGATGCGCACTTTGTCGAAATAGGGTTTCCATCATGCGGTGAAACCTCTGATGAAACGGAACGATACTATTTGTTGATGGTCAACTGGTTTAGGGTCAAAAAGAGAATCGTAATATACTATCAGTTTCAGTGCGAGACAAACCCCACTAGATTTTTATAGACTTTGGAGCAATCTCTTGGGCGCTCTGCAAGAACAAGTTTGACTTAATTCCGGCTTTATGAATAGGAGACCCAGTAAAAAATGGCATCACGAATCATGCTGTTTAGTATGGATGTAGCACATTATATTTATATAGCACAAAATATCCCAGACGCAGAATATTTCGTTTCCGAATAGGTTATGATTTGATTGCGTTTTGTTGCGCAATCGAGAAAATCAAGCTTCGTATAAACGTAGCATCATACAAGAAATATATATATATTTATATATATATATATATATATATATATATATATATATATATATACATATATAATCTCCATCAGCATGCATTATACACAATAATTACTCTTTATATGTTTGTCGTCAGCATAGATCGTTCTCGTTGTTGTTGTTGCCGATGCTGTTCTTGTTACCTTTTGTCTGATTCCTTGTAGCTGTCAGGGAGTCAACGTTTGATATATGCATGCATGCTCGGGATAACGTACGCATCTATCAGCAGGAGCACGCTCACCCAGAACACGTATGGGCATCATACGTTTCTGTATTGCACCAGCAACAGCAGCAGCAACAGCAGCGGCGGTGGTGGTGTTAGTGACGAGATGAGTTGGGATGTACGAGATGCCGTTGCTTCTGCTGCTGCTGCGGCGGCGGCTACGTGACACCATCTACAGCCAGCGCGATCAGCCACCGCACATTGATCAGCATTGAAGCAGTTCGTCTATTGACAAAACGTCGTCGATAAATGTTCGTTTCTTACGACGACCGAATCTATACAACTACTTTATTCTACAGCTACGAGCTACGAGCCAGCAAGTGCACCACCACCACCGCCACCACCATTGATGCATCAAGTGCCATAATAACAACAACAGTAACAACAACAAGGGCAACGACGACGACGACAACAACAGAGACTACTGAATACGCTAAATCATAATAGCAAATAGTGTATTTACAATCATCTTGCTCCCGTATTCATTGTGAAATAGTATTAGAGCCAGGTTCTGGCTGACTGCTTGAGATGGGTCGTGTACCAATTGTGAGGCACATTGTCAGCGTCTTTGAGTGGCTATCATCGATACGAAAACGAAAAAAGAAAATAAAACGGTAGGCCAATTTATTATTATTATTATTATATGAATGTATAGGGGACGCGTGGCCCTAAATATATGTCTACCCTAAATGTCGATGATGATTATCTATCGATACTTACACATACAAGCGGGTGATAATTGAATGAGCAAGTGCATTTAGTGTGAGAATGAATAATATTGGCAACACTGAATAGTAAGCGGTTCTCGTTGTTGTGGGAGGTGAATTCATCTCCCATAGAGGGACAGGGGACATTCGTACAGATCGACAAAGCTCGTATTTATCCGTCTCTGTGATTATGAGCGAGGGTGATCATCTCGTTCACGATGATAGCTAACTGAGCAGAGGTCGATGAAAGAGATAATGTATTATTATTATTATAGATATATGTGTGGGTCTAGGGATGAGATATAGAACGATGTTCTCTAATTATTATTAGACAGCACATTCACTACTCGACGAAATCTGTTCATTGGCCCTGTCGGTTTGAAGTGCTGACTGTAGTGTGGCCCATTCGCGTTTACGCCATTTTCTGTATATATATATATATATATATATATTGTGCATATAAGGTTGATACGTAACGTGTGCACAAGCGTACGATACAGCCTAGTATGATTCGTCGTATCCAACGATTCGCTGCCGCACTTTATCAGTTATACCTAATTAGGCTAATTTGAAATTCGGAAAATTTTGTACGTACACACATCAACGCGATAGCCTCGGTGACCTCTATGCTCCTAGACCTTGACGCGATTGACAAATCAGTTCAAAGTTACTGCATGTATACAGTATATATATATATATATATAACATTGGTACAGTATAAGTGTAAATAGGAGTTCATAAAGAAAATCATCATCCGTGGTGTAATTCCACACCATTTCGTTTTCTGACTTTAAAATCCTTGAGCAGCAATTAACTCTTGCATGTGACGCACTGGCGTCCAGTTTGAATGTTCTACACACGTAAAATGCGATACTACACAAAGTTGATCACCTGCAACTTTCATGTTTGTCATCACATTACACCGATAGGGAGAAACCTGTTTACCTCAAACAGTTATACAAACCAAGCTGAGCACATTCAGATGTTCGAAAGTCTAATGAAGTACTTTGTTTTGAACATTTGAGCCAATGCATAACATCGTTTAGTGGTAACATATATATATATATATATATATGTATATATAATCATAGTAGTAGATGTAGTGGTCGTGCCAGTAACCACCAGCGATACGTTCCGGTGTCGGCGGCGGCGAGTGCCGGCATACAACTGAACACTGTTAGCCGCTTGGTTATCTCGTCTGCCTGATCGTCTATATTTGCTTGGCGCCGTCCGTCATCAAGGTCGCCTTCACCCTATTCCCCCCCCCCTTCTCCTCCTCAGAAGCGAAGTAGTATCAGCAGCAGCAGCAACAGCGTGTCGATGCATTTTGACGTTGTTGTTGTGTCCATTGTAGAGCTGCACCAAATCGTCTAGCCGAGCCGAGCCTCTCCTCATCCGCTGTCGCCTCCATTCATACTTAGTACTACGAGAACGTGGTCTGACGAACCTGTGTCTACGATCGCGTTCAGTTCTTGCTGCGGTGATGGCTTCGGTTCAGTGCTCTGGTGCTCGAAACGAACATCGCCTCTCCAGGGAGCAAACCACTTAGTGGACAATTGCCGCTTTTCCCAATCGAGTGGAGCTTACAACGTTATGCTATCGCGGCGACTAATACAATACCTCCCATTAGCTGCGTATGTAGAGTGGTAATTGCAATGTGCTTGAAGTGCTCGTAAGGGCTGGACAAACATGTCCATCTGTGCGTACAAATAAGAGTAATGATGTAATGTAGCTATAACAGAATAGCTACCATAATAAGCGGATAATTGATAACGCTGGGGACAAGTGCGAGATGGGGAGAATAACTACCTGAGGTGAATGTTCCACGGATTGATGAACCTTCAACGGGCATTTAACCGAGAGTCGGATGTCATCTCGTGCGTGTGTGATGACTGTAACGGAATTATTTGTTAAGTAATGTGATGTGATTAGCAAACATTTCGACGCTGAACTCTAGTTTAAATATGATCGTCCCGTGGATTTGTGCCATTCGTACAATTGATGTACGCAGGTTGGTATTGTATTCGTACGCGATTTGAAGATATCAAACATAGGCAAACATAACCAAAGCAGGGACATGTAGACCCTGGACAAGAACTTGAACAAAAAGGCTCTCATCTTGGTGAACGTTTCACTTCTGGGAAATACCTCTCTTGAAAAAAATCGATCCCAAGTCGTACGTGGTGAACTGATACTGGCAGTGCGAATCGGACAACGTGCGAAAGACGTATTAAGCTTTTTCCTTAATGGAAAGCGATCCAGACGGCCATGGGGACTGTCGATGTATAGATTTGTATGCGTTAGATTCCGTATGTGCCAAATTATCATTTGGCTATTTCTGCATATGATAGCATTCGATGTTTGTATGTCTGTTCGTTTCTCTAAGTCGTATTAAAAAAGGTCGTTTTCCGATCAACAAAATATCATTCATATGGTTAACATGTAGATACTGCAGGGTAGTCTCACAGATCATCCTTGGTGGAAGCTCCCAAGATACTTCGCTGAAAACGACCCCAACACTAATAGTCGTTATCATCGAACTGAGCAATACTTCAGTAATGCCCTGACGTGCTGTCGAACGTCAGTAGTTCAGCGTGCGTGTTTGAGTGCTAGAAAAACAGCTAAATTAAACCTGGAAAGAAATAACGATCGTGTAACTTGAAGTAAGATGCCCAAATGATCGAATAATTAAATAGTGATAACTATATTGATAAATCTGCAAGTACAGGATTGTATCGATTGCCATCTGTCGTATGGTAGTCGGCTAAAGACCTCAGGTTCCAGATGCTTACTAGAGTTGGCCTTAGTATGGCCCAGATTAAATACTAAACATCAATGTGGAACTCGGCTTTATATAACGGCTGTATACGTGGATCCAAATTTGTCTTTAAGCCTCTGATTATCTAATTGGCGTAGCGAAAGTCGATTAAGTTGTCTTCTTTGGGTGCACGATATACTTTATTCTTACGGAAGCCTCCGTTAAGCAGTAAGAAAAAAAATCGGCCGCTTCTCCATTTGTCACCTTCTGGGTCAAAACTAATAGTAAGGAATAGGACTGAGGGTACAAATAATATTGAAGGACATTATTAAACATCATTACACCATCAATAAAAAAGCCCAAGAGCTTTAAGGTCGCAGGGGAGTATACGTCGTATTTAAGGCTAAGCACGAACATATGAAATAAACTTAAATTAAGTTAGTACCAAATATTGGCTAAATCGTCACTGGTGGTTCTTGCGACCTGACATCCCGAACTATAAAATTAAATATGTCCACTGACATTACAATTTTACAAAAATCAGACTATATCGGATTTAACCAGGAAATTGTCCATAATAGTGTTTAGTTCAGTTTGTAACTGGATGCCCTGACTGATCTGACATCGACTGAAGCCACTGGACGTACAGTGTAAAATGAGCTTAATGCATTGACGGTGTGCCAAAGTGATGGGCTCTGAGTTCGTCAAGAAAATCTAGTCTGATAATTATAGAAAATGGAATGTTCGTTGAGTATAAAGTTTGTGTTATCTTTTGTAGTTGATATTTTCCATCGCCGTCACCCCTTATCTGTCTCAATCGCCTTGTTCCTCACCATAGCTATATAGCACTTATCTAATCTGTTTTTCAATACACCATATGCCATTGTGTATATAATCAGCTAATATCGTTATGCCATCTGATGATCGTGTTCCGTAATGGATGCAAAAACATAGCAGTAAAAGTAGCTCTGATTGTAGCCTCTCGCTATGAGAGTATAACCAAAGTATATTTTTAATCAACAACGTAATGGGTGCACACACTTACGATATGTGTGCACCTTTTTGCCGGTACAATAGATTTCTAAGAACTACCCCACCGCAGATCGTGGTACCAAGCACATGGCGTTACATTTTTCTGTTTATTAATATCGAATATTAGACGCGTCAGGTCAATATTGCGTCAACGTTGCAAATTCTCACCTGTTAAATTAGCACGGCTGATCAGTTGCGCATGTGCGAAAAATATTTCAATTTTATCTGACCCGAAGGTCAAGGCGTCCAAGTTGTCCATGTGTAACGTGCACATTTAAAACTCTATTTCTGATCGCCCTGAGCTGATGATATGGCCGTTGTTCGATTCGGGAGCTACAGAAGATTCAATTATGGAGAAAGTCAATTAGAAAATCGATTGAGGGAGTGTCCTCTTACTTAAAGCTGAAAATACTACAGGGATGCCTGTGGGGCAGGGAGGATCTCGCGCAAATGAGAACATGAATATTCCAAATAATCCGTATTAACAATTAGAAAGTAGTACATGAAAGTCAATTAACCTGTCCCCCGCGTTTCTAAGTAATTGGCATTCCTTTCCCATACGAATAATACACGCATGCTGCAACGACCGGCCTCGTTGATTTAGTTAATTAGTGTCATTTCGAAATTCTCCCTCCATTTCAGAATGCCAACAATCATTCCGGCAGATAGCGTTTCATCGTTGTCAAGTCGAAGTCTCGGCGATCCGTTTGTCGAGATCGCCTGGCTCTCAACGGTCACCCTGGAGCAGTACGAACGTCTCATCGAACGAGATGATTCGTTTGCATACGCAGTCCTTCGATGGCTCGCTGGATGGTTCTACAAAAATGAACGCGCCTCCACCGAAGAAGAAAGTAGTATGTTGAACTCTCTTACGTTCACCTAGCTAATACGTTGCACTGGGGAAAGTTGCGGGGCGGAAGAAAATTCGCCTAAAACAAATAAATACGTTCTATTGTATTACATTAACATATATATATATATATATGTTTAAGTGGGGCGTGAGTTTAGTGGGTAGGTCTGCCACTCCACCAGGCAGGAGTCCCACAGTACCATGGCAAATACCTTAGCTGTGAGGCCTAATCTGCATGAGCATTCTCCGTCATAAAAAAAAAAAAAAATATATATATATATATATATATAGCCTTTACGGTGTATTCCAAAAATTCGAAAATGCACCGGGAGCTAACGGAGCGAGCAAGACATTGGAAGAACTCGACAGAGGATTCGAAACAGATTAATAAGAATTGTATTTGATAATGCGGCCTAAGAAACAAAATTTCTCGTTTTAATTAGGCATTTATTAGATAGATAGATATATGGGTTTCATGTTAGCGATCGGAACCACATACATCCACATTGGCTGAATTCTTGTGGCATTTCCAATGAAGTAGCTTCCCTGAATGTATACGTTCATAATTCGCCTCGCGCGGTGAGACTCCATCAGAATTTCCAGTTCTTAGACGTTTTCTTGACAGCGTGTCATCCATGCGAGCCCACGGTGCTTGAATGAGTTAGCTTGGCAGTGCGCCTATAAGTGACATTGAACGTCCCTATCATACGTCGAGATAAAAAATGGATCATTTGATTGATACGTTGACGGCTTTATGGTGGCATCGCTGAGGTCTACATTGGCAGGCAATTTATTGGTTTGCGTCCTAACATCTGGATGCCCGATATCGGATCCTTTTATTCCTGAGACAATACAAGTGATTATGCAGAACTTTGCATGACTTGCGCTCTGGGAGGCCAAACTCGAAGTTGTGTGCATTGTAATAAAGAATCAAATCATCTTTAGGGCGAGACGCACACAGGGAAGAGGACACGACATTAGTCAAGCAGTATTTTAATAGATTTCAGTTTTGTTGTTTAACAAATCTTCTCTGCATGTTGATTTCTGACACAGTGGGAACGCTGTCACGTCTGGGTGGCTAGGTCGCTACCTGGGATGCCGATAAGGTCGACGTTCAAATCCTGTAGTGGGCGACGTAGTCTTTGTAGACTACAGACTTGACAAATCTGTCTGTGCTTACTCAGGGATGGTTCAATTTCAATTGATTCAATTCAATTGATCGCGGGGCAAATTATTCCCGTTGTAGAAATTTTATCTTCGATTGCTCCTCCTCACACGAACGGTTCAGGTAACAGAGTGCCACTTTAACAGACCAGGGAACGATTTTACTTTAGGCCATTTGTATGAATCCTATAGATATGGTTTGGAACGATTTATCGAAGTGCCCCATTAAATTTGTTATGCTTAATATTCTTCACCTTTTTTTTAAAGCGCACATCAGCAGATACACTACACTATATAGTATTGGATCTCAGCATTGACCAGCTATTCTGTAATACTATTCGAGCCCTGCCGTGTGACATATAAGAGAGCTTAAGCATTGTAAAATTGCAGTTCCTTCAATAAACCAATGAACCTTTGCCTTTACAGATACCAGTGACAATTTGTACTTTAAACGTATTCCCTCGCCCCTGTTCCAGATATGCGGGATATATCCGTAGAGAACTTTATGACAAAGCTTGAAACAGGCGTGATTCTATGTCGTATGGCTCAACTACTGGTGGGCCAAGCGCGGAACCTTGGTCGACCGATACTCAACAAGGTAAGTTTGAAGGACACAGCTCAATCGATTTCGATTATTCTTCGCGAGGAATGGTTGTGCTCGCAACAGAAAAACACGAGCAACATCAGACAAGAACCGATTATGTAACGTTACTTGAAGTGACATCACATTATCTACACGTGATTCAGAGTAACAGAAATGCCTACTCGTCTCGCGCTAGTGGAGACACGTATGACTTAATCGATTAGCTGAGATTTTATTAACCGCCAGCTTGGTCGGTAACTAAACACAGAAGCCGTGTTCTTCATCCGAGCAAAGTATTAATTTCAAAGGTTAACAATATTGTATTTATTAGATGTAAATGTTACTATTAACATAATTAGTAGTATGAGGCTGAAGAGCCGTTATTGTGACTATGAGTTCCGTTAGTTTGTCTCATCGAAGTTGTCTGATCCGAATCATTCTAACTAAATTTGATAATCATCGTCCTCCTGGCACTTGAACAAGTGCGTTCCTGCATTCGAGTTCAAGCCATGGATGCACGCGTCGCCTAGAAGTTTCTATGCGCGGGACAACGTTGAAAACTTCACGAGGTGGTGCCGAAAATTTGGAGTTCATGAGAGTGTTCTATTTGAATCCGACGGCCTGGGTATGTGTAGATTGTCTTGACATGGATGATTCTTTGGCAAAGTGTTGTCTTTTGAACCCGTTAGGATTTTACCATTCCGATAGTCTACTCAAGGGTCTATGCTCAAATATAGTATAATAGGTGTATTATTAGTATTTTTATTTAAGGAGTAGTTGTTGACCGACCATTTGACTTCAACGCTGATATTACTGCTATAGACCGACGGCTGGCGGTCAGAAAACATTCGATGCTGGAAAATATAAGCTCAATATGTAAATTTGGAAGCCTTAAATAATCGTCAATAGAAATTTGTATTTCATTATATATTATCGCACTTTCTATGGCTCTTGAAAGCTATCGGCATAGCCATTCTAGGTGTTGCTAGTAGATATTAGACGTATAATGATCAATGTTTCGAATGCAATCACAGCTCGTCTTTATGATCCTGCTCATGTGGATGCTGATTGCGCTTCCCTCTAATTATTAACTGAACTTTCCAATTTAATTAGTGATGCACCAAGCGCCGCGTTACGTTCTTCTCGTACTTCTTGAGTTGTGCCGCTTATGCGCCCAGCTTGGCGTTGATCCACCATCTGTCGAAGCGCAAAGACGCAACGAGAAAGCTCGTATTCAAGAAGAGCTCGAAAGGACTAGACGCTTAGAGCAGGAAGAAAAGGAACGTATAGAAAAAGAAGAAATTGAACGCATCAAAAGACAACAGGTAACTCCACATCTCATGTTATAATGTAACAGATACTTAAGAAAGTTCTCCAGTAAGTGACTCTCAGCTTATGGTTCTATGGCAGGATTCGGTACTGCTTCAAGGACAAGTTAGGTCAATGGCTCGGTGAGAGCAATCGAAGGTTTTTTGACGAGGGAAAGCGAATGCTGTTAGGTTTATTCAAGGAATATTTTCAAAAGGACATTCTGCGACATTGGCTGCGTTGTTTTCAAAATTGAACTAAATGCAGATTCGCACATCTGTTGAAACCTTATGGACTAGTCTAAAGTAAATTGACTAATATAACTGACTCATGGAAGTACTTCATGAGGCGGACCCCGTTAAATGCAAATGTGCAACGGTGGGGATCGAACCCGTGTATCCAGGTGCACGGGTTCGATCGAGGCACTAGTCTAGACGCGAATTTCGAAAGCTGTAGCCTGAACGTTAAATGTTGGCTGTAGATTAGCGGGGAAATTTATTTTAGACACAAATTTCGAACAATCGATCGTAAGAAAGAAATTTCAAACGTCAATATCCCTTGAAAACCAACGATCTTTGATCAAATTAGGTTCTCTGCAGGACCACAACGCTGGCCTAACTCACTCAAATTTGGTGAGTTTGTTAGACTGAGCGAAGTCTGTGAGAATGGTGTGCCTGCTTAAGGCAGGATAGACGACCTAAAATAATTGTTTTTCGAGCTGACCCTCAGCTGTTCTTCTATCGGACAGGCCTCAGCTCTTAACCTTTAGGTATTACTATGAGGACCTGTCAGGGCCACCTTTGTTTATTCTCTTCCTTCCTCGTACCTGGCGAGAACATTTAGATAAAGAAAGATGATAAAGAACTCCAAAGGTTCTACGCGTCTGACAGGATTTGAACCCGCGTCCCTCCGGTCTAGGAGAGACGACCTAAACTTTTTCGGGCTAACTCGCAGCCAACATTTGACGTCCACGGTACCGCCGAAGAGACGACCTGCCGAAGTGCAATTGGAGGTGATCGAAGCGATGATCAAAATCAACAACCATCAATTCGACAAATTTCGAGTTTGTTTCTAGTGTTCGAGGCAGTGGTCCCTGCGCTCGCTACTTACGAAATACACAGAGCTATCGTAGTCCATGATTCAGCGCGCCAAATGGCTGCCACTCGAATTACGGCCGGAACAGAGTGATTTCCGTGTTTCGTGTCCTGAGCACAACTTACTCTACTTGTTCTAAGACGGAAGCGAATGCTGGAACGTACATCTCCCGATTGATGAGACATGGGTCAAATTGTACATGCAGCCCAACAGGAACCTTTTCAATGTTTGCAGCCAGGTTAAACGCCTGAACCGAAGGCGTATGAGCAGATTTCCGGCGACAAAATTATGCTGATTATGACTATGGATTTTGACGGAGTCGAAGTTCATGACCTCCGTCACCGAAGAGGTGTATAAACTGTTTTTGGCAAAGAATCTGGATACGTGGCTTGCCGTAAACAAGTGCAGATATGCGTGGCTTCTCCACCATAATGCTTGATCCCAAAAAGTGACGGTTCTTGAGGAGTTTTTAGTCGAGAGAGGAATACCAAGTTGTGGAGGTCAACAGGCATATTCTCTTTGTATTTTTTTTTTGAGCTGACCCCTCAGCTGTTCGCCTATCTAACATGTCTCAGCTCTTAACCTTTAGGTATTACTATGAGGACCTGTCGGGGCCACCTTTGCTTATTCTCTGCCTTACTCGTACCTGACAAGAATCTTCAGATAAAGAAAGATGATAAAGAACTCCAAAGATTCTCCGCGTCTGACAGGATTTGAACCCAACACACACGTGTCCCTCCGGTCTAGTAGTCTAAGACGCTCACCACTAGACCATCCAGGGGACGTTCTCTTTGTATTAGCCCGCTAGACCTCTATTCTGACAAATTGAGTATGACACTGGGGGCTACCAATTACCAAAATGAGAACGAGTTGGTAAAATAAACAGATGGTGTAAGTCACCTTGGTGTGGTATAAATTCCCAGGGATCATGCTTAGAATGCACAAAGTCATTCGCTAATATGAATACATAACTTCTTTGTTAAAAAAAATCCCTGTCTGTAGACTTACTTAGGTTTCCCTCTAGCACGCCTCGCTTACATATATCTCGATAATATTGCTCAAAATGGTTTGATCAGATAGTGTACAATACAATTCACCGGAATTAATAGCCAGCTAGATTTCAAGTGGTTCGTATCCTCTAAAATAATAACCTGATGAGAGTAGAGCGGTTGCGACCCAGGCCCCGCGACCCATATACACACTACCTAAATGAACACACTTAGGTTAATTTGTTGGATGGATTCGTTGGGTAGACGATTCCAAAGCAGGCGCAAAGCGGGCGTAATGTTTGAGAGTATGAGACTCCAAAGCAGAGTTACGCCTCTCCAATGCTGCCGCTCCCATTCTCATCGCCTGCTCACACATTTAATTGATATTCACAACATGTCTTACAATGCACGCAGCGTGTAAATGCACAATGCGCTCGTAGCTAGGGTAATTGTTCAAAACTCGGAACGGTCGAGTTCGTCCTTGTGCTTGACTGGCGTAATAGGCACCCTATGAGGGAAACCAGTTACAGTTTTTTTTCTGAAAAACTTTCCAGCCTATTTAATGCAAATGGTAGTTACTTCAAATTCGCAACTTGCACAATGGCACGAATATAGAAGCATTAGCCAACACACAACAACGACCACTTGAAGCGAAATGAACGTCCCACAACAATATTTACAACACACAAGTTTTTGTCGTATGGACCAGTACACGCACGTGTTTCACTCAGACGGCCCTTTGAACCAACCATAAAAATAAAATCGGAGCATTTTCCATCTACCATTTGTTATAGCGCGGAGAGAAACACATTCACTCTGACTAATTAGCTAAGTTTGAGGAAAAACCAGTTTTTCACGTTCGAGAATAACACTCATAGGAATAGAGAAGGAATTAGGTATCTTAATATCTAGCACCATTGGTCGATAGGGTTGATGCCAGTAGCCGGGATAATATGTGTAGTCCTTTCCCTGATTAGTAATTCTTAGTAATTTACATCATCATTCATTATTTATTGACCTTTTTAGTAGGTAGTTCATCATAAAGAAATAAACAATACAATACAAATTTACTATTAGTAATTTACAGCAATACCTGATTATTGTTATAAGAAATCATTCTAAAAAGTAATATTTCTGTTTTGACACAAAGGAACCTTCCCCCGCTAAGTTGATAGTTTGAATGTAATTTTAACAAGAAATAATCAGAAATCCACTTTTGATTAGTTAGCAGAGCAATTTCTCCCTCATTTGTTACGAAGTCCGTTTGTGAGGAAGGTTCATGCTTGCATAATTAACACTCAAACGTATTTTTATACGATCTATACATTTTCCGGGCTCACTGTCAGCCAATACTTAACGTCCACTATATATATATATATATATATACATATATCTATTATATATATATATATATATATATATATATATATATACATACATATATATATACATACATATAACACATCTGTCAGTAGAATTGCCGTAACCAGCGTTGCACGTATTTTATCTCGGTTTAACGTACATGTGACGTCAATCGTGTGACGAAGATGCTCGAAGCAGCCCGAAGGGAGCAAGCCGAGCTGGAGCGTGCCCTTGAAGAAAGGAGACTTCAGGAAGAGCGCGAAAAACGAGAGGCAGAACAGATCGAATTGAGGAAAATAGCAGAGGAACAAGAGGAGAGGGAAGAGGAAAGGCTACGCCAGGAGCTTGAGGCCATTCGTCGACGGGAACTTCACTCAAGTGGAACATTTGAAGGTGACCACCTTGCTGTTGTTGACATAACAGCAACAACAGCTGAGTAGAAATCGGTATTCGCATGTTAAGATAGACGCTCCTACAGGTATGATCTGAGGAAATGAATAGGCATTTTTCAGCTTCGACCTCGGGAAGGCGTTAGACGTACTTGAAGACATGTGTCAAGTCATAACTTAGCACTATATATCACTGCATTCTGGTGAGGTGACCTTGAAGATTTCCCGAGAAGTTATCAAATTAGTCTCCCGAGAGTAGAACATACTTGAAAACATTTCGTACGCCTCGCAAAAAAAGGGATGCATTTAGTGCCCCCAGGATATGACGCCAGCCGCATGTTAGATCACTCGAAGACATGGATTACCTCAAGGTTAATTATAAACGAGAGCTCTACGCAGATAATAATAATTTTATTATTATTATTATTATTATTATTATTATTATTATCTTAATGATAATAATAATTATCATTAGTATAATTATAGACAGAGGGGGACAGCTACAGATCGATTGCAAATTAATAATAATGCGCTAGTTACATTAATATTTAGACCGTTTGCCTAGATCCAATAGCACACATTCGATAAGTGTTCGCTATTGCTAATCGTCACTTGTCCTCTTCGGTTGGCCTCTTTCCGAACTCAACTATTTATCTGTCACGCTCATTCAGCCATTAACAACACCTAGACACATGTAATTATTACAGCTTTTATTGTCTTATTTTAGAGCTGAGCACCTCACCCATCGCTCCAGATTCAGGAATTGGCACCCCCACAGCAGTTTGCTATGCGGAAAGCGTCATGGTGAACTACGTTGACGACGATGACGATGACGGGGACCAGCTGTCAGGATCCACTGGTGAAGTCGGAGTTAGCTTGTCGTTCCGGAGTCGCCTACCAGTTCCGGTCGGAGGAATCAAGCCTGAGCCCGCTCCACAGCCAACTAGCATCCTGGATGAAAAGGTTTTACAGTGATATTGTACTATTCTCACTCTATCTGCTACTCCAATTAAACGATCTCAAGCGATCATTAGATGGGAAAGTAGCAGCTGTAACCAATCTATATCACTCTAACTTGTGGTGACGCTTTTAGGCGTAGGCGGCTAGTTTTTTTTAATTTAGATATCCTTATTGACAAGTCCGCAAGTAAAGACCGCATCGATCCATATTTGCCCTGTTCGATTCGAACCGGAGACTCCATAAACGCAGTAGAAGTTTACTAGAATACCCTAAGACAAAATGCATCCCTTCACAGACGACAGGCACAATCAAGGGCCAACGATCGCTGATTAACACCAGCTCGCGTTGTTTTTACCCAAATATACGTTTTTAATGTTGATAATGACCAATCTAATCAGAATTCGTCCGTGCTTAGCGTTGTTCGTTAAGCGGCTATGTTGTTATACGAGTTGCTTGGTTGCATTTGCGTTGTGCAGTTGACTGTTGTTTCCGTTGTTACTATTGTGCCATTTTACTAGATACCTAGGTGTATATGCATTTACACAATACCGCGTGTAAATGATGAGGTTCTATTTTTGCACAGAAGGAGCATAACAATGTTTCTTCGAGATCTAACTGATCAATCTCTAATCTGTATTGGTCTTTTGTTTGACAGGTGAACACTATTGTGAATAAAGTGCTAAAGGGAGCAAAGTTGCACCGACTGTCAGAGGGCAAATATCTCATCAATAATCGTCCGTTCCTTGTCCGCGTAAGTAGATCCATATAGGTAAAGTAAAGGTAAAGTAAGGCTTTATTGATTTATTAAAGGAACTGCATAGAATGCTTAAGTTCTCTTATATGTCATGCGAGAACTTCTTCGTGATTGCTTCATTATGTAAATGGATTTCATAAAAGAAAACAAGTTAGATCATTTATTTATAAAGACGTTGCGAATAACGAGTGGACTCCAAGAACTCGTCAATGAGTAAGAAATTTCTCATTGGTCTGTGGAGCTTATACAAATATTGGCTGTGATATCACGGTTGCGTTCGCTCTCGAGGTCAATTTTGCAGGCGTAAGTCCTGTAAAAGTGTCGCAAATATTTACTGCGAGATTAGCTTTAAAAATAATTATAGAAAACGCGAGAAAACCTTCGCTTCGACAGATAATTAGTGGCAAATCACTAAAATCGTGTACTTATTGTATTCTAGTATAAGCTGAATCCAAATATATTGAATCAGTGGAATTTCGACCTTTTCCGAGAGCGACAATATAAATTTTGAACATTTGGCTGATATTGAAATATTTCTTGTAAAAACGATTGGAGACGTGATCATAACATACCTATATATATACAAATCTTAGTCACCATTCGTTTACTGAATCTCTCTTGAAACAGAGGTACGCATCAAGTCCAGTAGAGCCGAGCTGCCGTCTTGTATTGATAAAATCGAATACATGTCACCTGCATAAGTTCGACCGGCTCTTTTCAGTTGGTTGGATTACTGGTCTGAATGTATCTCGCTGGTGGATTATCCAATAATAATAATAATAATAATAACGTGAATATCACCTTGAAAATATAATAGATTTCGCTGCAAGAATAATAAAAGTCAATTATGATATATTTGGGAAGAGTATCTAAAAGTCAAACAATAATTTTTGTAAGCAGTCAAAAACGAATTAAATATCGAAAAGTTTAAACAACTATTGAAAATATTATACACAGCGCATAGTGAAAGACGCGAACACTCTGAGAGTATGTCAATAGACAGGGTTAATTTGAGGGCAAGGAAGTTAGATGCTGAAGACAGAAATTATAGCGGTGACGAAATCTTCACTAATCAGCATTGTGAACGTTTCAAACGTCATATAATCTACGGTCGAAAAAAAGCAAAGTCAGAGGCACCTTTAGGGTATTACCACACACGTCTGAGAAAACTAGAGTGAGAATTCTAGTTAATCCGAGAAATCATGCGGCAATCATCTTTAATAATATTTTAATTTAATCAAACATATTGTAGAACCAAATGACTGACGATCTAGAAGGGTACCAAACTATTATCCCCAAAGCAATCGCCGATAACAAAAATAATTCCTGGTGTTCTGCTATCAATGAGCACTTGGGTTCCGATGACTGGGTATCCTAACCCCACTAAATCGGAGCACATTCGAATGCATGTGGAGTTAGCAAATGACACACATAAAGACGACAAGTAGGCGACCCAATGGATTTTGACAACATCGATTACTACCTTATCACTCGATGACTGGCAACGATATAATCTGGAGTAAAGCGTTCGTCCAAGATTGGAACTCGAATCAGACGTGCATATGCTGGCATACAATCAAATACAGACAAATCTCAAAGCGAACCAAATAACGATGTTTGTTGGAACAGACGATCGTTGATTCGCGTGACCAATGGAGATTCGTTGAATACGCTGCGAAACGTCTGAAAGAACAAGATGATCTCGATACAATAATCCTACAAGACGGGATACAAATGGCATCGGGTTTCTAGAAGGCGGAGGCCCTATGTGATTTGTTCAAATCATTATATATATATATATACCTTAGTAAATAACCTAGTTATATATATATATATATATATATATATATATATATATATATACCTTAGTAATTATCTTAGTTGTGAGGCCTGGTCTGCATGAGCATTCTCCGTCAAAAAAAAAGAATATATATATATATATATATATATATATAACGCTCGCTGAAGTGGAGAAGACCGCGTTATAAAAGTTTTACTTGAATAGAAGATTATGACAAGAATGCCCATGCTTGATGAGACTGTGCCTAACCAATATCAGAGCTAGAAAAATGTCTTGGATTAATCTTAGCTTCTGTAAGGTATTACAGTTAGCGACAATGAGGAAGAAACGGAAAGAGGGTCATACTTGTTGTTATTCACAGACGATATGGTAGTCGTAATGGCGGATAGAGCTACAATAAGTGTTTGACATATGTTGGGAGGAAGGTGATGATATGATCTGGGTGGGTGTCTGGCTGGCTCAGACGCATCTCTCTTAGGGCGGTTTACGTTTGAGCCACGAACAGTACCGCGAATCGCCAGTTCGGGATCGAGAAATCGTCGTTTGCGTGGACGTACGCATGGTGACTTGAATGAGACTTATACCATAGTTGTAAAAGCAGAACACAAGGAGTGTGGACAGGAGAGGTGTCGACCATTAACAGCAAAGATGGGACGATTGAGTATATTGACACCACTGTGCAATGTCTTAGGTTATCGTTCGTTCAGTCTTGTTTGAATGCGTATGTTAGGTTTAACAAACAATGGGACCAGGTTTATAAAAGGAAAATAAGACTAGCCAAGCTGACGGCTGGTCGAAATTAATGAAGGTAGATACTTACTAGTTTTAATATTACTGAAATCATTGTAATAATGCTTAAATCATACCGTAATGCTAATACTTGTGGAAAATCTAAGGAATTATGTGATACACCAGCTCACGAACGTATATATATATATGTATATATATATATATATACAAGCATACAGATGTATGCATGACATTTGTGTTTCTGTTTCTTTATATAAATACTTGATGGGAAGTGCCCCTCACTATATGTGATTTAGTCCTCAGAAAATGCCGATTTATACAATAGTGCAGGTACGTCTATTTTCAGAGTTACTGCAGTATACATAATAATATATATAGTCCACATAATAAATCAACAATCATTTACCTTTACTTTACATGGTTGATTAAAGATAGTACGAGAAATCGGTAATAGGTTCAGTACGAGTTGCTCAAAGTCAAAATTCGGCTACAGGAAATCATTCTCGACCAAAAAATGGCAGAAAACATTCTATATATTATCAATATTGTAATCCCTTTTATGCGATTTACTAATAGATGAAGTAAACATCTCTAAATCTGATCACTTACGGTTTAATCGACACTACATCGCTCGCATTGTTTCGCAACCATGTCCAATCAAAGGTTTGACCCTTCACGTCATAAAACTAAAATACATTCGTCGCAATTTTACTATGTAAGTAAACCATTTCATATTGTTTTGATTTTAGTTACTCAACGAGAAGCAGGTTATGGTTCGAGTCGGCGGAGGTTGGAAAAGCCTGGAGGAGATGCTGAGGCCTCGAAGCGGTGGACGGCAGAGCTCAGCAAACCTCAAGAAGGCTGCCGGCTTCGAAAACAGCTCATCCAGTGATCCGATATCCGTTCTCAAATCACTCCCTAAAGCCAGGATCGTTTCGTCACCCTATGCTTTTCTATCAGCCTCCAAACCCAAGACGTTGGAGTCGCCGAGAAGCACTATGGTATCGAGGCCGTTAATGGCTAGATCGACAACAAGCCTGAAGTGTAAGTTGACGCAATCATGAATGAATACAGTATATATAAACACATACGCACTCTTGAATAGGACTCGCTCCGTTATCACTGGTGAACGCTAAATAAAAATTGTTATATATTTTTAGATTGATGATGGTTATTATCATTGTTATTATTATTAATTATTATTACGAATTCAGCTGCTCGTAAATTGGCTGTGCAGAGATGACACGGCCGCTTGACAGTATGACAAAGTCAGTCCGTGGACCGTATTTGACGCCCTCGGTATTATCAAATATGGAAAATCTTTGAGGGTGACGAAAATATTATTCTTATTGTTAGGCAGGTATCTCCGATGGGGAGGCTGTTAAATTTTGTTATTTTCAGAAACTTAAAGTTGAATGGGTTTTGGCGCTTGAGTGACATATCGTAGCATGCCAACTAATTAGGCGATTGTCAGAATACGAGATACACTCAGATGCCATCCTAGAAGTAACAAGTGAGTGGAATCAGAGAGCAACAAATAGATGGCTGACGCTGTCACATGTTGTCGTCACTAACCGCGACAGAAGCACGTCGCATTCGCAATCAATTGAAACTAGACGAATTGTCAATTGACTACCACTCTAACCAATGACAAAGTGCATCTGCACATGAGCGTAAGCTCTCGTGGACGATAACAAGGACACACAACAGCTATACTAACAGCACCTAAATATATCAACGTTGATATCACCAACAATCTGGTCAAGCTGGTTGTACACAATCACAATGATAATGTATGCTTTGATGAGTACATGCTGTAGAAGTCAATGCATGAGAGATGCAGGAGGTTTAAATGTAGCTGACCAATGACTAGAATCTGTTCGTTTGTGCCCCTGAATCGGTGACCTCCCCTTACTCCAAGAAACAGCTTGACTTGGATTTCAAAATTTCTAAATTTCTATGAATTCGAATCATAGCCGTGGTAGGGATACATGTATTATCTCGTCACAGTTGAACAAGACCTTGCAGCTTTTCAGTCTAAAGTAGTTAAAACTAAATATTGTAATTCACCTATCTAGTTTTGTAGAATTAGCGTCACATTATTGCTGACAATTTTCTTCATAATTCATTCTGTTGCTAAGAAGACAACACTGGAATAGGCTACATGGAGCGTTGCTACAACATTACAATATTGTTATTGTGGTTATTATTACAATATTATGTATGCAGCCACCTACGAATGCAATATTGCAGTAGGACAGGCACAAACAAGCCAATCTGGAATAAATTAGCATCTTTTCCATAAAATATTAACAGTTAGAAACACACACCCTTGTACTTGTGGCGATGAATTTAAATGTGGATATGACGTCAAAAACAGAATGTCATACACGGTCGATGCTAATGGTAATTTTACATTCGAGGTCCAACGACTCTCATATATTTCATACCTTCAATTGTATATGATTGTAAATGAGACTGCTAACACAGAGCTCTTGCGCGATTCCGAAGGAAGGCTGATAGGGGGACCCTTAAGTCTAATAAAATTGAATAAATAAACACGGAAATATCAGAAACCCATAGGAACATTCAGCTAGCTCATTGGGGATTAACTGTAGCGACTATCATCGCTTTATGATCAGCCTGTTTTGTTTATTTAGAGAACTGCGTAATTTGTTTCATCCTGTATTATTTTCTCATATAACAGTCGAAGCCAAGGCTTGTTGGTCTACACAAGGACTTGTATATGGGTGAAATCTATTCAAACTATTATTCTATTATTATTATCAAACTAATATTATAAATAAATTAGGTTAAAGTTAGCTCATGATGGTGAATTACGGACGTTCCCTAGCAGTTTTGGTGCCAATGGATCCACTGTGATGCATGAGTGTGTGTATAATATATAAACTGGTCAACTGGAGTCCATAATAATGTTTAGAGAGATATCGCGTCGTATATATATATATATATATATATATATATATATGTATGTATATGATAACTCCTTTATTTCGTGTATAAAATTTTTTTTGGTCTTAGATCTCTGTTTGAAACAATAAGGTTTAAAACTTTGAAACACTTTCTAATACTATTTTTATAGGGGAGTAATCATTGGTGAATCTGAGCGATCATATGTCATGATAAGTTGAAAAACGGTTTTTCGAAAGTATTTGATCTTCATCAACAATGGTACTCATCTAGAATTTTGGTGGTCCGCCTTCCAGCCCGATATTTTTTCTAGCCTCCTTGGCATGAGTCTCTCTACTATAGGGCACTCAATCTTACTGCACACTTTTTTTTATAGCGTTCTTGCGCGCAGCCGGTCGATGGGTAATTTCTACCCAGAGAAGTTCTGGGCTCTGGGTTGGTTAGTCGAGCAGAGGGATCTTCTCCCATAATATAAAGTATAATTTTTATGCCGATTTATGCTTAGCATCGTCGTCTTGCTGCAAAATTTATCTATGAAGACTAACTCTCCGTTGCATAAACGTTCGTAAATTGTCACGGAGAATGTTTTGATATATCACAGAATTCATTGTACCCCAAGGGAAAACAACCCACAAGCCATCACCGACTTCCTCCCATCATTGATCGAAGACATGAGACACACTCACAGAGGAAGGCCTCCATAGATACGCTGGCATTGTCTCGCTCGTTGTGGCTCGAATCTCGATTCGTCTGCCGAACACGGGGAGGGTGAACGCTCCGGCAGAACGCGGGAAGCTTGATCTCATATAACTGAGGAAATTTGCACCGCGATTTTCTCATATACCTCGGCTGCTCACTGCTATACGGCTTATTAATGAAGCTGAACTGTTGAACAGCTAACGTGCACATTCATGTGTGCAGCAAATTATAGACTGATAAAACGGACAGAAATAGTTCTGTTTGTAAGCGCCCTGTGCACAATACAGACGCCATCCCGCACCGTCGCCATCGAGGTCGTAGCTCATTGTCCGTACCGCCGAACCATTTGTTGAATTTAAATTGAAATCCTCCAATCATCACGATATCTCATTCAAATCAAAATCCCCTCAAAACGTTACCAACTTCGTCTACAAGATACGCATCTTGTTCAATGGAGTTCGATGAAAAATAAAACGCGACGAATTCGGGTTGATCCCACCATTGCATGTGCGCGTTCAATTAATTACCACCCTTCGACTATATCTCAAACACGACCTCGTGGTAAAATTACAATTTCAAGCCTAGTCTAGTTATTTTTTACTCCTTGGTCGTATTTGGCTGAGATCAGTTTCTCATCCTCCTGAACGCTGAGTTATCCTATTTCGTTTTAACAGAACTGCTGTGTTTTTTCCTTCTCAAATTCAGCGGATGCAACTGGTGTCACCGTAACGTTGGATACCCCGAGACTTCGTTCCGTCACGACATCGAGGATTCCAGTTGGTGATAATCACAGACCCCGCTGGAAGTAAAATGACAACTGGCATAATCATGGTTTTGAGACCACTCTGCGTTCACGATACAGGAGTCGATAGACGGATTGCGATTACTTCACCACCTGCTCATCATAGGGCACGGCGTACGCAACAACTATAGCAACTCTGTAGTACATTTGGACGAGGACGCATGTAGCTAATTAGATGAGGGGGAACTTTCCTTACAATTAATAGCACGACTTTACCTAGATCATAGTTAATCAAGACCCTGGCTATCTCGAATTCAAATTGCATACATACGTTCGTGTTAAATCAATTCGATTGTCTTTGAAAATGATGCTTGTATATGTTGACGCATATCCTTAGACAGCGGCAAAAGAGCACATTTAGTACGCTCGGTGTTCCACCCAAGGTAGTACAGAAGGACCCAGAGACTAAATCGTTGTGAACATAGACATATTGTGCTATCTACCAGGCAGCAAATATGTGGCAAGGCAATAGAGACGAGTTGATTGGCGACCACGATGTCCCCTAACTAAGTGGAAATGTAATAATCCATACTAATAATTATTGTTGTAAGATATGCACTCAGCACAGATGAGTCGAATATATCAAGTCGAGAACACTTTCTATTTCGAACGGATATGTCGTGTCACGGGACTCGGAACAACCAGCGATCTCGTTTAGCTTTTTGCAGCCAAATGGCTCCCAAAAGTCGACGCAATGAATCATAACATCAACAACAATGTTATCATCTTTCGAGGACTCCAGTTGTATGAACGAACTCCAGTCTATGAAAAGATATTTCAATCTATCCAATCTGATGATTTGTTCACAATCGAGTGAAACCGTCATGAAGAGGAAATGTCACCTACCGGGTGTGTGTAAATGAACAGAGCTTCCCAAAAAGAGCATTGGGCTGCAAACGCTCTCTCAGAATATTTCCGTTTGTGGCTCTACAACAGAAGACTCGAACGTGAGCCTGAGACATCGAGTGCCCTCCAATTCCTGATCAAACCCAACCACACAGGACAGTCGATGTAGCCATGCCCAACCAAGCAACCATTGTGCCAATAGATGAGCTAAGCATCGTTGTCTGACTAGAGAACATACAATTAGCTTTTAGCATGGAAAAACTACATTAGACAATGTGATGATTGTCGCCAACGAAGAAAATTGCCATTCCCCGTTCAAAGTGCGCCTTGGCAGGAGCTGACACGATCTTCGAAGTGGGCTATTGTAACCCATACATTTGAAGTGGTGCCCTAATACTTCCACCGCGACCAGATGATTATTGTTGTTACTCTCGCAAGGGAGGCAGACCGCCGTGGTAATTGTCATCATCGATGTCAAAGAGATATTATTGCCAGGAACAAAATGTTGTCGTTCCAATCGTTGCGTAGTCTTTATCCGGTCATAGATAGAAAAGGTCAGATGCTTTAATTATAGATAACACCAACTTTATGGAACTCGATTCCGTGTAATAATACATAAATAAAAGTTCAGGGCCATCAAATGAGTCGATACTATGAATGTACGAACATGCAGAGTGGGAGAGTGTACACATTCTCTGGTGAATCTCTGGATATGTCTCGATTGATCAAATAAATCATTTACATTATTGCAGATAAGATCAATAGTTTGTATTTTATATGAGAGTAAATCATTAACTGCTATAAGCGGGATCTCTGCTCTGGATCTGGGCGACAAAATATAATATATTGACTATCTTTCTCGGTCGTGGGCCTCACCCCACGGATCACGAACGTTACCTTATGATTCTTTGATCGTCACCAAAGTCAGAAAGCGACACACGAAACTAGAATAAAAGTTGAAGCATATGGATATGTTCTTATGGGAAAATCTGGTCCTTGTAGGTATCTGTAGTAGAATACTCAGCCTTCCTTAATGGTGGTTGAGCCTGATTCAGATGGTTCATATTTCACGAAGCCCCAGTCTGTCTCAGCTGGGTGATAAATTGTCGATATACCCTGTGCAACTAGTCGACCAGCTTACTTGTAAGGCCGCATGTGAACAACATTTGAGAAAAAGAGGAGTTTGTCATCGAGATATTTAAAAATAGTCTGTAAAAAGCGAATACTGCTAACCGCAGGGATAAATTCAATACGCAGCCTAATTCCAAATACACAGAGAGGTTCAGGTAGACCCACAAGATAACGGACATCCTTACTCGTAGTGTAAATTGAAATGTTAAGTTCGCACAGTGCCTCGGACAGTTAAGCCTCTGGTTTTAAAAAACTAAAGGTTTCAGGATTGAGCCCGTTATATGACACATAGCTTCGACGTAATTCAATAACGAGCTATCGCACGCCAAAACGAGAGAGTGAGAGAGAGACGTGTTTTTAAAAAAAAACTGATCGGTTTCACTGTGTTCGAGTATCGGCGTTGCGCCTACTGTAGTCCCATCCTTCGTCAACGTGTTAGGCATGGTTGAAATAAGACTTTATCTTATATTGTAAAAATTACAGTTTCTTCAAGATTCGGCGAAACCAACTAATAGTAAAATGAAATAGAGACACGTACCACCATGTGGCGCAATCACGGAGTGTTAATTAGTATCTTGTGATCGCACTCAATGAGCAGCTGTAGGATACTCATATTGAATTTTGTTCAACAATCCGTCGCCAATCATTAATGGACGAACATCATTCTCGTCGTGGAGGAGAATGACTTGGCCTCGTCTGTCGGGTCTCTTCATCTGAATAGCCTCGTGTACACGATGCAACTGAGCTATGTAGAGGTCGCCGGTGACCGTCTGATTCCTCTCAAGCAATTCCCAGGGTATGGGACCTTTCCAGTCCCACCAAATGCACAACATGACCTTTTTCGGGTGCAAATCTTGCTTAATTCGGGGCATAGCCGGACCTCCAGAAGCACCCAGTCAGCTCGTTGCTTCATATTCGCGTACAGACACCACTTCTCGTCTCCAGTAACAATTCTGTGTAGGAATCGGTCATGATGGTTGCGCGCAGCGCGCACTCGGGCAAGGTGTTGAGCATAGATGATTAGTCTCATTTCTTTCTGATGCTCGTTCAGCTCATGAGGTGCCCAAACTCCAAGTTTCTGTGTGAATCCCATCGACTAAAGATGTCTACCGACACACGTTTGACCACAACCCGTCGTCTCAGATAGTTCACGCTGTGTTTGACGAGGGTTTTCCTTCAATAGGTCCTTGAGTAGGTCTTCATGGTTCGGATCCCGTTGCATGACATATAAGAGAACTCAAGCATTGTATGCAGCTCCTTTAATAAATCAATAAAGCTTTACCTTTACCTTGATCCTCCAGGTCACAGCAGCCCAACATGAACTTCGCAAACTGCTCCTGAGCAGTCCTTTCAGACACACTTGCTTCGCCATACACGGCACAGATAGCCCTTGCTGTAGCGGAGGCGGTTAGACCACGGCGAAAGCTGAAGAAAAGCAGGTGTCAGAAATGCACTTGTTTATTACCTGGAATCTCCATCTTTCGAGCCTGCGTTCGAGTTGAAATCCAGTTCACGGTGAAAATCGATCTCCGCCGGCGTGTAGAGCGGGAAAAAAGCTTCGAGTTCAGCGGAATGCAGCGGAAAGCAAATTAGTCTTATGTGTTTAAGAATATCACAAAAATAGCTGCGTTGCAATTAATCGAGAAACTATAATTATAAGGTAAGCCATCCATGTTAATAAATAATAAGGTAAGCCATCTATGTTAATAATATATATATATATATATATTAATTATAGAAGCAGTTGGGGACAGTTGGGCTGTTGCCGTCACTCCCGAGGGAGGCGATGGCGTTGCCCCAACAAAACGTATAGCGGTGATTGGAGCTGAATAGAAAAGTGCCTATGGTAATAATTAACCAAGGTAGAATTCAATCGTCGTTACTCTAATCTGCCATCTGTAATTACCGTGATATGTTTGTTGCAGTGATGATAGCTACTTCTTATTCATTCGATGCTCTAATCATTTTCTCAAAAACGTCTATCCTAGATCGAGTATTTCGCGCATTTGAGCACCAAACTTTTTTAGACAATTATAAAATCCTATAACGCGCGCTATAATTAAAAAGAAAACCGTGGCGCGTCTTCCCAGCAAAAAGCCGACTTCCAGGGGATATAACCATTCGGGAATAGCTCAATTTGGAGGAATCATTCTTTATCGGACACCAAAACATCCGCTAACGATCGCTGATATATTTAGTTTTCTGTGTTCAACCTCTCGTATTTATTAAATATTTTATTGATAATTTATAATTATAATAATCACCTTTAAGGTTAGTATAATGCATTACTCCGCCAAATGTCAACTTTTTCTTCAACCGCTCGTCGCACCAATGATCGTTGTTGCTTTACGTGTCAACCCCCTGTGGTATTTTGAAAATATAAAATCATTATTTGGGTGCACTGTCTCCGCTTTGATTGATTGCAGCCATGCGTCTAGTTGCGTATGTCCCGTTATGATTCCCCTGTTATTCGCCTGCTGTACGAATGGCGTTCCCACACTAATAGTATTTCAGTGATCTCGTCCTTCCATAAGAATCTCCCATTAGTTCTACAATATCACCATTGCGCAGGTTTCTTGTTCTCATACGTTAAGCCAACCCTCTACTCAGCTCCCACGCTGACAGACTATGTCAGTCATAGACCATTGACACAGATATACTACAAGCGATCTGCATTTATAGCACTGCTCATTTTGTCAGCATTATTCGTCTATTTTTTTTTTGTTTTCGTGATTGCCCACATTGGCAGGATGCAACTCTCACATTTCACAATAGACAGATTGTCAGCACGAGGCGTCGAGTAACCTCAAAAGCTCACAAAATTCGCTGTTCGTTTAGAGACCTTCCCGCGAGTTTGTCTCATGTATACGAGTAGGGCATCGCTAGCGTCTGCTTCGCCCCACAACTGACCAATTGGATAAATCCAGCAATACGTGGATCGAATCACCCCTGTGGCGACGCAGATCACATATGTGTGTGTCTGCGCATGTTTGGGTCTGGCGTCCGATATCAGACGAACACGAATTTCGCTAGGATGTGCGTGAGAGCCTTGATTCGAGCGGACGGCCACTGACAGCTGAACTAACGTAAATATAGGAGGCGTCACGCTCCTGGGGGAAGGCTATAGAAACACGAGAAGGTGAGGCTTATCGGCTTGCATAGGACGCATCAATTGCATGGCACAGAGGAAAGACCATTGCGAATATGTTGGTCCAATAGACCAAGTGTAAAAATACCCACGCCCTGAATACATGCCCAATGGCGGGAGACCCCCAAGTCGTGAACCTTCAACGTTTTCAGATAGACAAGCAAGGATAGATATCGTATCTGTTGTATTCCCACGCTATAATATATTTGTCTCCGAATCGACTTCGGTCCATGCACCGTGCGCGGCACCGATTTGAAATTGCACATTCCTTTTTGACAAACGGCCAGATCTTAGCGTTGTCCATTATCATGGCGTTGGTTTTGTTATTGGGCTGATTTACGATTCGCTCACCATTTGACCACCAGATGTTCCACTCTGCACAGCAATAGTCTTCCGGGCATCAAAAGAGATCCCAATTAATCTCCAGCTGTTGTCATAATATCAAGTTGTCCACGGGGGCGAAAAGAGGCCAATGCCAGCTATTGCTGGCGGAGAAAGAAGACTTGTGATCCGAGTGTGTGAGATCACGCCGGTCCGTGGGTGGGTTCCGGGTGAGTTCATTGTAAATATATTATTACGTATGGAATTGCAACAGGGAAATAATAAAGATGAGAAAATAAACAAAAAAAGTCCATTTCATTACAACATTGAGCCTCCTTCTTCATTGTCATCGGTACTACTCCGCTGTGGCGATTTCATTCACATTTATAATTTCCAACGTCGTTTTCCCGAGTTTGAGTCCCATTTTTCGACTCTCGTCCGAAAATGTCTGGTTTAGTTCTTCGTCGCTTGTCGACACATGTAAGCTAATACATCGAACTTGCGAAAAGGTAGAACCATTTAACTGATCAGCGGTTGCGGTTACAGACTGATAACAGAGAATAATTTTGTTGGATATATATATATATATAATTATAAATATAGAAATGTAATTCTTATATACGACCCATATTGAGTTATAAATGATTAAAATTAGACAATAGTTCATTGGTTATTATAATATGGTTATACACCTTGTGTTGGTATTCATGTTCAATAGTGGAAAATGCCCCGGGCTCCTTCTTAGTCGTAGGTTCTGACATTTAATTTCTGCCTTGGTCATTTTGATTCGGCCCAGCTTATCCAAGTTAGTCTTATTAAAATAACTACATATATATATATATATATATATATATATATATATATATATATATATATATATATATATAACATATTGCACTTCCGATTTTGTAGAGACCAATGTTTGAGCAGTACTCTTGCGAGCAATACAGACACTGTCAGAGCCCCACAACAGAAGTGGAGCCACAACAAAAGGTCTCTCAAACTTCCGAATTGTGCAATGAACGGGCCAGTTGACACAACCAGTATATGCGCAGCGGCCCGAATTCTGATAAAACGTATACGCTACCGAAGGGTTTCCTAAGTAACCGAGTAGCTTGTTCCTCCGTGGATGGCGCTTCGTCTGAGTTGGGCTGAACTCCTTCGGTGGCCTCCACTGACGATTTTGCGGGATTTTAACGGCATGCGAGGAAATTTGTTCCTTGATATTCTTTGTAGACTTCAATTCAACTTGTCTTCACTTCAAAGGCTTTGAGGCTGCAATTTTGGCGATGATGGTGATGACAATGAACATGAATACCGTCCGCCCCTGAGCGACACGAGCGTGAACAATAGTGTTGACAAAGCAAACAAAATTGTTTCACGTGCTAATGCAATAGTGGTAGCAAAGTGTTATACATAACAGAATTGCTTAAGGTTAGCATAGAACGTCAACTTTCAGCTTTGTATCAAGGAAAAAGAGTCAGCCCTTGGTCGTCTTCTTTGGGAAGAAGGCTCATATCCAGACAATATATATATATATATATATCTATGCACACATATGCTATATTGCCCAAAGGTTACTTTCAATATTTGCATAGCCGTATGGGCAATACGTGATGCCCTCGATGCGGGCATATTGTTTCATTTGCCTCTTCTCTAGGCTGAATGTTCAGCAAACTTCTGGTGACGGTCGGAATTGATGCAAAAATATATGGTGAAACGTATCTCACTTATTCTTTAATTGTAGCACATCTCAAGATCACACTCCTTAGGGAATATCTACAATATTTTTTTGTATTGAATTGTTCCGGCGCTAAGATATTCCGCTTCTTGACGGTAAGATCTCTTTTGCATTGGTGGCCGCTTATTATTTTACAACAATTTCGATCTCTTATCATACTGGTGTCCCCGACTAGTGCTGGATAGGTGGTGAAATAGGCAGATAAGATAGTAATCCAACAGTTTACAAATTATAGTTCGGTTTTGAAAGCACGTTTCAAGGCTCGCAATAGCGAAGCTGAATCTTGTAGCTGTTTGTAGCGAGAATATTCGTCACACGTTCTCTTCTTGCAGATGATTAGTCATCATCATCGTAACTGAACGGAAAGAGCAAGGCGATACCGGGAAAGGTGATGGTGCTGTTGAACACCGCCCAGGGTTCCAGAACGGGAGGGCGGTAACTGTGTTCTGGTCATTCATTAGCATGACAACCCCCCCCCCAAACAAAATACGAAAGATTATCAGTCATGAGGGTTTCTAAATCTCGAACGGAGTTTGCGTTTGTGTCATACTTTTACGATCATTATAACGACCTTTTTCGGATTATAACGATCGAAATTAGGTACCCTACACATTTGGATCGACACCCTTAGATCAAGGAACCAGTTTGTCTAGTATCCAACGCCTGCTGAAGTCTATCATGATTCTCTTCTGCTGACTGGCAACAATAAGTTCCCTCAGTTTTCAGATGAATTACCACTTGAAGTGAATCTGTATATACTACAGGCGGTACAAGTATCATTGCTTGTAAGCATGGGTTAAGTAGGTTAACATTCCACTCCATGATAAACTATTCTTTACTCGAACGCGAAACGCGCAACTGTGGAAACAGATCGATCCACTTAACAATTCGTACACGATCGACGTGTTCTGCTGATCGGACTCACTTGCGGTATCAACCTCCCAGAGTGAGGAGAAGTTAGCACTGGTTGGCTAGTGTCTGCTCGATGAACAACATTTACCTAAAACATATTTGGTCTATAAAGCATACCACCTTATGTGTTCTCAAAAACAATTCAAGGTATGTAGTTGTGATGCGTCGTAAAAGTGGTGTGATTCATTCAACATAGGACCTCTAAGATAGATATCAATATATGCAAATTACAGTATGTGGGGTCATTTTTAACATGAAATTATCTAATTATCAAATGTGAGCCGTCAACTACCCTTGGGTGATGTACATGTGCTTGATATCGAAAAACTTGACGAACTACTGCAGATTATACACACGTCTGAATAATAACCTTAGTTAGCCTTAAACCTGAACCAGATCCACCACCCCGGCATACAGGTATATTTCTACGGTTACTTCAATCGGACACAAAAAACTAAACATCATAGGGCTTCAATGCACGACCTCTGTTTTGTTGAATTTGTGTTCAAAACTATGAATGGGTATAGAGCCACGATGCCGCGTGATCTCAATAGCAAGCTTAAATCAGTTGAATGAAATTGATCAGAGAACGGTTGATCGTTTAGAAGTTCCGATACACACTCACATAGAGAAGGCACACAAACAATGAATCATATTTTGTGTTCTTATCACCTGCTTACTGTTGCTCAAATACCCGGAAAGGCATTCTATTAGCATCTGCCCTCATATTTCACCATATATAGATTCAGTAGGCCGCGCCCCTCTTCACAAGGGCGTGCATCCCCGCAATACAGTGAACATCATCTAACCGGAGGACGCAGGTTCGAACTCTACGACGCGACATATACGAGAAGTTAAGCATTGTAAAAATTGCAGTTCATTTGAGCAACCAATAAAACTTTACCTTTCAACGTAGGAGTATTATGCTATTGGGTTTCAAATAAGGCCTTATCTTGTTAGCACTCGGTTATTAGAAAAGCGTTGGTTAGCATATTAATTCGCTTTTATACGTTGGGTGTTCAAATTGTGATGATCAGGGGGGGGGGTGCTTACTTTAAAACTACACCATGGTCTGCCATATGACGGGTTATATAGGTCTATTGAAGAAGCCAGACTGCACGAAATGTTGCGAGTTGCGAACAGCAATTGCATCCCGAAATAGTATCAAATAATGTGGTCATTGGAGCTTCAGGAAAACGAATCAAGGGTCTAAGATTTGACCTTTTTTATGGAGGGTTTCGGGAACGCGTAATGCACATGTCTTTCCCCTTATCCCTCCCCGGATAACAAAGGGGAGGGTTAAGGGGAGAGACAGCCACTGATAGCACAGAGGCTGATGGCGCACCCCTGGAGGGTGGGACGGCGGGAGATTAGAGCTTCAAGACCCGTTGGTTGGCCGTTCCAAACCAACTAGGGGGTGGGGGGGAAAACGGGTAAGATTTGACCTACAATGCCTTAAGTGATACCACATTAGTAGAGAATAGGATTGAGGAACTGTGTGAGTATACAGTGTATTAGAATAACATATTTCTGCAAGGAAATGTACCACTAAATACCCCTCGACCCCTCGAATACGTTCCTACACAGCTTAGAACTGTCCTCAAAATGGGGCTGAAACTGCCCACACACTCTGGGTATTTCTTTTGTATCATTGCTGATCACAATCGGCACCTAGGGATTATTAAATTTTCTAGATGAATTAAGTTCTCGAGACTAATTTACAGCACCGCCAGATTTGGTTGGCGTGATTATCATTATACTTCCCAGCTGTAACATATTCCGATTGCTCCCGTGCGCCAAGATATCCCTGAGCGGGTGATTGCAATGACACTCAATGCGGTCGCTGAATTTACGTTGAACTTGCTTCTTCAGCTTGGAAGACGTCTCATGTCAGCCGCATCGTTGTATGAGGGGCAGGTGTTCTAATCAGAAAGATTCATCTCGACTACACGGGCTTGTTTATAGCCAGAATGCTGGATGAAATCCGCTGCAATCTAATCGTATAGAATAATCCTCTATCCACAAATTGACGACTGCTGGTACGTCAAATTTGTCCGCCTATATTGCTCGATTTGGCTTATCTATCGTGACCCGTGTCACCCATACACGATATGCCCAACTAAAGGGACGTCATGTCGCATATCGTGAATGCAAAATTATGCCGTTAGTATTCGAGAGCTTATGGATTTTGTCAAACTCTATAGTTAAATGCCTGATCGAGCTTTTGAAAAGGATTCGACGAAATATGGCTTCAAGGAAAGTACGCAGGGGATTGGTGACCTTCACACCACATATTTTCACACCGTTTCAAACGTGAATGTTCGGCATAGAGAAGGATGTGGAGACCACGTTCGATCTTAAGGGGATCTCTCGAGTTTTCACCATCCAATCGCTGTACGAGCTTATATCACAAGTGTTGTGCTGTTTGTGTCTCATTGCTATATGACGGTTGAGGAGAGCGGGGATTCACAGTTGGTAGCACAGCTTCACTAACACTCAAATTGAGACATGGCTCCCACTTTGACGGGATACTCTCGACTTTTCGATCCATCTTGCAATAGGGTAATTATATAATATTTGAGGAGAAAACCTTTTGCTAAAAAACGTTCGTTACTGCTGCCCCGGCTCCGATTTTACACAACACAATTTATTATTATTATGACATTACCCAATGTTGTGTGCTCAACCCAAACGTGATCTAATCGCCATGTCGAAAACATTCGATTGAGTCATCTCGAATAAGTGGCATACAACGTTACATATAAGGTGCTCGCCCGCTGCAGAGAGTGGCCCCAATGTCGCAAGAGAAATTCATCAAAGTGACTACTGGTGTTTGTTTTTGCAACTGTGCAAATATAATATCGTTTGATTGACAAGCTTAGCTCACCGTATATTGCGACGATCTATGCCCAGTCAATACAGATGTGATGCTGTTACGATCGTCGTGGCGGTACTGAAGAGTAGAGCTATTATACTAATCACCATCTCATAAGAGTCGTGTGTAGAAGGGGAACTCATGAACTCGGCCACGGGCAGGCTCGGCAACACATGACACGCTAATTGCTCTATATTATTATTACTATTATTATTATAGACGCCATCAGAGAGAGGAGAGAGAGTTATCTGGCAGCTCTTGCTTGATATTATTATTATTATTTCTACGACAGATAGGATACTCAACATGTGCGCCGCAGCATAGCTACTATTTGTGCTGTTGATGATGCTAATAGTTCATATTACCATCGTCGGTTAATTTGCTTCCTGACAACGCTTGGACAATTCCGAACGGCGTACAATATTAGTAATAATCTATTTATACCTGCACATGCTCGAGCAGAGGTACACTGAAATCGGCAAAGGATAATCCAGCTTTTGATGTAGGAAGGCTCGCCAGCGTAGAACATTCGTACGTTTTGCACACTGGATCGTAATTAATATTATGATGAAGTGCTAAATATATATAGAATCTAACGAGTAAATGAGAAACGTATCGAATAATTTGGATTACGCGTTCGGCTTATATATTATATATATATATATATATATATATAAAGCAGCTTAAGCGCAAAAACAGAATTCATCAAAATATAAGACGTGCTGAATTTCCGAGGTACAGTCAAAATCATTTCGAAATTACTGACAAAATTATCAAACCAAGCGGACGCAACAAACAAGATAGCAAGCAATTCTGATGGCGAGTGACATTAATAATTCTTAGATTGTATCTTGCATTGGTTTATATTACTTATAATAGGAGTCCTGATAAAAACTCTGTCTTGCCCGTTGAACTTGTGACACGCTCTAAAAGCTCAAACATTGCTTCGGGTGCCTTGAACTCAGTAGTGATATGTGTCTGTCTGCGCATAGAGGGAACGCATACGAAGGTTAGAAGCGAGGTCCGCTGACGTTGAGGAGTCGGAACAAATTAATTTGCTTTGCGCTTGTCTTCTTTGCGCCACTGCACTTTGTGATGAGCTGAGCGACACCCACTCAACTATCAACGATCTACGTAGCTAGGGTGCCTTGTACGAGGTGAGCACACGTGCTCCCTGAGTGTGTGCAGCTATGTTCACTCGCCGATGACAAATAATTCCTCAAAAGGATGACAGGCCCAGGATGAGTGAGTGCTGGAAGATTCAGAGGAGGTCTTTGCACCGTTCATGTTGGTCGAAGTTTGTGTGTCTGTATGTAACGGCTGAATATGTGGTAAAATTTTCAGGGTTGGCTCACAGTCAACGTTTCACGTTCACGGTAGATTTATCTAACTAGAAATCACCTATACGGGGAAGTCTTTAGTGTGCAATTCCCTCTTCGGTTAATGTACTCACTACAGTGTGTGCTCTGGCTCGCTCATAACAAGCATATTTAGAAGAAACATCCTTAGGAAGTCTAATAAGCATTGGGTACGCAATCGACTCCCTCGGGTGGTGACCGTGCCTGCTTTGGCCGCCTGATATCCTCTCCCCAACTGCGTCACAGCTGATTTTATATATTAAGACACACAAATAATATGAAATCAATTTGTAATATCCATATTCTCGAGTCTAGTCTCTTAGAGGTCACATACGTACAGCCTTATGAGAATGTTATCTAATGTGGTGCCCATGACACGTTTACAAACAGTGATTGAGTTTGCTAAATTAATTAAGGCCCTCTTTCTTCATCTCGTCAGATAGACATAAGTCGCACATTGGAATTAGCTGCAAGTTTCAGTACGATAACGAGACGGGCATATTGTCTAAAGGGAGGGAGATGGTTGCATCGCCTGCGCTAACGGCAGAATGAGTGCTTTGAGAGACAGATTCTAGTGTAGCTCCAGCCTTATATAACACGCACAGTGCTTCGGATAGGTGTACGTTGTAATGACAGGCAGGGATACTGGGATCACCCCTGGGAACAGGGAAAACTTTTGAAACTTTTGCAGCTGCGCCAAATTTGCTTGTCAGTGGCTTCGAGTTAATGAAACAATAGAATCGGCTCAACTCCAGGCTGCTTACAAAACAAGATAACAAGAATGAGAGAAGGCCTCTTTAGCCTATAGACAATGCTTCCGAGTGTGGCAACTGCTTTAATTGATTAACATTCATATATTTACTGTCGCGGTGGTGGAGTGCACGTATGGACACCCAATCGGGAGAAGGTCCCGGGTTCAATTCTCCAGCTGAGACTCGCTCAATGATATTTGCAAATCATATAATGTTAGCTCACCGAGCACTTACGTTTAACAAGCGTGAAAACCGTTACTCCTGCTATAAGTAGTTCTTGCATTCGAGATATTTCTGCTCCGTCATGAGTAAAGTCTTCGGCGGGGCTATTGATGCTAAAAGGCAAATTGTTATAGGTGTAAAATAACTTGGTTTCCAATGTGTCGTTGGTTAGCTGAAATGGGTATTGAAGGACAGTGAGTATTGAAGGAAGCTAGTGTTGAACGAGTTCCCCCTTTTCCTTTGGGTACACCTAAAGTACAAGTCAGGTAACATCATATTTTCAGTACTGTATTATCGCTGTAGATGATTTACTAATTATATATACTATATGAACAGGGATCTGATAGATTAGATATTTGGACTTCTTACTGGCACACGAGAAGTGACTACCTTTAGTTTAAATGTACGATCATGCATTCATAGGGGAATGAACAATTTAAGCTGTCTCCATCCTGCATTTCGCTCTGATTAAGTGAAAATGTCTGCAGTAAAAAAAATACTCAATTAATTTGTATTTACGTCTTTCTTTGGGAGAAGCCTAACATTAAATGTAGCGGAGGGCGAGGGGCTGTATTGACTACATCGAGTTAAACTATGACGGATTGAGTCGTTCTTTGAAGGTTTTCCTTATGCCGGATAGATCTGCGAGCGAACATACACTGCTATTTGTTCGTCGACAGTGCCACACATCACAAAGTCCCGTTGTACAAATGTCAAATCGATAAATAGCGACGTGGGGTGAAGGGGGGGTCATGCCATTTTCTCATTCTATTCCTGCGATCCCGACAACGGGCAGACAGTCTTCGTTCCATCTATGCTGAACTCGATAGTGTGATTTGTATTTGATGTATTTTGCTAGCTGTGCGAATGTCTGCGACTGTCGCCTTAATGTTCCCTCACCTCGTTTTGAAATCTGAAGGAAGAGATAGCGACTCTGTTTGTTAAACGAAATATGATTTATTTGGAGGAAAGGTTATCGTTATTTTTAGAATACGCTGAAACTGTCGCAGCAACTAAATAGCTGGTAAACAGAAGCAACAGTTAATGTTTATGAGCGTCAATGTTCATTAGCGGAAATGAATAACACTGAATGCCTTTAAGGCTGAACGACCCGGACCCTAAAGGAACCCTTCTTGCTATTTAGTGGATACTTTTAATCAGTAAGACATAACGAACAGTATATCCCATAATAGTCGTGCAATAGGCAGAAAAATAATGTATCTATACTAAAACCTCTTCTCTGATGATATATCTAATACATTGACTCAAACGAAGAAGCAGATTTTTTCTTTCGAAACCATTCCTTGACCGATGAGCGGATTATTGTCAATTTCTAGAAGATTCTAGTTTGCCTTTTTCGAAAGCTGCGGTCGCATTTTCTTCTTCTGTGATTTGATGGCTTGATTCGGGCAAAACGTCTACTCCCAATGATGATACAGTACGCTATTGTGGCTCTATTAAATATGGACGAAATCATTTACTAAAGGTCTAAGGCATAACTTGAACACTCAAGCAGGCAACATACACACACACAAAGAAACAAATCAGCCACGACATCAACGAACGCTTTTGCCAGCCGATGCTATAAAATAGCTGGTTCTTAAACGCCATCACGAACGAACTAATACAAGTCGACCGTTTTTATGTTGTTGTTGTTGTTTTTATTATTATTATTATTATTAGTATTATAATTTTAAGAATATTATCCAAACGGAAGCGCGAGCCGAAATACTTTTTACCAAGTGTCTCCCTGCCATCTTCAATAATAATGATCAAATACCTACGACGTGCACTCTACTTGGGGAGGTATGTGGACTTGACGGTCGCAGGGCATTCGTTCAGTGGGGTAGATGCTGTACAAACTATTGAAAGGCACCGCAAATCTATGTATATGAAAGAAATAAACTGTAAATAAACGTTTACCTTCTGCTACTGCAACTAGTACTATCACATTTCGAGTCGTTGAAGAACAACGAATTTAGTTGTAATAGGTAATATTTCTTGAGTATTGGCAAATTGTTCTGTTTAGTATTATCTGTAATCGTTAAACCACCACGACAGCCTCGGCCCGACGTTCTCTAGAAAAAGTTGGGGCGCTCTCTAGAAAAAGCAGCTAGAATTTGCTGCAACCGACATTAACTTAAAAACTTTATAGAAAGTGATATATATTTTTCTTGTTTCTTAAATCGCACAATCTCTCATTTTAACAAGCTAAAACGGAATTCTACCATCCTATTGTATTTCATGTGTTTTTTTCAGATCTAATTCACATTTGTTATATTCATTTATTATATAATTTTTACATGCACACGCAATTGCACCTATGGTTACCTTACGATCGCTCCCAAGTTTTAAGAAACATTTATTACAATATGCTTTATACTATTTAATTACAAGAGTGACGATGAGACAATTGAGTACTACAATTTTGATATTTTTGCAACAATCACGGAATTGTTGTATATATATGAAGGCGCGCTCCTGTAGCTTAATTAAGTATGATTAACCAAGTATAGTGTTCACAACTTGTCTATATCAATTTGTTGGGCTTTCGTCCTACTAAATTTAGTTGTCAATCTAACTAAATCTTCCGGGCTGACTTTCAGCCAACATTTAACGTCCACGGTACTGCTTTTAGCATTGCTTCATAAGGTCGAACCCGAGCACCTACGTGTCTCCACCGATTGCAAGCCGCACACGAATGCACTACGCCACCGACGTAGATAATAGTCGTCAATCTGGTGTAACTTATTCTAATCTAACAAGAGACACCTAGCATGCAGTAAAAACTGCAGATTTTGCTTAGGGCTTTTAAGTTTCGGCCTTTAGCAATGGCGGGTCCTTCCCCTACAAAGGGCTCACACATCAGGTTCCTGATATGAGTGCACCACCAGCTCCCAATTTAACCTTTTGCTCTTTCTTTCTTTACAAAAGCAATTTTCAGTTGGAATGGGGGGGGAGGCAAAAGTAGGCTCACAGTATCAGACAGATTATACGATCAGATATATAATAGCTAGGAAAAATAAGTTAACAGTTGTAGCAGATGCTGTTTTAGCTGTACATATTTTTGTACAACAAAACTAGAGACGATGCCCACAAGTATTATCTAATATTTGAGCACGACACACAAGTCCTCTTAGATTCTGCTAAACGGTGACGTCCACCGAGGCAACTTTTCGTAGATCTCTCGAAATTCCCTCTTCATTAATTATTTCCAACAACATGTTATTTTGTAGATATTTATTTACATGAGATTGAAAGAAAAAAATAAAAATACACGAAAGGTGACCTGTGATCGCATCAAATTATTATTAATAGTCTAAAGGGTTGCGCTACTTTTTTAGAGCCTGTCCTCCTTATACATAATAATGTTGTTAGTGCCTATGTCGAATCTCAGGTTTGTGACTAAACCTGTTGGCTCGCCTCTTGTAACACATGCCAGTGTAACACATGCCTACGGTAGTATTACTTGAGCCACTGGATGCAAGGGGGCCCCCTCTGATCAGTCGATCTGGCCAGAGTCCCAAGTCCTCATTGCTCTAGTTTCTCGGACGCCACCTCCGAAGCGTTTTTTCCTGGTCTTCTTCCTTTGGTCGAGGCATCTGGTAAACTCCTTCCAGGCACTATTTAAGCTTCCGCCTGCAAACCGGACTTCATTTATGATAGTATTTGCCACGGCACTGGGGCACTGATACTCACCCACGAAAGTCAATCATTTTCTGAGCATCCTCCTACGGAAAAATACCTCGACCTCACCCCCACCCCCCGAAATCCCTAGAAATAGTAATTCCTAACTACTGTATGTTTGAATAAATATTAGGCTGTCCCCTTCAAACTGTCGCGCCTTTCGAATGGCGCACAATCCGAACTACGCGATACAATGCGTTAATTTTTGGAGTGGGCACGCGGCAGGAACGTGGCTTCCTTTCGAACACTAAGTGGTTTCGATACGATCAGAAAGATGGACACTGCAGCAGAAAATTCAAATTCCCCCAAAAATCAACGGGAAAACATCAAGTTTTTGTTTCTCCAAAAACACCCTCCAGGTGAAATCTGTCAATAATTGTGATGTTCTATTACATTAGTGTTGCCGAAATCGAAGGCTCAATAATTCATTCACGGGACTTGTAATGAAATGTACAATAATTATGACGCTCCGATTGTCCTGAGCGTGTGTGCGACACACGTACATAGGTACGCATTCAGCAAACTTCGCACCAAACTTGTATCCTTGGTGCAACAATAAAGCAGACGCTCTCCGGTCTCTGGAGAGTCAGTCACGTACGAGACGGCGATCAGTACGCACCAAAGAACCGTGTTGTCTTTAGAGATAGGTAACGGGATACGATCAAGCACCATCCTGACGAAGCGTGAAATTCAGATTTACGAATACCCCGTCTATCACGAATACCATCACGCTATCGCAACCTACCCTACAGACCGTCGGGTAGGTGATATTTCTCAGTGGTGCCGTGACCAGGATAAACTACCAATCCGTTACCCACCTTCACTGCAGAGTAGGCCATTTCGATTACGAATTTGCCGAAACCAATCGACAACCCGCCCCCCCCCCCCCCGACCGCGCATTACCGTGCCCTGCGATGAGTCATGCGTGACTTTGCGAAGTTTAGTGGCGACCTAACCCAATAGAAGACTACCCTACAGAATGTCGGGTAAAGATCTGTCTTCAAATGTGCACTGAAGATTACGCCCGATCTGAGTAATTAAAAGAAAGGGCATAAACCAGCGACCAGTGCATTGTAAGGTGTGTAATCGGATCGCCTAAAAATTTGGTGGATTTGTGCCGTCTAAGGGACCAACCCCTAGTGTGACTGTGACAAACTGTGCTTGTGACTGTGACTCTGACGTGTAACTGTATCGTGGACGAGTTGAAGAAATATGGCACTTGACCATAGCCCACCCCCGAATCAACGAAACACCACGGAACCACCGCTGCCAGCAGGAAGCGGTGTTCATCAATCATCGACACGGCTTAGCACCTTAAAACAACGCCGGACACGAACTCGAAATCAGCAAGTAAAAGAATTTGAAGCTGTGACTAACCGTGATGAAAGTGAGCCAGCTACCGCCTTGGAGCTTGATGCGGCTATGCGTTTTATCCAAGTACGCCAAAGAGTCATTGAAGAACTTGACGACAAGGTGCAGGACCACCCTGATATGTCTGCTGAAGCACTGGAACGGGACATCGACGAGAGTTGTGTCCACAACTCAGAGATGGATCGCTACGTCATTAAACTACAGCAATTGTTGAGCGGCCGAGACTCAGGTCGTGCCTGTCATCTTGGGTCACCAGATGTCGGTGCAGCTAGCAATCAGCAGGCAATCTTGTCCAACAATGCTCAGCATGCTGCTATGACCTCCGTCGCATTGTGCCCGCCGCCGCCGACGCTCGACACGCAACCTGAGCCATTCGACGGAACGCAAACCAACTACCGTCATTGGCGTCAACAATACGATAGTTGGATGGCCAGGCGCACATCGGCATCCAAAACGGAACGGTTGATTGCTCTATTGAAACTGCTGCGCGGACCTGCGCGAGAGTTGATCCAACATTTGCAAATCAGCGACTCCAACTACGACACAGCGCTCCATCTGTTGAATGCAAACTTTGGGAAGGTCTCGATAGAGCGCGCCAGAACACTTGACCGCGTTCTAAATGTGCCTGTAGTGAAGTCAACAAGTGACGTCAGGGGCCTACGGCAATTACTGAACAACGTGCAAGGTTCTATCTTGCAGATGGAGGGTCTTAACGTCGACCTGGCCCAGTTTGCGCTTACCTACGAGGCAGCGATAAGCCGAGCGATCCCCGAACAAATTTTATTCGACCATGCTGAGTCCAAGCGAAGAGACGAACTTGTTGCTCCGAATGGCTCAAGCGGCGGTCCCAACGACGACAGTGAGACAGCTGATGAAATGTCTGGCTGCGCAGCGGCAAAACGTATTCAAAGCTTAGTGGACTACCTTCGTCGGTACACTAACCACAAGGAACAAGTAATGCTCACTTACCAGCCTCATAGAACCGATAAGGAGAGCAGTGTGCCCAACATGCAACACCACCGGCCGAAGTACCCCCCGCGGCAACGTTCGAACCGATCAGCTGTACATCCGCCACCATATGAGAGTCGAACAACGGTAGCTGCCACCACCACTAGTACCAATTCAAGCCAACGAAATGTTCGAGCGTGTGTATTTTGCAACGATGTCTCGCATCGTCCCTCACGGTGTTCTAGTGCAATGAACTATGAGGAGCGACGAGCTGTACTGGAACGGAAAAATCGTTGTTTTGTGTGTCTCGGCCGACGACATTTAAACGGCGAACAGTGCGTAGGTGTGAAAGTGCCGTGCCGTACGTGTCAGGGACGGGACCATTACACAGTCCTACATCCCCCCAGTGAGCGACCGACCACCACGGCCGTTGCTACTTTGAATGGAGCCACCTCAAGATCAGTGTCTTCTATGTCATGTGTAGCTATGCCATCCTCACTTGTGATGACCGCCCGAGCTCAGATCGTACACGGCGGTCAGCGCTTTCCCGTCCGACTCTTTCTCGACCCCGGAAGTGACCTCACGTTTGTGCTACCATCAACAGTTGGTAAACTCCACGGAGTCCGTCCGCAGAGCCAAGCCGAGCTTACAATCAAGGGAGTGGCCGGGGCTAGAACAGCGACGATGCAACGTTACCGAATCTGTCTGGAAAGCTGTCACGACGATCCGACTCGCATTGACATCTCAGCCTATTCGTACGATTTCCAAGTGGATCCTTCAAACCGCTGCTCGAAGCAAGAGTTGCAAGCGATCGCAACCTTCGGGCGAACGCATGAGCTCGCCGACCCCACGCATCTCGACGGGGCGAACCCAGACCCGCCGGCTATCCTCATCGGCATCGACTATTACTACAGTATCGTGCGTCGGAGTCCATTACTGGACGTAACCAAGGGGCTTGTGGGGACGGACACAAAGTTTGGCTGGGTCATCGCCGGAAAGGTTTCGACTGGAACGACACGTGTCAACGTTGCGCGTGTCCACGCGGTATGCTGCGCAGCTGCTCTCTCGAAGCCAGCGCGCGACCTGGAACGGCTGTGGTCCCTGGAGGCCGTGGGTGTCACCGATGCACCAGCCAGCGCACAATCGGCAGAAGAAGACGAGGCGGTGAAGCAATTCAATGCAGGTTTGGTCTACGACGGAAACGCGTATACAGTCACTATGCCTAAGCGAAGTTCGATCTCCGAATTATCTAACAACCTCGATACCGCAGTGCGACGGCTCACGTCTAAGCGACGATCCTTGCTTCGCGATGCTACCGCGTTTCAGCGATACAACGACGAGATCATGGCGTTCTTGAACGACGGGCACGCTGAGGAAGTGACGGACTTTGAGCGCGCACGGGCTGGAGATCACGACGGTTCCTACTACATGCCGCACCACCAAGTGATCACGCAGGCAGACGGGAAAGAGAAGTGGCGAATAGTTTTCGACTGTTCGGCATCTGCACCCGGAACAACGTCGCTGAACTCCCACCTTCTGCCAGGACCAAATCTCAACCCTGACCTTGTGAAGCTACTGCTAAACTTCAGGTTGCACCGCGTAGCCGTGTCGGCGGACATCACGAAAGCATACATGATGCTCAACCTTGCTGAACGCGATCGCCCGCTTTTCAGATTCCTCTGGCAAGGTCCAAACGACGATCGCATACGTTGCTATCAAATGAAGAAGGTTACGTGGGGAGCCGTCCCAAGCGGATTCCTCTTGGCAGCGACACTTCGTGATATATTCAAACGGGTGGACCCGGCCGCAGTACATAGGCTGGGTGAATCACTATACCACGACGATCTTCTCCGAAGCTTTCCCACGACGTCTGAGGCCACGCTATTCATCGGCAAGGCGCTGACATGGTTCGAGTCAGCAAACATGCGACTGGCGAAATGGAAAACGAATTCGCCGGGCGTAGTGGAGTACCTCAGGACATGTGGTATGCAGTCGGCTGGCGCGTGCTCTGACGAGGGCGCAATTTTGAAGGTACTTGGCGTCGTATGGGCTCCGGCTTCCGATCATCTTCGCGTCCAGCTTACGTCACTAGCCAGGCAGACCACCTCACTCTCCAGGGCGACCAAACGCATGGTGCTGCGATTCGTCGCATCCATTTTCGATCCGATTGGATGGTTGGTACCGTACACCCTCCGTGGCAAACGACTCATACAGCAGCTTTGGAGTCAATCACTGAAGTGGGACGAAGAGATTGTAGGCGCACCACTCGAAGAATTTAAAAATGGGCGATGGAGCTCAACGATTTGCTCGAATTGCGCATCGTCCGCCAATACAGTCCGTCCAATAAGCCCGTCAAAACGTATCATCTACACGTTTTCGGGGACGCGTCCGAAGCTGCCTATGCAGCTGCGGCTTACCTGCAGACCAACTACGCCGATGGTACCAGCGACTGCGTGCTATTGATGGCCAAGTCCCGGCTCGCGCCACGCAACACACTCACTCTGCCGCGACTGGAGCTCATGGCTGCGTTGATGACGGCCAGGCTACGGTCATTCATAGTGGAGCGCCTCATGATCAAGGTCGACAAAGTCTTCCATTATACGGACTCGTCGGCGACGTACTACTGGTGTACCGCGGAGCAACCGGCGCGTTGGAAAACATTTGTGTGCAACCGCGTAGCTGAGATACAGCAGTTGTCAACTCCGGACGACTGGTACCATTTGCCGGGAGTGTCCAATATTGCGGATATTGCGACTCGAGGAATCTCGGCTACGGAACTTGCGGCTAATCAAGAATGGTGGTCGGGCCCAGAATGGCTGCAACTTCGTGAAGAAGACAGGCCGTGTAAAAAATTGCGCCCCGCCGAAAATCAACAACAACCTTACATCGCCTGCGAACGCCGTGTCATCGCCGCCGCTGCAACCACTGCTGCAGCCGTCATCGATCTCAACCGATTCAGCAGCCTTGAAAGCGCAATCCGAGTCATGGTTATGGTGCAGAAATATGTCCGACTGTGCCGACAGCGCACGGAAAGGGGCGCTGAGATACCACCCATGGCGTCGGATGTCGAATACCGCAAAGCCGCCGAAGGACTGCTGATCAAAGTAACCCAGCAGCACTACTTCGCGCACGAAATGGCAGCAGTGAGGAGTGGCGAACGACCATCGACGAAGTCACCACTCGCCTCTTTCAACCTGTTCCTCGACAACGATGGCCTGTTGCGAGTGAAGACCCGACTGACGCAGGGTCGGCACTTAATCCATGATGAGACTCACCCAATTGTACTCTCGGGAGAGTCACGTCTGGCTAGGTTGCTCATTTTGCATCATCATCGGGTGAACGCTCATTTCGGCGTGAACGTCATCCTCTCCGCGCTTCGGCGCCGGTTCTGGGTTACCCGAGCCCGTCAGGTGATCAAGTCGATCCTCCATCGTTGCGTCACCTGTCGAAAGGCCCATGGGGTCGCTGCCGACCAGGTCCAAGCCCCGCTGCCGCCAGAGCGACTTACGCTCTTAGTTGCCTTTAACTCGGCGGGACTGGACTTTTGTGGACCATTTTACGTTCGCACAAAGGACGCAACAGCAAAGGCCTACGTCGCGCTGTTCACTTGCACAAGCACCCGTGCTGTGCATTTTGAACTGGTACACACGATGACCGCATCTGACACCCATCTCGCCCTGCGTCGCTTCATCGCAACTCATCCCGGCTGCACCCGACTGATCTCTGATAACGGGCGCTCATTTGTCAAGGCCGCCACCGACATCAAGAAGCTCTTTAACTCAGTGCGCGATCCGGCATCTCGCGAACTGCTCGCAATGCGTCGGATTGAATGGTCGTTCAGCTGTCCTCGCGCGCCGTGGCGCACCGGGTTTGTCGAACGTCTGGTTGGAACATTTAAGGTAGCGCTTTTTAAGACGCTCGGTCGGAGTCTCCTTTGTTTCGAAGAGCTCAGGACCATCGTCTCGGAACTCGCCGCCGTGATCAATGACCGACCCCTCACGTACGTCAGTGGTGACCTGGACGCCCCGCCAGCGATCACGCCTGCCAACTTCATCCATGGAGGCCCCATCAGGTCTGCGCTCTGCTCAGAAATACCACTCGACGACCTCGGCCCAAATGGTAGGGTGCCAGACGAGCCGTACCCCGACCAGCTACGTTCGACGCTCCTTCAAAGGACGAACTACTTCAAATCGCTATCTACCAGGTGGTTCCGCGAATATCTGCTTCAGCTACGCACTGCGAACATAGACAATAGAGGACGGCCGCGCACAATCGCAGTCGGTGATGTGTGTTTGCTGAAGGAAGACAACATACCTCGAGTCAAGTGGAACCTGGTTCGCGTTCTAGAAGACCACCCCGGACGAGATGGTGTAATACGGACATATACGATTAAATACGCAAATGGCTATGTTACCCGTCGTGCAGCCCAACTTCTCTGTCCGTTAGAAATTGTATAATGTTTAGTAAACGGGTCCGTGCGAGGTAACCTGTCCCGGATACCTCGCAGGGTGGACTGTCAATAATTGTGATGTTCTATTACATTAGTGTTGCCGAAATCGAAGGCTCAATAATTCATTCACGGGACTTGTAATGAAATGTACAATAATTATGACGCTCCGATTGTCCTGAGCGTGTGTGCGACACACGTACATAGGTACGCATTCAGCAAACTTCGCACCAAACTTGTATCCTTGGTGCAACAATAAAGCAGACGCTCTCCGGTCTCTGGAGAGTCAGTCACGTACGAGACGGCGATCAGTACGCACCAAAGAACCGTGTTGTCTTTAGAGATAGGTAACGGGATACGATCAAGCACCATCCTGACGAAGCGTGAAATTCAGATTTACGAATACCCCGTCTATCACGAATACCATCACGCTATCGCAACCTACCCTACAGACCGTCGGGTAGGTGATATTTCTCAAAATCCATCGACAATTAGTGAACGCGTACGGCAGGTCTGCCTTATGCCTGCGAACGGTGCAAAGTTGGTGCAAGCGATTTAACAGTGGAGATATGGACACCGATGACCACCGAGGCGGGGACCACAAAATCAGGTGCAACGAAGGACGAACGGATTGACAGAATCAAGGCAGCTTTTGAGCAAACTAGAGCTTGGTCCATAAGGTCTTTGTCGGCTGAAACTGGGATTCCTCGGGTGACATGTCATAAAATTGTCACCAATGTACTGAAGATGAAGAAAATCAATGCAAAATGGGTTCCCCATATACTGAGTGCTGAGCAGATGAAAATGCGTGTGGAGTGTTCGACATCTAATTTGAAGACTTATACGCCTCTAACTCATACCAAAATATCTTTATTCTAACTCATTTAGTTCAAAAGTTATTGGCATTTAAAGAGGCGACAGTTTGAAGGGGACAGCCTAATATATATACCTACAGATATTGTTTGTTCTACCACATGGTTTACGTAGTTCCTGACAATGCCAAATGAGCTGCGATGTCTCATAAGGTAGCCGGCCAATTCTTAGCAGCTTGGTTGACCTTTGCTTAGGTTGATGTCCGTTTCCAGGCAGTATATTTTACGGTTCCAGTTTTCTAGAGCTCTAGTCCAGGTCCATGTAAGAAGAGCTACTGAAAAGTGTTCACTTAGATTATTTTGGTTGTGTCTTGATGGCAAGGGACATTCCTAGCAGTGACCACTATGGTTAGATCATCCGCGTAAACTGTTGCTTTGACCAAGAGGGGTGTGTGAGAGCGAAGCATTCTGCCGTATCCCACATTCCACATAGTTGACTTAGAGACCGAGCCCTGCGGGACACCTGCTGTAATTGGGTAATCGACTTCGGTATGTTGAATCGAGCGGTCAGAGAGATATGAGGCTATGACCCTGCTTAGGTTTGAGGAGATCCATATCGAGGTTAATGAGTCAAAGCGAGTCAAAGGTGATTGAGTTCAAAGCGTTGTTTGTGCTTGCATAACTGACGGATAGTGTGAGCTTGAGAAAAGGGGATTTGCTCTGTGTTCTTTTGCTGCCATGGCAGGATGTTTGCGGATGGCAAAATGGGTGGAATACTTTGCTATAAATCCATGCTTATTGGGTGAGAGAGCCTCGTTGCCGTCTAGTTAATTTACCAATCCAAGGTTAATTATAAATTCAGTGGCCTTTGAGAGGCTTGAGGGCCTGAAAATTGGCCTGAATGCTGACGAGTCAGTTGGAGGCTTGTCCGGCTTGGGGATAAGCGCAAGGCGAGCCTTAACATACGTCGGAATGCGAATGGATAGTCCCTAATGAAGATTTTTTCAGCTTCATTGGGAATTGAATCTAGGCCGGGAGCTGTTCGGGATAGAACACGGTTAAGAACTACTCTGATTCGTTCTCTTCTGATTGGAGAGAAGTTTGGTTGTTTTTCTCGTAGATTTATTGATTGGAGAAAGGACCGTTTCATGGGAAGCGGGCGTTTATTACAGTCTGAGCAAATTGTGGGAGACGGGGTGGTTGAGCATGCTTAACTTGTGTCTGACTATGTTATATCCCTTCTCGCGAGGGTCTTCATTGATATTGTCATAGAGGTTATTTTAGTGAGCTGCTTTACTCTTTGGGATCTCTTTCTCGATGGCGCGACACGCTTCTGTGAACTCTTCCCCTCTGGGAAGAGTTCACAGCAGCGTAGTATAGTGTGTTCTACATTGCGCACCTTCTCGGTATTTGTAGTAGATAGAAAAATCGAACGTTGGGGTCGCTGTGATCGCCCAAGAAACGAGGATGCCACTGAGTGGCGCTGATCGATGGAGAATGGCGCTGCCGACTGAGAATGGCGCTGCTGACAGAGAATGGCGCTGCGACACCTAGGTATAAAAGAATACCTGGGTGCTGGGAGACCGCACCCGAATCTCGAGTGTTGTATGTGTTACGCAAGTCAGACGTAGCCAAGTACAGACCGCAGGGCGACACTACATTTGGCGCAGCCGACAGGATCGAACACGTGCAAGATGACGAGTAACGGCATCCTATTTCCGGCCCCGTTCCTACCCACGGCAGGCGACCCAGCGACACCATGGGACGACTGGATCCTAGCTTTCGAAACGTACATGCTGGCCCTCGGAGGCGGCCAGAACGACACAGTAAAGTGCGCACTCCTGCGACACTGCCTCGGCATGGAGGGGCAAGTGTAATTGCGGACGCTCGAGCAGAGCACCGTGGCCGCCAGGGAGGCGGCAGAGACGGACGACGATACGGAGGACTCCGGGTACGACCGCATGCGAGCCATATTAACGAAGCGTTTCTCAGCACAGAGGGGCGTAGCCGTGGCCCGCTACGAGTTCTTTCGCCGAACACAACATCAAGGTGAGTCGGTGATGAACTACGTAGCGGCGCTATGATGGCGAACTGTAGGTTCGGCTCGTTTAGCCCGGACGAAGCCCTCGTATCAATGTTGACAGTGGGGGCGAAGATCGCGAGCATGAGGGAGCGGCTATTACTGGAGGAGGACGATCTGACGGCGGACAAGGCAATACGAATATGCTGTCGGGTGGAGCAAAACCTGAGGGAGGCCGGGATCCTCAACGAGCAGGTGAACGCTCTGCGGACACAGACCGACTGGGTCCAGGGAAGGAGTGAGCGTGCAGCGACAGCGAGTGGAACAGTGGGCACGTCCGGGACGGCAGCGACGAGGAAAGCGAACAGCACCGGCCGGTGTATGGCGTGTGGCTCGATACGCCACGTGGCAGGTGCGCTCGAGTGTGCGGCGCGGTCGTGCCGGTGTTTTAGGTGTGGACACGTGGGCCATTTCGCTCGTCGATGCAGCCAGGACAGGGACCGGAGGACAGTAGCGACAGTCGACACGGAGGAATACTGGGACTCGGATGAGGTCAGAAATAAAAAAACTGTCGTTTATTTGTTGCATTCTCAGTTAGACTCGGAGGTGACCTGGGCAGTGCTAGTGAATAGTAACCCAGTGGAGTTTCTAGTGGACACGGGAGCCGGGGTATCTCTGATAAATCATCGGGACATTAAGGACGGGTTAACAGGGTTAAAGAATCCGGGAATCTCGCTAAAGGGATACTCGGGAGAAGACATACAGGTACTTGGGAAGTTGGAATGCACATTGAATTGGTTATCTAATGAAGCGCAAGGCGAATTCTTCGTCGTGAATAAAGGGAGATCGATTCTAGGTAGAGACTTACTCAGCAAACTCAACCTCAACACTGACTGTACTCAGCGCACGTGCACAGTGGGAGTAGTTCAAAGGTTCGATCGGCTGTTCTCGGGGGAGTTGGGACGCGTGAAAGGTTATGACCACAGGGTGAGGGTAAAAGAGTCGGTGATACCAATACGGCAGAAATTACGAAGATTACCATTGACTGTGTGGGAGGAAGTAAAAAAGGAACTAGATAAACAGGTGGACTTAGGAATCATAGAACCCATTGAGGAATCGGAGTGGGTATCGGCTATGGTAGCAGCGGCAAAAAAAAATGGTAAGGTACGGGTGTGCGTAAACTTACGTAAGGTTAACGAGGAGACAGTACCTGATATTTTTCCATTGCCGCACCTTGATGATCTCTTAACTGAACTAAAGGGAGCAAGGTGGTTGTCATTGCTAGACGCGACATCGGCCTATCACCAGTTAGAATTAGCCGAAGAATCAAGGGATTTAACGGCGTTCATAACTCCATGGGGTCTGTTTCGCTATAAGCGCGTGTGTTTTGGGCTGGCATCGGCTCCAGCCGCGTTTCAGAAATTAATGAAACATCTATTGGCAGGGTTGACGGGAGTAGTCATATACCTCGATGACGTCCTAGTTTTTGGGGAATCTAAGGAACAACATGATGAGCGACTACACAAGGTATTAGAGAGAATCGAACAATCTGGTATGATGCTTAATGAAAAATGCACGATAGGGGCGATTAAGATAGAGTTCATAGGTTTCGAAATAGGTACAGGAGGGGGTGAGACCGGGATCAGACAATCGGGAGGCTATTAGACAGATGGAGCAGCCACAATCACTACAACAGGTTAAATCAATACTAGGGACAGCTAGCTTCTACATGAGGTGTGTAAAGAATTTCTCAGACATCGTCGAGCCCATGCGACGGTTGCTTAAACAAGGAATCAAGTTTACGTGGGGTAGGGAACAGCAACGGGCATTTCTCGAAATGAAAAGTCAGATAGCAGAGGCGACCTCGTTAGCGATATTTGATCCCGCCCTACCGACAATAGTAGCAACAGACGCTTCGGATGTGGGATTAGAAGCCGTGTTATTACAACAACACGAAGATGGAGAGAGGCCAATAGCATATGCATCGGCCACTTTGAGCTGTGCTCGGCGGCGTTATTCAGCAGGGGAGAGGGAAACACTGGCGTGCGTGTTCGCGGTTGAGAAGTGGCATGTGTATCTCTGGGGTAGAAGATTCGTTCTACGAACGGACCATCAGGCGCTTGTAGCGCTACCCGGCGCGGGTGGTACCGGACGGACACTAATGTGGATAGCAAGATGGGGCGAGAGATTAAGAAATTATAACTTCGATATGCAATATAGAGCCGGGGCAAATAATAATATTCCTGACATGCTGTCCAGACTTCCATCCGGGAAGCCGATCGAACTCGAGGAACCAGGAGTAAAGGTAAGGTTTAATCGTTTATTGAAGGAGCTCCAATTTTACAATGCTTAAGCACTCTTTTATGTCACACAGGGGAGGAGATAATTGCGAATATCAGGGAAGGGCTGAAACCGTTTACGTGGGCGGAGATCAAAGAGTGTTCACGGAGGGACCCCGAGCTGACTGAGATTAGTAACAGAATACGGCAAAATCGACCGAAGACACTGGAGGCTCCGTGGTTGATCTGGCTATCTGGTTGATCTGAAGCTGGCATTGATCGACGGGGTAATGACCAGAGGAGACAAAATAGTACTACCAAATGCGTTGAGATGGCGCGCTTTCAGGTTGGCCCACGATGAAGCCCACCCGGGCATGACGAGGACCAAGCAGCGTTTGAGACAACTATTCTGGTGGCCCGGCCTCGATCGATTCACGGAAGAAGCGATACAGACCTGTCGCGTATGTGCATCCCTGGACAAAACAGTCGTACCGACGACCGCCCCACTCTGACTAACCGAATGGCCGGAGGCACCGTGGACTAGTCGGGCGATCGACATCCGCGGCCCGGATGGATCCGCGCCGACATCACAAAGGTTTGCGATCGTGGTCATCGACTACTACTCCAAATGGGCGGAGGTTGAGCTGGTTCCTGAGGCGTCCGCGACCAGGGTACTAGAAATGCTACACAGATTATTCTTTAGAGAAGGCCTACCAGACAGGATCACCTCCGACAACGGGACGCAGTTTACAAGTCGGGAGTTTCAGGAACTGATGGCAGAATACGGGGTAGAACACGGACGCACACCAGTGTATCACTCCCAGGCAAACGGATTGGTGGAGCGGTTTAATCGGACACTGGGAGGTTTTATGGCAACCACGCAACAACTAGGAGGATGGCTGCCGAAGCGCATAGTAGAAATGGTGGGACTGTACAACGCGACGCCACAGGCAACAACGGGCGTGTCTCCGGCAGAACTACTAATGGCAGGCGAATACGCACCAAACTACGTGTAATTCACAGCAAATGGCCGCACGATTCGTCCAGTGATACATTGGAGATTCGGCGACAGATCGAACATCGACAAACCCTACCGAAGGAGAATGCGGAGAGCCGCAGAGCCGTCACGGAGGACTCGCTGTGCATAGGAGGGTGGGTGCGAGCCAAGAAACCACAACACAGGAAAGGGGAGACAGCATACGGGCCACCGACTCAAATAGTAGGAAAAATGGGAAGGCTTACGTCCATATTGGAAGGAGGGTCGGCATGGCACAAAAACAAACTGGTTCGGACACACTTTCCAGCGGGGCAGCAATGGAAGGTAGAAACTACGGTGATAGGGGGAGAGAATGGGGGGATAGAACCGAAATCAGAACGGGGACCCGTAAATACAGAGAATGAGGGGGACAAATGAGAGTTTTCAATCAGCAAGGGATACAGACGAGGAGGAGAGTAACACAGACGAGGGTAGAGAAACAGATACACAGGGCAGGAATGGAGGTGAGGAGGTCGAAGGGCTACGAAGGTCGACAAGGAATAGAAAACGACCTGAGCGTTTCGGAGACTATATTCTAACGGTGCTGGAAACACTTAATGATGGAAGGTAGAATGTAGTAGATAGACAAATCGTGCGTTGGGGTCGCTGTGATCGACCAAGAAACGAGGATGCCACTGAGTGGCGCTGATCGATAGAGAATGGCGCTGCCTACAGAGAATGGCGCTGCGACACCTAGGTATAAAAGAAATGGTCAATAAACAGACAATTTCTTCCGCACCCGAATCTCGAGTGTTGTGTGTGTTACGCAAGTCAGACGTAGCTAAGTACAGACCGCAGGGCGACACTACAAACAACGCATATATGCGTACAAACGACAAACAACGCATATATCTTCTTGTCAAATGGTTGCAATCCATCTGAGGCTGTACGACACTATTCGACCCTATCTGAGGCTTCACTAGCCGTGTCTTATAGGGTGTTTCCGGCCGTGGCCAAGACTTCTAGATCATCTGCGTATGCCAAAATCTTTACTTGCTCTGAAAAATTCTCAAGCTCCAACACTCCTTCATTGGTCAAATTTCAGAGCAGGGGTCCTAAAATCGAGCCCCGCGGGACTCTAGTTATAATGCCTTTCTGCAACAACTTTCCGACCCTCTAGATATGATGGAGTCATCTGGCAGAGACACAGTTAAATTCCCTCCTTTTTCAAAGCGTCCACGGATATCCCCAGTTCGTGGAATTAAAAACAATTTTAATATCTCGGAGACTTAGAAGAACAAACCCTTTAGTTGTACTTGTTTTTATAGATTCCTCCTAAAGAATTTTCCTAATTCCTCATAATTTTCCTAACCCAGAGTTCACTGTTCATTGTTCAGTCAACGCAGTGGCTTGGATAGCTAAGTCTCTGGCTATCGGAAGCCAGAGGCCGCAGGTTCGAGCCCTGCCGTGTGACATATAAGAGAGCTTAAGCATTGTAACAATTGCAGCTCCTTCAATAAACCATTAAACCTTTACCTTTACTTCCCCGTCTAAATCCATATTGAGCCTCTAAGAGAGCACCCTTAGCCGCTACGTTCCTATTTAAACTGCTGACTGAAATATTTTCTAAAACTGTACTCATTGTATCGAGAGTATAAGGGAGGACTTGGCCGAGGACTCGAACATCTGCGGCCAACTTCTAATCAGCATCCTGGGCGCCTTCGGAGGTATAGCGTCTTTTCCGCTTGCCATATTTCCACTCTATTTCCTCGCTTATACGCTTCATGCGCTTTCTCCTAGCCCCTTTGTCCAGGAACCGTTAGAATTCTGTGAGGTGTCTACTTTGTGATCATGTCACCTCTCTCCATGATCCACCTCGCTCCCGCACCAAATTCTCTAAGTGCTCTATACCTGGTCTTTCTTATCCATCATACATACTACTGTGTCCGGTGCGCTATTAAAGCAGTTCCCTGTTTTATTTTCGCTAGTGATTGCCTTATTGGGCTCCGACAACAGGAAATGACAAAAAATAATATTTCTGTTCTCAGCACTCCCCCTAGCCAATCGTGGGCATTTCCGCACTAATCTAAGCTTGCCTACAATATACTAATCCTTGAATTACTTTAGTTTGGCTTACCAGCGCCTTCCTCCATAGTTACCGAACCATCCTCCTCCGCTTCGGAGTTCGGCGCTACTGTTTCTTACCGATTTCACAAGTTCCTCGCCTTCTTTCCTGCGTTACCCTCTTTGTCATCTCTTGCATCCCCCCCAATCTACTTTTGGTCTATCACCCTTGTGGAACCTCTATTCCCTAGCTCTTCCGATTTAGCTGCTGACACAGCTTGCCGGACTCTACCTGGCACTTTTCTTTTTTTGTCTCAGTCTAACGTAATCAAATCAGACTCTGGTCAGTTTGAACCCCTATGATCTTGTCGTCTTGTTACCCCGTTGCAGTTACGATTGTCGTCTCTGTGAAGTGATCTCATTGAAGTTCTTCCATTGCTCTATTTCACTTAACCCACCTAATTGTCCTTCTCGCCCCGTCACCTACTAACGGTATACCTGCCTCACCTATTCGATTACATTGTCCCAGTAATTCCGTTGCAGAACTCTTGCATTCTCCCATTGCAATTAATCGGTCGCCTGTCACCCTAATAAGTTATCCGATTTCACTATAGCTTTCACTTCGTGATATCAAGGTAAAACTTGAGTTTAATTTCAATATACCCGACGAAATCTTGAGCCTTTTCCACCGGGAAATGAAGGGGATGAAAAATATGTGGTTTCCACATTGGCATGTTTCAAAATGTTTCTCAATCCGATTTTTTATCATGAACCTGATTTCGCCTGGCATGTCATCTTCGTCATGCTGCTTTCTCGTTAAGTAACCCCTGAGTACAAATAAATGATCAAAGCACATAACAACCGTCGTCACCACATTCAAATATCCTCTTCAAGGTTTTTAAGATCAACAGGGTAAACAAGTGTTCTAGTTAGTGCTACTTACTTTAACATAGGTGATATGTGACGAGTCCAAACTTGATTTAATATCAATATATACATATCTACCGGCGAATCACGAAATGCAAAAGAGCCCGACCTTGAAAGAAATTTTAGTTTAGGAACGTACATGGAAAGTAGAAAAGGACATAGGTCGCACGTACCTATGTAAAAAAACTACACGGGTATCCGATAAACCGTCTGGGTGAGAATTTCATTTAACAGTGTCCCCGTACAAATCTGACTTTTTTCTCGCTCTCGCGTTGCGCACGCGGGGTCCGTGCGAGCTCCACGTTCCAATCGGAGACATTCGATTTGAAAGAATAGGCGACGTTCGATTTTCCACGTCTCGGATTGGCCGAGGCGGTACCACCGTCGAGGAGGGCAGACGACCAATTGCCGCTCGAATGCCTTTTACCCTACAGTTTGCCATTGATGCAAGGGGTCATGTGAGGCTTCAGTCGTCTTCAGGTATGAGAAGTAGTGCCACGTCATTATGGAACGCTCTAGACAATGGTGAGCACATATTGTATACAGAGTTGGCTTAGCAATTTAACTGGTTCCCAGAAAGTATCTTCGGTGTTAACAGATAATATCCCTTTCATTATTTTGAATAGCCATATGTTTTTGCTTGCTAGCAGGCAAAGAGACAACAATAATTAATACCATAAAGTACAATCAAGCCGACCGAAGATATAGCTTCTGTTTCCAAAATATTTTCCGTGATTATTAACATTTTCCGTCAACATGACCCACTGCGTAGAACTTGCTTAAGGTATCGGTCCCCTGTGTCATTGTGCGTTGGTGCATGTTACCTTTTCAAGACCTAGATTTTTGACCACGACTGATATATTGTCTTTATTATTAAGTTATTTCCATCAATTCGAACGTCGCCTCCATCTAGTTGAGTCTACTAGTAAAGAATTTTGCAGAGTAATTCAAACCCCAAAGCATGATGTGATCTATTAAGCTATTTTAGAGGTGTGGAGCCCGGTGGCTTGATGTATTCGTGTGCGCCTCGGTGCAATCGGAGGAGACGGACGTAGCTGCACGTCTTCGATCCCTACCGTTGCACATTTGCATTTAAAGGGGTTGTCCGTCTTATGAAGCAATACCTACAGCAGTACCGTGGACGTTAAATGTTGACTGTGAGTCAGCCTGGAAAACGTATTTATTAGATGTAACTCTACAACGCAATCCGAGAACAGTTTAGAGATATCCGTTCACCAATGCTAACTCTAAGCCACATGGCTATCATATTATAAAAACGCTTTCTAAGCTTGTCCTCGAATTCACCTTGCTTTGCGAGAAGCAAAATATTGACATACGAACACATTACTTGAAAAACTAGAAACTGTCGATATTGCACATTGACGCGGTGACATGGCCGTTGGTTAACTCGAGAGATGACGTTTATGCCATGAACGGTGACGGTCTCTGCGGTCTGCTTGCGAATGATAGGTCGAATAATCGTGCCTATCACAAGACTCATGAGGATCGAAAATTTGGCGTTGAGTTCGATAACTGATATGGAGCGCAGGCTTAGTTCCTATGATGACCGATAGTGCCGACGGGTGCGACTTTCTTTGCGGTCATTGTAATCACCAGTGTCTGATTAGTCGCCAGGTGGCTCGGCGTACTTTAATAGAGATCGGAATATCTCTGGTGTCGTCCGAGCGTTTGAAGAAAATGTTCTCCTCTCAAAAAATGGTTACCAGGTGGCTCTACTGGCAGATATTTGCAGAGTTGTTGGCATTTTGGTATGTTTTAGTTACCATTTGGGTTGTCTATTCGTTCCACATTATTTGGCAATCCCGATCTATTCATGCTCCGACGAATGTTATCTATGGCTAAAGGTCTGTTTATGATTAAAAAAAATATATCTGTTCGGAAAACGAGAACAATTGATAGTGATCATATGTACCCCCGGGATCTTCAGACCACAGACTGGCAATGATTTGGCCACGCACTTGACCCATTCGTGGAGAATCCGTCTCGCCCGGCACACGAGAGACCCCTTCTACTCGTTCCAGCGGAATTTTTCCGTCCCGATGAAAGTAGACAGGGGTCGAATAGTGACGGGGCTACTAATAAATGACGACATGTCTCGAGGTCAATCAAATGCGCAGGTCGCCAAGACGGCGCAGGACGTCATGGCCTGGAACGATGTGTCACCAGTTGCCAGGACGCGCCTATCGGCGGACATCGTAGCACCTCAGAATAACAGAGCTTTTCAGTATATCGAAGAGAAGCATTTTCGAATGGCAGTAGGTGATGCACGCTTTTCGCCGGCAACCCATCAGAGAGTCGCAATCGATAAGATGTCATTACCCCCCCCCTCCCACACAAGAGAAATCGGCTGGCGGTGATGAGTTTCCCAAACACTTCTATCGATTGACCCGGATGGTCTTCGTCCTAGAAGACATGGTACCTTCAAAACATTGTGGATTCTCAGGAAAACGCCAATGGACGACCACCGGAGTATATTCCTCCTGTTTCTATTGGAACGCGACTAATAGCTTCCCTGAAGAGGGATGACGATATCCGGCTGATCGTTGCCTGTGTGGCTCTAGGGAGACGAATTTGCTCCCATTTGCGTCATCCGATATAGTGACCTTTCAGTTCAGCTGCTCGTACATTTAAAATCTAGATGCCACCAGACTAGTGCGGGCCGCAAGAGGCCTGGAGGCAGCGAAAGACGTATTGCTTTATGTCTACGCTCTATTGTAAATGTCGTCGAGATAACTTAAGTTATCCATCAGTGTCGGGAGATTTGGAATCCGGATGCCGACCGCCATGGCAATTGCTGGCTATCTCGGATTCTTGAAATAGAAACATTAAGGTAGGCAGGGTGAACAGGGAGATAAATAGGAGGCATGGTAGAGCGATTTGGGATTCAAGGTAATACAGATGCGATAGGTAACGAATGCACCGCAAGCCAATATGACGATACATATAATGACGATTGATAGCCCGCTATCCGCTGATTGTGTTTCGAGAACGCGTTGCATGCAAAAGCGAATGTAGAGAGGATAGTGGTGTTAAACGAGAACTCTAACGAGAGTGTGTCATGGATTATTGTGGTGTGTTGCACTTGAATGGAGGCTTCGTGTTTACAGTTGTCTCATTATACGAATTAAAAGAACGTATTATACGTTACATGTAACATACAGGAACACAAATAGGTGTCACCTCAATAAGTCGTTCAAATAAATTTCTTGAATAAGTCATTTGAGCTCTATGTTTTAAGAGCAAAAATGTAAAGATTTATATCGAATGACGGAAATTGAACCCGATACCGGCGAGGTTTCTACACAGCCTAATCGTACGACAACTTAAACGAGTCAGGAGCCAATAGGGTGTTCTGTGCAATGGCCACGTGATGTGTATCTGGGCGTGCATACTTTATTGGTAGCAGTGTATTTGCATGCGTTGTTTGTAGTCACATAATTGAAGTATGGTGATAATACTTAAAGTGGCCTCAACATGCCAGTGTTTCGCATGGTGTAAGACTGCGCTACAAGCAATGGGTTTAACTCGAAGGGTTTTGTATTCATTCTTGCGAATTTTGCCCATACATATATATAACATGTACGTTGTTGTAGTTCGCAACTACGAGCAGCACGAACGTAGTTGGTGTTTGGAGTGGTATTTGCAAGTTGCGGATGTGTACAGCAGAGGAACTCCTCTAAAGTATCATGTCATAGCAAATATGACCCCACCTGTTAAAACCTGTCGTCTGCTCTCCCTGAACGAACCGGATTTTCGCCTGGATTATTTTGCTTTTTGATTAATTTGCTTTAGAACCAATATGCCGCCGCTATGAATGAGGGCCAGCAAACCGCCAGTCATATTTGGTCACAGAGAAAAGTATGGAAAGTGCGTGCGCGTGACCAATTGTAGACATATGCGAATTATCATAATATAGAGTTTCCTGCTTAATAAGCGCGGACCTTCTAATACCATGCACCCAGCAGACGTTGATTAGACGAATTGAAACGAAAACTTTTTACTTTTTTTTTACTTCTTTTTACTTTTTTTTACCGAGAACTTAAGCTTATGTATGTATATTGCAGTTCCGAGAATAAACATTTGATTATGAAAAAAAAGAAAAATAAATTGTTACTCGTCTGTTTGACTAATTAGGGCACAGCGCAACCCTAGCTTGGTTTTTGAGGCGCGACTTATTCAGTTTGGCACATTCGTATCGATTCTTAGAAGAAATCTCAAGTCCATCTTATCATCGTGGTCTCGTTTTGCAGTCGCGCTTCTATTATTATTATATAAAAAAAAATGTCTGTGAGGGCGAGGCCTTCTTGTAACGGAGCTATAATAAAGCATTTAAGATGCCCCCTCACTGCAAACTTCCTCGAAGGGAGCTACCACAGGCCGATCCGCGCCACCGTGAACAAATAAGATAAAATGTGTTGGTGCTTGCAACCAGGTAAATGCATGGAAGAGTCAATCTGCAAATATGACATGTTTTCTATGTACTTTTCTCATTAGCGGCCCCAACATTATCACGTTCACATCATTTCCAATATCTCCTCATGGATACCACTCAAAGTGTTCGGCCTCGGTGATGAAATCGGCCACTTTGCAGTGGGATATGACTCTGGTAGCGGGCTCAACTCCGGCACTGGTTTTAGGGAAGTGCAAGTTTTTCTCCCAAGTAGTAATTATTTTTCCTGATAATTCGGCCAAACCGATACGTCGGGGACGTGCAATATAACAGGAGAACGGGTGGAAACCCCAAGCGGATAACCCGACCGTTCAAGTTGATCAGAGCGCTTACTTTTTTATCCATGGATTGAAGATGTGACCAATTCAATCGGATAACGACACTAATATACTTGTTGGTTTGCAGGATACTGTGTTATCTATTGGCATCACTTATGGTAGAGACCGTTTTTGCCGAACCCTTCCGGGTCAGTAAGTGCTCACTTTATTTCTACCAATACCTTGACGATTATAAAGAATTAAGCATGACTTCTCAGATTCAATTCTTCTGATTACTCTGTCCTATGTGATTCCCGAAACGGTTATCGCTGTGCGTAGTTCAGATAGGTATATACGGCTGAACATTTCCTTGTACATCTCGAGAATTATTTTCTCAATAGCAAAAGCATTAGTACACTAGAAGTCGCGCACACAGAACCTACAAAAAAGATCTTTTCCTGAAGTGTCGCGAGCTCGTTGAAGTAAATTAATGTCACAATGTTTGCGTATATATAATATTACATTTCTCATCGCCTATTTCTCATCCCTTCTGGCTGACAATAAACGAGCGCTTGTATTCGATATAGCTCGGTTAGTCTTCGTCTTGAATTGTCCAGTTGCTGTCCCACATTCGTGTTTGGAGGTCACTTCTTATTCGAAATTTGTGGACGATCGTGTTGCATTTTACTTTTGATATTGTCGCATTGGTCCGTAGTTTTTTTTAAGAGGTTAAAGGTAAATCCTGCATAGACTCCAGGCCTCATACTGAGGTATTTGTCTGGAAGTGTCCGACTCTTACTGACTAAACTCAGAACCGAGATTTTGACTTGGGGCACTGACCGGGACTGTCAAAGTATTACTTCAGTCAGTGCCTTGCAGGGACCGGCAGTTGATTCCAACCATGTCCTATCCCTCGGCGGTTAAGAGCTGAGGCCTGTCACATAGGGGAACAGCTGAGGGTCGGCTCGAAAAACAACTATAATTATGTCCTATCCCTCAGTTCCTCCATTGGTCCGTAGCTGTCCATACATAGCTGCCTTTCCCCTCGTGCATTTGTCAGGTTTTGCCCAGCACTGCTCAGTTGGCCAAATTTCATCGATCAGAAGCGGCCCGAACTGGCGAATTGGAAGGGCGTTATGTGCCACCGGGTTAACGCTAGAGCACGATACGTTCACTTGATGACCTGGCAGAAATGACTGCCTCTTGCTTGAAATGTTTTTGTGTGGACCACCCACCGAATGGCCCACACCTTGCTCCTTCAGGTTGTGACTTGCTCCGGGCTACAGGGAAACAATTTGAATGATTAAACCTTCAGTTTCCTTGAGGTTACTCCAATATATTTTTGTCCATAGAGCTCAGGAGTTGTACGAGAGAGTCATAACGAAGTTTGCAGAGAGACAGCAGAAAGTCATTGAACAGGATGGTACATATTCAGTTGATACATTTTTTCTGGTAAATTAATTTTCGATTTTTTGGATACATTTCTTTCATTTGAAATTTACTCGATTTTCACTAGGCACTTACGCATCAACGCAATATATGATAAAGAATATAGGATCATTCGTATACGTTTTTTTTTAAGGAAACATGGTAGCATTTTACAGATCCATAAATCATGATTGTTTCAGCGACTCTTGTGGAAACAAAGTACCCTTTTGCAAGAAAGGCCGTGTCCAACGGCCTTGAGAATGTGAAGAAAAATGGAAAAGAACTAAGTTGGACATTCGTTGAGCTAAACGATGAGCCGGTGGACCCGCAAACGCGTGAGTAACTGTAGATGTAACGAATGAACTAATTGACCGATAACTAACCGATGATAATATCCGGGACCTACAAGTTATCTGCATATCTGCCTCAAGAGATCTGTCGATTAGTCAACTAACGAGTAATTATTAAATATTTTTCACCTATTCGCTAATCACTATGGCCAAATAGAGGCCACACTGAAAACCATGTACTTTATGGGCATGGTAGCGATCCTGCTGTGTTGTCATTAGTCATCTAATATCTTCAGTTGTTGAGTGTATTGAGTAAATGCTCAGGTTGTTCTGATCAAGCCTACTCACCTTTAAGCTCCGTTAAAAGTTGAGCTAAACAAGTAAACACAATATGTTTTATTAACAGTATGTGCTCTTTTTTATTACCCTCTCACTGGTGTCAGCGTCGAATATCTATCTTGATTAAATATGTTATTACTGTTGTATGTTCTGTTACTATTCTTACTTTTTCTACCTGTGGCTTCTTGGAGTCAGGCGACATTTGTATGTTTTTACGTTACAAATTGCCCCTTCATTAGAGAGGTTCATGGTTTTGAGGCCGAGGAAGACGAGGGCAGAAAATCGACTTTACTTTTTATAGTCGGCAATTTAACGTTATACTCGGCTAAGATCGTTTACTAACGAACCATTTTGATGCCGATGACGACTATAATATCATCGTTGGCTTAATCCTGGACTGGCACCGGCAGTGGTGTTCTCAATATGCAGTTCTATCTTGTCTTCTATCACCGTTCGGCTAGGTTGTTCTCAGGAGGTCGATGCGGACTAACCCATGTCTCGTCCGTTAGTAACATAATGTGCTAGACGATTGTTTGCTCACTAAAATTTCGCGAACTTAATGCAAAATTAACCACATACCTGACTCGGTGTAATTTCGCGATAGTTGCAATTTTCATCAAGCCTCTCGTTGACGAAATCGTTTGATAATACAATAATTTTCAAAACGATTTATCCATGGCGTGGTGGGGTGCATTTCGAATAAAAACAAAATGAGACCACCATTTATTCAAACATACAGTAGTTAGGAATCATTGAACATCGTCAATAGTTCCATAAGGGGGGGCGGTCACGTTCAGGGAGAGCTACAAGATTCACTCTTGTCAATTCTCGTTTGGCTGGATCAAGCTACGGAATATGGACTTTATATTACATTATTATTATTATTTTATCGGTGAGTCGGGTGACATTTCCGTTTTTCTCGGTAAACTCGCGTTATCTTTACAAACAAGACACTATTGTACAGAGCCAAATGTTCCCAATATTTCTCTGCCAAATCTATTTACACGGTGAGTACTTTTCCAAGGTATGACACCTAAAGGCGTACAAATTTGAACCAGGAATGGGTCCCAGTCACGGAGGGGATCACCGTCCCGTGCTGCATGAGATGCCAGCGGGTAGGCCATCACGCGGAAAACTGCCGCTTCGAAAAGGTCAATGGAGAGAGGTGCCACACATGCGGCACACTCGGTCAAATCGCGAGAGACTGCGATGAGACCCCAAAGTGCTATAACTACGGAAGGGGAGAACACGCAGCCAACTCCGCAGCATGCCCCGTGTACCGGAATAATCTTAAGACTATAGGAAAGGCAGCCCGCCAGGCTCCGACGTCAACCACAGAACAGCGCACAACGACAGGAGAAGGACAGGATCTCCTCGCAGCCAGAGTACCGGAAAATGCTAACACTCATGGCGCGATAGATTATGATGAAGACGCGGTAGACAATGGGCTTAGGAATGGCCTAACCGCCAAAGAATGAAGAGCAAAGGGACGGCGAGAAAACGACTCCCAAGAAAAGAGGAACAGCAGTGAAAGGCACCGAAGCCAAACAGCATGGATGACCACAACAATCAAAATGATTGAAGTAATCCAAGTGAACTGCAACCGCAGCCGGAAGGTCCACCTTCTTCTCGAGAAGATTTCCGCGAGAAGAGGCGCCGACATCCTCCTGCTGAGCGACCCCAACAGGGCCCTAGCTGGTAACAGGACAGACTAGGTAAAACCGACAGGAACATGGGCACGTCGCGGACACCATCGCGGACATCGCCGGTAACGGCACGAGAAGCGGGACTGAAAGAGGCTTCTAGTGGCTCGAGGTTCCGAACGCAGCCGGGTTCTACTCGTGCTACAGTAACCCTAATGGCACCGTGGCTGATCTTAATCAGCTGCTGGAAGACCTAGCAGCTTTTATGGCAGACGGGACGCAGCTGTCGTCCAATCGTCACCACTGGCGACTTCAAAGCGGCATCGGTTTCGTGGGGATCGATGGGGACCAATAACCGTGGAAGGGCCGTCCAAGAGTGGATGGCCGCGTACGACTTAACGACGGTCAACGTGCGAGGAACACCGACCTTTCGTGGCGCCCGGGGGGAATTGTATGTGGACCTGACAATCTGACCACTACAGCATTGAGTTTAGTCTCGCGCCAGCGAAGGAGATTCCAGCGGCGCCGGTGGAGGCGGGACGAACTGAAAGGCTCACCTTCCAAGGTACGGACGCCACGAAGGCAGCAGTTACAAAGTACATCGGAGAGAACGGAGAACCGAAAGACGCTGCAAGGCGGCTCCAAAGGCGCCTGGAGGCGGCGTGCCGCAGAGCAAGGATCCACCCCAAGGTTCGAGCCCCGCTGCGTGACATATAAGAGAGCTTAAGCATTGTAACAATTGCAGCTCCTTTAATAAACCAATAAAGCCTTTACCTTTACCCGAAACGGTCCAAACCAGTCGCCCCGCGCTACTGGTGGAGCGAAGTGATCGCCGGAGCGCGATCTGAGCGCCTCCGCTCACGGAGGACGCTAAAGCGTTTGAAGACAACGAATGCCCAGACAGATGTAATAGAGGCGGCGGCCACAGCCCTATGGTGCAATCGGGCAAAGCTGACCGTAGAAATAGTGAAGAGCAAGACTCGGTCTTGGAAAACGTTTCTAGACGAGTTGAACGACGACCCATGGGGACGCCCGTACAAATTAATTCGTGACAAGACGAAGAGAAAGACAACCACTAATATACCCGAGGAGGAGAGTTGAAAATACGGTTGAAAAACTATTCCCGACCCACCCGGCGTTCGACCGGGCGGCATTCGAGAGAGAGACCCGCAGTACCCCGAGAACATTTCCGAGATCACTGAGGAAGAAGTACTCACCGCAGGCGAACGGATCAAGTCAGGCAAGGCACCGGGCCCTGATGGCGTACCACCTGCTGCGACAAAGGTGCTCTCCAAGCATTTTTCCAAAATCGTTGTCAGCGTAGCCACTCGTGTGATACTCAATGGCGAGTTTCCCGACGTTTGGAAAACCGGAGAGGTGGTGCTGATACCTGGGAGCCTATCGGCCCATCTGCCTCTTGAACTCGCTTGACAAGGGTTTTGAAGCGTTAGTAGAAGCTCGGCTGAGGAAGCATGCCGAACAAATTGGCTTACTATCGGATACTCGATACCGCTTCCGGTCACGACGATCGGTGTTGGCCGCTATACGCCGGATCGTCACCCGTACGGAGACTATACGTGAAGCGGTGTAAAAAATCCGAGACCTCTGTACGGTGCTACTGCTGGATGTAAGAAATGCATTTAACAGCATTTCATGGCATGTCATACTGCGCACGCTACGGCGAAGAAGGGCACCTTCGTATCTCTTGCGCACCGCCTCAAACGACCTAAAGAATCGTCGGCTAAGTTGTCAGGGACACCCCTTTGAGATGACGGCGGGGGTCCCCCAGGGGGCAATCTTGGTCTCTGCTCTGGAATATCGCACATGACGTGGTCCAACGCCTTCCGGATTTTCCGCAGGGCGCGGACTCCATTGCGTATGCGGATGACCTGGCGGTGACAGCCCGAGCAAGGACGACTGCAGATCTCGAGGAGAAGATGAACACTGAAGAAATCGATCTGTGGATAGAGAGAAACGGACTAAAGTTTGCCCCGGCGAAGTCCGAGCCCATCGCACTTAAAGGGCGGAAAAGAAAACCAAATGTGAAGGGTCAGCTCACGGGAGATGAGATCCGTGTGATCGACTCTGCACGCTACCTCAGGGTGCAACTAGACCAGGGAATGACGGGCATGATCTATATCCGGAACAGCCGCGGTCAAGTCTACAAAGGCCGCCGCGGATTTGGCCAAGATCATGCCCAACGTCCATGGGCCGAGGGAGGGCAAGCGTCGTTTGCTGGTGTCGGTGGTGGAGTCGATAATGCCGTTCGGAGCCCCTGCGTGGATGAAGGTAGTCATAACAAAGAAGCTGACCAAGAAAATTATGCGCAAGATGCTACGAACACTTGCCTTACGCGTCATACAAGGTTATCGTACGACAAACACCCAATCGGCATTTGTGCTAGCTAGCTGGTCGTCCTGGGACTTAAAAGCGGAACAGCGGATTCGGAGGTTTGAAACCGGAAGGAACAACTAGGATCTGACCCTTGCCTGCTGGCGGGCTGAATGGAATCCTATTCTCAGGTCGACGCCATCGGGCCGGGTCAGGGACCTAATCCCGGACATTTAAAAGATGGATGGAACGTCCCGGGGAGCTCACGTACTTTATGACACAGATTTTTACCGGATACGGCGATTTCCAAGAATACCTTTACTGGAGGGACAATCAGACTCGTGCATGCACTGCCGTATTGGAACGGATGACGATGGTAGCACACGCTGGCCAGGTGCCCAGGCCTACACCACGTCCGGTAACAGCTGACGATGCCACTGCTATCAAGGGCTCTAGAAAGAGGGATAAAAGGATTTGTCGACTTCATCTGCGACAACGCAAGGAACTGGGAGACCGGGAAAACCCTGGCGGAGGGAATTGTGCGCGAAAAAGACCGACTCGAACGAACCAGGCTCGCGAACCTGCTCCGGGAGGAGCCGAGGACAAACCTGGGATAGGACAACGCTAGCCGCCGTAGATACCTTGGCCGTGATGCTGCAAAGATAATCTGAAGCAGTAAACCTAACACCATATTGCAACGATATGGCACATGAGTTTATAGCCCTTTGTAGGGCAGGTACAATACAGTGAATGATCAACGGACGGATGTATCATTTCTACATATGTAGCCGATATTGTGCTCAACACTTGTGTGCATGAAAAGCAGCTATAATTGCCTCGACGCCTGTTCGAGACGATTTGGAAATTAGACGACGGAACGCCCTTCCCAGGAATCGAACCATTGATCGATAACAATTATCATTTGGTAGTTCAACTGATAATCATTCCTCATAACATTCATCTCATATTCATATATGAACTCTCCATAACATATTCACTAATTTACGCAAGCACCAGGAAGAAGGCGTTTAAAGGAGTACGTATTTCATATACACATGCGTTGTCGAGTTGCAATATCGACTGCATATGCAGAAGTGATACATCCGTCCGTTGGCCACTTCGTTCACTGTATTGTAGCTGCCCTACAAAGTGCCATAAACTCATGGGCCATATCGTTGCACTATGGTATTAGGGTTCCCGGTTCAAATTTGTACACCTCTAGGTGTGATACCTTGAAAAGTACTCACCGTGTAAATATATTTGGCAGAGAAATATTGGCAACATTTGACACTTTGCACAATAGTATCTCGTTTGTTTTCGATAACGCGAGTTTACCGAGAAAAAAAAAACAGAAATGTCGCCAGACTCACCACTACGTAATATAAGGTCCATATTCCGCAGCTTGATCCAGCCAAGCAACAAGAGTGAATTAACAGTGATGCGAGAAGCCGAAACACACAGAAATGCGCTAAAACACTCCATGCTGATACTAATCACAATAATAATAACAATAAGGATTAAGTGAACCAGCTTTCTCGAGTCTAACGAGAGCACTGCGTGCAGTGTGCAACCGGATCTTGAAGGTTTCACCTAATCTAGTCATCAACACAGTCCGGACTCCGGGAGGAAACTACTACAGATTAACAACGACTATTCGCCAGCTGCTTCGAAACCTCTCCATTCCCACTCTGGATTTATCCTACGGTAAGGACGCATTCTAATCGTATTGCTTTTCAATGTTTTCAAAGGCGGATAACCAATGCAGGCAATGAGCAATGGATTAACTTATACGTTAGCATATGCGTGGATCATAATGTGTTGATTTAGCTCTATCTGTGTGATTTGAGTCGGCTTCAGCATTTCCCTAAAAAATTTCATCGTAAGAGGCCCGGTCAATAATTTCTGAAAGCCAAGTACCATATCTTAAGTAAATTTTGGAGATTTAGTATATATGAAAAACTTGAAAATGATGTATGATGCTTGTCGAAGCATTTACTTCTTCCTCTAACAGATGGAATCATTAGCTTTGCGTAACACTGTCAACGGTGCAAGCAAAGTTTGGGTGTTAAAAGGCCCTCATCTCTTAACTATGGTAGTACGTCAAGGACGTCAATCAATCATAAAGTACGATGTTTTCTGCCTAGTAAGTGTACTGTTTAAATGAGACCCATAGAAAGTCGAATAAATGGCTGAAGCGGTACTATTCACCCTTTTTCTAATACTACGATTTTAGTGTAATCCAAGTGGCAATTGCACGAAATCCTGGCTCCACCATTGGTTTGCTTAGAGATATTGTGTAGTTCCACGGGTTCCTTCCTCTTAAGCTTGACAAAGGAGAGTCCGAGGCACAATCCGTTATGATTCAAAACGGATTGCACCATGTACTTCGTAGCCAAGAGACAAAAATATTAACTGTACGTTGGCAGCCATTTTCGAAAGTAACTGCAGCCATTTTCGAAAGTATCTAACGTAACCTATAAATCTCTCTCTCTCCCACTCGGATACGCAGTTGGAGTGTGAACAAGTCTAAAGATGCTTTCAAATGAGTCCAGTAGCCATTATTAGTTAAGAGAAACCGCCTAGCTACCAATTTATAATGTATTAAAAGGATAAAAAATTAACGAAACAACATTTCCATAAATTATGTGTATTTTAACCTCGTGAATGTGTTTATCGTCCTGGTTAAGATTTACATTCACTGTTTCAATTGTTTCTCTTTCGCCCTAATTCCCTTTGTCAAAGGCTTCTCCGATGATTATGCTATGAGCGGCTGGGCAGATCGGAGCCCCGAGGAGACAACTTATTTGGTGCATGTCAGTCCGCCCGGAGACTCGTACATCCAGACGATTCGGGACATCATCATTCAAATGGATCTTCCCTCCGTTTCATTCCTCTATGATGATTCAGTCAGTGAGTTGCTAATACAGACTACAAAGTGTTCAATTCAGTCAAGTTAAACGCTTTTGGGTTATTGACAAAACAGAATAATATTTGTTAGTATTTTCGACAAGTATTTAATTATTGAAAAAGACTGCAGTTTTGTCAATATACCAAAATTTGAATTAAACCAAATTGAATGGTAGCAACCATACAACTCTACAGGATGAACCAAAGGTCATCCTTGTGTTTTGTTTATAACATTTGACTCACTCTTTAAATCGGCTGAAGTCACTGGGCAGAGTAAACAGTGAGTTATTAGTCAAGTGTTGATATATTCCTTTAGTAATATTTTTGGTAATGATCTAAAGCTGGGCAATGTAAACGCTTTTAAATACGCAACTTGGTGTATTTCCCATGCTCTATATAACTAGTGTTATTTTAGCATGGGAAATACACCAAGTTGCGTATTTTAAAAAATATTTAAAAAATAAAATAACCAAAAAAAAGTATTTTTTTTGGCTATTTTATTTTTTATAATTTGTAAAGCGACGAGGAGGAAATGCTCTTCGCGTGAGTGGACACCGCCTTTGTATGCTATATGGGGATCACTGCGGATGGAAACAGCGTCTTAGCCCCGCTAAAACCCCCAGGCTCGGTGTTATTGAGCCTGTGAACACGCCGCTCTTCAGACTGATGTTGGAACTCTATATTTAATACTTCGATCATTTGACTGGATGTTGTCGTGCTGTGTTACTATACTTCGTCAACTGGGTTAACCTGCTCTCCGCCATCTCGTCTTTGTAGTTTAGTGAGTCTCGGCCTTTCTAGCTCGGTCTTGAGAAACCCTGCCGCCATGCATTCTTCAATCTTCCATGCTACGGTCGATGATATAATGAACCGCACGAAGTCTTCTATTGTGCCACTGGGCGTTACCGGCATCCAAAACTCTTCTCCAGTCCTTTTTCAACTATAGCCTTCGCTTCTGTTCTAGCCTTATCCAGTGCTGTGCACTGTATGATCAAGACATTGCAAATGAAAGTACTAATATATACATATATATATATATTACTCGGATTCAGCACACTTCCAAATAATTTGCCTACATATGTACTACAAGAAAGCGTATTAATAATAATAACTATCATGTTCATTATTTGGCTATATATATATATAAATAGTTGCACGCTAACGATACTTTAGAGTGATGAATCCATATATCTAGCCGTCTTATTGTTACTTTGTATTTGAAAAGTGCCCCCGTAAGTTGGGTACGAGGATCTTTTTTTGACACAATCTCCGCTGAGATGTTGCCGTGCTACTTGTAAAACGCAGCACTGTTTATATAATAGCTCTCCAAGAGTACTCCTCCATTTAAATGAGTTGTTTCCCAAGTTGGTCAATAGTCTATGTATATTTAACGAACCATAACATATATGATTAGACTATAATATATAATATATACATAAGTCGGTCCACGGGATATGAATATGTTGATTTCACAAATTTTGGGAAATTGTATATAACACTCGGTACAAATACTTCACGAGCAGCTTACGATTAAGCTTGGTTTCTACATATCCTTAGAGTTAACAACAAATACCCTAGTAAGAGTTGATCCTTGTTGAAAAGTTATCGATCACAGGTACGAACATCTACTGAAGAACGTCCCGACCCAGTTTGTCATGCTGCCCATTGCTCCAACACTGACGGACCTTCATGATAAGACCGTGATGATGCAATCAAGAGATGTGTACAACTTCGTCACTATAGGCGGTCATGACCATCTTGATCGCTCCCTCCAGGCTATCAAGGAGTTCGATTGGAAGCCTCGTAAGAACTGCTGGGTTCTGGTGACCAATGAGGACTACACTCCGACCTGTTCAGACTGTGAAGGCTACGAGATCTATTTTGTGCATCCCGCCGACAAAGATGATAGGGTCCGCGACTACGGACCTAACCAGGTGAGGGTAACTCAAACAGTTCCACTTGCTAGCAAGATCATCTAGGAAAGCAATTTGGTAGAACGTTCCGTTCATTTCAATCATATCTTTGCCTCTTATTAATCAAGTTAGTTGCTTCATGTCGGCCGCTTTCAGCCTTTCCTCGACTGAGATCATCTCGATCGATCTTCTCGCCATTCCGCACCTGAATTTAACTCTCCTTAAAACTCTTATTTTTGTATCCCTTCCAGCAGGGTGGGGTCTCTTGGTCTGACTATCATACATCAGTAGTGGCACGGCTTACTATTTATACTGTTTTAGGTGTTCATTTTTATTTCTCACATGAAACATTTTGAGAATTCAGTTTCGTACCGGCAGGCACCTGTGTAAAACATAGTTGAGCCGTTCGCTGAGGCTGAGATTAGATGAGGACAATCTTACACCTAAATATTTCGCAATACTAATTTGCTTAGTATCTGTTGTTCATAGTATGCAGTTGTATGTTAGGTTCCCTTAGCCGGCAGCACCTTTGGGTATTACATGTACACCAGCTTCGGTACCCGTTCCAATCAAGTCAAGCATAGTGTTCATCACAGTGGGTATATGTATATTTTACACGTATATGTTAGCTTATCTATTATAGTTTATCAAGGCGTATCAATATTCGAGTAATCTTCACATCTGATCTATCAAACGAACGTGGCTTCCGCTTTTTACAACCTGTCTTTGTCACGTTTTAACCCAGGCGGCCTACGTCAGGTATCGATGCGTGCATTTTGGTAACTAGCTCTGGATATGACTAGGCCGATTACAATTCTGTGACGTGTGCTGTACATCTGGTCAGCCGCTCGATTACCTCCCAGTAGACTGTGCCAGTAACCCTCTCTGAGACGTTGTATAATTTTATTACAAACGACATTTTCGAATTCAGGATTATCAATTTCTTCCTTCTATTTTATTTGCTTGTTAGTGCAAATACTATGCCCAGGTGGTCAGGTTCTATCGTACCTGGGCAAATCTTTACGTTGTCGGTGCACGTGGTTCCTTCGGAGCACAGCACCAGGTCGATTAGAGCAACCATTCACCTGCTAATTTAAACTAATCAGCACACAGAATTCCAGTGCCTTTCTCTTGGTGTACTATGGTTACTGTATTTGTTCATTTTGTCAGTCTATATGAAGACAGTTCATGTCTTCCTCAATCGCCACTGGAATATCAACGTCTCCAAGTTCCCCAAGGTGTTCTGTCGACACCTCCATCGCCTCAATGTCCCTTTCTGCATTGGGCTGTTTACTCTTGGCATACTGTTTTCTGTCATACCGCCACTTGCGATGTTGATGCATGCATGCTCCATTTTGAATGTCTACTAAAACACAGCTCATAGTCTTTCTCACCAGTATCAGGACACCTCCTTTTCTTGATTCACGGTCTTTACGAGACGCTGAGTGCGCATCTCCTTTTGATAGTTTTGCATCCGTGACCTAGCCATTTAACCGCGTGTCAACTACACAAACCAGCATAATGTCCAAAGTATTCGTGTTGGCGGAACGTGCCGTTGGTAAAAGCTTCTTCCTTTGTCAACGTCTCTGCATTTTGGTAGAAACACTTTCGAGTCCTGTAGCAGCAATAGGCCCATTTTCCCATTATTTGATTGAGTTTTGAGTGCCCAGAGTATTACTTGAAATTGTTATCATCCTGCCACTTTTCTAGCTTCGTTATGTCATCAAAGTGTCATTTCACTGGGAGCATTATGTAGAATGGGGGCGTCCGTCTTATGAAGCAATGCCGAAAGCAGTACCATGGACGATAAATGTTTAAGGCTGTGGGTCAGCCCGGAAAATTTATTATTATTATTATGGTATGCAGAATGACGCATACCAGTCACGGCGTGTTTTTAATCGTACCGCATTTCTCATTGGTATGTTCCATAATTGAACTAGACTGAGCATCTCTTTTGGACTAACATTCGATCTTATTCCAGTCACAGACGTCTTCCTGCCGGCGGCAGGTTTTTCTCAGTCAAACTGTTAGCCCCTGTTGATTTACTGCGACTCCCCTTATCAGGTCAAGCGTTTTCCTTTGGTACTGCTGTTGGCCGTGTAGAAAAATGGTTACTTAATGTGACGTTTCTTTCGCTTGTCGATGCACTTCGGTAGATGAATGGGCTGTTCTACGAGGACATCGTCAACCACACCTTGACGAGTATCTTCGACAACAAAAACTTACCCGCAGCTGTAGAATCGTGCGCTGCTACAAATATAACGTCCAAGGGCAAGAAATACAATCTGCTGGCCGCGTTGCAATCGTCTAAACTTAAAAATCAGTATGGAGAAATTATCTTCTCAGATCGGGACAACAAGATCGGATATCAAGCCATACGTATGCAGGTATCATGAGACACGGCTTAGAGTATTTAGATAAGGGTTACCTATAATATTTACCTTTGTACGGTATGATAATCATAACGAGAGATAGCACTTTTTTTTAGAGGCCTCCATTGAACATTTCGTGGTGTTAACTATTATATATATATATATATATATATATATATGTAAGATGCAATTGATGAATAATATATGTGTAAAGATAAAGATCCAGAAGCATTTAAATGGATGCTGATTTATATTCTGGTTGTGCATTTCTTACTCACTATCGAATGTTTAACTTTCTGTTAATACTAGGTAATTCTACTTGATTGAATTAATTGACAGGTCGACCACTACAAGTTCCAGAAGAAGAAAGATGTAAACATCACCCAAAGAGGCATTCTACTCTATAGGGGCGAATCAGTACGAGCCCACTGGGAATACAGCGACCCAGAAGCGATGCAGCAGTTCGGCTCTGTCAGCTTCTTCAAGATTGTCACCATCTTGGTATGTAAACAACGACCCCAATTAATTATCCTTCTCTCGGGCCCTATATTTGGCATGTGATACATATAATAACAGCCAATCTTTTCTGCGCCAACCTTTAACACAACGTTCTCCGAGCCACAGCGTTGTGACAATGTGAGCCATTGTTAAGCATAAACACCGCTGTTGCAGTGGCAGAGTGGTGCTTATATTTATTATTATCACTTTATTTCGTAGATGGTTTGCTTGTTCTGCTTTGATGACGATGTCATAGCACGCCTGCTAATACCACTAAATATGGTCGCGATTCTATTTGTTCATGAACCCTATCCCAGCCGATTCCACCGTAGCCCTGTAGGTTTCTGTGGCGGCCTTGGAAGCCATGCTCTGCATATGGTTTGCGCTATCGATCTGATATATTTATGTTGAAGGAACTACGCAGCGGTGACTTACATATACCGTCGATACGCTCCAGCTCGGCTTTGTGTTTCGAAAGTCGGTGAAGAGCGGTAAGAGATACGTGGCGAATGGGCATGCAATAAAAATTGAGCAATAATCCTTCGGATGAATTCTGGCATTAGGGGTACCTTGGGAAGAAGCTCACAAACCAACTGTGATCAACGGTTCGCATTTCGGCACAGACAGGATACATCTGTTTAACATCCATGGCGGCCGGGGCCAAGTCCCCTGTCAAGGTAGCGTTGTCTAAGGACGAGAAATGTATTGGCATATCCGATCTACGAAAAGACAAAAACAAGGCATCCGACGCTTCACGGCATTCCAGAGACATCGAATCGAGTGCCATTGAGCGCATTATGGTGATCTAGTTTGGACCATTACGTTGCAAGTCTCTTTGTTCGCATTAATGAATGCACAGGTAGCCCACTAACCTTCGCAACATAGACCTACAACAATGGGTCTGGTTCCTCTGTCCTTTTCCAATGAAGAGGTCGCCCCAGCAAAACACAAGCAAGGCGAACTCTGAGGATCAGGCTTTACTATTTTAGTAAAAATCTGGTGGCTGCCAGCATCCACATATAGATTTGCCATGTCGTCACGTGTTTGTATAAGGTCTTTCTCATGTCTAATTCGAAGGCCGCTAGACAACCTCGGTGAACCCTGAATGGACGCGCTCATGTCAGGTGTTGTCAGGCATATTTCGTTCGCCGCACGTTTCGCATGATAGCGACGGCCTGGAAGAGCGCAGAGGCCGCCCGAACGTCAAGGGCTCCTACCGACTCATTTGTTTCATCAACCTGCTCGCCAAGGCTTTCGAAAGCATTATCGAAAACGAAGATCGGCTCCGAAAGTACGAGAAAAACAACGGCCTCCTATCGGGAACTCAGTTCGGCTTCAGGAAGGGCAAATCTGTTCACACAGCAATCTAAACAGTAGTACAAAGGGCAGAAGTGTTGCACTGCACGAGCCTGAAAACGCGCCAGGTCTACCTGGCCATCTTTTTGGACGTTAAAAATGCTTTCAACGGCCTGCCCTGGAAGACTATCCCGAGGACACTGAAGGACAGAGGAGCCCCCGGGTACTTCGTAAAGGTCATCTCGGACTACCTGTACGAAAGGAACATTACCACCTCGGGCCTCGAGATGGCCATGACAGCCGGAGTGCCACAAGGATCGATACTTGGCCCCCTGTTATGGAACCTTTCCTATGACGGGGTTCTCAGGCTCGACGGCATGCCTAGCGAAGCTACCACCCTAGCATATGTCGGCGACCTGGCTATCACCGTGCAGGAAGAAAAAAGTCGTGGAAACAGAGTTCTATGCCAACGCAGCCCTGACAACGATCGCCGAATGGATGCAAGACGCCGGATTATCCCTCGCGCTGGAGAAGAGCGAGGCAATACTTCTCACAGGGAAGAAAAGGCTCAGGGACCCGAACCTCGCACTCAACGGCAGGAGAATCAAGATGGTGTCGCGCGCCAGATACCTCGGTACTCATCTTGACAAGAGTCTAAACGGGCGGCACCACCTCGTTCAGGTCACCGCCGGGGCCTCCAAAGCAAATCGGCTTAGAAGTATACGCCAGAGGAGAGACCCTGTGGGACTCAAGGACGACATCGCCAATCGGTGGATGAACCTGGGATAGGACAAAGGTAGCCTAGGGCAGACGGATGGTTACACACCCATTCGTCAGCCTACTGATGGATACTAGCCGGTCGCTGCGAGTCCTGTGCCCGAAGTATTATAAAAACAGTTCCAGGCACCTGACACACGTTATAGGTTCGGGGATTTTTTGCCGGTAGAAATCCGACACTATCACAGCGAATAGCTAATCCGTGTAACTGTGGTGTGTTTTTGTAGATATTATCCCTCAGCCTCCCAAAAAAAAAAAAAAGGTTTCATATGATATGCTAGTGGATATCTCGCAGTGATCAGTATGCTACCATGCTTGCTAAGAAGCTCTCAATGAGTGGTATCAGATCGGTGAGTGGCTCTAAATCGGCAACCGTCTCAGCAATGGCGTCTTCTTATCCGGGCGATGTACCGCCACCTCCATCTGATAAACTACCCATCCCTACAAGAAGGCATGGCGGCCGTGGATGCAACGCAAGACATTGGCCTCATTGTTCTCTTCTAGTGACGACTAGTCCCCATCCCTTCGTCCATCAGATATTTCTTAGTATTTAGCCGAATAGCAGCATTACTTCGAGAAATGTCTGGAGAAAAATGCACAACTCCCTGAGCCCACGACAGTATTTAAAGCTAGGACATGACACACAACCAGTCTATTAGCGGTTTAGCACGTGCCTAATAGACGTCAAAAGCTACTAACTTAGGTAACAGCTCGCCAAAGGTTCCTTCAACTTGTTGACCAGTTTGGTAGCTATATGAGCTAAAGTGAGATCCTCTTCTGAACTCCTTTTGTTGTTAACTTGCTATGCAGATCACTCGTGCGAAAGTTGCATGTTAGAAAAAAGCACACCTGGTTCCAGAATCATCTAAAAGTCGAGCGTTGGCGCTGTGGAAATATTATATTAAGACAAGTAGGATTCATCTATTCAATTTAGCTATTCCAATCAAGCTAAATCCAATATAATCAATCATGTTCAAAGTTACACATGCGCGACACATTTCCCCGAACAGCTTTGCCCTATCCTGACGCAAGCGTTTCCCAAATTCCCAAACTGTCTCCTTGATCTCCTTTCTTTCATCATTCGGTCCCTCGATGTGTCCATCAGTCATACGCATAGCCTTAATCAGTTTGGCGAAGGACACCTGCGCTGCAGAGAGACCTGCTTGTGCTGTTCATAAACTGAGCAATTTATTCTAGGTTTGAGAGCGGAACATTCTGAGCCGCTGTCGCCAGCCCCTCGTCATTTGATGTTTGCAAATAGTGCGCTGTCACCATTCTCTGCTGCTTCGATACTCCGTACGTTTTTCTATTCTTCTCCGGCACCAGCTATCATCATGCGAAACTTGCACAAAATCGAAGTACATTCGCGAAGCGATGATAAATTATATTCGGTTATGCAGTTCGGAAGACGCTTTGCTACGCTTTGCGAACGGGCCTTTTTCCAGGAGGCCTATATTTTATTAACATGTTAAGGGTTGATCATTCGTGACGCTGGTAGAGGCTTCGACGTTTTAGGATCTGATGTCCCTGGGGCAGCGTTGCACATTTCTTTCCCTGCTTTTGTGTGTTTTCGCGACTTCAAAAACGTTTTTTAAGCCTCTTGACGAGCGCCTACCCACAAATCTATTATTCTCGCGAACACCAAATGGACCGAATGTATTTCACTGTAAAACACACGGAATGCATCAGTTTGCAAGACAGATACTACTAAACTTCAAGTGAGTGCTAAACATGTCATCGCACGGCTCTAACAAGTACACCTAGTGTTTTTTTGAGCTGACCCTCAGCTGTTCCCCTATCTGACCAACAGGCCTCAGCTCTTAACCTTTTAGGTATTACTATGAGGACCTGTCGGGGCCACCTTTGCTTATTCTCTTCCTTACTAACAAGTACACCTAGAAGTGGCCCAAGGTCACCCCACTATCGACGGTGTATGATTGAGAGTAGCTGACCTGAAGAAATAGTCAGTGCTTGTTTTTGCCTCATTCGAGTGGGCGCTATAAAAAGGAGAGCAATTTTCTAATTATATTCCTGCAGCGGCCCCCGTTTGTCTATAACGACAGTGAAACGTACGGAGCCAGTGCCAGCGGATTCCAAGGTTACTGCATCGACATGATCGATATGCTGAAGAAAAGTCTGAAATTTGAGTATGAAATATACCAAGTTGACGAGTTTGGCAGCAAAGATGCAGATGGACACTGGAATGGACTCATCGGTGAGATCGTCAATAAGGTTAGATCATTTCGAGTGTCTGTGAATTCATTCGTTGTATTATTTCATAGAATGGAGTCTTGTGGCTCAAAGGGCCTCAACCCTTCTCGCATCAGCAGACATTTTTCGGTACTTTATTATTATTATTATCCATATGACCAAATTACTACAAGAAATGTATTTCATAGAATGAACTCAATATCAAATGCACGAAAACTTTGCCTACCATCGTCTAGCTAAAACACTATGTACGCACTAAGGAATAATCACAAGTAATGACGGCTGCCTAGAAGTTAGAGATCGCCACTAGCTTTAGTTAAGTTCAAGTACTCATTTGTTAGTCAAAAAGATGCATAACTTCACGGGGCTCGAACATACAGCCTCCGCCTTTGTTTAAGCCAGAGACTTAGTCGTCCAAGCCGCCGAGTGGTGTATATTTTCGTGAATATGTCGATCTTTCCAAAAGAAAGACTCGGATCGCTAAATTAGCTAATCGCATTTTGACTACAATGATGATTTTGACAAAAAAAACTAGCTAATATTCGACTGCTCATACACATCGAATAACTACAGGATAATATAATAACTTATTAAGCAGATAAGGCACTAGAGACGAATTAATAATCTATCATTAATTAACCCCCGGTTAATTAATGATAGAATACGGAGCAGGCCAAGATGTATTATTATTGTATTGTTGACCGATTATTCGACTCTTTTTCAGTTTACATTTTTGTACACTGTTTTCATTTCATTCATATATATATATATATAAACATGTGTTCGGACCTCACATGTGTAAGACCCAGCTCAACAGGGATGTTTAGAAAAAGCATTCCTAGAAGACGCAACCCAGAAGATATCGGAACTTTAAAGCAAAGGTTGTCTGAAAATATGATTCCGGCACTTGAAGAGGTGGCACACATGTGAACAATACTAATTAGGTCGCATGTCGTTTGTTTGGAGTGGATTCTAAAAATAATCATATTTATTCCAGAATGCTGACATTGGCTTAGGCCCGATTTCGGTGCTTGCGGAACGAGAAACCGTAGTAGACTTCACGATCCCTTTCTATGATCTCGTTGGGCTGACAATAATTGGACGAAAACCTGACACAAATCCATCGATGTTCAAGTTTCTCACGGTTCTCGAAGGAAATGTGTGGGGTTGTATTCTCGGTTCCTACTTCTTCACGTCAGTCCTTATCGCCATGTTTGAACATCTATCACCTTACAGCAACCGGTGAGAAATGTAGTTCGCTCAACTTCTCTCGGCCTTCGGCTAGAATTCTAGAATACTGTCTAGTTATTTTACATACAATAACAGAGCAGCAACGTAAGAGGGATCTGGCAACAAACCGGAAAGGTATTGTAGCGTTGTAGCATTTCTTAAACGAGCTATTTTAGGGCGCTTTTATGTGCATAGTCTCGAGAGCAGATATTCAATGATTGGCGTCTCATAGATTTCGTGGCGACTGTGCTATCCTTCCGCTATCGGGACCCTCACCCCTTCTCGGTTTGTCTTTTTGTTAAATACAATAATTGCAAGTTGTCCACTTTTTCCCTCATCGGAAGACGTGGTGACAGGGCATCCGATTTTAAGGTCTGTAGGCAATCCTTAATATCTCCATAAATGAAACAGTTTAGTCTGAGCTTAATTCCACCATATTGATCTTACTGAAATGATTCCCATAAGGAATTGCCACTTATGGAATATGTTCATTTTGCCATCATTCACTATGTTTCAACGAATAATTGTTTTTCGAGCTGACCCTCAGCTGTTCCCCTATCTGATAGGGCTCAGCTCTTAACCTTTAGGTATTACTGTGTCTCAATTGTTCTCTGGAGAAGTGCCTAATGATCAATCGGCTCGCATTTATCGCTAGTGAAGACCCACCATTGATAACATTTCCTAGTACTACGCCTTAATCATTTTCGTGTTTGTGATATCTTCATGAATGCCTTGCGCTGAATCATTGTCGGGTAAATCTGGATAGTTCATTGGAGCCCCCTAGTGACCTTGCCCCCTTGGATATTTAAAGAAATCCGGTTGCACGTGGTTCTCCTGTTGCGGACAACAACCTTTCTCCTAATGTCTGTAGACGTTTAGTACTTGTATCCCTGATCCTGCCAATGTTTCGAGGGCCACAAGAACTGACGTTGTACTCATTCATTAATGAGGCGCATTTTCTGTTCTTGGCTTCTTCGGCTGTATTGTCTGCGTGACCAGACTGTGTTGCTCCCGGGACTGACATCAAAAGATGCTAAAGTGTCAGTTACAGTGCAATCCCAAACCAGAATTTTAGCTCTGGAAAAGAGTGTTAGCGACAAACCATTCTCAAGGACATTTCCCATTGAAGTGACAAATACCTGCTGGTTCACGAATGCGAGGAATAGATATGGAGCGAAGAGCTCTAGCCAAAGTTAATTGAAGAGTGTCTCGGGGCACTTATTGTACAAGAGTCCATGACGACCAAGAGAATCAACCCGTCCTCCATAGAAACAGCAATGTGGAGAAACTAGATTACTGCCCAAACGTAAACTGACTGCAAGAGGGGTACATTGATCATCAAGTAAAGTTCCCATATGACAGGACGGAACAGCATTAAGGCACGAGCATGACTTCACATCTGGCTCGTTTCACATTGCGCTAAGCCTGATCAAGGGGAGCCTATTAAATAGATCATGAAAGAGCTGCATCCGTTTGCTTTGAATCCCCAGATTTTCTTCGGTATCTTGTTAAGTAGGTTAAGTTTCGCATCAAGTTCAAATCTGGCTGACACAAAGTGCTTCCAAGTAGTTCCAGGTTCTAGTTTCTCGATCAAAATCGAATACATTGACGCAATGACTCGGAGGAAAATTGAATCTTTAACAAAGAAGGTTAATAATCTATAAATTGATCATTGAATAAGTCCAGTAGCTCACGTACATCTGACCTATTGCGGCCTCTAAGTAAGTGAACAATTCTTCCAACAAACATTAACTACTCATTAAATACAAATCTCTGTGTGCTTCTAGTTAGGGCAAAATTTTCAACATTACCCAAAAGTTTTCAGTATATCTCCAATTAAGTTGCAGTCGCCAAGGTACCAAAGGTTTGAAGGAGATTATAAAAAGTCGACCAACTCCTTCATTGCTAGGTTGAATGAGGCGGGGCGAAGCAAACTACCTTGTTGAATAACAGTTGCCGAGGGTAACATCTTTTCATGGTAAAATAGCTAAGAAGGTTCATGATATGCTTTGTCAGATAAATTACAATTCTCGGCCACATGATCTCTCCCCGCCTCGAGCATTAACTCACGACGCAAGGAGTTGAAAGCGTTGTAAAAGTCCAGCTTAACTTAAATCAAAGGTCGTGAATTACTACGGATGAATGAACAGGTATCAGGAATTGCAGCTTTTTATGCCACCTGGGTTTTCAAAGCCCAGCTTATGAGATCCCAAGACCGCACTAGTTATCTCTCTGGAAGATTTGCACATAATTTTACCTTCAAGCCTTCGTACCGTTAGAACCCGCGTAGTAGATCGTAACGAAAATAGTTGTTAAGGTAACTTTAAAAAAATAAATACTCAGTAGTAGTAGTAGTTTAATTTCGTCTGGGCTGATTGATCTCAGTTGAGACTTGGGAATTCCGTTCGGCGTGTTTTTCGTGCTCGTATTTGTCGCACGTGTATTGAATACGTCATTGGTGCTAATGCATTCTCTAATACAGGAATAACAAGAACCGGTTAAACGATGACGGTACCGAGACGCGTGACTTCACCCTAAAGGAGTGCCTATGGTTCTGCATGACGTCGCTAACTCCTCAAGGGGGCGGGGAGACTCCACGAAATCTATCCGGGCGTCTTGTAGCAGCCACCTGGTGGCTCTTCGGATTCATCATCATCGCATCGTATAGCGCCAATCTCGCAGCCTTCCTCACGATCTCGCGGTTCGACTCACCAATTGAGTCACTCGAAGATCTAACGAAACAGTACAGAATTAAGTATGCGCCTGGCAGGAACAGCCAAGCCGAAACCTACTTCACGCGGATGGCGAATATTGAGGAAAAGTTTTACGAGTAAGTAACATGCATTTGAACGAATAGGCTATGTTTTCCTTAAAACGTAGCCTATTCACAAAACCCACTCGAATCTACCAAGCAAGTTGCAATAACTCAGAAGTGTGATTTCGAGCATAATATTCAAACGTATGAAGGGAAGTATCACAAATTTAGCAGCTATTTAAGATATAGCGGTTAATCTGCTTTTTTTAAATCTGAGTATCTGTGTATTTGTGTACTGGCAGTGTATGGAAATCAATGGCACTGGACGATTCGCTAACAACGGATAAGCGCGCTGAACTGGCTGTCTGGGATTACCCCGTCAGTGATAAGTTCACCAAGCTTTGGTGGACTATGCAAGAGGCAAAGCTGCCCGATTCATTCGAGGATGGTATGGACCGCGTGAAACAGGGCCGAAAGAGTGAACAGTTTGCCTTAATTGGTAAGCAGACCTAATACTTCATATGTTGTATTAGGTTGGCGAATAGGTAATAGGTATACATTTTAATATATATAGTTTCCACCATTTTTTCAACATGTAGTCTTCTCAGTTGTCTCCTTTTTCCCGCCAACTTTTCGAATTTGTTTTGCCATAAACAGACAAGCGTTTTGAGGTTGGCCGAAAAATGTGCTAGCCAATTTTGGATGTCAGGTTCAGTGCCAAAGATCCCGCACTTTACATTGTTCGATAGCGAGTGAAGACAGTGCTAATCGGCTTGCGGAAGTCTACTTCAGTATCATTAGCAAGGCTGTAAGACCTATGTCTAACCAGGACGTTTTCTCAGGTGACGCGGCCCGGATCAGATACGAATTGTTGACTAGCTGCGACCTGCGGCAGATCGGATCGGAATTTTCCCAAAAACCTATCGCGATTGCAGTTCAGAAAAATTCCACGCTCCGAGACCTACTTTCAAGCGCGTTAGTATACTGCTATTTACATTTTATGCTTCCTCGTTCCGTTGCAAAGAAGTGCACACTCCATCTGCCTATGACGCAAGGTGGTTCTGGGGTCTTCCCGGTGGATTTCTGCTGGATGAGACCGTGACCGACACAATTTGGGAATTTCATGAAATCTTCCGTATCAGTTTCGGACGGGGTATCTGACCACCGTGGTGTTGAGCGTACTGACCGTATATCATATTAAAATAGTGATATCGTTTCTAATGTAAAACGCGTATTTTAGGATAAGTATATTGTTTTATTTTGTACATTCTATATGTAACTTGAAACGAAGATGCAGTAAAATTTCTATGAACAATGAAAAGAGCAACGCCCTTCTGCTATTTTGTTTGATTCTACCAGCCCACTCGCCTTTACTGAGCAACCCATGATTTACAATACATTACGACTTCGATACAGTGAACTCTTAAACATTGTATAACTCCAGTTCTTTTAATGAACCAATAAAAATGTTTACCTCCGTTGTTGGCAAATTATTTGCAAGTGTGCTAACGCTTAGTAATATGTATAATATATATATATATATACTAGTTCTGCGCCATCGGGAACAAACCCGCAGAGTCCTTCCATCTGCAGCGCCTTACCCTCGCTGTGAAGGGAGATAATGCCATCGCCTCCCTGAAGACGATGACAGCCTCGGCCTGACGCCCTGTTCCAAATTAATTATTATTATTGATTGATTTATATATATATATATATATATATATTAAATCACACACTAAATATTGATATATAGGACAACTCTTATTCAAAAACAACACGATCTACCCGCTCTTGGAGGATACTTGTCAGAATGGGTAGTCGATTTTCGGAATAAGTATTTACCACCGGTTTCCACATTGCCATTCGATCTAGCCATTCGATCAGGTTTCCCGGGCCACAACTGTAATCATGTGAAATACATCTATGAACAATATCCCCTATATCTCCGTGATAGAATATTGAAAACAGGGAGGTCGCGTTTCCCCAGTTCGTAAGCGTACGCAAGATGAAAATTGCTTTCCTCCTTTGGGTATCTAAAAATAAGCTTTGCATTAAAAAATCGGTTGCACAGTGGTTTTCCTATATCGGGCGGAAGTTTTCCTTTAATATCTGTAGAAATTTCAATGATTATATCCCTGATTCTCCAACTATGATTTAGCTGGCAACCGAGAATGTGGGACAAATCAGTTGGCGTCACATCGAGTGGCGGCGTGACCTGGCCAACGTGTATGCCTTTTGGTGTTGTTACCGTAAAAAACACGAACTGCTGCACCACGATCTGTGATTCCCGAAAATCATAGGTTGCTGAGATATGGTTAAGATTGCCCCCGCGAATACATAGCTGTGTTAAAAAATGTCTATGATGCTTGTCAGATAAATCCAACTTGACCAGCTTGAAAATAGACAAAGGACGGTGAAGAATCCCTACTCCTGGCCTACAACTCTACAATTGAACTCATGCCCCCTACTCCTGAGCGATTGCTGAGGCAATGCTGCTTCAAATTGACAATCTCCCCCTATAGTTGACGTTTACGTCGCTGGAGGTTTAGTACGACAATAATAGGAAGGTACTACTATTTGATGTGCTACCTTCGGGCCACAAAATTGAATTGCAAATAGAAAACTAACAACGTTGTGTTTCAGGATCCTGAAACTACTCAATCAGCGTAAGCTGGAACGGTTAAAGGATAAATGGTGGACCAATAACCCCGCCAGAAAAATCTGTGTCGAAGAACCACCTGAGACCGAAATCTCGATCAAAAATATCGGTATGACCTCAATTCAAATTCGCATTACCATTGATTTATAGAATAAGGATAACTCATGCTAACATCCCGAATTAAAACTTATAAATTTAGGAATTTTATAAAGAAAATAAATGAATAGATTTAAGAAATATTTATATTATTTTTAATAAATTAAAGAAGCAATAAAAATATATGAGATATCTATAAATGAATATGTCCAGTCTAAAATCGTTTCACACTGTATACACTATGTGGACATAGACATCTTTCTAGGGTCCTGTTCGACTCAGGTTGTTAATTCAAAAACATTTCGAAGTTGAGGTAGCTTTCAAGAGCAAGCGTGAACAGTGAATTTTTTTAGAAGATTTTAGGCGTCATTTCGATAAACCGTGAACAAATAAATAATTAATTTTTATGGCGTATACCGAGCCGTCAGAATCATTATGCTGCAATGCTGTCATTATGAGCTGTGTATGCATTTTGCATCTTAATAAAAGTGTATTTGATTGACTGAACATTTAAAACATATATTTGAGTTATTATACGAATGCCGAGTTGTTCTACCATTTAAGCGCAAGTGAAACTCACAGGACAATGTCTCAGCAAGAAATAAGAGATTATTGTTTTACAATACTTAGCTATTTCTTCTTACAGCCAGAGGCTTGACCATCAGCGCGGTGGCTTGAACGACTAAATCCCTTGGTGTAGAAAGTTGGAGGTCGCAGGTTCGAGTCCCGCCACCTGATCAAATATCTGGGAAGCCTAAGCATTGTAACATTTGCAGTTCGTTTAGTAAATCTATAAACCTTTACATTTATAGCAAAGGTGAATTTTTGTTTCTCACCACCATTTTCGAAATCGCACACGCTTATATCGCTACATCGACTGAAAGACGCTATATCGACTATTTCAACAAACCGTGGCATCATAGTTTATAGAAAAGTTCAATAGCACCTCTATTGTACCAGTTTCGCCCTTCGGCAAGAAGTGTGCTGCCCCATGAAGTTACCTAATGTAGTTCATGTCACTCAGGATATCAACAGTAGTCGGACACTTGATTCTAGCTGGGACAATTTTAGGCGCCAGATTTGATAACGAGATTGCACAGTAGCAGTGGGTATACTGCTATTGAATGTCGTCTGGCTTTAGCTTCCCTACATTGCATCATCTCTGTCTTTATCATACAATCAGTGTATCCTAGGTCTTAGGGTGCTATTAGACAGCGCGGAGGCACATGTTTGTATCTAAACTCTTGTCCCTTGTAAGGACGACCTTTACGCAGCCGTTCGATGGACGGATCAAATCTCCTCATGAGTATTAGCGGTAGTAAAGTAGATGTTTGATCGAGGAATAGAAGAAGTACCTCCACATTTTCGAGATCTGTTTGAGATTTTTCAACGTTTTCCAAGATTTTTCAACGATCAAATAACGGGAAGTGATCCCTCCCCCCCTGATTTACTTGAGCGCCCTCTCAAGACAAAAGTACACACGATTCGAAAGTATATTGGATGGAGATTTAATACAATGCAATTTATGTGCTTTCACTACTCTCCCGCGGCGGATTGTTACAGACCACTATTTAACTTAAGGAAGATGTTGATCCATGTTGTTTTTCCAGGTGGCATCTTTATCGTGATTTCAATTGGCGTGTGTGCAGCCCTGGTGACGCTCGTGCTTGAGTTCATTTGGTTCATGACGACAGTGCAGCGAGGCAAGATCTGGTCGCTTGCGATGCGCGCGTTAAGGAGGAGCAACAAAAAAATGAGAGTTACCCACAGGATTGCACCACCGACCATCGCGCGCTAATTGTTGATAATGAAGTTTTTTGCTCTTCTATTTAGCAGTGTTCAACATAGCTGAACCATACTACTAAGCATTACATGATATTGCATAACTACGTATTAAGGTGTGTCGACCTGTTATCGCATATGGAGATAGGAACTTGAAATAGCCTTATCCCGTCACGCTCAAGAAGGTGGACAACCTTTGCACAGGGATGCGAATGACAGCATCAGCTGTCACTGGTGTGACACTTCGCTTACTAAGCTCGCTTGTGCACTATGGTAGCTAGTGTCTGAAATTTTTCATAGACCGCTACGCTACTTACTCAAGCCCTTGTTTAATGTAACTATGTAATTTTAGTTTATGCCATTTAGTCTATGAAGCTCGTGAAATCGGTTGTCAATTTCTAGTGCAACCAGAGGCAAGGAACCGTTAAATCTCTCCAAAGAAAGTTTAATTGTTCTCAAGTTGTTGTTGGGATACCGTACGATGATTATGAATCATCTAACTATGTCGGCTGGAAAATATGCTATAAATTTACGGAATCGACGGAATACAGGAATATAGATATATATGTATATTCTCTATAAATTGTGTAATATTGGGGAAAAAGGTTGCTCCATGTGTGATTTACGTGACCAGTTTCTGTGTGTAGCATGGGGGAATTTCCTGTGGAGTGGAACCAACAAAGCGTAGATCGCCGTATGACGGATTGTAATGGATGACAGAGTTTGCGTGACGCTGCTGCAAACCTAAACTTGTTGGGCACTTGAAAATCATTCGGACCGGATAAAGTATCCTATGCCAGGATAGCCATAAAAAGCTCTAAGTTGTTCAGTTGAAACATGTGTACACAGCTTTCTGGGAGCAGCAGTTAGCTGACGGCCACTCTTCCCTCAATTTAGAAATAACTAGTTATTCGCAGGTAAATGATATATATATATATATAGCTATCGAGCTAAAAATTATATCAAACAACTATTGTTCGATGTTTCACCGCTCGACCGTTCGGAATGAGGTCACGATGCTGACGCAAACGAATTCAGTTCTATATTTGAAATTTAATTCATGTTTTTGCTCATAAACGTGCAGAACAACATTTTGTTCACTGAGACTAAAATAAAGGAAAAGATAACCGAATACTTACGATGATAATATCACAAGCAAATCACACAGGAGTATATACTACTATGTATGTCATATCGTGGAGGTGTAGACGTGGTCAAATTTAAATTTCAGTTATTGATTGTACAATGATAATAGCTAGTCTGATAACCATACATATTATCGTGACCAGCTAAAACTGAGAATAAAAAACCCTACACTTCTATAGTAACAGTATAGCTATTATGGTTACGCTTAAATGCACACAATTGTTGGACTCGTCTGCTGATATCACCGTACTACCCTCACACTGTGTTTCGAGATATCAGTCATTGTTCCTCGATATTGCCCATTATATATATATATATATATATATCTAAACAATAAATGATTGATGACGCTGCCAATTGATATAGCCTTGTGCCTTATTTTGTTCATTAGGAAAGTAAGCAACAGGTGATCATTTATCCTGGATCCTACTAGCGCTACGGCCAAGAACACAAATAGGACAGTTGCTGCAAAATACAGTGGACGGGACGAGACGGGCGGGGGGGTAAAAAACACTTACAGTAATAAGAAAAAAATATTAGTGTAAGTCTATTTTAGAAAAAAATAGGTTTGTAGTTGGTACTGTAGTAGACTTGCAATTGAAGCAAGTTGAAGTGGTAGAACAAAAATAAGTTAATAATTATTCGTATGTTACAGATAACGATTGTTACAGTTTGTTTACTATTGTGCAGTGGGGTCATTTTATTTATTATTTTATTTTTCTTAAAAGCATTTTCGAATATTTCAATACGCTTTTTCAAACCTACCCGATCGCACCAATAAGAAATTACTAGAACCTTTCGACAATCACCACTATGGTACAGATTTTTCATCCCGACTCTATTACGTATCTTTCTCGCTGGACGTCACCCAAACACATGGACGAAGCTGTAAAGAGGTTCTCAGCGAACGGTTGATTTTCGAGTCTAATTCTGTGCGAATATATGTCTCGAAGATAATACATATTTTTGTAGAGAGAGCTCACCCTTAGCAGACTATTTGTGATAAAACCCGGATAATATGCAGATGTTTCCCAATATTGGCTAGTGCAAGTCGTGCCATTTTGACGTGTGACACATATATCCATCACGGGCAACGATGTTGTTAATACTCTCGATTCTTAGTTGGCTCGTTTCTCTGATATCCACTACATCTTTTGGGGTTCAGTTATTTCTGCCGTTCCCGACCTTCTGCGCGTGTGTGTTAGCCTAACTGTTTATTATATAATAGGTACATAGTGTCATATGGAACAAGCGGACCTTTTTGACACCATAGATTGACGTACCCTGGCGTACATATGTTATAGGATCAAAATGTTGCTTACGCGTATAGTTCTTATGTAACTATCTCCTATTATCTAATCTCAAATTTTGAAGTGGATTTGGCTTCCGTGCATTAAAATATCGCCTGTGTATGAGCAACTGAAAGTACAGGTAAGAGAACCGTATCCAGAGATCAATAATAACAATAAGGAGAGTTTCAATTTTGGGCTTGTAGCATAATGTTTATTTTTCAGGACATGCTAGACTCGAAGGTGGCAAAGGGTGACTATCCGAGGCTAACTAAGGTAGCCACCTAAAGTTACTGCTGAATGAAGTAACTCCCATTAAGGAACGCTTGTCGCCACCTTTATTTTCAGTGGTTTATTTGCAATGGTTCAAGATTTCATATTTTTGTTCGTAATCTGGTTCATGCACCTCTTCCAGATATTCGCCTCGCTTCACATGCAACTGACTTTGAGCTCGTCCACATATCGAGAGTGTGGACAAACTTATTCAAGGCTTTGCTTCCGGTTTAGATTGCAACAAATGGCTCGTTATATAGTTGTCAACAACAACAACAACAAAACTGGCGAGTGTACAAGAAGCATCGCAAGCGCCGCCACAGCTCCTTGTTGCACACAGCTGAACACACTTACATCTTCACTCAACACATACGCACATAGATACAGGCATAGACCACCACCGCACACACACACACTAAATCCCATTCATTTACTCACTCACTTACAGCGCCGTCATACAAACACACAAAGCAGCGTTATGGTTGTTGTTTGTCGTACACGGCGGCTATCAGTTCGCCCGCACACCCCAGCTAAGTATCAACTAATCCAGATCCACGATCTTCTCGAGATGAACAGCAGCTGCAGCAGTCATAGTTGCAGCAGCAGCAGCAGCAGCAGCAGCAGCAGCAGCAGGACAACAAAAGCATCAGTTGTTGTATTAGCACGGTGAACAGTCGGGCCAGCCATCATCGGCATCGCCACTGCTACCGCCGTAACCAGCGCCATATCACCACAGACGCACTCACTCCCGCACACACGCACATGCAGGTAGAATGATAAGCAAGGAAACACACACAGAGAGACACAGGGAGGGAGGCAGATCGAGAGTGGATGAACGGAACAAAGCCGGTGGCCGAAGCGTCCATTCATCAAAAGGTTCGTCTCTTTTTAAAAACGTTGCTTTCGTAAACGGCCAAGCAAGCAAGCAACCGACCGCGAGAGAGAGTCTCTCCAACCAATGAGCGAACCAACCACCTATCCAGCTAGCGAGTACCCGAACAAGAAGCGTTGGATCGTCATCATTGTTAACATCATTCTTGTCGTTGTTATCCTGGGGGTTGTGCGTTCATTGATTGCTGCTACTGCTGCTGTTGGTCGGCTGTCAGGCATTGGCTACTTCCTATCAGAAGTGGAGCATTCGGCAGTGGTCTCCATTCTCTTCTGGCGAACGAATAGACAGGACCACAGCAGGTGGTGACCAGAGGAGGACAAGGCATAAAATAGCGCCGCAACATGATAACACCTGAGGATGATCGGTAGATGATGTACGCGTTGAGATTTCGGCGGAATTTTCAGCAGGTGAAGAAGTAGACTTGTTGAGCGACTCGATTGGGATTCTCATTATTGTCGTGACTGTGCGTATGCATATGCGGTGATAGCATGGACGATACTACTACTACAACAGGCGCAAAATCCGAATGCATTAATAGCGCGATTGTGATTACGAGAGCGCTCTCGCAAAGACAAGCGTGAAGTGTGTACAGTTGATGAAGGAGGTGATTCGGTGACAGTTAACTGAAGGAGATCCTCGAGCGGAATCGGCAGAACAAATCGACGAAAAAACTGCGAACACCTGTGATCATGATGTTGTACACCTCATTAAAAGGACATTCATTAGTGACATCGTCATCGTCGTTTCGATTTTCTCATTTCTCAACCCTTCTCCGAGCCTGACTAGGCGGAAGGATTCTCCGTTGTAGTCGTTGTGGTGGGACAATCGTTCTTTATATAAAGGTAAGTTTCGTTACCATTGATATATATATATATATAAACCGGCCTCATAAGGCATGTTTTACACCCACCTGCGTCAAACGGGATAGCTTTACAGACAGCCTTGAAGCAATGAATGCATTCGCTAGCGAAAGACATTTACAAAGTGCAGGATTTGTGAAGTTATTAATTTGCTATTACTATAATACCCACTGTGAAAATACACTTCGTGCCTATAGGGATTTATTTATTTATTCTATAATTGTTTCTTCACTCATGAGCGTATCATGTGACGGCTCTCCTGGTGGCGCTTCTCGACGCTGTAATCAGGGCGCTTATCGCTCGCTTTATTGTCACTATCACAGTGTTAAAGCCAGTGGAGGCATCGGAAAAAAAAACGATCTGTAGACAACGTATAAACGTCCGATTCTGGATCGATCAAGATATTTCGTGAATTTGACTGAAATGACTCGCAGCGTGTGATGCCGTAGGAGGGAGAGGTGGCTCGTTTTTCATCCACTGTTTTCTAGCGGCTGTCGTCACCAAACATCTGAAGAAGTATAAAGACCACTGCCCATAACTATATATTGAAATTATCCACTAGACCTCTACCGTACGGGTAATCAAAACATATTAATAATTTGGCTATAACGAGTTGGTACGAACAGCCACGTGCAGTTGTTACCTATGAGTACAGCATCCACAATAAGACAATAGTTGGTGGCGAGATAGGCCAGCCTGTTACTGTGAGTCTCTTTAAGGTGTGACAAGATGATATGTCGTAGAACATGATGCCATTGGACTGATCTAAGACAACGTATCAATTACCCATACGTAGCATTCACTAGAAGCTCCGATGAGTAAGGGATACCGCAGAATGCTAAAAAGACCCATCATCTACCAAGCTAAAAGTACCACTCTCGCATGTAACTCAACCCGGATTTCAATCGTTTCACTCTGACACAGGCCAACTAATCAATGTGCTCCATTGGCAGCCGTTGTCTTCGAATCTTCATAGCATAGTTCAAGACATGACTCGATTTCTCGAACACTTAGTTTCCACGACGTCATGTCAAGTGTTGCCTTGAAACCGACCCAACACAGCGTACATGTGAAAGTATTTCTATCGGAAATGTACCTGACCCGGTTGAGTATAACTGCATAGGCGCGCATTGTTTGGTGATCTTCCAGCGTCGATATTTTCCAGGAATATCTCCTGGAGTGAAGTGGTGGTCACAAGCTTGTGTATAGCACTCGGTAGAGTTGTCATTGCATTCCATAAAGAAGACGGGACGGGACCACCGTTCCCGTTTGGAACCGGCCACACTGAGCATTATCTTCCTCGAGGCTCAAGGCAGCACAGCCGACCACTAAAGGCTTTGATTGGAAGAAGACAATAGCCTACTGCTGGTGGTGATACGGTCTTTCTAATCAGATTTGGGCACGCTTCCTTATCCAGCGTATATTGATTACGCTATATGGAGGAGACACTTGTGAAATGTTCCAACGCGTTCGATAGTGTTGGCAGCAGCTCTCGTACCAGCCCTGCATGTTTGCGCATGCGCAAACACTACTCACACATTTAGAAGGATTGGTACCTGTGGACTAACACGTAGCTGCAACAGCTAAAAACGAAAGACAATTATTCAATCACAACAATAGCCTAATGATCGAAAGTTAACGTTAATGAAAGGAAAAGCAATTTCCATATTTGTACGGGTGTTCACGGCAATTACACTTCATTCATTTTTAATGCTATCAGCCTTCTACGGTGAACCGCTATCGCTTTGCGAATGTACCACTGTTGTGTATACGGCACAAGCACAGCAACACATCCGGCTCAAGCGCTTATCATATCATTGTGACAACGGTGTATTGCAGTGTCTCAGTGATGTCAGCTGAACAAAGCCATCACGCTGAAATCGCAGTCATGCGCACGGATAGAACCAGTGGTTTGACCGCTGCTTTGGCTTTATCAGTGATTGAGAGATGACGGGCTGTACTATGATAACAGGACACCGGCTACGTCTAGCACCAGTAGCAGCAGCAATAACAATTATAGTCTATCGTCTATGAGCTACTACATATTTGGTTGTAGGTCCTCAGAGATATCGAGGTGGTGACGTGGTTGCCAATCAGTTTACTGGACCATGTTTAATAGTGCGTGTTGACAAAACGATCTACTGTGACTACCAATCAGAGTGTTTGGTAGTGGTGTCATTTGAATAGATCGAACCATCAATCGGTGCTAGTATCCTATGTTAGCTACTACCAAACGTCAAAGTAGTCCCTGAAAAGGGTGTCGATATTATCGCCGTATGCCATCTCTCCGGGGAGCACCATTGCCAACAGTTAGAGGGAATAATCGTTGCTTTCCGCACGATCAAATCAGCTGCCGATTCCAAAGTAAGGTTTGGAAAAAATTGGCAAGCCACTGAATCTCCGATTCGAGATACTGCATTTACAAGAAATGTGCCATTCATAGATCTATAGGTGCTCGCGTCGATGTTGAGGTACAATGGCAGGCGTACATCATTAGACTTCACTTTGTCGTCGCGTTAGTGTTCTCATTCCTCGACCTCCAATCAAAGGTGACAAATTGACGGTCAACGGGTACGATGTTCTGGTTTCGCAAGACGCCATAAGTGCAGACTTGGGAACTTTAATTAGGTCTGTGTGTCGTTCCAGAGGCATCATTTAGTTATCGACCGTTGCAAGTTACTCGCGACGTACTTATTTAGAGCAGGTGCATAGAAATTTAAATAATCTCCAAGTAGTTCGTAAACTACCCCAATCTCGAATGTCTTCCCGCAGAACTAACATATTAAAAAGCACAGACCTCAGAGAAGGCAACTCGACAAACTCCAGATGGGTTCGCAGCCAGGCAACTAGAACTAAAGTCGTCATGCCCAAGAGGCTCCTATGTTATCGTCTAGTCAGCACAATTTTGTGTATACTCCAACTGGCTCCCTAATACCCCGGGATGACTGTGAGACCTCGCTTCGACTTTGACACGTGCAGAGCTGAGGTCGCACGGACTTGTAACTCTATTTGTAATACAATCTCTCGTTGCTTTATTGCTGAGAAGGTTAAGTTATATCTCATGCTGTATAACAGTAAATTCTGCCAGGACTCTTATACTACTCGAAGATATAGCGCCAACACGTGCAAAAACTCATCGACGTCCTCTAATCAGAGTCCACGAGAAATTCATAAAAAGGCTCAGCGAAAGGTGCCAAGTTCCGAAAGAAGCAGTTATGCTAAAGGCACTAGACAACTCCACGACGCCGCCGCTGCCGCCGATCTGAGAAGGTCTCGAAAAATCGAAGAGCTTAACATGTATTGTCAGTTTCTAATCACCCGGGAAAATAACCTACGCGGCTGGAAAATTGTACGCGGCATCGAAGTTGCACAAACCGAGAGAATAGACCACAATTTCTGATGAAGATTAGCTCGTATGCGCGCCATGTTGTTGAGTTTTATTAAATTATAAAGGTGAGAGACAATTGTAGCCGCTGCTCGTGAAATACGGTCTCAGAACAACATGTTCTTAATAGAATGTTTAAAATAAGGAGGAATCACTTTCCCGGTCCCTAACCGTGCCCAAGATGGAAGTTGCGTTGTCCTTTTGTATATTTAAAGAAAATATTTGCATTAGAAACTCGGTTGCACGTGGTTCTCCTGTAGTGGACGATAACGTTTCTGTTAATATCTGTAGAAGTTTAATGATTGTATCCCTGATCCTGCCAATGTTTCGAGGGCCACAAGACCTGACATTGTACTCATTCATTAATGAGGTGCATTTCCTGTACTTGGCTTCTTCGGCTGTATTGTCTGCATGACCAGGCTGTGTTGCTTCCGAGACTGACATTAAAAGATGCACTCACAGTGCAATCCTAAACCGCAATTTTACCTCTGAAAAAGAGGATTAATGACAAACTACCAGGACCATTTCAATCGGTGACAAATACCTGCTGGTTCACGAATGCAAGGAATAGATGTGGAGCGAGGAGCTCTAGCCAAAGTCTAGTTTATCAAAGATTGTCTCGGACTACTTTTCATAGGAGAGAGTCCATGACGATCAAGAGAATCAACCCGTCCTCCATAGAAACAGCAATGTGGAGAAACTAGATTACTGCCCAAACGTAAACCTATTGCAAGAGGGGTACATTGATTATCCAAGTAAAGTTCCCATATGACAGGACGGAACACCATTAAGCCATGCTCTCACCCAAGACCTAGTGAGGGCCTTCAATCTGGCTCGTTTCACATGCTCGAAGCCTGATCGAGGACTGACTGATTAAGGAGAAGAGATGCTTGTTTCGGCGCTGTGGGAGAAAGTCAAAAGTTTAACAAAGAGGACAAATATTAAGGATTGGCGTATGCTAATATGAACTATCTAATAAACAAATTATGGTATATATACTGATCCGAACGGCAGGTGAACGACTCTTGCACTGATGATAACAATATTTAAACATGCGTGTAGCAAATTGCAAAATTAAATTCTACATAACGATCATATATATATATATATATATATGTGTGTGTGAAGATATATATATATATATATATATATATGTGTGTGTGAAGATATATATATATATATATATATATATATATATATATGTGTGTGTGAAGATATATATATATATATATATATATATATATATATACTGTACAACAATGTACTCTGTACTTGGTAAACAAGCTCTCTTCCTTAATAAATGTATGTAGCATAAATGGGTTTGTCCTTAATTCGAATCCTCCTACAGGACACGCTGGATTACTTCTAGCATTACCCTGGTGTCCTCATCCAAAATATCCACGCCCCATCTGCGTGTGCTATTATTATATGTCTACGAGGACTGCTGTAATGCTTTAAGGTGGCTCCGACATCACGACTTAATAATGTGTTCACTACATTTTTCGTTTTCATAAAATACTTACATAAAAACATGCTCTTATTTCATATTTTTGTGATTCTTAAAATATTTCTTTATATATATATATATATATATATATATATATATATAGATATAGATATATATAGTGTATTCATAATAAGGCTGTCGGTTCGATGTTTTCTATTCGTCAGTGAGTGGATTTTACGGACGAGCGAGCACTGTCTTACTTAATACATCTGGTATAGTCATATTATAACCGAAACGGTAGCAGAAAGCGTTGGTGATTCAGAACTGATCTGGTATCATAACTGACCAGCGTACCTCCCTAGCGAAACTTTGGAATATCGCTGGAGTTTCCCAAATGCTATATTAAACTTCCAACCTGGCCGAGCTCGAAAGCCACTCTTACAATCCATGTCAGAACGTGGCCAGCAGAAAGAACTTGTTATGCGTCTATATTGAGCGGCTTATGACGAGAATGAGCGTGGGAAGCAAGTCGTTGTATTCAACGCACGATAGGGTTATATTGAATCAACGAAATATGTAGAAAAAAGCCATCCCAGATACGGAACCGAAATAAAGCCGTAACCAGATTATTTTATAGCTCATAAGATAGTGAGGCGAACTATCTACAAAGAGATCGTCTTTAACGCTTAGAGACAGAGTATCGTCTCGTTAAGACAATATGTCTACAGGAAAGAACACTCCATGGTAGACTATCTGCTAGGTTTTCTAAATATGACCACAGCGCTGGCAGTGAACGACAACCTGCCAGTGGATGTGATTTGTACTGATTTCATGATGCGTTCGAAACTACGGAGTACAAGACGATCCTATTCGTCTTGGCATCGAAAGAAGGTGGTCCGAAATTGGTAACTTGGATATCAAACTTCTTCAGAGGTTGTTTATTCCTCTTGGAAATGGAGGACTCTCCTGGTCGCAGGCTACGAAGTTATGCCCACAGGGAACGGTTGTGGACAGCGTTCTATTTCTGCTGTGTATTATTTCTATCAAAAGTGTTGTAGCTGGTCCGGTCAAATCTTAAACTAGTCATAACGGTCATCAAATGTGGACCGTTAATATGGACCAAGTAATTATATAGCTTTGCAAAAAGTACTAAATAATTTGGGTATGTGATCAGAAAATATGGGTCTAATACCCCCGACTCATATGTGTGAGGTCTAGCTAGTAGCTAAACCTAAGGTGGGTGCACTATCTGAGTGAAGTCGAGATAGGTAGATGAATCTTATTAAAAGGCCTCCGGAAAGGTTCTCTCAATCGCTGACGTTAGGCGAATATTTCGAGTGGATTGTTAAACGATGCTCAATGCTATGTTGTTGGATCATGTGGGCCTTTAGTTTGAACTCGCGCCCTGTTTACCTAAAATTATATGATTCACACGTTGTTCCACTACTACAATATGCGTCAGTAATCTGGAACCTAATAAAAACTGGGGATATGTAGTCACTTGAAAAATACAATGTGGGTATATCGGCAAGGTTGAACGAGGCCGCCTGAGTCACAACATCATTGAGCTATCGGCTAATTATGACCAACTCACGACTGCGCACATCAACATTCTAAACGAATTGTAAGCAAGGAGAATAGATTTGACGACTGTTTTGATCTGCATCTTGTGCCATTTTAGTCGATTTCTAAATGATTTTAGACGTTTTCTGATGAAACCATTTTAAAATCAACGACCCGTTTATGTAAGAAGTGGGTTGGCTATCAACCCATCTAGTATGTGAATTTGTACAAGTAATCAAATATGACGAATAATTGCAATTTTAGCATGTATTGTAATTCTAAAATGATTGTAATTATTTTAACACTATTAATTATTAGTATGGGCATCGACGGGATGGCCGTTTCTAGTTTCTCCTAGCTACGACTGCTAATGACATTTGAATCTTCATCTTCTTCCTTGAATTCATTGTTGATTTATTAGTGCTGGCTAGCATTATCGTGCGATATCGATGTAGATGTTCCTCTGAGACGCTAGAATATCACTCACACAATATCATTTGAGCTCGGATAATCGTTCGTTTCTAAAACCAGCCGTGTCACCTACGTATAAGCCAGACCTGGCGTGACCAACACTGTAAATTTATCGTCCGCTCAGTTCTCTAGTTGTGTGCACATACAACTGTCGGGCACCCACGATCCCAGCCCTCGATTCGACCGGATGAGAAGAAATGTTTTGGATGCATTTATTGATATGTTATTTAAATGCAATGCATATTTATAAGTAGCACTTTCATTCTGCCTTACAAATAACGATAACAATATGTATAAGCACTATAGTCTCATCTCCTAAAAAGAACGACTTCAATCGTTCATAGCCCATGGATATGGGAGATTCATCCTCTACCATTGGCTGGATTCAGACCATTATTAGGGTCATGCTGCCATTCTCAACAGGTCGTAACACAAGGGGACACGCAAACACCTTTCTCGGAATAAAAGACGAAGTACTGTTAACAAGAGAGAGATGGAGAGAGTCGGAGAGGGTAACTGAAGGTCCACAAATGAGCGACATAGCACAACAAACATCCAATGGACACGTCCTTTTTGAATAGCTGTCAAATTGTCACAAGACCCAGCACAGCAAAGGCTGCAGATATCATCATCGGTTTTTTGGTCGCATAGGTAAGTTTAAACTCGTATTACTGTTCAACCACTAACTTTTTTTGATATATGTCATGAGATATATGTCATGAGTGTGTTAAAGTAGAATGACGATTATTATTATTTTTGTGAGAATTAGATGAATATTTCTTGTGCCCATTTCAGTACAACAAGTCAATGCTTTGCTGGATATGTATATTCGAGACAATGTGACAAACCTGATCCAAGTCATTCGGGTAATGCTCACCTTTCAGAGGCAACACCACGGCCATCACCACTGTCAGAGCTAACGAAACAGACAATACTGGGTTAAGAAAACTCAAATCGATTCTGTCGCCACAGGGTTCTATGTGAATTAATTAACCTAATTATCCTTACCTTTCAAGTATCTTCCACAAGAATAAGGTCGAGGAATCATGAACGTATTCGCTATAGTGCTGCTGATATTCTCTGCGTTAATCGGAGGTTGGTTGCCAATAATTGCGATGTGTGATTGATTCCGCTTAGATCTCAGTCTCGCTCCCTGTAATGAAGCGCTATGCGACTCAAAGCAATCAATGATTCGACGTTGTCATCAGGATACGACTGCTGAGATGAACAGTCAGTCGATATGACTTACTGTTTATTCATACGTTTCAAATAAATCACATGTTCAGTAATTTCGTGGAGCAAACATATCGTGCGGGACAGCTGAATCTAGACGCAGCGACCTCGATACAATTAGGCCTTTCTTCTGTAAACGAGTGTCACGTATTTCATTATACATACAATCATTTTCAAGAAAACTAAATAAAGCCACTGAACCAAATAATACGTTGTCTAGGAAATGCTTGACAAACATTTTGTTTGACATTCACGTTATAGAGAGAGAGAGAATTCGTGACCAAGCTCTTATCAACTTTGTGCTGCGTTCTGTGTCAGCCCATCGTGCAGTCAACTGTTGCTTAGAGTGAAAGCCGGTACCTGCTTGCGTTCATTGTGACACACAATAATAATATAATTATCGATTGCTAATTAGAACAAGACTATAAGAGTAAAAAATAGTATTAACGATATCATATGTGTCATAAGCCGGATCGCGGAAACTAGTATATGTACTCATGTACTGCATTAAGGAACTAATGTTCTTCTTGTCTATGCAACATTAGGGGCCCTGATGGACTGCCCAGCGGTACCAAACAATGTCCGTTGCTTTCGCCATCATGACCAGTGCAATTCGACTATCATATGTGAAGCACAGAAGACATGTTGTCCTGGAGCCTGTGGGAATTTCTGTAAATAATTCGCCGAGAAATCTCGAAACGTTTGACAGAGGTGTTCGACACATGCGCAGAGTATTGCTTGACAATAATAGCAATGTGACAGTGACTTTGAAATAAAGCCCGAAGGTATATAATTTAATCAGGTATGGCCACAATCGTCTTGGTTCTAATGAACTCTCATGCATTCACCTTAAAGTGTCAACAGGCCGAGTGAGTACAGAGCCTGCCTTTTATTTCATAGAGTCGGCGGCATCCACAAACAACTCCCGGATCATCAACTCCGAATAATGCCGACATTCTGCTGCTGAGAAACTTCAACAGTCCAACGAGGGCAAGTTGGTATTAGTCCACTGTGTACTTTCAATACGTGTGCGTTTGAAAGCGTGTTACACGCACCGCTGCAGAATGCTGACTCGAAAACCTCAAGAATAGCATACAACGAAGCCCAAGCGTGCTCAAGCTTGAAACGATATCGATCACCATAATTCAAACCGAGCTAACTAACTAAAACTACCCCAGTTTGGCCACATAGAGCAATAACATGATTCTTACTACATTAATATTTCATGATTGCATACATCATACTGTGTGACATATAAGAGAGCTTAAGCATTGTAAAATTGCAGCTCCTTTAATAAACCAATAAACATTTACCATTTTACCATTATACTAGGAATCGATGTCAGTATGACAGATACCCCGAGACAAATGCCGCTGACTTCCGTTTAAGACCTCCTTTGCTAAAAAAAACGCTTAGAAATCCACTCTCCATGAAACAGGAAACTAAGAAGCAAAATGAGCAACTTCCTAGCATCGGTACGTTGACAATGTACCACAGTGTTTCCAATGTATTATGTTTTTGTTGCAGTAACGTGATCTACATCGATGACAAGCGGAGCTTGTAAGCATCTGTAAGCGTTTTTCAAACTTTCCGCGAGGTCAAAAGCCCCTCCACGCCGATACTAAAGGGCCAATGCTATACTTTTCCAGACGCCTGAATCTCGAAGAAGGAGACACCGCCCCCATAAAAGACACGTTGTCAAACTTTATCGTTCGTTTCATCACCGCCGCTCGATGGGCTGACAAGATGCGTTCGTATAAACAAGGCACGATGTATGATAGGAACATCTAGATCGTTAGTCGATGGCAAAGTGGATCTTTCGCGAACTCTCATTCGAGCTGAGACGTTATAAATAGCGGAGAACGACAGAATACACCAGGCGGCTTGGACAAGGGGCAACAAAAGGGAACTATCATTTAGGTTTGGTAGCGACTTTGGCGTGGCGTCATCCTGCGCCCGATTGTACATGAACGAAAACGTATCGTTTTTACTTAAGCCTGCTGACCTTGCTCGTAACCTGGCATGTATCGGTAGATGGCTCGCTGGAGCCTGAGTCAGCTTGTGAAAGAAAGTCTGCATCTTTTTAATGGTCAATGTCCCTCATAATCGATAGCGTGCGTTATAGTAATATGTGCAGCTCCAAATGAAGCATGACTCTCAGTTGAATGCCATCTGAATTTAAGCCCTGAGATACAACCACCGGTAGCTAGAATCAATGACGAATCTAATTTGGATATTAAGAATCGGAAACCTACTGCAGAGCTGCGAAAAAAATGTCCACATGTTTCCCCTCTCAGAAAATTTCTAGGAGGGCCATTAGAGCGCCGAATTAGCTCTCTGATTTATTATATATTAATTGTCGTTGAATCTAGCATCACTCTTTGAAGCGATTCCTTGGAACTTTATGCTCATTTGCAAATAATCGGCGTACGGTTATTATATGGACATTATTTATAGGGTGACTCGCGCCGCCCGCCCATTTTGACTCTCTTGCAAAAGCCTTAAAATGTTTTATCCATTTAGAAAACGCTTATGAAATAAATTTGTTACATTTTAAAAACCACCGCCCTAATCGGTATCAGCTTCGTCACATCTGTGCTGCACCACGACAAGACTGGTGCGATTGCGCACACGATCATATATCAGTACTAAATATTTCTAACTATAGTAGACATAGTTGACGAGAAATTGGCAACAATACAATACCGTGCCTGCTAATTATTGCTATCAACCAGTACAGGAATCTGATTTTATGAACTATGTGGGTGCAGCTAAACTTACAGCACGATAGCCAAGTGTTCCAACTGATGGCCTGATTTGCCGGATTTTTCCAATTGGGCCTTTGGTTAGCCCATTCTAATAATTTGTGAAGCTATCGGAGATTATGTGACTATATTGAGTAAATAATCCGTAATACTTGAAGTTCAAATTAAACGTGTGCTCAAAATTCACCGAATAACCAATTCCGAATCCTCGCGATTTCCTAAAGTCTTTCGTAGCTTGCCTCATGGAATCATCAATCTACCTAGAGTTCCTACGAACTAGCAGAAATGTATTTATATATTTATTCCATGTCGTATATTGATAGAATATAGAAACCTCAAAATGTAGTTTTAAGATATTTAATTATTAGAGAAGCAATGTGTCAGACCGAGGTCGTCATGGTCACCCCGAGGAAGGCGATGGCATTTTGACATCCCTACCTCACCGTGAGGGCAAGGCACCGAAGAAGGGTGCATCCTGCGCGGATCAGCCTGTGGTCGACACCTTCAACGACATTAAGCAGCCCATGAAGTTTGTTCGCATTTTAGCAAATACATTTATCGTGGAAGTCCCACAAGCCCGACCATAAAGGTCGCTTTCTAAGCCACTAATCAGACCAAATCAGATCAAATCCATCAAAAGCTATGTGGCACAAACTGCGAAATAGAGGCAGGGAGCCTGAGGTGATGTCTCGGCATAGCAGACACGCAGAGAAGTCGTTCACGGAAAAATCATATTGTTCAAATTAAATTCACGTTATGCATATACATTTATTTATATTTCATTGTTCAGAAAAGTAACATGTTATATACATTTAGTTAAAATAACAATTTTTACACACTAATGTTTTCTCTCACTGGACGAGCCTTGACCGCCAGCTGGGGCTGCTTCTGGTGCTTCTGGGTCACACACATTGCCAGCAGCCTGTGCACGGTTTTTGATTCCCCTCGATTCCGTTGTCGTCGAGATGCTCGAGTTATAGTCAGTCCGAAGCATCGAAGAGGTTATCTCGTCACGAGAAGACGTATCATGAACATCGGCGATTAACGTATGCAACAGTAGCCGAGGGAAGAGCTGTATTACCTATGCGAAAACAGACCAAAAAGAGACTTAGACATGAGCTATTTTGAACGTCAGTTAGTATGCGCATAGGCGCACCTGCCGGTGCCATGACATTGCAATGTTTATCTCGGATAGTATCGTTGTTCCGACAACGCGTTGACAAACCTTTTGCAGCAACAGCAGCAGCTCGAGATCAATGGCCTCGCTATCGTATACGACCAGGGATACATAGAACTGCAGCCGGGCTATAACCACTATGATCCATATGCGGTGATAAACGGTGTCCAATAACTGGAGGGTCCATTTCCGTCGTCTTGGTCCGGCACCGAATAGACCGAACGTATCTGCTCCGGCTTGAAGCACGAGTGCCACGTCGAAGAACGACTTGACCGCTACTGCTGTGGGCCACAACAGGTCATCGGAATCATCCGGGTTACGCGCGACAATCGCCAACGTCGACAGGCCAACAAACGCTTGCCAGATATGATAGGTGCCATCAGTCAGTTGGCGCAGCCTTCCGCCAGGATCGAACGTTCGCAGAAATTTCGAGCGGAGCCGTCGAATCCGCTGAACCCAGCGTGGATCAAAGGGGAGAAAAGCAAGAACTCGAGACGACATAATTACGTCAGCTTTAGAATCTGCTCGATCTCTCGGGAAGGCAATCGAGACAGGCCAAACATGAGGCTGAGGAAGGCATGAACGCACCAGCAGATAGATCTAGGCGTATCTGAAGAGACACTAGGAGCTAGATCCTGTCTAGATCCTCTGTAACGCGACAGGTGTATCGCAATATAATCTCCCCTTTCATACTAACGAATACAATCAATCGTACGAAAGGAGTTTGCGCACCACCACCGGCCACTAATTATGTTACATTCTGTGGCGTTTTTCTGCACGAAACTAACGCAGCAGCAGCGGCAGCTTCGTTTCCTTGAGTAAGTGGGCTAATCATATGAAATGGAACTGTCTACTGCGAATTCGATCTGAGTTTTCGGTGACGAAATAGCACTGTTTTCCAAATGTCGAGCAGGAATACGTAGATATCTCTTCCTCGGAGCAATGGTTGCTGATATATGTTGTCGAATACATGCGGTGGTCACTTCAGTGATCCCCTCGTCAATTCATTTCGGCCTTCATGAATCCCTTGGCTTTAACCCAAATCGGTCATCTGTTGCAATCACCGAAGTCATTCGGCCACGCTTTGTTGTATGTTATTCAGCGATGTTTTCCAAAAGTTCACAGTAAACAGAGACGACATTGCCGCAACGAATTCAAAGAGTCATCATCTTTCTACTTACGTTTCAGATCCGCTCTGAACCATGGAGCCGCGAAGTTTACATTGTTTACATACCCTGTAGAGCAGAATTAAGGAGTTTCCTAGCTAACTGAAATAGGCCTTGGATAGACGGAGCACACGCAAGATCACGAACGTGACCCTATGGCGAAATACGTTAGGACTGCCTACTCTCTTTACTGCTCCATAAGCGGCTCTGGGAAGAGTCGAGCGAAGCGGCGACTCGAGTTTGAATCATCTTAACTCAGCCATGAGCGCTTTCCGAGGTTGGTTAACTTTTATAGCTCGGTCAGTTACGACTAAAGCAGTTTATATAAACTGACCGAGTCGATTGGTATGAGTCTACAATAGGCCGAGACAGGACAGGACTTGGTAATAAAAGTGAAACCGAAGCGGATTCTCTAAATCGATCGGAAGATGATACGTTCAGGTTGATTTTCCTGACCGCTCAAGCATCAGTACAACAATGATATTCACTGTCACTAACAACTTCGTCGCATCGCGACCACTAAAATTCCCAGCAGGCCGAACGGGGCATCCGGGACACTTGCGTAAACCTATCAGCCAGCGTTCTCAAACCGTGTATTCCTGCTTCACGAGCTATACCATGCTAAAACTGGTTGCATACGCTACCTTAGCCCAAAAATAGCAAAATAACAGCAGCAGCAGCAGCACACGCAGCCGACCAGAAGAGAGTGGCGGCTTGCCAAACTCGCGAGGCTTGTCTCGATCGGCTAACTCGGCAGGTGGGGGCGGGATTCTCCTGCGAAGAAGTAGAAAGACATAATTCTTGTGCCCTGATCCTTCCTTAAGGCAGCCGCACTCCTTTCTGTCCAGTCATGGTTTCATAGCCGAGACCATGTACACCGGCACTTTGGAGAGAGCGCAGAGGTGCACAGATAGCGATCGCGGTAGCGCCGCCACTGCGGTTGAATTGGCCACTGGCCCGAAGATGCCAGTCCCACCGGATGAGGAAATTGCAGCTAGATTTTACCAAAAAATGGAAGCTTGGCTTCGATCATTACGTTGGCGTCATAATTAATCACAAGCAACCTTGTACATTTCGAGACAGCGTGCCGCGGTTACTCGTGTTTAATTAAGCAGCCTATTTTTATAGGACATGAGCACGTTTACAAAAAAAGGGAAAGGTTGTGCAAATTGGCTACAAAAATGGCTACAGTTGTTTCAGAAGAAAAGTGGTCCCAAGAAGTTGTTCAAGTCGACTACCTATTCGATTGATCTCGCTTGAGTTAGAGGGTTTCCCTGCCGCTGTCATGCAGGGGCACCCTCTCACAAGAAGTAGCATGGACTAGGCACTCAGATAGAGGATATAAGCATCGCTCTCCTTGCGGACCCAGCTTACATTTTCAGCATCGTACAGGAGGTGAGTGGATCGCGAATTTGCTGTCTTGTCAGTTTCAAAGATAAAGGTCAAACCTTGCTCCGTATCATCGATGGCCATCACCAATTCAGTGTGACTTCCTGAACTCATTTCCTGCGATAATAATCACACGTGTGAGTGTCTCTATGTGAATGTGTATCTCTCAATTATTCCACGTGTACGATGTGACAAATACTCTACGCGTACGGTATCTCTCTGTGACTAACATTAATCAATGAAGTGACCTCGATTGAATCACTGAGCGAACTAGCTAATTCAAGGTATGGACAAGATCGTGCCATGAGCGTTGTGCATGCTACGATTGATTGGTGCCAACAGTTGTTGGGCGAACTGGACTATGCTTGTGGGTTGGTACGTCTGAAGCTTGTTTGTCCGCTATTACCCGACATGGGTTAAAACAAAGGCACAGCGTTGGGACTTCGACATTAAAATCGGACGAATCGTATCATCCCCCTTGTTGGTTGTGCCAGTCTTATAAGACATTGTCGATATCTGACGTCACGATCGTGCTCTGGCAAACACTATATTCGAATCTTGTTACGTTGAAAAAGGGATATAGGTGTTTGCTGTCTGACACTGAGCCTTTTATGATCCACTCCGATCTGTGCGTTCACAATATGATATTCGTTGCTGTTGCTGTTGTGTTTTCAAGGTTTCAACGGTAGCGTTGTTAATGCTGCTGTATGTTGACTGGCATGTCAAGATAGGGCAACCCGTTGGCTCGACCCGTTCACGACATTTTGTCAAAAATGATAATAACGATAAAAGTCACACACGGATCGAATTCATTCGCTTTTTGTGCAGCGCCTTTACCCTCGCCAATAAGCCGAGTACCGCCCACGAATACGCGTAGAGAATCGTACGAATCGTTGAACGAATGATTTCGTCACTCATTTACCGATCCTGCATAGGTTCATCTGTACAATCCCTATTTTGTAACTATGCTCGAGACGTCGAACTCGAATGTTACAAATGCGGTAATCAAAACGAGTGCGAGCTATTTACTATTCGGAGTGTCTGCATAGAAATAGTTCTATGATGTATATCTTAGGGACATTGACTCCAATGAAGTAATAAGGAGCAACCGAGAAGAGGTCATCTTTGGTGATTGAGCAATGATTGATGCCATGCTGGATTTTTGGAAGTGTCATGCCACTGTAAAATGTTATCAGATGCGTAGGTGAGTGAAGCAAGGAAATATATATATATATATATATATATATATATATATATATATATGCATTACTCCATCGGGTCTCGTTTATCATAGTATCCGCTGAGCTTGCGAGAGTGTGTTGGTTTTATGGGTGCAAAGTTCAAACAAAAATAGGATGAAGCGACGATATAATGTGATTATATTTTTTCTCTAATTTTCAAAAGTGTATTAGAAAATTCTTAGTGTCAGCTGACGGGAGTAAAGTCATATGCCTGAACGTAGATGGACTCGTTAGTTTTCTCGATAATTTCTGTAATGATTGTGTCACAACCAGATGGCGAATAAGCAGTATATTAAAACGTCATTCAAGGCTCTAAGAACATATCGATTATTTCTGTGTTGGCCGAGATAGCATCTATTGAATTTTGTAGCAAAATGTGCACACTATACCGATATCGACGTGCTATTTGCTTAACATGGTACTTTGAAAGTCAAATCTCCCACCTTAATGGGCTGCGGAACACCAACCCGCCCACCGTTTGACACAGCTATGTTGCCCATCATTAGGATACTCGGTGAGTTTCCAGCGGTACTCTGGTGACCGCCTAAGGGCTGTTCCTGTGAATTGGTATAAGCTAAAACGTAAGACAAATTTTGAACATGTTTATCTCTTTCTTTAGATTTCTCATTATATCGATGCTCATTGCCCAGTTACTGAGGAAGGCCAAGAGAATGACATATACGAATATGCGCTATCTTTAACCTAAAGGATGCCTCCTGTCTGGTACAACGCCAGCAGAACTGCGACGGATAGCATTGAATGGCTATGCTACCACTGTAGAGTGACCCTTCAAAGTCCAAGCTGATAAGACGTGCCTTAAATGATCCATTTGGGGCAAGTTCATAATAAACTATATAATAACATCGGAGGATGGCCAACCGATTGTATTTTGGCTTATGGTATATCATCATAGAAATCTGACTAACCAGATGATCCTTCCTACAATTTGCGCCAAAGTGTGCACTGAAATGTCACCTTATATAGCGTCAGAGATATGCCCGAACCGAGAGAGGTCAATCATCATGGTAAGCTTGCGAGAATTACGCAACATCAGTTTTTGTGTTATCATCAGTTGTTACGTGTGTTATGCTAAGCAGTCAAGAGCCATGATAGCTGGCTGGCTCGCTGGCTTTGTGTCGATCTTGGAAAAAAAAAACAATATCTTTACAAAGCTCTGCTGGTCTTCTCATCTTAAGATGATGGAGTCTTAACAGTGTGCTTCAAAACGACGCCGAGGAGGGTTCTTTGTTAGAGGCAGGTCCATTTAGTGGCGTCTACTCTAGCCAAATTTTCTCTCCACCATCAATAATACACAGACACTGGCTGGTACCAATGCAATGATGATGCTGCATCGCTAAAATATTGATTGATTGACACACCCTCAAGACTCAAGGGAGTGCTCTCACTGACGTCAGGTCCCCCCCCGCCCCTCGGTTCGACCCTCGACGAGTTCCGTTGTCAAGCCGAAGAACAGATACGGCTACAGCCGAACCTCGAGTGACGATGATTTCACCTGAAATGGCCCTTGGTGAATTGTGCTGTGCAAGTGTCTGTTTATGGATGAATCCCTGAAACGAACAACATTGTCGAAGCGAAGGTAACCGAGCACTGCTCTTTGTTCGACAAGTTACTACTACTAATAGTGTAGCAGCGGAAAAAAAACGAGGGCTTTGAAAGGTGAATACTAGCTATCGGTGCCACTGTAAAGTGGAAATCGCGCACTTTACAATGATGTTATGAAGTGGTATGCTAGCCTACCTTAGACTACGCCTCGTATGGTGTCGTCAAATATGTCAGAGTTATCGGTTGTGACTTGGCAGCTGGTGAAGTGAATGTTTATTTGGACGTTCCAAGACAGATGTACGTCAGTTAAAACCTTCATGGTGGCTTTTGCTTTGTCGACTGCGACTTTGTTCTAGGTTACTCAGATTTTCGAGAATCACTTTATCGCACCAATACACGTATATAGGTGCGATATCATCAACTGTGTAATTTTGTTTCGAATATCGTACATTTATATGTAATGTTTTTAGCATCAGTGTGAACTGGGGTGCAAAAAAAACCCCTTTTATTTTATTTTTATATTTTATCGAGAACTAAAACGTATTATATTGCAGTTCCGAAAATAAACTTGATTTTGTAACTGAAACAGAGTTTATATTATAGGTACTGCCGCGTACATTTCTCGCGGTTGGACTAGCGTGACAGAGGCACAGTCGAGTACAGGTTGAGTTCATTTGAGTGATGACGTAAAAAAATAACGACATCGTATTGTCAACCTGTAGAATTCAACTCCTCTCTACATTTTCGTAGTTGCCAGAATCATGCATGAATATAGCTATTTGCATTGTTGGTTTACTGCATCCGTTTGCATAATACACAGTTCAAGAGTCGAGACAGGAACAGGGACGATATTAGAGCACCTTTCCCAAATGACCGAAGCTTCTCGTTACCTATCAATGCGATGTGGTGAGATCAATTATAAAAGAAATGAATACACACTTGAGTCATGCGTTTCAATTAAGCAGGTTGCAAGTTGTATCAGTAAACAAAGACAAGCAAAACTGTCTGTTGCAGCTTTAATTAGTCATCATCAATGACCGCGATAATTATGAACTAAGTGTAGTCTCTAATTATCTATTTCGGCGTTGCTTTTCTTTGCAAAACCACTATGCTGCACACGAAAGCTTCAATTGTACCCATTGTTATGACCTTCAATAAATAAGTGGGTATCTGAAACACTAGATACTAAAGTATCTAGTAATAATACCAGAAAATACAAGGTATTAATAACGCTAAAAGATCATACAGCGTGACTATATAAAGCACCTAAAAGAATGCTAAGGCGAAGTCCAATTCGATACACAAGACCTCAATATAACGAAGCCCTGTCATTATACTCGTAAGGCTTTAGACCTCCAATATCAAGGACACAACACCCATCTCACATGTGATTCACTTTGACCGTTGACTTACATTCGTTAATGTCTACTTATGAATTATATCAAGTGTTTTGCGCAATTATGCCACAATTAAGAATTATCATTATGAGCATCAATGTGATTATGTATTCGGGATACATAGTTAAAATAGGTTTCAACTTAGGATGATGGGTGACTCGAGCAAAAATGGATTGCTACTAGTTAAGCATGAGAATATACACGTGTTGATTTAATGACACTCAACGTTCGTGCTACAATATAACTTTCATATCGCGCGCGACATGATAAGAATGATTTTAATGTAAGTCGCTTAGAAATTAATTGGCTTGAAATTAATGCGTATGGGGTCACCCTCAATAATACGTATGGGGCCAGCCACCTTCAACTATTACTGCAATATAATTCTTCTTTTCTTCCTTTTGTTGATTGGCTGTAGTCTCCACTACCACGAACAGGTCACAACCCGAAGCGAAGAGTGAGGACACACCTTTCAAGGTCGCCAGCGTCGATTCTTTGTCGATACATCGATACGAGGCCGCCAAACGCCGATGACGAACGGTGGCAACGCTGCTACGATGTGGCTTCTGCGTTGGGGCCCACTGCTCATAGCGTCCTGGTGCTGCGCGATCCCCGAGGTGCACGCCACCCCGCGGTGTCTGCTCGCGGAGCAGGAGCGTGCTGCGTTCATGGGAGAACTCTTGAAAGAAGCGCAAACTGGATCCGGCGGACCCCAACAGGCGCACGAACTCCGAAGACTCGTCCATTCGGTGCTCGATAATAACTCCTGGAGAGAGGTCGGTAGCACTTCATTTCAATTGTGCCAATACCAGCATAGATCACTATAAAATTTTCGATTAAATCACCTGACGGAATCAAACATAATACATATATTCCTCAGGCAGCTAACTGACTATGGCAGGCGTTCGTTTCCGTTATCTTTAAAACAAAGCAACTCCTCAGCCTGAGTTAAATAAACTGAGATTTGTTCATCATAGTGTGAAAACGCCATTGACTCGACTCTCTACTGAACACATCCACTATTGATCTCGCTACTTACTAAACTGGTCCCCTTTCTCGTTAGCGCGGTAGATTGGACGGTGGCAAAGTCACTGTCTCTAAAAATTCGGAGACCGCAGGTACGAGTCCCGCGACCTGCTGACATATAGATGACTAAAACCGCAGTGTAAAACTGCACTTCCGCTAATCAACCAATATAAATTATCTTCCAATATAAATTATCTTTACTACTTCATTTGGAAGTGCTTCTAATAATTCGCTAATATGGCACGTCAGATCTATTTTAGGGCAGATAAAGGCTGTCTTAGACTAAATTTAAAAATATCGCAATGCCGGTCTGATTGCAAGAGGCTTTATCAAGATGGTCTGGACTGGAGATGACCAGAACAACACCCTGTAAGTTTGACTAAGATCACCATATGTGTGGCAAGCTTCTCGTCCTGCTTTCCACCTTTAGCATTCGCTAAGTGCTAGAAAGCTCAGCGAGAAGCATTTCGCAACAATCCGCCGAAACAATCGAAGGGGACTGATCCACCTTTATACTGAACAGGAAATTCGCTCCCCTGACATGTGTGTAGGCATCTCCCTTAGTGCTATTATTAATACGACTACTACCGCCGCCGTCGCGCAAGGGGATCATCGCTCCTTCCACAAATGCGTAATGGCGGCCGGTCCTTGAGAAATCAGGGGATTGCAGTGGAGGAGGCACCGTCATATTAAACGCGGATCACTTAGCACTGTACAGGTAGTGCATTTTTCACGTTCAGAAACCGCTTGACACGGGCCAGCCCCCCCAGTGTACGCCGGTACACTGGGGGGAGGGGGCAACACATTAGCAAGGCCAACAGGTTTGCAATAGGTGCAGACTTCTCTGATAAACCGAGGCGAAACGGGAGGTTTGTAAAGTAATTTTGTTACTTGGTCGTTCGCTTCTAACAACTTTTCCTATGCATTGTTCTACGGCGCTGATTACATTGCTCATTGGAATTAATTGAATTTTAAAGACAATCTTATTTACAAATTCTTTTAAGCTTTTTTTCTTAAGTGCGTCACAGTCATTGTTATAGTTTACAGTAAATTTAAAGCTTGCCTTTACTTTAAATTTCCGCATGGTTTTAAACTAGAAAACGTCCAGTAAACACGACCCTCGAATCTCTGTAAGACGTTGATGTGGCTCTATATCATGAAATATGGCTCTGCCTAAAATTTCCTCAAGGGCTTTTACCATGGCAGTTCCGTGCGTCCTGTACCCGCTCCGGATAGCCAGCTGTCAGCACTATGGAGCATACCCTAAGGCTCAGCTAATTTTACCCACAGTGAGAGGCAACTACGTGGGGCACATCTTAGTCAGCTGGACGAGCCATGCATTGGGAATCTGTGTCAGGAGTGGTTTAATCAACATTCCATCTCCCATACAACCATGTTGCCAAGGAATGTCTGGGGGTCGACAACGAAACGCTGGCTACGTTAGTTACTTGCTTATAAGAAGAACGAACTGCACTTGAATCCAACTGGGCTCAAGGGTCACACAATCAATTTCTTACCTCATTTAACCAAATGACCAATGACGATAATGTTAACGCAAGGGCCGTAGCACACGGCTACACAAAAATACACCCGACCGTATTAGTTAGTCGAAATTAACAAGCGCAAAATAACACACCGCAATGGACGTTATCGTATTATCGTGTCCGATACGCGTGTGCTTCGTTCCCGTTCACCTTGGCAGCGGTAGCTTCCAACTAGCTTATTTCCAGGCTTTATTGATAGGAAAGTGTGAATCTTTTCGCTTGGCACTGCAACCATCGGGGAGGGCTTCGAACTCAGGAGTTCGGGAAATAATGAAACGTTTTCGTTTGATGAGTCATCAATTATACCAGGAAAGGATACAGGAGGAGGAGGAGTAGGAGAGCGAGGTTGTATCAGCAGACATTTCCATGACATTTATATGGATACGCTGAGCCAAATTATGCGTTTCGATGCGGTCTATTAATTAATTTCGATTGGTCTATGGCTTCCTGCAAGTAATATTGGTTACAAACTATTTGAACAGAGGGATTTCTTTTTATACAATTACTTTAATCAGCTATTCTAATTTTTTAGACGACTAAGCTATATTTCGAATATACCTGCTATCTACCCGTATGTAGATCCAGCATTAGGCATAGGCTAAACATTCGCTCTCTAATGACCAAAGAATTGCACAATTCAATGTTGTGACGAGGCGACTGGTTGGTACATACTAATCGATACTGCACCGTTTACGAGTGCAGCTGTAATCATAAAAATAAAATATAATCCGATTAGTCGTAGTACCAATTATCAACGCTTGCCTATTACAATACACCGTCATTATTCACATTACCTACTGCAGTAGGGTAAATGCTAGCGACCACACATATGTTATAACATGTGTGGGTCGCTAGCATTAACCGTTTTATAAAACAGTAAAAGATAATGTCTGCCTTTTAATTTTGTTTGTTCATGTTTAGTTGCTTCAGGGTGATTCGAGCGACTATTCGGAGGGTGACGGTAATCAGGTCCCTGTAAGTATATGTATACATGTATATTTATATATCCATATAAATATATACATCCACTTTCGTAATGACAAAGTTCTATTGCGTTTGAGACATTGTGTCATTCCACTTCATGTTCTGTTGGTATTTCACATGTCCTCGATTTATCAAAATCATTTGAATATCGAAATCGAGCCGTTATTCACAATATTTATCGATTGGAGAGGTTTTTTTTGGAGATTTTTCGTCACTCTTCTAAAATGGTTGGTCTTGTACGGGAACTCTTTATCAAGCTTATAGTTCACCTCATCGAAGAGAAGGACTTCTCGAGATTGCCATAGTGCTTCATAGATCGCTCGCCTTGGTATTTTAGCTTTGTTTGACCCGAAAACCTCCAGTTTAACCTTGAGTTCAGGCAGTATTCACCTGAGTCTGAATTGGTTGAAGTATTCGCCTTCTTTATCTTAATTTCGGAAGAGGCAGGTACATTCATGGTATTCCCACGCTTCCTGGACTCGCATACTAAATGCCTTTTAGAAAAACATCTCGTTGCATCTTCTGCATTTTTTTATCTATACCCTGCATTTTTTTGTATTTATACCCATATTCACATCTAAAATAGATATGTACGCATATATAATTATGACACTATGCATTGGAAATGAATGTGGTTTGATAATTACCAACATTGTTGTAGCAGAAGCGTAGTCCTTATTCACGAGTTGTTGCGAGTTTATCATGCAACCGCCAACGAAGGACGCTGGCCGCGAATTGACAATATTTAGTTTCATGAAGCGTTGATTCAGGTAACTACGGTCAAAAAAAACACGTTGTTTATACTAACCCCTTTAGCTGACAGGCGTAGGCTCTGTACCGTTAAGCATTAGTTCGAGAGGACATCTCAGGACCACTTTTGCTTTATTTTCTGAAGAAAATGAACTCTAAATCGGTTTTCCGCGTCTGGCAGAATTTGAATCTATTCATTCATCCTGTCTAACAATCCTAGACGCTCACCACCAGACCATCTACTGGATAAATCCACCACGATAAAGGTGACAATATATTCGCCAAACTAGAGTCACCAGAAACACAGCTGAAGATGGTATAAGTGTTTTCTGATGGGAGACGGGCTGCGGGGGTCTATCAGCCCCCAACTTTAAAAATACTTTTCAAGATGCCAATAGCGGAAGTCAATACTGAATTCGAGTGCACACGTTTGCACTGTGCACTGCGCCTTTCAGGGAGTGCGCTTCCGGGTGATGGACGCAGCTGGCGAGCAAATGATTCCTGAGGAGTTCATGCCCCTTAGCACAGATACCATCGTCCACTTTGTCATGGAGGTGAGTCGTGTCACTAGTTTCTATCGATTCTTTGCGTTACATGGACACATTTCATCATTCAAATACGAGTCTTGATTGTCAATCGTGTGAATTTATGGGTTTCTTTGATATGGTCCACTATCGGCTCAAGCTGCAAGCCCTGTGTTTTGTCGCCTATAAATTCGGCGTTCAAATCAAGAGCAAGAGTCCACCCAACCACTTCACCGTTCGGCCTCGTGGCTTCCCGCCGATGCCTTTATTCCTTCCTTCCATCTATTAAATTGCAATCTATAGTATTTATTATATTATTACTATCGTTGTTAATAATGGTTTCTCGCTCTGTCTCTCTCATCGCACCCACCGAATGCATCCGCAACATTTCAGTTTCGCAAAATCGTTCTGCGAAAATACGGCGATCTCATTCGCTATTGGAACAATTCGCAACGTGGCTGCTTCGGAGTATCGAGAATCGGGGAGTCTAAACCCAATGGGGCACAAAGCACATGGAAAATCGTCGTTCAGACTGGCGAAGGCAAGGTATGAGCAAATGTGAATTAATTTCTTAATTGAACTTCATTAAACGAAGCCAGCAGCAGCTGTTGCACTGGTGGCAAGTCTGCAGCAGTACTAATTAGCATTGTGGGACGGCCTCTGCCAATTACGATAGTTGGCGTCGAGTAGGTATTTATTAGTTAAACAAAATAGTGAATATATTTATTATTGGGGTATTTCGCGTCTGACACCACCAAATCCTTTGGAGAGGGATGCATTTGCTAATACAAATACGCTCATGAATGATATCAACTATATTATCAATTATATTATTATAATTATATACAGGTTTATTAAAATGCTCATATAGAGGCTCTTATTTCATATTAGTGTGTGTGTGTGTGTCTAAATAGGTACTATGATTATCACAATTTGTTATTCAGATTTGGTGGTTCTGACCTTCCTCTCTTTCTCGTGCTCGACATTTCATCGAGTTTGGGAAAAATTAAATATTCCCGAGCTAATATTTGCTTAGTAAACAACAACGGAACAATAGTAATGGTCAAGCTATGCAGTGCAGTCAGGTTTGGCCACCGGGCACTGTCGAGTCGGGGGTCGTTTAGGGAAGCGCATGAACATCCACTGAGACCTATCAATCAAACAAGTTCATAATTCGGCTTCGCTCTGTATTGTTTCTAGGTTGTCGCGGACGACACGTGCATTCCGAAGGATATGCGCCTCTGGGACAGGTACATTGTGACCTTCAGGAAGACAGCTTGAGGCTACTTTCGGAGGAACTTGTGTCAGATCCGTAGACGGAACCGAAGTCACGACAGTAACGAAGCCAATATCTTACCTCGTGTTTGCCAGGAGTATCCGGAGCACTGTCTTCGGGAGCACCACCTGACCAGGCCATTCAACCCCTTGACAACCACTAGTCTACTTTGTAACAGAAAGCCAATGCTATTAATTGCAACACATTAAGCTTGCTTTTTCCTTCTACTTGATATTAAACATTCAGATTCAGCTCAGATTACGTCGTTAAGTGGCAGTTATCAGTGTTGGATAACGATGACAATAGTGGTTATACGTTCTTCATTCTTAGTTGAATTTGAGTATTCTGCAGTTCTTCGCTGCAGTTCCTGTACCTTGGTACATCGTAGTGAATGTTTCCATGGGATGCCCTGAAGAAAAGTGGATTTTCCCCTTTACATATGTACAGGTGCAAAACACTGAAACTACTTAAGCGTAACCAGCATATAATACATGTATAAATAAACCTACGTCGATTCCTTTATGAACACACGCATCGAACACAGAAAGGTGTTTTATTCAACGGATTAATTGATGATTCTTAAAGAAAGACGACTCGTTTCGACCCCGTAGTCTCGATTGTTTCCGGTGTAAGCAGTTTGTTTATTGAGCCTTACGTTCGATATTTTTTGAACCATCGAGTCAAATGATGCTGATTACAAAAAAAAACAAGAGCCAACCTTCGGGGGAGTTGTTATCGAAGAGGCTGACGTGGTCCGGCCCCCTGACAGAAATCGATGTCGCATTCAGAAAAAGTTTACCGCGCAACCAGCTCAGTGAGGACGGTCGATGCCCAATGAAATCTGTGCGAGCAACTCGTTTCAAATATTGAAAATTCAAATATGACTAGGTAAACGATTAGGTTCTCTGTAGCTTTCAATTTCCTTACGAAAAAAAAACGTGCTAATAAAAAGTCATATAAGGGAGACACGCTAAACTAAACATAGATGAAACTACAGCGAAACCGTTGATTGATCTATTGTGCATTTCGGTATAATTAGTTTAAGACGAAACGAATCTGCTATCGACCTCCCCTCCACTTGAGTATATAGAGAGACAGCAACCTTTGACACCTGCCGTTGAGCCCAACAACGGAGAGCAAACGAACGAACTAAACCGAGTTTGATAATTGTAAGTGTACACGAATAAGACAAAACTGTGCCAATTACGTGAAATAAATGTCGTCTTGCATCCATACAGTGTTTTACTAATTACCTGGCAGTTTTACACCTCATTTAACAGGTGAGCGGAGATTTTGTGATATCGAACCTATTTATCTTTGACGTACGATAAAAGCTGGTTTTGCTCTGCGATCTGTGAACGCGGTTGGCCAATGGGCGGATTTTCAGCGGTGATGTCGGCTCAGTAGATTGCAGTATAATTCAACGGAATCAATTAAAAAATCAGCAACACACTGTTGGGTGCTCTAGCTTATGTAGATATGTTTTTTTCCAGTGTCTTCGGTACATTCTCTATTCTTTAACAATCATGTTATAATAATAATAACGCTTTATTTCAAAGGTTAGGTTTAACAATATCTGAGTTAGCCGCTATGTGTTTGCCAAGAAGAGGTCATATGTTTGAAAAAGCTACCCATCACGTAGGGCTCGAGACACTCTCCAAGGAAATAAGTCATTTACACATTGTTTCTTAGCTATGAATTTAGGTAAGACATTTATACCAGCTCTGGTAGCCGTCACAGTCACATCAAACATTGCACTCATTAGCATGGGAAGATGTTTACCAATACAAATATATGTGCGCTTATCTATATTGTCAAATTTAGCCAATATTGGCATTATATTCACTTCCTCCCTCGTACATTGACATTTAAAAGCGACGCGTTTCACGAATTTATCCGCCACTTTTTGCAGCCTCTCTTTGTCCAGTTTTAATCCTGGGTACCATACTGGCGCTGCATACGTCATAATGGGTTCAACATAAATCTTAAAAAGTTTAACAAATAGGGCCGGGTCGTTCACTACGAAAGAACGTAATATCCAGTTCGCACGGCGCGTTGCACGAAGCACAACATCCGTAACATGATCAGTATATTTCAATGTGGTTGAGGTAATTACTCCTAAGTCGCGCATTGTTTCTGCAGAGCGCAGAGGATGTCCACCAATTCTATACACATGTTTGGGATTTCCGTGACCAAAGTGTAGTACTGCACATTTTTCAATTGATAGTTTTAGATCAAGGCCCAAGGTCCATTCCAGGAACTGATCTAGGGCATTTTGAAGTTGTGCCCTCTCATGGTCCGTGTCAACTTTAGAATAAATTTTTACGTCATCTGCATATATCTTAACGGATATGGATTGCGGTAATATATACATTATGGAAGTTATGTTGGAGATTACCTGTGATAAAGACATATGGTGTGTAACTTAAATGTCGAACAGGACCACTGAAGATTATTCACGCCCTATCCTCCTATGACCGTCTACGACAGAGAAGAACAGACACTAGATGAAGCATGAATAAAATTGGTAGTTGCTCCGGCCTAAATAGAGTAGTGCATTCCTGCTAGGATTATTATTATTATATTTATTATTATTATACGCCAGTGGCAGAGACCAGCCCGCGCTGTCTATGCGGCCAGCGACTGAATTATAATGTACGTGTCTTGTGTTTCCTTGTCGTGTCCTTCTTGTAGTTCAATATATATATATATATATATATATATATATAGTAGCGCCCACTGCCGATGTCGCAGATGCAATATCTTTGTTGAACCATCATGTGCCGTATCAAGTATTGCCTTGTGGACATGTGACCAATTTATCAATCAAAGCAAGTGATTTTCAGTTTGGTTAATATTTTGTGTTTGTGGGTCACTTATCATTTCACACTTTGATCGTTAGATTAAACTTAAGATCATATAAAAGGATGATCTTACCCTATGGCACGGTTGTACGTGTGCGCACAGAACTCCTCGACAACAGCAGCTTTATGGGGACGAGCGTTGGCATGGAGAAGCCATGCACGTGTACACTTGTTTGAGGCAGGCCGCGTGTCCTGATTCTCTAGCTAAAACATGTTCACGTCTCTCCGTTGACTGAGGTTTCTTGTACGGAGGGGGGGTGAATACAAGGAGATTTCGTCGAAATCCATAACCAGCCTTCCTTTGTCGCCATAGATCTGCTGTAGCTACTTCACTCGGGTACAAATATTGTCGACTATAGTTCCGGGTCGAGCTTCATGTTCAAGTTGACCAATGTCTCATCTATCGTGCGAGTACGTCTCAGCGTGGCTTCTCTCTTAGAATAATAGAATAAGTCGTGCTCCACCGTACGCATGGCATCCATTTGTTCATGGTAATAATTGACTAAAGCCCCGGGGTATTAGCTTGTTTTAACGATGCACATACTTGGCTCCAGACGCGACCTCCCAACCTCCGATTAGCCAATCCAGCAAAGAGCAGAGAGTGTGCAGGCCATTAAGTAAATTTCCAAGCTCGTTCGTGATTTCTCACTCACACTTCCAGTACACGCGACACGTAGGCTGAACGCAGTTACAAAGAGAGGCACTTTTCCCACACGCCTTCCTAACATTGAGGATTAACAATTTGAAAAAGGCAACAAATATGGCACTTTAGGGAAGCAGGCAGGTTTTAGGAGGAAGAGGCGTTTGACTGGTGACCGTGCGTTTGATAAAAATGTCCTCCTCTAAAAAAAAAGGTAATGGTTAATAAAAATCTAGTGAAAATTAGGCTAATGAGGCGGTTGTAATCGTACCAATGATAGGGTACTAATTTTGAAATGAAGAAAGAGTTGTTTTATTTTACGCGGAACCATACTAGATAATGATCAGCAGCTGATTAAAGTCGTCTGGCTTACCTTCACTTGTGAATTGAACTGGAGGTTCGAATGGCGTCAAACTACGGAATCCTTTGCTCATCGTGGCTAAATATCAGCAATCCTACTTCGAAAGCAAGCCGTCAATTACGACCAAGACGAGCGAGTCGTTTTGTACGGTTTATACAAATCTATATGCAATGATCTGTTCTTTACATCATTCATCTTGAAGGCCACACCAGTACCATTCATCGCGGATGCTGTGAAGTATACGTAGTATATATATGTATCTTGATGAGAGAATAGATGAGCATTTATTCAAACATACAGTAGTTCGGAATTTCTAGGCCGTAGTATATTGGTTCATTGGTTTATTTGGAACTGCAGTTTTTCACAAATGCTTAAGTTCTCATTGTAAATAAAAAAAGTCAAATGAAAAAAGAGTAATTAGAAAGGTTAACCCTGGGGCAGAATAACAAATTTTGAACTGTCCATAGTAAAATCCCTGCGTAGGGTCCTCACAGGGTACAAGTGCCCAAATTATATAACTAGTAACATTCAGCTAAATATACACAAGTGTAAGTGTGATTATTACACTCTATTCTATGATGTGATTAGACAGGCCCTATACGAGCATGGTGTGTATAGTTAATCAATAGTATAATATGTATAAGAGATATATATATATATATATACATATATATATATATTATTATAATATATTTTTTTTATTTCGAGCTGACCCTCAGCTGTTTTTCTATCTGACAGGCCTCAGCTCTTATAATATATATATATATAGTATTATAATATATTATTATATATATAATATACCTCATATAATGGTTCTGTTGGGTTGTGTTGTCACTTCTCAACAGGCACTAGAGCAGGTATTATTATTTGTGTCGCTTAGGTAACCGGGTTCACGATACGGTTTGTTTAGCTGTCCAAGCCATGACTCAATGACTCAGTTGCTATTAGACAATCACTCTTGACTCACATCCTGGCAAAAACTCTTCTCCGAGGCAAAAGTGTGATTAGCCCTGATAAACTCCACAGCCAAGAGTCCAAGACAGGCAAATCGACTTCCTCCGGAGAGAGCAACGAGACAAGGGGAAAAGGCTGAAGGCTTCGTGTGACCATAAACACGTGTGTGTGTTTATCGAGTGGCAAGTGGCTTCATTGAATACCCTCGCCCCAACAATAGGTTCGGAAATAAGGAGGGTTCGGCGTGCATAATGCTGCGTGATGATCGACATAAAATGCTCGACCCGCGTGTGTCTGTCTGTCCCGGATACAGAATGAAACGAGGAAAAGGGACGCGTATTGCTTAGATTGATCATTCCGCAATCGGAATTCTAAAAAAAGGAGGCATTCAACTGAATGTTCAAGCTACAGGCATCCTTATTCGGTCACAGGTCCCGTCAAGCGAATCTGTATGAATCCGATTTACAACCCGAAAAACCATCATGTTCGACCTTGCAGCGGGTTCGTCCTAGAAAAATGATACAGTATGCCATTTTTCGAATGCCCACCAAACGACCAACGGTTGACGGACGCCGTAAAACGCGTCTAGGCTTGAAGGCCATTGGAAAATGGACGCTCGTAACATAATAATAATAATAATAATACAAATAATAATAATAATAAATGGTAACCAAGAATCGATGACCCCTAGGCGGTCATATATTATAAGATAGTTCTATATTATATCACATATAAACGTCAGCGTAACAACTTAAATCTCGACGTCAATAGGCGCTTACGAGTGCATAGACGTCCTTCAGAGAAAAAGGTCGTTGATGTTATCAGCCATAATGTTATATTCTAACTCGAGGAGGGAGGCTAAAGCTTTAAGATGGGATTTGACACCCACCATCGCCACCAGCAACCAGCCAGCGAGATGCAGCCAACGAGGTTCTAAGTCGACAAAGCAACATCCAATGTCTGTTGCGTTAGTGTGGCTTGTTAATGTTATCGCTTCTTACTGTTTATTTATTATCATTGTGGCTATGATCTATTTGTGTGGACCACCCTTGTTGGTTCAAGGTTATCGCTGGTAGAAGACGGCTGGGTTGGTAAATTACATCATACTCAGATGGGATGAAACATACGGCACAAATTCATGGTGGCCACAGAAACTGTGCGTGGGCTCTTCCTCCGTCAACCAAAAGTGAAAGCATCTGATTACTCATTGATTTCATACAAAGAGAGGAGATGCGAAACACAAAAATGAATTCAACAGTCGCGCTTTGTGTGGTTGAGCAAACAGTTCATCTGCATAGAGAATTGGCGTTTCGGACAATTAGAGAGAGAGAGAGAGAGAGAGAGGGATCCATTCCATAGAATAGATCGCACGAGCATTGCTAAGCGTATTACATCTTGTTGAAAAAGAACTTGAAATAAGACTTGGATTTCGTCTACTTTCGGGTACATACTCAGGGTTGAAATGTACGTTTAATGTCAATGGTCTTCTCGCAATTTGGCGGTATTACGTTCAGTAGTTTACAGCAACTATTATTGAATATCGTATTATGAGATAATTTAAGCAATAGTAGCCTGATTTAAATTATGGTAATTACATGGACATAGCGATTGGTACATTGCACGCTCCGTACGGTCCGAGAATAAGCGAGTAGCATTGAATTCTAAAATAAAAAAATACATCGAATACAAAAGCACCCGCGTACAAAAGCGTTGAATCGCCACGATTTTGTTATTGTCAAAATGAACCAGTTAGTTTGCTCAGTGAGCCTTTTTGATGGTTTTGCGTTGGATAGATCCAATCAGAAGGAAGCTAACTAGGTCTGATTGCTAGATAGAGGGATCGTATGGCTTGGGTTCAAATCCTGCCAGGCTCGGAGAATCTTTCCATTTCTTTATCATAATTCTCTTTCTATCTGTGGATTCCTGCCAGGAATGGAAAGTTTGAAAAAGTAGCCCCAACATGTCCTCGTAGCAATACCTAACGGTTCAGAGGCCAGGTAAATAATGGGAACAGCTGAGAGACAACTTAAAGGATATATTTGAAGAAAAAAACAAAGAGTTACAAAGCTCAAAATAACGTCATGCGGCTCCGCCAGTCGCTATCGTTGAGTGCTTTCTACGAGTAGAAAGCCTTCAGTGAATAATGTACCGCCACCAGCATAAGGCTTCTTATCTTAGTCCTATAGCAGGAAGTTGGAATGGATTTCAACAATAAACGCAAGCATCAGCTTAAAAAGTTAATCAGCTTACGACACGGACGTGGACGACATTGATTGTACTGACTATGCGATAGAACTACTTAGATCTCTAGAAAGGTGGGTGGGCCCCCTTTCCTAAACGTGACGAAGCGAAAGGAACTCACTCTAACTAAATTACGCCTACTTTTTGCTGATTTATGATCCTGTTAAGTAAGCTCTGTGGTATGGCAGGATGTTACCATTTCACCACTAAAAGGGAACCCGGAGACCGATGACTACGAGCACCACGTCTATGGTGCCTATCTTTAGTATAGGCATAAATAGCAACCTCCAGTTATATATATATATATATATGTCTTTCGGGACTATGACCGCCGCGACCTGAGACCCTGTCCCCAAACTCCCATTCACCCCTAGTGCGTAACTAATATTAAATAACAAACAACGCATATCAGTTGTAATGTGGTGAACATGGCCTCTGCGGCGACCACCTTATATTTCCTATCCACGAATGAAAGCTTTACATTTCCCAATATATATATATATATATTCTTCTTTTAAACGTTTTGTTTGCCTTTGTGGATTATTTGTATAATATCATGTGTGATCTGCCCTTTCCATATGACCTTCCCTGCCGTAACGAGCGAGTTAATAAATATTCAATTCGAGTTATCAGGAATAACCTTCAGCTCGTGTCATCCATGCGCTGGTAGTAATAAACACTCGCTCCGTGTATTCCTGAATAAAACAAAAAAAATGAGTAAACCGCTTCTGACCAGTTAGCACAAAAATCGAGATGGTCACTAACGCGCGGGTCAGTTAAGCATCTTCAGAACGCTTGATCTCATATTCCCGGCAAAAGGTTCAAATGTACTACGGTGCTGTATGTTGTAGGCAGCGTGTCGCCGTTTCATCGACCTTTCGGTCAATCTCAATGCATCGCGACTGGGTCGGCAGGAGGGAGAAAATAATCTGTTCATACCATAACACCAGTAACAGAGCCAAGCGTTACAATTTGATACGTGAACTCGCGCCGTCTCGCGAGCTTTAGCGATGTGCCCCATTCGGCGGGCACGGACACCGAGCACGGGGTGTCCTTGCCTTTAACTGATATGGAGCGTCTCGTGTGTTTGGCGTTTTTTTTTTAATTGACGCCTTTTTTCGAGAGAGAGCCGCTCGAGCAGATAGACGACAGACGGTAACGGAGCCCACGGCTGCTGGTGCTGAAGCGACAGAATGCTCGTTTGGTCATTACCTCGTTTATTTCTCCTTCCCGTGAGACCTTTCCTCCCGCTGTTCCCCTTTCCTGCGAAACCCCTGTCGGCCTGGAAAACCGAGACACTAGAAGATCTCCCTGGAAATCTCTTTCAAGCTCAAGGTCGCAGCCGCTCCCAAATAACAAGCGAGGACAGTGAGTGGGGCACCTCTACGACAGCAGCGACCGATACCGTGTCCAGCCAACGGATAAAAAAGATATTGCTACGGGTTGGCCTGGATTGAATCTGCAAGAGGTTTCGTCTGGCGAGGGCAACCTGAGAGTCCGCCACCCTATAAAGGATTAGTTGTCCAGCGTACACCCTTGGAGGCTGCTCAAGACGAACCTGAAAAGTAACACCAAGACCAAGGTAAGCGAACTCTTTGTCCACGTCCTCACTAGTTGACGCCCCACCCTAAAAGGAATAAGTTTTGGTCGGCCAACGACACCAGGATCAGCGGTTGAGAGGCTTTACCTTTTTTTTGCAATCAACAGGAGACAACGCGCTCAAGTGGACCTCTGGCTATTCAAGTTGATAGATATAAGCTGTAATAGCTGTAATAGCTGTAATATCATGTAATTGAATGATATATGACGAAATGGCGAAATTGCACATTTGTAAAATGCCAATGTCCATATCTGGTCTTTGTTACCTTTTGCACGAGGTGGTTTGGGAGTATGTAGTTCTATGATCGATCACATCGTTATATGATAGTCCACACTATTGGCAATTGTGCTTGCCGAAGTACTTTTCATGTGAGCGTATCCTTACCTAAGCGGGAGGGTCATTCGTGTAAGTTGACGTTCCCTTGTAATGTTAAAAAAACAATTAATATTATCTTAAAATATATACACCTCAATATCAACACCTCGTCTCATAGAATTTGTATTCTAACATCTACATGCGTTAAATGGGAGACAATTTATCTAACAGACGTTACTATGGTGGGGTATCATGTCTTCATTTTCTTATCGCAAAATCCGATTTCCTTATTGCCCTATCTTGGCTTGAGCTATTTGACGTATTGGGACAGGAACGTCACTTGTGTATTCTGTAGGCTGTTTTATGCAACCGCTATTAGAGCTAAGATTCAACTCACATAAAGGAAATTTCGGCCCTGGTCCTCGCTTGGATACAGGCCGCCCTCCATGAAAAATTATATCACAGGGTGTTCAGGCATCATAGCGAGGGTAGACTTACTGGCCAATTTCCACTTCATGATCGTATCCTTACTATTGAATATGCGAATTGACGTTTCCCGCTAACTGACGTTATATATTTGGACAGACAAACAACTAATTAGATATACTAGCACATACATTTATTAGTCAATTATAAACTGGGTCATTAGATATTGATGTTGGTCTTCCTAAGGGAATAAGTCGACTTCCCCGCTATGACACAACTCTGGGGGAATTATTACCTAAAAAACAAGACCGATTACGGCTTATATGGGAATCCAAACTCCATGGTTTGGAAATTCGAAAATGGGTCGTCAACGAACCAATGAGAATTATCAATCTAATATATATAATATAATATTATTATAATATTATTATAATTATTATATTATAATATTATTATAATATCTAATATATATCTAAATTATCAAATTATATATATATATATATAATTTGGTTTCGGTAATTACGTCGACACCAAATTATATATTTATTACCATTATTATTATAGAAGGCAAAACCAAGAACGGAGCTGGATAATACAGCACCTCCCGAGGTAAAGACCGCACCTTAGGGCAACTGTTTATCGAAAGTTATAAATTGCTCAGAAGTATGGCACTAAATTGTGCTGCCCGTGTACGATGATTTAACATAGCGGTGGCTCATTAGCAGCCCTGATTCGGTTAGCTTTTAATTTTAATTTTACCTACATCATTTTATCGGTTGTCGCATTATTATTGAGGTGTGATCGTGTCTAGCAGTGGCGACTACATGGCTTTGTTCTACAAAAAGCCAAAGTTTCGTGTCAGGTGTCATCTTGGTCATTTGAGATTATGCTTGTAAGCAAGTATAACGCGGATGTGCTCATGTCGAGGTCGAATCGAAAGCAACATGTGCAAGCTTTTGTTGCTAACACAAACCACTCTCCCAAGAAGTAACAGCAAGTAACATTGCGAGATATTCGTTTTATTTAAAATTGCGGTGAATAACCTCTTACACTGATTGTAGATAAATAATCTCCTTCGTTGTTATCATCGATGTGGCCATTTTTCTTTCCTCTTTACCTGTCAAATATCCGCATAAACTCACCAACAGGTTCGACCACCCGGAGGGGGCAATCGTCCCAAGATGGTGGCTTCAATTGTATCGATGTTCATTTTTATACGAACTGTCGCTTGAACATCCTCGACGACCGCTGAGATAGCAGAAACCTCATTAATATTATTATTTATTCTGATCTGAATCAAATGTTCATTTCGAAGAAGTTCGTGTTTTTTTCTGCTTCTTCTTCTTCTTTTTTTCTGACAAGTCGTATGTGTAAAAATTTGACTCATCGCGCCATCTCCACTCTGGGCCTTTGGGTCGATTCGTCGACCGCTGGCGGTAGACCCGTCGGTGTTTCCATCTCCACCGAAAAATCCCTTCCCCTCGAAAGAGTTCAACTGTCACGATGCGAACGTCCGCCCATTCGTATCACAGTACAACCAGCAGCTGCAGCTGCACCAGCTCTTTTTAGTCCACGTATTCTGACTCTGAGTCTGATTTACTCAGATCACTGGTCTCCGGGCGGACGTGTCTGTCGCCACAGGAGCTGACCGATCACAGGTCGCAACATTTTCGCCGATTCACTTGTGAAGTTGACAGCAGTGAATGCAGACACTGGCAAGCCTTCCATCAGCGCGAAACAGGTAATCTTCGGATCTGTACGAGGCCCATAAAAAGTTATCGTCTCCATGCAGAAGAAGCGGTGCGTGGCCAGAGATCCCGCTGTTGTTGTTGTTGTGCTGCTCATTCTGATATCGGTTTGACTACAGGTTAAATTAACTGGCCAACTTCTGTCAACTTGACATTTATGACGATACTGCATTAGTCAATATTTGGAAGATTCAATATTCAATACACTTTCTAAAGAATATGAACTAAATCATTGGCCAGTGGCGCTCCTCCTTTAGACCACTCTGCATCGGATAGTGTGAAGAGCTTCGATTTTTCAAAGGAGGCCGTGTAGACGATACGCCCTGTAAAATAGTTGTATGGCGTGTACATCACACACATTCACGCCGGTATATAGTGCGTAGAACATGACAATGTTTTGCCTGTTTTGATATTGTGACGTTTACAGGATGAGAACCTTGCGTGTATTAGTCCTCCTTGGACTGTTGGTCAACGTTAGTATCGGCGCTCCCTTCGCCAGTTCAGGACAATGCTCAGAGGAGTGTATTCAGTATATCCTGAACGAAGCTGCCGGGCCAAAGGTGCTTCGCCTCTACAAAGAGTTACTAAAACCGGATACGGGCGCTACGGTATGTCCGTCGATTGTTTATTCAGCCTGTGTTATCACTATATATATATATATATATATATATATATATACATATTATTTTCGTACATGCGATTTTCTGTATTGGAAAATAGGAGGAAAGGTTGACCAGAAGTATGGCTACTAACTAACTAGCTACTCGTGAAATCAGCGAATCGATATTGTATGTCCTAGACTTCGATCTTATTAATCGTGCCATGTTTGAAAGGGCAACAACTGTTGGATGGCACCAGCTCGAAAAGCATCATAATTTATGATATAATATGCTGTTTACTTTTAAAATGCTGACGAATACAAACCTCTTGCAGAGCCTCTTTATTCAAACTCGGGATGGTAACTCAGAGAGTAGCTTTATAAGGCGTCCTCCTCTGGATGACAATGCATGTTCCTTTTCATGTAGCTTTAAGAGTACAACAAATAATCTTCAAGCTCGATGTCGAAGCTCGCACGCATGCGGGTTATTCGCTTGACGAGCGCGGCTCGTTTAAATGACCATTTCGATAAAAAGCCTATTGCCAGTAGACCGGATTTCTCATTGTCGGAAGTTGACAAAGTCAAATAATGTCTTATTATAAGCTAAAGAAAGATCCCTGACGAGCTTGACTCAATGGGGCTCCACTTCTCTCGCGAGGGGATATCCGTAAAATGCCCGATATATAATAGTTTGATTAATTAAGGGCCGATAATCCCTATCGAATGCTGTTCCCACTGAGATGCAATGCTATATACTATACTAATTTAAACTCAATGCTAACTTTTTTCTCAATAACTTCAATGCAATTCGGAGAATAAGCCACAATTTGATTTGAATTTAGACTGTAGCATGACACTCAAATGTAGCACAACTAAATAGGATCCCTTTTTTAATCTAATAGCAACTAAATTATCTACTTGTTATTGCCAGAGAAATCGGCAAACTCGAACAATACAAGCCGATAAGAAAGGCCGTGTTTCATACAATCAAAGCTAAATAGTCGAAAAAAAACAATATATATATATATATATATATAGTGTCTGGCCCAACGGCTATCGATATATTTCTCCTCGGATTCAGATTACACACTAATCGAATGCGTGGTGATCTAGAAATTGGGTTCGTTCACGATGAGATCGATAACTGCAGATGGGTGATCGTGACAAATCCGTGATGTGTCGATTTGTTGCTCGTAGTCGCCTCGATTTCATCTCGGAGAATCCTAATCAGCAACTCACGACGGTCAACTTTCATGTTGTGGTAACCCGCAAACAAATCGGAATTCGCGGATCGAGGTGTTAATTAGCATCCAATGTTGTGTCTAACACCTGGACGATGAACTAGCACATCTCGTCGTTATACAGTGGGCTAATGTAACTAATTGGCTAGCTTAAGCAATAAACCCGGAAGTTTTGATTAGTTTACTCACGAGTACAATGACTTCATCGATTCATTGGTGTGTCCATGTGGATTATAATTGCAATTTGGTCACTATGACGTTCTTCTAATGACTTCGTTGGCTCATTCATCCGAATTCATTGAAACTGCGGTTCACCCGTGGAACTGCAGTTTTTAGTAGGTCGAGGCCGGTCAGATACCGGCGGTACCGTGGACGTTAAATGTTGGCTGAGAGTCAGCCCGAAAAAGTTTAGTTTTTAGATAGGGGAACAGCTGAGGGTCAGCTCGAAAAACAGTTTTTAGTAGGTCGATCAAATGTATTATTCTGTGCCCATTAATAAATGTTTATACATATATGATAGCTTATAAATCATGATCTGCGCAGGACTTTCTCCCGGCAACACGCTGCCAAATGATAATTAATTTAGACTGATAACAATAATGATAGTAACAACTGTCGTGGTGCCTCGTTGTTGTTCGTTCGTTCGTGCGTTCGTTCACAGAGTTCAGTGGATGTGAATGGTCAAACGTATGAGGTATCCTTTACTAAGAAGAATCTCATCCAGAATGCTATCCGCAAAGGAGTTAGCGAAACTGTCATTGAGGGGATGCTTGACGATGCCGCCATTGTATCGACAGGTCCATCATCGTCAAGCTCATCTTCAACCTCATCCAGGGTGAGTTGGCTAAAGTGGACATTTCGTCATGAAGAGATTCCTATGTTGATTTCGATATTGGTATTCGAGATTCTGGTTGATCTCGTCGCCCTCTATCCCCGCTCAACGGTGTTCACTGCACGCATTAGCCACGATTACTCAGCTACCAGTTAAATTTGACCAACGAAATTATTATTCTTATAAGTAACGACGGTATTTCTTAGCGGTTAACACTAATATTCGCTACAGGATGTATAACAATACAACGTGAAGTATCACCCAAGTGGGTGGTAAAGCCAAAACCAATTTGAGATATCAACTAGTATTGGAATAGTTCGTTTGCAGGCTTATTCGCTATATGCGTTGGCGCAGTGGATGGTCCTTCTTTATGTAATTCATTAATCACTCCTGTAGAACTCGAACGTCAGCGGTATTTAAGTGCCACTCGAATATCGCTAATAGACACTCACAGTGTGGCTAAACTTAGAGGGATTCTAGTTTAGTTTTGAGTATTTTTTTTTGCACGCGCGTACATGCATTATACATTCAAAAGGAGAAACATGATGTAGGTGATTTATTTATGTAGGAGTGAAAAAGTAGATCGTCGTCAAGTCATGTTAACAACAAGGTGTTGTTCGTTCGAGGCTCAAACATAAACTGTGTATATTCTACTGACAAGTGACGTCGATGCAATGGAATAGGAATGGATAGGTGAATATTTGAACAGCCGATTATTATTATTATTGTTGTTATTCTGTAAATTTTCTAATTAACCTCATCATCATCATTGATCCGTTCCATCTATGGTTCAATTTGTGGCTGGCGCATGGGTTCGTCCAGACGACTCAGCAAACGATTGAGAAGCCAACGCGCCTAGAACCCGTTCGCGAGCGACGGCCAGGCAGCACAACAACTTCACATGGCTCATATCGAATTTACACCAAAAGTAACGGAGATATTAATGTCGACATTAATGGCCAGACATTGAAGGTACCGGATGACCTTACACGACTCCCGCACATCGTCGATCAGGAAACACTTGTTGTGAGTTACTTGGACATGGTTATTCCGTTGGGAAATGGTCAGGCGAAGCTGATGGGCTCATTTTTCTATTTTTTTTTATTGACTATACTTTTCTCTGTAATTATGCTAGAGATCTGTTGAATAACGGTATCGTAAATATATGCAATATAAGTATTTTTCTTATTTAGAAATAAAAAAAGATACTTCTTTCGTGATGCGATTCATCAAATTGAGAACATGTGAACAGGTAAACTTAATCGAATCCGGCTGTGCTTGATGGCCGGGTAGGCGTTTCACTGGCTAATTATTTGTGCCTTCTAATTAGTGTACAACACGTTTAAATACACGTGTTCTTCTATCTCCAACGATCTGACAGAATGAACCTTTGTCAGACGCAAATCCACACAGATTGTTCGTTGGTGACAATGCTATTAGATACGGTTTGCAAAATGGCATATTCAATGTTTAATGATATCGCCTCTTCATCAACCTCTCGTGTTTTATGGTAGGAAATCACCCGCCAACTTCAGGAGTTGGGAGTCCCTGTCAAACGTGAAGGCAACCGCGTCACTATTGGAAGTCCTACAAGCCCTCAAGGTTTGACGTTGAGAGTTTCGATTAAGAAGATCGATGACAAGCCAAGCAGTGTCACTATTATGGCCAATAATGACAAATACACACTTCCTGGCGATGAATACCGTCTCAGCCGCTACTTGGCACGTGAGCCAGAGGTCGCCTATCATATCCTGCGTATCCTGTCTACTCATGGAGTACCGGTCGAGTACGATGCCCAGACCAAGTTTCTTAAAGCGACGCTTACCACCGAAGAGGATCATATCGGCTCACGGACCACTATTCACAATCGAGGCGGCAGTTCCAGCAGCAGTACCTCGCATAGCACCAGCGGTGGCCTAGTCAGGCCTACGGCTTCGTCCCCAAAGATCATCCGCATTGGCACTCTGACTTACTACCTGCCCGAGGATTGGGACCGTCTTAAGCGAGACCTACAGGACGGACGCATCTCAGCTACAAGCGTCATGGACATCTTAGACATGGAGCACATTGCAGCGCCTGGTGATATTGTTTCTATCATCCGCACTCGGATCAGCACATCGGTTGGAAAGGTTTGTCCCCAACAACTCAGTAGTTGACTTCGTATCTAAGCGTTGAAGGCGTTTCCCCTTTGTAGACCACAACACCGCCGCTAGTTGTGCCTGACGAGTTAAGTGACAACACTATTCTGGGACCGCACATAATACCACATAGTATCCGTGCGGGGCAAGGTAATGGCCGTATCGGCCATTCAGACGTTGTCATTTATCAAGTGCAAACGGTGTACAACAATTTGGCTTCAGGTAAGAGTGATGCGTTACGGAGATGACGTTACAATCGAATTGGGATCGCAAAGTTTCAAATTGCCAAAAGACAGTCGTGAATTGGAGAAAGCGCTGCGGGAGAATGAGTTCCCTATCGAGTTGATCCGCGATTCACTGCTACGCATCGGTATTGATTCTCGCCGTGTGGGGACCTCAAGCCTGAGGCTGCTGTTGCCTGGCGGAGAGGCCTACCTTAGTGGACTACCAGTGACGAGACAATACCAGTACAAGATTGAATCCGGTGTCGGAACTGTTAAAAGTAAGTATCACACTTTAATTGCTTGTCTATTAACATGAAACGGACACTGCAGTAGAATGAAGCCGCTATAGTACAAATTATTGTATATTTAATATTATTATATAACATATCCGATAGCGAACTAAGAGCCCTTTGAAACCCAAACACATCTACCGATTGGTCGAACGGTATTATATAATTTTTCAAATTTTTGAGGATAAATTTGCAACCAGTGTCCACAGGCACTAAACTATGACTTAGATCAAGGTATAAGACCATGGCCGGAACATCGATTTATTTCTCAAATCATGTCAAACATTTCATCCTATGAAATCTGCATAGTAGTAGTTGTAGTGGTATGTGAAGTCTGCATTACTGATTTAGTTGACGTTCCGAACCTGTTCAGTTATCGCTGGATCCGACACATATAACCTTCCCTCGGATAAGACAGCCCTCGAGCGCGCTATCGCAGAAAAGAAGATTCTTCCTCGCACGTTGGTCGATGCCTTCAACGAGGTCGGCATTGTCTCCGAGATGGACATCGCCAAGCAGGAGATGACGGTTAATCTTTCAACGGGCACCATAAAGTAAGCTAGTTACACACTTTCAGCGATACGCGTCTCTCAACCTGAATGAGAAAATACCCCATCTGGCCTTTAGAAGCCATCGTATGCATAAGCGATAAGCACAGATACGATGTACGGCTTCCCAGCTGACGTCCATGATGGTTAATGCAGTAGCGTCACATTTTCACCTTAGCTCTGCCAAACCAGAATGGGAGCGAGACCACCTCTGGGACTTTGCGGAGAGACGGGCAATTCGTCAATTTTACGACCCGATATCGCCTCCATCCTAATACAATGCAAACATTTCACTCCAGCCACAAGGGGAAGAGACGAATTTCTGAGAGATTTTTCAAAGCGTTATTCTAAATCCACTAATGATCGACGCCAAGCGGAGGATTTCTATCTATGGCAGTTGTCATCGTCAGCTGTTGTTGTTAATGTGGTCGAATCACAACACCTCCTCTGCAGGTGGTGCGTTGGTCTACACTGTGAGAGGGCCATAGTGGTACATCATAACACCTAGCAATTGTTATTCTTATTAATTTAAATAATAATCATCATAATTCTCATCGTGTACCCCATTATAGGATTCCAGTACATCTGAACGTTCAGCAACAGAAGGTTGGTTCCCGATTAAGGCTCAATGTTCGTGGCCCTGAAGGCAACAAGGTCTACACGCTCACTGTGGGTGACTCTGGCGATGACAAGGTCGAGCTTCCCAGTGATGTGCACGTCCTCAATAACTACATTCGAAGTGGAAAGGTTGACAGCAATCTGTTCATGCAACTGCTAGGTGAGTTCGACCTTCACATATTGATTCTTAGTATATACATACGTAAATAATAGTATTGACGATTAATAAATGCGAATGTATATTGTATTCGGTGTGATGATGGTACCCAGTAACGATGTTCTTCAACGTCTAAGGGTTAACTTTCCGCAAACCTCTACCAGCTTTGCCTTTGAAACAGGGTTACCCCGAATCGAAGATAGCGTTACCCATCTGTTTTAAGTCACTAGGTGCCGAATTTGCATTTGGAACTTGTCCTGTCGAATAGCAATGACGTCATGTGTCGTTAACTTTAAGAGCTTACTAGCTCTCACCCACCCACTGCCTGTCTTGGTATCCCTTATTGTAGTCACACAAAGGAGAAAGTACCGTTTCGTCATATTGAAAGTGGCTCTGGCTTGTATATCACATTCAATATGTTCACATTTATATTCGGTTAGTTAAGTAATATAGACCAGAATTCGTTGGGGATAGGGTCTCTGGCTTCGTTCGATTCGCAGTAATGTATTTAGCCCACACGGAATCGGCCCACTTCCATGGAGGTTAAAATGTCTCTGGAATACAGTACACATCCGGTTGCCACTGTTGCGACAGGTTGATCTCTACCATTCGTCCATTTATAATAGCTTATTTCTTTTGATTCCAAGCCAACACAGATAGATACACAGGCATTGCCAATCAAACACAAATCCGACACTCCCCATGGACAGCGTACACCTCTTGAAGGTTCTGCTGCTAAATGTAGTGAGTAGCCTGATTCTGTATTACTTCGGGCGACGATCTATTATTGGACTGTCGCTGCAGAAATGATATGTTCGAATCATTTGCTGACATTATTCTGTCTATGATAAGTACATTCATAGGCAAGCGAGCTTATATCTTCCCAACACAACGGCATTTAATAACGCATTGAAAAGCGTTAAGCATTAACAGTGGCCGACCCAAATATATCAGCTGACCACCCGCCTATCTAGAGCTTCTTATTCATGTGGATTCCGCATGAATCGACTCTAAGTTTCAGGAACACTAAAGTACTCTGTAGGTACGCGGACAAGCGAATCAAGGATAAGGATAGAGTAGGCTCTATCAAAATATATGGTAATTTATAGGCAGATAACACACGAAAGGCTGAGCAACTTCTTTGCATTGGTACATGTAAAATGCGGTGGCGCCCCCGCCATTATAAACATTCATGCAGCTGACAGCCGAGGATGCCCAAGATTCAACATTTGTTTTGAGGCCATTATGGAGAAAACAAAGAAACTTTCACTCAAATGTAGCCATGCCCCTACTAACCTCCGCCCTATCGCGTACCGAAAGTTAGCCTTCATACCAGTAGGGCCACTCGAACAAGTTTACGTGCTCTGTTACGAGTAAGCTGAGGTCGCTGCAAAGTCTAAATATTAGAAATTGTATTCGCCGATCTGTGCGCCCACGGAGCTGTTGCACGCTGCGCTCGATGTAATTGTTGTTGTGTGCTGCCGAGACTATGACATGTTAATATCTACACCACAAGGTGCTGTAGTATGCACTAGTCAGTACAACAATTAATACACGATTAATGCACAATTAAATGCAAAAACGCTATGCGCGATCAAAGAGTTACAGTTACCCCCGCACTTAAATTAGATATTCATGCCATGGAGATCGTTTGTAATGCCTCTCTGCTCTGTAACATGATCTTCAGATGTTTTGTTGTTAAAAAAGTTGACTTTTATATTTGTCTGTACAGAAGTTTAATGGTCGAAGTGTTTACCTATTGTTCGACAGTCTGGAGACCCTATCTGAAAAGGAACAAACATGTAGAGTTGATTCAAACAGTGTAAAACAGGTTTGTAAGCGGTGTAATGTTCAACGGGCACTTGTTAATCTCCCATCCATCAATGAGTCATTCGATGATTCCGATACTCCGATGCACAAAATAATACAAACAAATATCACTGTAAGTACATTTTTAATTCAGACATTCGTATGAATAATCTACGTAGCGGATCAACTATCCGCCTCATTGGGGGCAGCTCGCACCGAGCACATAAACAACACGTTCGCATAGATGGCCTCCTCTCGTAAACGTTTATACAAATATCTATAAATTCGCGAATTACTCTTGATAATTCGTCCACACCCATATAATACTCCACCCAACCCTTTGGTAATATTTTGTCTTGTACTATAATTACAATACCCAATAACCCATAGTCCGAAATCACCAACACTGTTTCGTTAGCACCGCTCGCAATTCCGCCTATCGTCATGCTGCAACTTTTAACGACCGTTTGGAATCTCTATTTGACGGCTGAGAATTCTACCCGCATTGAGGGGAACCGAGGCGCTCATATAACATCAATGTGTGTCTCGCTCCAAGCGCGATGTTGTGGGATGTGCGACGTATACATACATATATATATATATATATATATATTAGCATGAGCAAAGGACCATCGTATATTTGGTCCTCGTAAAGCCCAGCTTATGGTTGGCAATATTCATAAGGAAGTAACAAATAGTTGATTAACTCTCGTTCGCTCGATAGTCCCTCGGCTCCGATATAAATACAACTCGGAGCGTTGTGAATAGGTCGGGACCGGAAGCAAATCGCAGCGTAATCATTTTCTACCTCGCTGAATAATGGACGCCATTAATTTGATTTACTTGCATCATAATTTCTAACCGATTTAGGGCAATATTATTATTATGCAGCTGGCGCTACGAATCGTACTGTGGCGTTCCGTTCTCAGCAGATAACAATCGTTGTATTTCTTGGATATTCACCATAATCTCTTTTTTTTTTATAAACACCATGAGGGTTTGATGTGTGCATAGGCTTAAAATTTGCTTGGCGTGTTTAAGATAACTCAAAGTTAAACATTTTATGTTTCCGGACGCAATCCAGTTTTGTGTTTAATTCAACTTGTTCAGCACACAGTATCATTATTGCATTAGCCGGTAGGAATGAAATGAATAGTTATAGATAACCTGCCATAGTATATTAGTTAGTATTATTATTATTATGATTATTATTATATGATAATGATAAGGATAGCATTGCTAGTGAGTGGGGTTGCTGGATTTCGACAGAAAACATTGAAACACCACAAATATTTCCATGTATATCTCAAACGAGTATTATTCGATGTATGTACATTAGACGCTCTCTTGCAAGTTCCTTATGATTAAATTTTTGTTATTATAAATGAATGCAGACATATCTTTCTAAGACCACCCTGTCATCGAATCGACATAAGCAGTGACACGTGCCATTCAAAAGAGAACGAAATCTCAAACAAATTCACAGTCGATTTCTCTCACGATGAACGTAACAGTCACATTTTAATGTCACTCTATTACAGGTCGCATGGGAGTGGCTCACTACCATGATTCCTCGAAGGACGTACATGTTGTGACTCTTAACTCAAAGCCCTACGAGATCCAGAGTTCGGCCGTGTAAGTAAACGTACGTATTTTAATGAAGTACATAATTATTGCACTCCTTCAGTCATGAGGGAGCTATCATCCAGCAAAGATTCGCTTCTAATTGTTGCCTTTAATACCTTTTCATGTTCTTTCTACCCCACCCTGACTGTGCCCTTCCATCAATCAATTCGACATCCACGCACGTACCCTCACAACCATCGGAACTCCTCCTGCCCCCTTTGTCGATCTGATTCGATCCACTTGGTGGTGATTATTGTCGACGATTCGTGGCCTCCCAACACATTCATCGCTTCGTTGACGAACTCTCAACAATCTGAAATCATCACCCAATGCCCTTCACCCATCTCCCTCACGCATGTCCTCAACCGACATCTTCGATGCCCTATATATATATATATCGTACCTATCTTGCCGCTCACACGTGTGTCCTGCGAAACATGTGTCCTGTGTGTGCTGCCACCGGATCAATCCTATCCGTGACCTATCAAACGCTCGTGAAACCTACCCGCATTACTTCCCGCTATTGCTGCCGATTTCATTATTTGAATCTGTTCGCTGTCGTTCCGCGATGAATTCGAATAATCAGCCGAAAAAATGGCGGTTTTATTATCAGTGATCTAAGCGATGGCGGCTGTGCTGTTTGCAGTTCCGACCACGGCGGCAGTTTTCGTCATGAGCACCGACAGGTGAGGGAATACTGAGGTCGATTGAGCGATTACAAAAGCTCCGCCGGGCCAGCAGAGAGCAAACAAACTGGAAACACAGACAATGCGGATCGGACAGTGGCGCAGACGTTCGCCGGCTGTTTGTCACGAATTCTGAGATCACGACATCGCGTGAAATAAACCCACTATTTATAGCGAAAATGCATACTTGTGTAAATCTCATTCTTAATAATTAGGTAAATGTTCTACTATAAATAGATTAGTAGACAGTCGATTCGTCGAACTCATGCCTACTAGGTAATTCCACGATAGCACTTTAGCTTTTCCAGACGAGACCTATTCAGTTGATTAAAGTCCTTATGAGTATTATTTTTTTATATATTTGAATGGTTGCCACACACCTATGCGTGACGCGTTATTATATAGCAACGATAATTATAGTCTAATTATCTAACGATATGAATAATACAACAAGAATAAAGATAAATCGAAGCGACATGTAAAATTAAGCAATTAGCATTTTTTAACTTTTGGGCTAAGACGAGCGTGACACGAGCAAGTAACCCAAGTCACCTAGACACGATGGTTCGAGCCCCGCTGCGTGACATGTAAGAGAGCTTAAGCATAGTAACAATTGCAGCTCCTTTAATAAACCAATAAAGCTTTACCTTTACCAGACACCAGGGCAGTCCCGTTTGCTTAAGGTTGCAACAAATTGGGCGCATCGATTTCTTGGTACTTACAGCTAAGATTACAACTAGATACAGTAAACAAATCGCACTTAACTATATTACAAGCGTTCTCGCCTACTGTCAGAACGAATACAGCACTATGCGGGATCCTGCTCATTTTGCCCAGCTTACTTCTACTTCGTACAGGAAGATTGATGTTCTGGGGCGTCCATTTGATTCGTTGACGCACTTCGTTTGATGGTGTTCCTACCTTTTTTCCCTCGACTCCCGCGTCTCCCTGCTTGTGTCGCCTGCTCCGTTTCTGGATCGTGCTTTTAACTTGAATGCTAGGGCTCGTCTCACACCAATAAGATGATTCCCGACTGCAGCAGCAGCAGCGGTTGCTACGCCAATCCCAATTACCTCGTTGAATTTGCAGTGGGAACTGTTGAAACGGTTTTTCTTTACCCTAGCTGTTGGATCCTTCGGACAGTATAGTCACATTAGAAGGCCACATTTGCATTCAGGGACTACAAGTCCTTAGGAGGGGGTACAACAATAGAAGAAATTTCATGCGATAGACGCGCATATCAAAGAAACACTTTGCATTTTCAAAATCAGCAAGAACAATCTTAACATGCAATATATCAGCTGTTGCCTCAAACAACTGTTGCCTCTGAAGAGCCTTTAATCAGCGAATCAGAGACGCAACGGTTCCAGACCGGAATCTGTTACAGGGCCGATGAATAGTCTGATGACCGCACTACGTCTTATCTGGATTGCGTTACCTGCGAACGACCTTTTCTCTGAACTTCATTAACATAACATCATTACAACCTTTCTTTCATTACTTTCCGAACCACGCTCAGCCATCTAGGTGGCTGCAGCAGGAGCAAACAGTGACGGTGGTATTATAAAGGGCAAGGCAACTACTGAGCATTTTCGCTACACGCGTCGCAGGGCAGCAATTATCTCTGCTCGTTGATAACGTGTCCGCTAGGCGATATGTTCTCCATTTGATTCTGTGTGTGATAACGAGTGAGTCCAGTTGTTGCACAGGGTCATGTGTGATATCACCTGACGACTTTATGTTGGACGCGGAACCAGCGACGAGCTAGTGGATGAGCTGGGATGTTAGACGGGAGCGAGGGTTTAGAGTGAACTTTGGCATCGCTCAAGCGCGCAGCCAGAACGTTGAATGATAACGCAGCTTTTTGAAAGGGCATCCTCTGAATCAAAATATGATTGTGGTGTTGCACCAACAACAGTAACGGTAATGAACAATTGTATTATTATTATGCCACATGTATTGTATGTATAAATCGGTATTGAGAGAGAAACGTTCGCTGAACACAACTGCCGCCTGTACGCACGTGAACTATTTTTGTGACTTCCTCTGCAGATTTTTAGCCATTGAGCCACACTCGATGTAACTGGGTGATCACAGGAGGAAATAATGGACTGGCAATATTTTGTGCAATTTTCTTATCTTAAACTCACTTTCTACAGGATTCTAATTTAAAAGCGGAAAATCCGTTAACATACACAATATATGCGTCTTATTCGTGATAACTATGAAGCACTACATTTATTCGATATAAGTGTGCTGTTTTGTTGAACTTTGACACCCAACGAAGGTGAAAGTAATGTGGATTCCTTGCTGCAAGGGACGCACGACGCTTTCGATAGAAGAAATACATAAAATCATCCAAGAAAGTACGAGATCTGGACTGTGGACACGTCACTCCACGTATTCAGACTATACTAAAAAAATTCGAATTTCTTTCCAATACTCAAATCGAAAACGTATGAAATGTCTTTCGAATAGATGACACCTAGCAAGCTAATAAAGGAATGGCATAATTCCATTTACCCACTTAACCATTAGTTTGGTGGTTTATTTGAGTTGCAAATGTTTAGATGATCTCAACATTTAATTCAATTTAATGATAATACACCGTTAAGTAACAAGAAGGGTTGTTATGATACGGTCATTGAGGAGTAATCGTACGATATTACTATTTCATGTTTATGGGAGTTACTGTTCGTGTGGGCGCAATCTTTCAAACGAACACCCCGTGAAAATGCAGACGCTCAGGTCGAGCGCGCACAACTGAACTGGATTAGGTCGTCCACCATCGGCAAAAATGATTTGCTTGGGGAACGATGGCACTACCTATGAGTAGAGAATGTACGGGATACGTAATCTGTTGTACATACATACCAATATGGGAATCCACATAGAAGTCCACATATCAGTAAAAACAGCTACAAATCGTATGGCAGATAAGCAGATTGTATTACGTCAGTCGAATGAGGAAGTCAAGGGCGGGGATCCCTGTTGCACCACAGAGTCCTTCTAACATCTTATCATTGCACTATCGCATTTAAGTTATTCTCAAGTAAATTCGATGTCGAACAATTTCATTTGTACTTTGATCTAATCAATACACACCAGTCACACTCAGGTCTGGCATATGTAACAAGTAATTACGTGTTGCCAGACGCTCGGTAGTCTTCGTCTCGAGTTTACATTATGTCCAGGGTCAGTCATACAGAGAATGCTGCAGACGTTTCCTGTTATGTCGCATTATACGACATAAAGTTATACGCCAATTATACGCTAAGTCGTATATTGCTACAATAATGATCTAGTCTTGATTTTTCTACGGAAATTTGAGCCTACTAACTGCTAGTAAAAATCTATCGCGATTTTGCAAACGATCCAGCATGTGCCTGATAAACTATGAAAATATAATGGAAAAAAATTATTAAAATGTTGGCCGGGCCTCTATGACTATGCACGCATATTTTGCATTGGAGATACAAATGTTTTTTTCTTCATTCCGGGTCTTCCTTGATGCAATGTGTCGTAAAACGTAATGATAACTATGTGTATATGTGGTTTTGTTTTAGTTAAATTATGCTTTCTGAAAATCAGTATGATATTATCGTATGACGCGGCGTTGGTCCATGACGTTGTTGAGCAGCTAGTTCAAGTGCGCACTACTCAAGGTATGCTCGCAAAGGGACACCCATAGAATGGTGATTAGTCCACATTGGCTAGTAAACTGGTCTGTTGTGCCTTATATTATCCACTGCTCTCGAAAGTGCATTTAGCAGCAACCAGCCGCAGCACGAATCGGCCGCATCAAATGTTCTTTGTCCCCAATAAAATGGACACACAAACACACACACATCTCTCTATCATTCTCTACTCGCCGAACCAAGGTCTGCTATTTCTACACAACAATTATCTAGTCTAGTTGTCCTATATATATTCATCTCGGGGAAGGGGTGTATGGGGAACAGCTGGGGGTCAGCTAGAAAAACAATTATTATATGTATAATTATATGTATAATGCTATACATCTCGACACACTGATATAAAGCTAGGTAATTCCATATTTTAGTGGTTTCAAAACAATTAAACAATGGTCCCCTCCAGTATAATCTCCTGCAGTTTATCCGAGTGCTCCCATGTTAGCTTAATATTCAAATAGTCGTCATTGTTTTTATTAAAACATGCAAGTACAATTAGATCGCATGTGCTTCAATGGCTCTTGTTTTTTGTTTTTGTAGCTGGCTAACTCGAACTAAACATAAGGCAATCAGACATCACCCGAAGAGTATAATACTCTTCCCGGTATAAACTCACGGGGAAACTGCTCCAAAGAGGAGAACTGAGGTCGGAAAAAGCTACAAAATCAGCGGCAAGATCGATCTTGGCATCTGCCACCCCGTATTCTCAGCACCTTAATGAATTACTAGTACAAACCACAAGGGTACAAATATGGATTGATTACCTATTTACAAGTACCACGGTACCATTGAAGATAATACGAAGATAATCTTCACCTCAGTTCGTGTCGCGATTCTTTACTTTTTCGGCCTTTTCCATGACTTTTTCACTGTGAAATCTTATGACGTTCGTCTATCGCCAAATCTCCTTATTGGGGTTTTGAAGAGAGATTGATTGATCGTTTTCCAGTATAGATATTCTATCCGTATTCTCCTATTGTCGATTAGAGAATTGTCGGGGGTGATGAGGGGCACATTTTGATCATACGCGATTTTATTTTAAATGCGTTTATTTTCCTGTAAAAAATATACAATATGATATATAACTGGATGTCCATTTGACGGGATGTTTTTATTACTCAGCCGGATAGTACGCAATATGCCGAGTCAAAACACTATTACCTAGATGCGTATCTAGCTAAGGTGGACACTTCTCGAGATAAACTGATTCGCTTTTTCGCGCTTGTCTCCATGACAACTCGGTGTGCCGCAGTGGATCGTTAACCAAGCCTGTTATAATAGAGACTACGGGTTATAATACATTAATCATATCACATAGTGGCATGCAAATTTGAGTGTTGTTATTTACCTTGATCATTTAGTTGCCGTACGTTGTATATAATGTCGGTGTGGCCAGTTTCAGCCTATCGATATTCTCAAATGAATCACGCGCCCAAAATAGAATTCATAGTAAAATGTAGACAAGGCTATAAGCTATTTTTATCATGACCACTTAATTCGAAATGACTTCCTGTTCGCGTCTCTAAGTAAAATCGATGCCCCACCATCGCTTCACTCTCGGGGTGTCTTTAACGAAATTAATAGTTTGTTTAACGGAAGGTCAGTTTGTACAACGCTTGAGTTCTGTGTTTTGTACAGGTGAAGCCGCGGGACTCAAACCTGTCCCGCGATTGGGAGCTAACACCTCAATTGCAAGACGCGTAGAACTCTAATCTTCTCGTAGTGGTGATGGTATTCGGCCTGCTTAGGATTAGTGTAGATCGCGACTCAGCCTCGAAAACACTGCGCCTTCCCATATTTACAATACCACTTTCACGGAGAGAAAATACAGCCAATTTTGTTACAGCTACAATTGTTTGATTGAGTGACAGATCTCAGTTAGAATTGCCATAACCAAGACGTCTTCGTGCCATTATTACTGTTACAGCTCAAATGCTGTATAGATTTAACATTCTAAAAAACATAATCAATAACTGCTAACTTAAGATTTTCGCCGTCTATTTTATAAATTGTATAACATAAATTATTTGTAAAATATTACTAGGATAGGCGAAGGCGAGGAATAGTATGTGTTCTGTTATTATAAATCACCATCTGCTTCATCAAGTGCAAGTCTATTATGGCCGTTTGCTGCGCACCCAATATGTATATGTAATGTATTGTGTATTTAAATACGTACAGCAGTAAAATGCAGTGTAGAATAAGTGACTAGAATATCAGTGAACTACTAAATCTTCAATCGTGTCGGACGATGCTGCGAATGAATGGTAGTGATGTTGTGTGAATACCATGATTCCTCTTCTTGGGATCGCTGCTGAATCGCGTTCCTCCCAATAAATAATAAGATAAATTGTACAGATTGTTCACTTTTAGCTAGCCATCTATCCGAATCAGCTACAATACGGTGGGAACATAAACCACCAATACACAAGACAACTGTTGATAAGCTTCCATACACAAGCTTAAACGCTGAGCGTGAAAATATAGTCCACAGGCACTCTGCCTCATGGAGAAAGCAATATAGCGTATGTCGGCTCGTATCGTTAATGAGAGAAGTATACTGTCGTAACGGAGCTCTCATTACAGCCTCGAGATGTTACACCTGATGAGCTTCCGTAGATCATAAACGCTTACCAAAGAGCTATATACAGCGTGGCATGCGGCTAAAAAAGCCTCACGTCCCGTGGTTTCACAACTGAACGAGAAAGGGAGCCAGAGGCGATTCGACTTTAAAAAGGGGGATTCGCTGGAAAAAGTCGCACAAGATAGCGGCGACCACTGCGGCGAGGACAGGCCGCCAATACCACAACAGGAATGACAAATAGGCGAATCGTTGTCGCGCAAGAGAAAAACGACCCGCACGTCAAAATGCCTCTTAGGAAGATCTCATTATGGACGAAGGGTGAGACCCTTACCTCCCTCGCGCAGGACATCATTGAAATGAAAGGTACACGTCATGAGGCATCGTTCTATCTTCTGAACCTCGATGACGTGTGCTACAAGATTCAGCTTTGGAAGAAAACCCTACCTAGGGTGACACCACATTACGGTACGTTCTGTGCACATACAGCGAATGGCGAATCTGCTCGCTCCCGTCAGCTGGTTCGTCTATCGAAGCTGTCCCGTAACTCGGCCGCGAACGTTGGACGCACGAAAACGTTGTCGAGAAAATGATTGTATACAGAGAATATAGTGGACAGACAGGAAGGCGAACCTCGGCGACTGTAGGCTTCAGGTTAGATTTTTGAATCTTTATCTCTCCTTCAACGAGGGGAAGTGTCCTTAATTACAAATGCCTAATAGCCGATTGTCGTTTCTGATTGCGTTTCGCAGCAGTGAAATGCAATAGTGACTTAGCTATCCTGCGTACCCTGGCCGACCGGGGTGTCAACTTCGACTGTGCGACAAAGCGCGAAATTGAGCTCGTTATTTCGTTGGGTGTGCCACCCAATCGGATTGTGTACGCCCACACGATCAAAAATCCATCCTATATTCGTTACGCTCAGCACAATAAGATTACACGAATGACGTTCGATAACACCGCCGAGCTAATCAAGGTTAGTTAGTAGTAATAGTTCGAGAGGAAACAGATTATGTTGCGTGTAACAAGCTCTTGATAAATATTTGATCTCTGTGTAACGCAAGCTGCAATATATATCTGGCACAATTTTTTCGTAACCGACAGTGTTCTCACCAGCAATCCAATCATGCCATAGCATTGAAAATAAAAAGAAAAACAAGCACAAATATATATATATATATATATATATATATATATATGTACAGTATCAAAAAATCTATGTTGCCATAGTTCACTCATATACTAATTGTTAATGATTTCTGGTGTCTTTCCTCTCGATGGTGACAGATTAAAGAGAACTTTGAACAGGCTGAGCTGATTCTGCGTCTGAAGGTAGTTGAGAACGATATGTATCATATGTGTGATAAGTTTGGATGCCAGGCTCATAACGCGGGGAAGTTACTGGAGAAAGCCAAAGACCTTGGTCTTGCGGTAATCGGACTCAGGTGCGTTGTGGCGTTGTTTTCCTGCCGCCCACTACTTTTTGGTCTGTTATTACAATGAGAGATAGACTACAATGAAATTATTCATTCATACGGGACGTTCAGGTGTGAAATTGGATTATATAAAACATACAAACAGATAAACATTATTATCTTCTTAAATCCAATTGTCAGTCTTATTATTATTTATATTATAATTATTATTATTATTATTATGAATGCATGCTCAGCAAATTGTTAAACACGTATATCATTCCATTATGCAGATAACACAGAAATAAAGGTAACTATTCCCTCGGAGGCCCCTTTCGAACAATGCATTCTACAATTCATTTCGAGTGTTATACTACGTGTGTGTGTGCTGTTAATAGTGGATACAATAGTTTATTGATAAAAAGCGGCTGTCTGGACGCCTAAATCGTAGCGCAATACAGAACCAATAACGGGGCCCTTTTTATAAAGACAATAGATTAGGGTTTTATTGTATAGCACACAATATCTGCGCACCCATCGTCGTGTCAAAACAATTTGCGGTATTAAGTCCATCAACTTCAATCTGACTGTGCTTGTATGTTGCATTAGCTTCCATGTGGGCTGCAACAACCAGACCCCAAACGCGTATCGCAATGCCTTGGCTGAATGCAAGAGGGTTGAATCGCTTGCTAACAAACACGGATTCAAAATTTCGCTAATTGATATCGGAGGAGGTTATCAGGGTCAGATCGGTACGGAGCACAGCTTTCTTAAGGTAAGGTTTAGATTACATTCATTCATACATTTGCTCGTTAAAGTCGGCAACTGATGTTTTTGCGTTCTTAGTTGTCATATACAAAAGGCCAATTATCAATTATCGCCCATGTTTATAATTGACTAAAAAATAACTTTTATTAACAGACAAAAAACATCTTTATTATTATTATTATATTATTATCATCAGTAATGGTAGGGTCTCGAGTTATACTCAGCTGCCTGTGACAGAAATGTTATGAAACCGCTCAATATACACATTTAACAACAGACATATTTTTATGTTTCAAACAAAAACCGGTCAGTTCAGAATGTTCGCATCCTCTCGAAGGAATTGCACTATCCATATCTTTGTCGAGTGTCCACCTTGGGCCACACCTTTCACAAGGACGCAAATAATTCTAACCAGTGAGAACTACAGCGATTGTCCCCTTTTGCCGATTAAACTCCAACTTTCAATCTTGTACCCAGAAATCGACATTGATATGTAGACAATACAGTCAGTTCCATTCACCTTTCATTATAATTAAAATATATATTGTAAGAAGCACATAATTGTCATGTATTGAATAATAGCCATCAATTGCAGTATCGAAGAATTATGGTAAAAATTAATTAAACATTATAATATCTTTAGACGGCGGCTGAAATTTCAAGTGCAATTGAGGAATTCTTTCCCGAGGAAGACAAATATCAGATAATCTCCGAACCGGGGACGTTCTTCGTCGCTTCATCAATGGTCCTTGCCGCTAAAGTCGTTGGAAAGCGCATACTTAACGGTACGTTTATATTGATTAGTATTTTGAATTAGAAACGAGCATTATTAATTACTAGTGGTTACATCAGATGAAACTTGATCATTTTTCGGTTTATGGCGGCCGCGGCATTAAAACCAATTTTATATATATATATATATACCTTAGTTGTGAGGCCTGGTCTGCATGAGCGTTCTCCGTCACAAAAAATAAAAAATAACATATATATATATATATAATATATATATATATGTGTAGGCTCCCTCAACACCACATACAGCTTGATACACAGACATCGAGGTGAGATGATTTGATCGGCGAGTCAATCGACAAAATCTCCCCTATTATTATTATTATTGTATATCATCCTCATTGTCAGTCAGGAGCAAGTCAAGTGTCCTGCCACTCGACTGAGGCGTCCGTGGTTTACCGATTGAGAAAGACCATTCGGCGAAGGAACAATCATGAAATTCGTTCCTTTTTCTCCTGTCGAGCCGTAAAGTTGGCGAGAATCGATAAAAATACTACTTATCCAATAGATTGAACCCATTTAGAGGTAAACGCATCTTTTTTTTTAGGGCTGGTGTTTTTATTTGTCATTTTTATAACTAAGTGATCAAAGCGATCATGATATGATTTCTATAAGATTTCTAACGCACGGAACAATTTCAAATTCGTCAAACTCATCACATCTCTCCTCCCATTGCGAGTTTACGATTACTCTTTGCCGTTTTGAAATTAATAAGGCGATGTCTAGTGAACGAACACAGTTTTTGCTTCGATACTTGAAACAAAACTTAGCCTCGTGCGAGTTACGAATATCGATGAATATCGTCTTAATGTCTGAGCTTTCATCTCATATATAGAGATACTTGATATGCATTAACAGATGCGCGAGAACCTAAAAGGTTAAGAGCTGAGGTTTGTCAAATAAGGGAACAGCTGAGGGTCAGCTGGAAAAAACAAAAAAAAAAAAACAGATGCGCGAGCGAAAAGATCAATGACAGTAGACCGCTATGGATTTAGAACGAGATTTAATTCCAATTGTCTAGAGAATTACACTGCTCACCCAATATCGTTATCTAATTACACCCAGCTGCCCGCTACCAAATACTATTACTATCCTGTGAGCTGAGGTCTGTCAGATAGGGGAACAGCTGAGGGTCAGCTCAAAAACAAAAAAAAAAAATACTATTACTATTGCGTGAGTTTAGTGGGTAGGTCTGCCACTCCACTAGGCAGGAGTCCCACGGTACCATGGCAAAAACCTTAGTTGTCAGGCCTGGTCTGCATGAGCATTCTCCGTTATAAAAAAAATACTATTATTATTATTATTATTAACCAGTCCCTAATTGCACGAAGCAGCATCTTTCTCTCCTTCTCGATTAAACGCTGCGGCGTTATCACAAGTGAAAACTCTGCGCCAACCTCGAAGATCAGTTTCACCCAAGTACAAAAAATGTGAATATGCAGTATTAGCCTTATTTTGCCAATACATAGAATAGTATTAATGACAGAATTAATAATTAATGACAGAAAACGATCTCGTTGTATATTAATCTCCGTTGAATTCCAGGTGTCGTACAGCTATACGTTAATGATTCGACGTACATGTCCTTTATGCTCTCGTTCTTCGATGATTCTCATCTCAACATCCAGCTCCTGGGCGTAAGTTCTGAAGCTCTCATACATCGTTTCAAGATGTTCTCCTCGACATCTTGATCTCTAACATCATGACAAGTCCTTAGGTTCCGAACGTGGGAACACCATGCGTATAATAATCGTAATATACTAACAAGTGTTTCACCCTTTATCGTATGGGACACTGCGAGCGAACAGACTTTGGTGTAACCAGGTATCCACTCTATCTAGCTACCTAAATAGATCAATGTCAGTGATTCCATCAAGCATGCAGGACTATGTCTAGTATCTGATATTTTACTGACAACTTCGATTCAAAATGATCTCATTTGTTCCGTCTCAAAGGAGAAGGCAATGCATAGCATCCTGGATGACGGCGACGATCTGATGCCAACCCGCGTTTGGGGCAATACGTGTGACGGTGTCGACGTAATTGCCAAACTGTGGCATTTGCCATATGTTCGCGTCGGCGATTGGCTTTTGTTTCACAACATGGGTGCGTATAGTGTCGTTACTGAGACGGAATTCAATTCTCTCGAACATCCCCAGCGCTACTACAGGGCCACTGATCCTCAAGTCATTCAAAAAGCAAGGTACGCTGCTGCAAGTCAAGAAGCTTAAATGTCCAAGAGATGATATGGTGATATGTATGTTGATCGTAATCAAAATCTAGTATCTTGCGGCCATTCTATTAGCAATATGAATGCAACCGATTATATATCCGTCAGTCGATCATCGTAGGTAAAAAAATAAAATGTTGTAAAAATGCTATAAAAATGTTATGTGAATTAATGCAGCGACCATACTGCTGATTGTTTCAGGAATACTCTGATAGCTGCCTCAAACAAAAACCGCGAGATTGAGGAAGAATTTCACCCCGTGCACTTCTACCAGCGGTCGAACTCTGTTAACAACCCCGTATCTCACCAGGACCTCAACCGGAGCATCGCTTAATAGCGAACTCTATGAAGCACATATTTAAGCTGTGCACTTTGGCTATCATACCGGGACTCACAATCTCTAATGGTAGCGTGTGTTCTCTCATTTCAAGTGGTTTTTTTCAAGAGGTATGTCGTGATTTTTTTTTGTTCGTGCGAATGGCCACTCTTATGATGCAAATCCATTCATTGCGGGCCAAAAGATGCAGAGATGGCATTGTATGTAAGCAGCCTCTACCCGGCAAAAGCTTTCAGTTTTGTCAGCAGGCGCTTGTGTCTACAAGCGCTCAAATGGGGCGTTTGAATCCACCTGGTGATAATGAACACGGCACCACCATGAACATGAACCGGGATGCCTGCTGTTCAAAATGATTCTATATTTTATCGATATGTTTGGGACACCTATTCTTAACAGTAGGATGCAATAAAATGCAGTATATGTGCCAACACTGATCGCCCTTGTGGCAGACAGAGATCTAGAGCTCACTGTCATGCAATAAGCTTGTGAGACCTATTCCCAAATCGATTGGATTGACTGTCTACATCAACAAGTCACGCAGGAGAGAATATGCAACATCATCTCTTCCGAGGTGCCTCTACATCTCTATCTGGCATACTTTACCATTGGGTTTTGATGCGAAAAACAGGCGGTTAACATCGCTGGATAGCCTCACATGTGCCTGTTAGATTTGACTAGTTACGCGATTAATACGACGGTAATCGTATTTGCATTACGCATGCTTAGTAACCTATACTCTTTAACAACCTGGTGTATTAGGTTGATTGAAGCAAAAGCGCTTTCTCGAAGTCGTCCCAACATTTTGCTGGTTGGAGGACACTCCAACGTCACTTCAATACACAACAAACAGCTTCTACGAAGCGGAATATGCGAGTTGACTCCACAACTTGATTCATTTCTCGGCCAAAACCACCTCAACAACAACAGCAGCTTTGTTGTCGTCGAGAAGCCGCGCACGCGTACACTTGTTTGTGGCAAGCGCCGCTAGCGGACAATTTCGGCGAAATTCATAGACGTAATCGGCATTGTTTTATCACCGCAAATCCGCTCACACGTTCTGGCCGTAATTCGAGTGGCAACCGTTTGGCCGAAACCTTCCTCAGGTAAAGATTGTCCTTGACGATCTGCGCTGACCCAAGGAGAACGACAGCTCTGTGTGGCTCGCGAGCGAGCGCAGGGGGACCAAAGCCCCGGACACTCGAACGCACACTTTACATTGGTTCTTGTCGTGTTTGATCATCACTACGATCACATCCAGTTGCACTACGGTTGAAGGAACTGGCCAGCTTGTTTTTCGAATTAAATTGACGGTTGAATTCTATTCTTAAAATCCATTGGTCGGAATTCGCATCTAGTGACTAGTTTTTTGAAAATCCTACCGCTTTGCTTGGGTCTTTCTAATATACTATAGCTTTATTTAAAACTTAACATATACAATATATGGCAACGGTGGTATTGAATTTTTTTTTGTTTTTTGAGACGAAGAATATTTACACTGAGCCACTACATTTGTACATATCCATAAGGACGAATTTCAGGTGTTATATAGCCGTGTGTACGTCACATGGTCGCCAATAAACATTTGTACAGAGAATCGTGTCTTCATTTAGCGTCACAGTAAACTTGTCACTTCCAACATACGAACGGAAGTTTTCCAAAGGAACATACAATACCTGATAATATTTATCTGTCATTTATATTGTTTGAGTCATGGGGCAATGGTCATTCATGGTTAGTATGACCTCCAAATACCTACCCACAGCTTTTGCACTCTAAGCAAATGATTAGTAAACGTAGATATCGTAATGGGTTATTCGTGATTGCCTAGCTATCACGGCATTATCTAAGTACAATATGCGGTCCTTCTTCGACTTCGCCATTGTGAATTCGTGGAATCGGAGTTAATTTCAATGAGGCGGCTGGAATATGAAATGTGAAAAGTGCTGAGCCGCTAGACCAGACGTCTACTGATCAGAAGTTGATTGAAGTTCGGGGATGACACTTTTTTTAAAATGATTTTGCAATCAGCACTGACCCTGTTAATCTTTCGAGGTTATGCGTTCGCTTATTGTACTAGAATGCCCGCGTTTCGTCACGATGGGATGGTATAACATATAGTGCACATTAATCATCCATTTTCTGTAAATCTACACAACTTCTAAAAGATAATTGTGTACACGAAATTATACCGACGGTTCAGGACGGTATACCTCTAGTTAAATGCTACCTCGGATAAATTCTAACTGACAAAGATGGAGTTGAACTCTAAGGTAAACTATTCTCATATATACCTATTTAAATTATATATTATACATTTAATTTAGTACACACTCCTATGATACTAGCATTTTGATGCATTTCAAACAGAGACTAAATCGTCCGTAAACTTGGAGTCGATTTTCAGTGATATTGGTTATCTATAGTAGTTTACTCCATTTAAGTTCACATTGGAGCGGAACACCTTATTGATTCCCTAAAGCACCCATCTGACGTTGAGTTAATCTCTCGTTCAGTCTTTGTTTTTGACTAAATCTTATCTCAAACGCACACACCATCTCATAGCTGCGCAAAATGGTCGTCTTTGTCGCCTCGCTCGACGGACTTCAGATAATTTAACTGAATAGCCTAGCATGAGCTGTTAACCCTCAAATGTATTTTTGGGAAATATTAGTCGATTAATCTGTAATAGCTTCATTAATGAAGACCATGTCACCTAACGACACGTGCAGGGCTTTCCTCGAAAACGAGGTGTAACAATCTATTATTTGTTAATTATCCTGCAGATTGAATCGTCTACTTATTATCCTATAATCTAGTAAATTTGTGAGCTAACTTCAAATCTTTAGTGAGCCACTTTAGGCATAACATAGCACTTTTATTCTACGGAATAGTGTGTTCTACCTTTTCCAAAGTTCTTACGACATATTTGGACCACTCAGGTACTACAGCAGCAGAACCCTTTCCAAGGAGATCTACCCTTGATACAGCCAGCTGTAAGCGTTATAAGGGTCGATGCGTCCATTGCAATGAGCTTCTCCGGCATAGCCATACGTGGTGTCTCACAAAAAAAGTGTTCTCATCGGTCCAGGTACATTAGCCTTGAGGATGCTAGATATAATTTTCACGTGGTTAAGGCATGATTTAATATCTTATTAGCAAGTTATTTCAGTTCATGTTCTCCAAAATGGGTGAGTTACCAATACGCAAAACATGCTTATATCTTTAACGATACATGGCCCTTATTGCGAGGTTCGACTTTGGGGATATTCCCCTATACCTTGAAAAATCGATTACCTGGATAGCCACTCGCGAAGCGTATATAAACGCATCTCTTCTAAGACATTACACAATAGAGGCTAATATAAATGTCGATAATCATAGTTTTCCAAAGCAGTATTTATAGGGAGAGAGAAAGAGGGAGAGAGAGAGAGAAATATATTTCAGCTGCTAGTAGTTTTCGAGTGACTTTTGTATCACTCGCATTAATAACCTTCGTGTATAGCAAATAAACGCAAGTGCGGTAGTCACCACTATGGAATAGGCCAATGCGTAATATATAAATGAATAATAAATTTAGTGACCATTTTCGTAGCCTGTACATCGCGTCACTATAAGACTCAAATTGGCAGCAATTTTCTAACGAGTTGTGTAAGAACGCCCACCCATTGAAAACAGCCATATATTGAAGCAATCTTTTTTGAAAGCATTCCCAGAGGCTGAGGGGAGAATGAACCCTTAAGGAACGCAGGCAAAGCAGAGGATAAACCATTAATCACATTAATAACTAATTAGTGATAGTGTAATGAGATTATGGATAAATTACGTATATGTATATAGCTAAACGACGAGTTGAGTCTTCGATATGCATAGCTAAATTAACTATTTAAAGCTAATTGCCCATACTAAATGGAGATGTGGGGCCTTACACAACGTCTCACTGATGCGCTCTGACGTTCGGCAACATTAGATGAATATCATTCTATTTACAATTAATTTATCGAACCAGTACCGGATAGCGCGCTTACGAACGTGGCCAGAATACGATTCAGTCATTAATCAATTTTGGGCAATTCGTTACTATATGTATCTCACTACGATTTCTGTACGACTGACCTGAAATCGAGTTTAAGCTATCGATCGACCTTACAGCTAGGTATGATATGCAAGGCTAACAACAATTAGTACTGTAATACCTAGAAACTTATAGGAATTACTATCCATAACGAGACGGATTGGAGTTAGCATACATTGCGTAAGAGAAAGCGCAAAAATTCGCCTATGATTTGGCTTGACGAACTAAATCAATTCGTATTAACAAACGCCTTGGAGTGAAAATTGTTATATTCTCCTCTAGCTCAGAATGTGCTCAGTATCGTATTATACAGAACAATTCGTACAAGAAATAATATAATATATAATAATATTGTCTCGTATAAAATATTCCTATAAATTCATGTAATAGGAACATTTTTATACGAGACGAATGACAAGGTAAGATTTTTAACCGATTTCTTATGACCCCATCAAACGCAAATATATAGAGGGTGATCCAGAGCCCGAAAGGCTTGTCTCGTTCGTGAAATTAGCTAAACTACGACAATTGTGGAATTGCCATTAATAAATCAGGCATTTCTCATCGAAGATGGTACCATGGTTAACTCGTGTTCGAGGTCAAGGGCTTGCCACACAAATCAGGGTATTAATATTACCGAAAATGTGCTCAGCATATACCAAGGGATGGTTTCAATGTGTAGCTCTATGTGGACCTCAAAATACAAAATTGAATTCGGTTTAAAAATGAACAGTGTTCTATAATAGAACAAAATGGTGAGACACTATCAATTCGTTGTCAAGTCCCCCCAGCTGAGAAGTAAGTTCACCGTAAAACGTGCGAACACTATATTGGTCTTCGATGCGACTGATAACAACTGTTCTCATTCACCATTCGACGAAGAGGGAACTTCATATCAGGATAAAATCGGCCCAATTGGAAACGATAGCCCCATGGAAACCGTAGAACTGTGCACGAACTCTGCTCACGTAATGACATTAATATGTACTATACACACCACCGGCAAGCAACGGAAGCAATCCCATGAACAGTTATCTCTAGATTAGAAGAGACTGGGTACTCTTTAATGCTACAAGATAATTAAACCGGGGCCTTTCGGGTGTGGTGACTCAACATTCTAGCATTGTCTTAACCGTATGAATGATATATCTTTCTGTTTGTAAAACTACTGGCGAATTAAATATTCATAGGCTAGGTGATTTATGTATATGATGTAGTTATACTTAGTGTCAAAGTTGGCATGGTATTTCACAAAACAAACCTATTTATAACACCAGTATATGATAACGCTGCCTATAGGTTATATGGTATGGCAAAAATGCGGATGCCGAATCTCCTTAAAGATAGATAGCTAAATTGATCTAGATATTTATTAGGTATTAGCCTATGGTAAATAGCTGAGAGGATACTTCTCAGGTTGTTAACGAGTATAAATTAATTGTTTATTAGAACTTCATGTATTCTTAGATTTAACATTCGACTATCGATGACTACAATCCAATCGCGCGGTTAAACGATTGATATATCAGCGCAACCACGGAACGTCTCCTGAGGTCCGCAGCCTAGTCTGCCCTTTCCATCAGGACAGATTCCCCACTGGTTCCCTGTAATTCACAACATCAATGAATCACCCATTTAATAAATACAGGCAATAGAGATCGCAAATTGACCATTCTCAGAATACTGCAAAACAGTTACAATCGGGACGATGCACTTACCACAGGTCCAATCCCACTGGAGCAGACATCGCTCGCACTTAACATTGGCTGGCAGAACGAGAGTGTAATTGAACACGCGAGTCTCAGAGCTCTTCAGCTCCCAGCTGTATGACACATGTAAACAGGCAGACAATCAATCAGAGACAGGTTGTTGTAGTATGAGGTGGCACAGACACCAAGTCGTTTCGATGGAGTGCGTCTATAATATGGTGGTGTTATTCGTCCACAGTGTATGAGTATGCATTGTATATATTAAGTAGTGCTGTTACTGGCTTACGAAGGTACTTGAACCATGGGTTGGTATTTGAACCTAGTTGATCTCACTATCAGTATATTTATTCAAGTTAAGGCATCAGGGAGGTACATATTTTCCTTTCGAGATTTTTTGTACTAGTGAACGTACGAATAAGTACTGAGAAATATCATATGGAAGAAGGGTTGAGGGCCAGTGTCAAACGAAGGTCCATGTATATATATATATATATATATATATATAATATGTCCGAGTACAAGAGGACGTCATTAGGACAATAACAATACAGTTGCTTCGTTTTAATCCTTTGACACATATTCTAAGATTACACATCTATTCATTTACTACGCCACTCATTAGCGAATTCATGGTATGGAGCGAATTGGATGCGCCCAAAAAAGGAGACATTAGAAAAGATAAGACGGCGGTGGTGGCGGCCACCGGGAGAGACTTCTTCGGGACTCATTGGACCTAGTTGTTGAGGATCTAGCTTAACTAGAGGCATCCTCCCCTGGAGGACTCTGAATACATACTGACTAAGTGGCTCCACGCCTTTGAGTTGAAGTTAAATAAATACTATTTAGATAGTACAGGCCCCGTTTCGCAATAACGGAATCGTATCGAGCGCTCCACACCATAGCTATATCTCACCTGTCTCCGAAACCGACAATTTGCAGTGTGTGCTTGTCTAGACATTCCTGGGTGACCTCACGGCCCTCCTCGATGGGACAAAGTCGGAACCAGAATGTACCATGATGGTTCGCTGTGATCTGCACCGCCGCAGGAATATTTTGCCCCTGATAGTATTTGCGTACAATTGTACCCGTTCCATATTTGCCGCCGTCTTCATGAAGACGTGGTGGAGGCAAATCCCAGGGGTCACCGCATACTCCACATTTTCCCTTATTTTGGCGGTGCTGCCTCTGTTGCCACAAATGAATACATACAGTCACATTTAGACAAGAGCAGAATATATCACGCTATGTTGCTACATGATACGATACAATGGAACGATTATCCTGTTATTGTCCTTCAGGTGATGAATATGATTCAAAACGTCTGTTTGCAAGCTATGGGTACGCAAATCACGAGATTAGCATTTACTCCCAGGTCAGGCAAAATTTCCAGGCTGACTCTCAGCCTTAAACATTTAACGTCCACGGAACTGCTTCCGGTACCGCTTCATTAGAAGGACACCCTATTAAATGCAAATGTACAACGGTGGGGACCGAACCCGTGCACCCACCTGCATCCTGTATCTTTCAAGGTTGCAAGGCCCTCTGACTAGACAGCATTTACCTCTTTTTTTTTATTATTTATTATTTGTTTAACATCTACTCGCTAGATCGATCCATCTATCTGTAGATTCAATAATTACAAATATACATAGGGCCGAATGCAGGGATTCCATCAGGCTAGTCTGGGGACAAAACCTATTATTCACAGAGTCACTTCGACAGGAAACCAATTTCGACATGCTACTGAAATTTTACTCAATTCTGGCGACGATGTAGTAACGTACCGATAGTCCACCGCACCACTGTTCGTGATCATTGTAGTCTGGAGGCGTTTTAAAGCCGTATCTCCAGGCCGAGGCACGACCCGGAGGGTCTACAAGACGTCCGTGTGCAGCCACTTCCGGGCAGAGATAGGCTGCCACCGTAACGAGGGCGAAGACCATACATACAGAACGCATTGTGTACAGAGACGGTGTGTCGACGCCTCAGGAAGTAACTGCTATCTACAAAATGCTATACCATGGGCAGTGTATTTAAGGACACGAACGTCGAGCTCGTTGATAGATGTCAACAAACGCGGGAGATTTACAAAATCTGCTAGGTTAAGATAGGTGCATTTGCCTCTGCGATCTCCGTGCTGCGAAGGTCGATAGGCTAATCGTCAGCTTGAATTCAATACACTCGTTAGGGGTACGATGCCCAGGATTAAAATGCGTCTGTTTCGACGTGTTGCGATTAACAACAGTATTTACATCCTAAGCACGGTTTACATATTATGTAGACGAATTGTTATTACCGCGCAGAATGGAGAATTGGCACTGCTGATGAATGGTACTCTTAATTTTAACCGGAAAAGTCGGATATACTAAAAGTTACGGCCGTTGGCTTAGCAGATACTACAGAGTGCGCACGGCTCTCCAGGTTGTGGTTTAATTCGGATTACTAGCAACAAGGGATCTATTCGACTGAGCTGGTATAGGAGCACTTTATCTAATGATCGGATACTCGTAATTCCACTAAGCGTCCACACTCACTTGTGCAATTGGGCGCGCACTATTAAAACGGCAAAACAAGGATTTATAAAAATTAGCAACTTCGCTCAAGTATATTACTCAGAAGCATACTAACCCTTTGTAACTTATAAAAGTAAGGCGTCTTCCATTAAATTGTGTAACCGAAATTTCAATACGGTAGCCAAAGTTATCAAATTGTCGTAGCAGTCAAATGTATGACCTTCGGAATGAATATTGCCTATTTTTGTATGTTCGCACATTGCAGGTAGTAGAAGAAAGGATATCTACCTAGGCTTTCGGACTGACTCTCAGCCTTAAACATTTAACGTCCACGGTACAATTGCTTTTCAGCATTGAAAGGATACCTGTGCCCTCGAAAGGAATTTTCTATATTTACATCTTGCAAGTATAATAATGTTCCAATCAACATAGGAATAATTCCATTCCTCACTTAACAGGTAATATACCCACTGATAGAAACCACCCGTTGGTGAAAGTAGTTTCGGGTCCTCAAATTCGTTGTCTTCTTTAAAAGTATTCGTTTGTGGTGAATTCTTGTAACTTTGCTCAAACAAATTTTACAACTATAAATTGATCGATGAATTAACAGAAGACAGGTTTAACACAGGTTTCAGTTTTAATAGCTACGGCTCGTCATAGAACCTATAACGAACGTCGAAGACGATCCTGTTTTCGAGGTTGAAAGCATATGCCTTATGCAGGCTACGTGCGAGGTTCGCTGAAAAAACCGAAATTACCTCAAGGCACGTCTGTCCGGTTGTCAATTAGGAGAAATCTGGGAAGGTCCATTAGTGTTCTATTATCCACCTGGCCATCCGCTGAGGAAAAACATTATTTTTAAGGTTAGTTTGCACTACGGTGTTTGGCAATAAGACGCCTCAACGTATCGCCGACAATTTTAGAGGTTTTGAGATCTACTTTACTCGGAAATACTAGTTATACTAAGAACTTTCTATCTTTGTCGCGTATAACGGGGAGATTACTTATTTTCCGCCCGCAAAACTCCGTCCAGTCATTTGCTGATTGTGACCGCCTATGGTCTGCCAAGGCCGTTTTAGGGCATATGTCAGTGTCAAACTTAAACTCTATACCGTAAGCCTATCCCATGTAGAATCGAATCTAGTGAGTTCATTTTATATTCTTAATATGCACACGTCTCTGGAAACTATCATCCGACTTTTTTTCGCGACAATTTGTTGAAATTACCCGAAAACCCACAGTACATACTCGAAAAAAATGTGATAATACTATCATTTCACTGTTGACTAATAATCATTTGCGTTATATGCTTTTGACAACAACTTGAAGCGTATTTCTTTAATATCGTATCACTGTCCGATCTGCAGCTATTTTTGGTCGCCAGAACAATTAGAAAAGGAAATAATTATAAGTATATTATTTTAGTAAGAGACGAAGAAGATAAAACAAACATATCCTTTCTTGAAGGGGAGTCAATATGATACTATGGAGATCGCCTGATTCATGAATACGGCCATACGTCAAAAGCGAACATGAATGATTATATATAGAATGATATAGGTAGTCATTGCCTCTAATAGTGATTGACATAAAAATAATAATAATAATAACCACTCTGCAGATTAGATTTTAAAGCTAAGTAAGAGTCGCCCCGCTCATTTGTTATGATAAGATTGATCGTTGTTGACTGATTGCGTACCTATTCGTACGCTCGTAGCCTTCACAGAACACGAACTTCTGAGACGATATTTTGGATTTATAATATGCCATATCTAAGGGATGATCTATCATTGGAATTTACTTGTCTGTGCTGCATTGTTCGACCAATGCCAATAGTCAGCTAGCATGCACGTATCGTTCGTCACTCGGGAACTGCAAGGTCAGGAGCAGTAACTTTCACAAGGTCGAACGAATGCCACCTTCCTGTCATCGATTTCGTCGTACTTCCTTATATATTATGCCAATTCTGTATTCCGTACACATTTACGATGACATATGATGACATAATTCTCGCACAACTGGACCTAAACAGACTCAAAACGCGCTTGAGTCCAATGGCGAAAATCGGTGTAATCGACTACCGAAGAATAAGACAGGCACAAACGAGGCCGCCAACGGTAAATAGTTAGACAGTTGGCTTACGAGAGTCTGTGCGCGTGAAGGTGGACGTAACAGCTATCGGCTGTAATGAGTGGTGCGCGCTTCTGACAACATCTCGCCGTCGAACGTAGTGCTTCTCTGATGCAACCTTTTCGGCATTTTCCCCAGTACCACCTTACTACCATTGATTCCGTACGATAGCGCTCTGGAGCGTCTCTCTAGAGAGAGAGAATCTTTTGGACACAGGGGATTCGGTTAGGGCTGAATTCACGACAAGCGTCTACTCGTACTAGAACTGTGCTGTGCTGTTCATCGAAAGTACTGAGCAACAACTGGGACTTTGCAATTATCGGGATGCTACAATTAACATCCAAATGCTCGGTATAATGAAAGCATTCTTTTCAGATAATTCTAATTATAAAGTTTGCTGGTGGAAAAGTGTGTGTTTCTCGTGAACCCCACCTCGGATTTTGTGAAGTTGCTTTTGGGGATCTAAGCACCCAAGCAAGTCATGTTTGAGAATGTTTAGTATCGAAGCGTCATACTATCTACAAAATAGAAAATCATGAAATACTCATGAATCATGAATATTAGTCATTTCTCAAGTTATTTCAAAAGAGTACACGTGAATCACCTTCCAGTACTAGAGAACTAATTGACAGAAATCACTGTGGGTGACCATAAATGCAAGCGCAGCTGTACTGAGAACCCTGTTGGAAGTTTATTTCGGCATATTCGTCTCAATGTATAATATGTGTCGCAATGTTTTGAATAACTCTCTAGAGAATCGTCATATCTCCAATATATTAACCAAACTGTATTTGCTTTGAAAGTAAGTAACCTTGTATATAATAATCAATATAGAAGTTTATATATATATATATATATATATATATATATATCTCACAATAAGTACTGACGAATTTGGCGAAAAGTGAGAGTGGGCTTAGGGTAGCAGGCCGAGGTAAAAATTAATCGCGTCAAATATTTCTTCTTTGTTTACCGAAGTGTAATTGTGTACAAGTCACGGTATTCGTTATATGAACGGTAAATCACAAAAGGATAAAATGGAAATGTTACTTTTTGAGTCCAGACTCTGTCATACAGGGATCATAGCCCATGACAGTTCCATGCAAGAACTACACAAGGCGTATGGGTATGTTATCGTTTGTGCAGACGAAGAGAGGGGATCCTGTGCAGGAAAATACGACATTCTAACGATGCAACTGCACTGATCACATTTGAATCTCTCGATGAACTATGTGGTGTTAAATTTTACAAGGGTCATTCGGGAATCTTTAGTGCCACCTTTCGATTGCTGCAATATACTCGAGAGGAAACCTCCCTTTACCGTAGTGCCATCCAGTTCACAACCGTAGCCGGGCCGTTCCACGTAGCTAGGCCAGATCTCTGGCTCATTCTTCGATGCAATAGTATATGGGAATAATATCTTCGCTTTCTTTCTATAGTTCTGTAATAGCTCTTCGTCTAACCTAGTTCCTGTGAACTAGTTCCGTGTCAACCGCTGCTCAGCTCGCTATAACTAGTTATTAGTTTGTAATTAAGAAGCAAGGCAAGTGATATGAGTGATGCCAATGTTAACGAGAGTAACAATTTGACGCAGTTGGATGGTTCGGTTGCATAGCATTATAATTAAATGCATTCAACATCTAATGCTGATGGCGACTAATTATACCTTCAGGTTGAGACGCTTTAGCAATTGATTATTCCCCAGATCCGCCCCTTGCATTAGTATGTCTCCTGTTGTATGTCGTTATTCGCAGCGACCTTTCCAGCGGGCTTCAACATAACGAAATGGAGCAAGGAAGATAACGGCGAATTTCTTCATTGCCACCAATATAAAAGTTGTTGCCATTCGGCCGTCATCCACAGGTTGAGACGGAGCAAGTGGCAATCCCCACTAAGGAACCTCCTCTTCAACATCTCACTCGTCTGAAGTGCCCTAAGTGTCGCTGAAGTGTGCGGATGTTCTGACTTTTTTCGTGTGATTCATCTGAGAATGAGTTCTATTCCGCAATTCGACCTGTGGCCTACGTGCAATGCCTCATTGGGCTCCGTAGTTTCGCTCAGTGGACACATCGCGGCTGAGAGGGCCGAGAAAGAGACGCCCTTCTACATTATCGATCTCGATGATATCAGATACAAAATTCGATTGTGGAATGAAGTCCTGCCAAGGGTACGACCGCATTACGGTAAGCAAGTTCTCTTCGTAAATTTCGATATTACTTTTGATACTTTCGAATTTTGACACAGAGAGACTCGGTCTCGTCTCAGTGCTAAGTGCTCTTTTTTATGCTTTGTTTACAAATTAGTGCTTGTCACATTTCCAGATGTGCACTATATTACGAAAGTACACATATTTAATCCACATTCTGCCATAATTTAAATGATAATAATGTCTTCTCTATAATATTGCACCAATTCAACGCATCCAAATATTAGCTCGATTAGGTACGAGTAAGGAAGAGAATAAGCAAAGGTGGCCCCGACAGGTCCTCATAGTAATACCTAAAAAGGTTAAGAGCTGAGGCCTGTCAGATAGGGGTACAGCTGAGGGTCAGCTCAAAAAAAAAATATATTAGCTCGATTATTGTAGAGATTAGTATTTTCGTTAATGTTGTATTGTCATCGAACATTGTATTGTATTACCATCAAACTTTAAATAAATAAATAAATAAATAAATAAATAATAAATAAATACCATTCGATCGGTTTGCACTGTATGTATCTTTCCCTGTTGTGTGTTCTCGGTACCGATTATTGTGCACCATATGTATTTGCCAACCGCAAAATAATTGCTACTATTGATTGACAGCGGTGAAGTGCAACACGAACGTTGCTATTCTTGGTGTCCTCCGACAGCACGGGCTTGGTTTCGACTGTGCCACGCGAAATGAGATTAATCTTGTTCTTTCTATGGGAGTCTCACCTGATCGCATCGTGTACGCTCACACGGTTAAGGCTCCTTCGTACCTGCGATACGCTAAACGCAACGGAGTAGCGAGAATGACGTTTGATAATTCTGCTGAACTTGATAAGGTTGGAGAGATTTTGATCCTATATTATCATTACTATCATCGTTATTACATTATGAATTGATGTCGCTTGCTTAGAAAGAATTTACTTTGAAATACAAAACTTTTTTTTAAAGCGAGTCACATTTTGCGTTAGCTAACAGCCAGTCAATGAACAAATAATTCTTTTATCTGAATTATATCTTATATCTCTGGATATTTTTAGACTAATATGCATTTGCACGTTCGGAGAACTGAAAAGCAGCTCTTGTAGTTGAATGTTTAATAAATTCTCAGCTGTGAACCTAATGACGAGGCAGAAACTAATCGTTTTCTCGGTTTGCAACGTACCACGGGGAAGCTGTTTTTATATATCAACCTGTTTTTGTTCTCAGAGAGTACTCACCACACTGTGTACTCGCCCCAGCCAGGCCTACACAGAGAAGAGTCAACAAATTCGCTGAACACGTTCTTGAGCTCGTAGGCAGATAACTAAAAATGTACACAGACACACATCAACCGAACTTAACGCACCTTAGACCATAAGATTGGGTATGAACGACCCCCCGGTTATAAATTAATGACCAGCTTGTAAACTGTTTATTCGTGTGCCGAACAGATTAAACAATTCTACCCCGAGGCAGAGCTTATTCTTCGATTGAGGGTTGTAGATGCGGACCGCTACAAAATGGCTGACAAGTTCGGATGTCTTCCTGAAGAGGCGCCGACACTTCTGAAGAAAGCCAAAGCTCTCTCGTTGAACGTTATTGGATTCAGGTAAAATATACACCTACCTCAAATGAACTATATAAAACTTCCCATCAAACGTATAGACTCCGGTACGTAGAATTGTGCATGGTCACATTACATTCAGTTCTAAGGCTTTGGAGTAGATATGACGTGAAATGTCTATATAACGCAGTGTCGCGAGGTTGCACTACGACTCACCAGAACTTAATTAACCTGGTGTAGCTGCACAAAGAACCATATTTGTATAAAAACTCGTTTCAGTCAGGGGCAATAAAAAAGACCTAGAGAACTGCACTAGGTATCGTCAACTACCGTGACTCCTCTAACACGTATCCCTTTGCGGTTATTGACAGTAACCACTCGTTTGAACCAGTTACACATTATTATTATTATTATTACTGTCTCCCCTTTTTTAGAGCTGTGTTTCAAGCAATTCCTAATTGTCTAATGTACTTCTCTTCCACCGATATAGCGAATTATTTTCTGACTGACCATCGAAGAACAACATCGTAGGGAGATGAAGAAGACAATGATTTTAATTCGTTGATGAATTGTTTTCGCAAATGCAGTTTTCACGTCGGCTGTCAGAGTCAAGATCCTGAAACGTACAGGCGCTCGCTTCGGTTGTGTAAAGCAGCGGAACAAGAAGCCATCCAACTCGGCTATTCTCCTAAACTGATCGATATTGGAGGCGGCTTCGAAGGCTATAAGGGCCAGGAGATGCATTTTCGCAAGGTAGACAAAACATTGTGAAGGTTTTGCGGACATTTTGCGAGAGCTAGATTTTAAAATAGAACACAAGATGCTCGGCGACATTGAGAATTAGGCAATCAGGGCAGCATTATGTATATTTAGGCGTCACAAGATGGCATCATGTGTGACAAATAATTGATAGATATAAATAGTGAGAATTTCTGTAAGATGATTATAATCCGTATAATTTGTGTAATTGCGAATACATTTTCATACATGAAGGAGCCAGCCAGCACATTAGCAGTGAATTAATAGTAAAATACAAAACAGTGGGTATATATACTTCGATATTGGTGCTATTTTGTAGACGGCTGTCGGTATCCGTGAGGAGAGTGATTTGCTTTTTCCGGCTAATGAAGGCTACGAGTTGATCTCAGAGCCCGGAACGTTCTTCGTTGGTTCCGCGCTAACACTCGTTTGTCGAGTCGTTGGGAGAAGGATTTTCAAAGGTGAGTTATGCAAAATCATAGCATATCCCTTAATGAATTGTATATATACATCCAACCTATGATATATATATATATGCTCATTAACAAGACATCGATGACAGAGACGTGTTGATCAAACTTTTCGTGTTTATTTCGAGCGCTGCCAACGGGGACATCAGCTATTCAATTAGCATATGTTCGTGATCTAAAAAGTGGTAAGAAAATATATGATATAAGACAAAATTTGACCACAACCTCGATGAAGAAATAAAGCGAGCAAATGCTGCCTTGCATTTAAAGGAATATGAAAAAACCAAAATGGACGCTGAATTAAGAATCAAAATCAAGAAGCAAACGACATCAGCCTATACAGCCAACTAACTGTAAAGCTACAACGGATGCTGCTGCGTACAAAACAACGAATCATTCGATCAATATAGTTATCTATGACTAAGCAAACGAATGGACTTAGGATAGCTCAGATAGATTTTGAATCGTTCGAGGATCCATTCATATTTTACTAGCACTACAGGCCTTATACGAGTGTGGAATTATCTTTCAATCATCTCACTCCAAACAGCCGTGAGTCCCTTTGCTTCACCTGAAGAAGCATTTAGATATTGTGTTATTATAATTAATATAATAAATCCAGACAGGAAGCATATTCAGCAGCATCCCGTATATCGCTACTCACTTAAAGTCTTTGCCTGTTCAGACTGTTCTATCCAATCACTCATCATCGATCACTAATTTTCATCACAACAACAACAACACTATTCTACGTTCTAATGCTAAAATAAGGTGACCTTTACCAGAGCACAGATAGGATTTGAGGGCAGGATCGGTGTTTTTCTCGATTTCTATCATATTATTTCGATGAAATTAATTCTCGCCCGACGAAATCGTCCGATTGGATGCCCGCTCATTTTCCCCAAACCTTGTCATTCTTCGATGCCAAAAGCAGTCAATTCTAATGAATTCGCTAGTCGCGTTAGCAATTAAAATTGTTCGAGCTAATTAGAAGGTTGTCAACGTTAAATAAAAAGGGGTTTTTCGTGCCTCATCCACATTCAACGTTCGTTATATTAGGGTTGAAGGTAATTTTTTTAAATTTTATTTATTAGGAATGAGGCGTAAGGTTGCATCCACTTTATTATCGATATCAGACATTGTTGGAAAAAAACACTGAGATAATACTTACATAGTGTTCAACAAATAAATCAATATTGGGACGCCATGCGCAAGTATCTGTATGCGAGCTGTGTGTTTGGGACAAATAAGGATTAATCAGATTCGGACATACTAATACACGTATTTGATGTTCACTTTCTCGAAGGCCAATTAACTTCATGCTTTACTATTTTTTTATTTCAACCGTTTATTTCAGGTCCGGCCAGAGACGAATTTTGTCCCTTTTTGGATGCCAGAGACTTTAGTGAGGGACGACTACTTCCCTTAGAAATAATGACGGTAATTCTCAAACTTGCGTCCATCTGATTGATCCTACTTGTGTTAAGATGCTATGTACAATATACGGCTCTAAATTTTCAGGAATTAACCACGTGTACGTCAGTGACTCCGTTTACATGTCATTTCTACCGGCCCTTTATGGAGACTATTATCTTCGAGTTCAGCCACTTCAGGTAGTGTATCAATATGTATCGTATGTTGCTGTTGACCTTTATAACATCACATTAACTGGTGCGAACGAGTGTATGCTCTCAAGGTTATGAAGCCACTCGTGCAAGTTCCGATATATGACGATCTCAGCAATGCGAAATCAATCAGAAGGTCGCTGTCGTATCCAATCAGTTTGACCTTATGCCAACGAGATAATGACTGCATAACACGTTTCCGTTATACGTTTTTGACTATTTGCCAGAGAAAGAGGACACAGTTTGCCTCGGAAACATCAATTGAAAGCTCTATATATATATATATACTCTTGCTGCAAGTGTTAAATGTAATAATGCACTATAGAGGGCGCATACGGTTTGCGGTTTTCATTACCGTTGCTCATGTTCAGTTTTCGTGTGATGATCGGAGGTCTGGCCGCCAGCGTAGAGCGACCAGACCGAAATGAAAAGGTCAGAAAAACGGAAAGCTGCGAAACGCGATGGAAGTCCACACCGCAGAAAGAGCTTCATCGAGCATGGGCCCTATGACGAATCACAGATGCGAGCTTCATGAAGCACGAGCTCGTCGTACCCTTGAAGCAAAATCGTGCCGTCCAACGCCGCACAGCCACAGAGTGGCTGCTCATGACCGCTGAGCTATATCGGGCGAACGGTGCAGACTAAGAACATAACTGGCCGGAGGCTGTGGCCGAAATGAGTCTGACTAAATAGGAATTTATAAAACGTCTGAATCTGCTACCACGGGCCATATATATATATATATATATACCGGCCACAGGTCGAGTGTCCTTTGTCAGTCTCCGACCTAAAGCGTAGGGACTTAAAACGGAACCCGCTCTCGGCTTTTGTAAACTGATTGTGCCCTGATACGCGTTCTCTAAGGCTAACGAGAATGAGTTTGCTGTCGGAAAAGTGCAATTCAAACCATTGATTTGTAACCTCGTTGGACTTCGAGGCATGAATGTTGTTCATAATTCATGAGTAATACAGTCAAACGCCTGTACACACATCACTGCAATACTTCCTTCACTATTTTCCCTCCACTATTTTTATATGGGATTCTAACGGCTGCCGAACGCAACGCTTAAGCAGTTTGGCCACAAAGCACGCGAGACACCTAGATAGGTTGATAGTTGGATAATTATGCAACGATCGACACCTTGCACTACCGTGGACGTTAAATGTTGACTGGGAGTCAGCGCGGAGAATTTATTTTAGACACCTTATAGATTAACACATAGATAGATACATTTCCAAAAAATGAAAACTCCTAACAACGAAACTTCCCCATTTGTGGGAATGCCATCTACCGTATTGAAAAGAAAGACAACTAAGAAAATTAACGTAACAGTAAATATGATCACCAAGTTGCATCAAAACATAGTGTTCACTTGTTTGACGTTCAATATTATAGAACTGGCTTATCTCAAACGATTTGGCCACGACATAAAAGGCGATCTGTAAGCTTTTCGCATCAGTCGTTACTAACCAATTTAGCATGTGCAGTTTACAGTATCCCTTGAGTACGGGTAATTTTTGTTATTTCGAGCCAACTGGTTAGAAATCTCCACTGGTAGATTGTTACATTTGTCTACTTTCTATTGGCTTGCCTTCTCTGCGCGTGATGTTTCCATCGCCGACAGTCGCCCATCGTTTATAGCGAACACTCATCTGGAGAAGGGCTTGCACCTACCTGCATTTATGGCATGACATGTGATGGCGTGGACATTATTATCAAACAGTGGAATTTACCCATCCTTGAAGTTGGCGAATGGTTGCTATTCTATAACCAGGGTGCGTACACTGAGGCTATCGAAACAGAATTCAACATGCTCGAGAAACCGACCAGGTACGTGTACTCTTCGGCATGCTTGCTCACACACCCATGTACGCTTATTTGTGGCTATATTTGGATACAATGATTGAGGATGGTACGCTGAAATGTTTCCATTGATGTCTACGAGTACCTCGCATTGTGAAGTCCCTCTAGCAATAATGCTTTTTAGTAATGTTTTACAAGAGTACGCAATTTGCGTTATAATGTTAAGCGAACAGCTGTTGTTTGTTTCTGGTGTTGTCCCCTAATGAACGGGGATAAACTTTTTCATGTTTATACATGAAAAAAGTTTATCGTAGAAGTAAAATAAGCCTAAATACTCATTTCCACGTTTAAATATTAAATAAGTTTTAAAATGTCCATATGAAAACTGGTCTAGAATAAGCGGTTACACTCATCCGTGTATATTAAGAAGCGTTGTCGTGTGGACCTGGATAGTGGACAGCAGGGTTGCCTTTGCTTATTCCTTTTGTCACGCTAAATATTGTGGCAATCAAAATAGTTCAATGCCTGGACTATAGTTCCGGTAACTTCACGAAGAGCCGGCCGAAGCAGGTTGAACTAAGAGCATAGTATAATTTCATCTCGAAATTGTTCAGCCAAGTCCTCTCTTCGGCATCTCTTGTGGATTTCAGGTTCTACCGTTCGAGTAATCAGACGGACTTGAAGGCTGCAAGGTACGCGTCATAATAGCATCACAACTAATTTGAGGGTCACCTCCATCTTGCCTGACGGCAGCTAGTTATTACGAGATCGAAACTGCGATCGTTAGGTCGATTTGAGAAATCGCGGTATTATGGTTTCTAGGAAAGTATGATAGCATATGTCGAAATGAACAAAAGCACTTCTTGATTGGCAAGTTGGTGTGTAAGGCTTACTGGTTGAAATACCAGCAACAACAATTCGTTTCCTGTGTACTCGTCATAAGACGACAAGTGGTAAACTAGTTTCTCTTCCATATACTACATATTGCAATATCGATACAATAAATTAGAATACGTTTTTTCTGTATCGTTGGTGTAAATGGTAATGGTCCTGAGCTATACGTTTCAGTGCAAGATAACTAGTACGAAATGTCCTTCCAAGCTAAAATTGGACTGAAGCCCCTTTGCACGGACAGCGCATCGTTTAGCCAGACCGTAGGCTGATGATTACGTTTCAAATTTTGTTGAGATACCTTGACACCATATTGAGGGCCCTGATAGGATTCCAAAAATATAATATCTAATTCAAAGTAACAAAAAGTAACCCTTTCACACGGAAAAACTTGATATGTATTTATCAAATAGAAATAGTGATTTATAACGACTGTTAAATTACCTGCTGCATTTCAGAGAGGCGCTCATAGATCACTTGAATCGGGCGAAAATCGGCCACGCATCAGTTGGCGCATAGCGAAACAGTAGCAAAACTAATCCTTAATAATTATACTAGACTAAATAAATCGAATACAATACATTATTCCAGATAAACTGAGTCGAGCGAAATAAAATTATTGAATAATAAATCATTTAGCTCCAAATTGTCATCGTTGTCCTTCGTGACTTTATTTATAACTGTTTGTACATTAATCATACAATAATACACAAACAGTGCGCATCGTCGACCGTCGTCACAACGATAGAGAGAAAGATATTAAAACTCTGTATCTTTGTGATGAGATGCACAGATGGCAATTTTGGCGCACTATAACCTGCTGAGGCACAGTGTACGAATTTGTCGACCACGCGATGTTCCACTAGACATTTAACGGCTGTTATCGCCAGTTTGAATGAATACTAATTAATATGTATACATGACATATAAATACATGTGACTCTCAATGAGACTTCCTCGGGAGGTGTCGATTCGGTGACTCGACTGTTCTTTTTTTTATTTGCAAAACTTGTCACTCTTTTCCTTGGCGCGATGGTCAAGGATGGCTTCGTATAGGCTTTCACCTTTGGCTTCTAACTCCCGGATTCGATCTTTGCTCAGCCCCGCTCTTCGGGCAAACTTCAACGAACAACGAAAAAAAGACAAATAAATGTAAGGGTTTTTGTGGGTAATTTTCGAAAATAATGTCCAATTCCAGATCGACAATACACTATAGCACATGCCTCAATGCTCCTTTAATCATGAATTTAGAAATTAGAAGCGTAGACTTTTATTTGATCTAATACTTAATTATCTAATATAATAATCTGACTGGAGGCTATAATAAACTATAATAGGTGCATGATAAGCAGACGCCAGATTCGCAGTCGTACTATGCTTATATATATATATATATATATATACTAGGCAATAGTGTCTAGCCCAAAAATCTCACCTTTCGAGGGTCGGTAATTTTACTTTTCTTGGCAGCCTCATGATCCCCACTGTCGGATGCTTCATAAAGAAACTCACACGTTTCGTTATCACCCTTCACAGAGCCCACGGACGCAAACAGTTCACCGCGACAAGCCGTTACGAAATTGTCTAAAAACAGCGAAGAACGAACACAATAATAATAATAATAGCTGTGTGAGTGTGTTGACGTTTTCATTCGGTTTTCTCGTTCAAGGTTACTCTTAGATAACGCGTTCGTAACACAGACCTCCAGGACGATTCTAAGAGCGGGCGAACTCAGGATTACCCCCATAAAGGATTAAATGTTACCCTCCTGACCTTGGGGGGGGGGGGGTTAGCAACCATAGCAAAAGGTGATATCGAGCTAGTGAACGTTTCTTGTGGATGACACTAAATGCGACTCATTACTCTGAAAGATCTGTTAGCTAACTTCGACGAAACGATTCTGGTCTCACATTAAATTTCTATACTACATATCATTATTATTTACATATTAGTCTTTAGTACCATTGGTATACAGTACAGTATCACTATAATTAGTTCATTGTTACTTGTTATCTATTGGGATTTGAAAAGAAAATAAATAAAAATAATTATATTATGAAGCATAAATTGTATTGATTATACTATGTCGTTTTAATTTTTACCCTATTTCCATATTACTTCGTTTTCCATATAAAGTAGTAATATATTCATTTTCATATTCACGAGCTATTTTGGCTGGTTTTATTTATTTTTTTGCCCCCTAAAACTGTCGTGTTACTGAATTCAGTGGATATAAACTTATGTTACATTTATAATTTCATCATTAGTGCACATAATTCGTGCCTTCGGCGATGACACGACCAATTTTCATCAAACCAATTAGGAAAGACAGATCAATCGTTCGCTCCCACCTTGAATCACATAGGAAACACACTCACTCTTGGCTCCTGAAAGTAACGCCGCCTTGCCGTCCTCGAACACCGTCTGCCACTGCTCGAGAGGACCAACGGCTTCAGTGACCGCATGCAATTTACAATCGGTACCATCCGGCGAGATGAACTTTCCATAGCCAGTCTTAATGGCTAATTGAGTATCGCTGGCACGTAAAATTGTGAACATTTGAGCAGGTTCCGGAGCAGGGGCATCTTCGCTGGCCCATAGTTCGACTGCACCCGAATTTCGCGCACCTACAAATCGTCCATCAGACCACCGGATCGCCACACATCCACGCAAATCGGAAATTTGTCGGGCAACCTTCCACCCGTTGACGCCACTTGATGAACTCGGCTCGTCTTCGGCTGGAAAATCCATTTAGATGTAAATGACTAACAGGAACTGTTTCAGTGTTTTCAATAGAGCGTACAATGGCGTTATATTAAAAAAATATTTGAATATTGATTACTACGGCTTGCCTGTATGATATACAAATAAATATGTTTCATGTAAAAAAAATAGTACAATATATGTATAACCAAGAGACGTAAGCTGCCGAACTGCGCACAATTCATTCCGCAATTTGGCAGTTTGGGTAATAGCCCAGAATAATTGACATCACTATTCTTATGTGACCTCTCCGAAATATCTTAACATATAATATGTAAATATTGAATGGCTGTGCATAGTAAATTTGGAAGCTAAATATATAGATCATTTGTATCATAGTTAACCTTTCTCAACGCATTATCGTAACACTCGACAATCTAATCTGGCTTAGCTTCTAAATTATCCAGATCCCACAAGACTTTGTGAACTACGATGAATAATCGTTTGGATCGTTGACGTACGAAATTTGAAATTCTAAAGATCGATCTACTTAAAAATATATCGTTCTCGTTAGGAAAATGCCTAATTTCGTTCAACGCTGCGATGTCGTCATATCATATCATGTTCAGGTAGAGGTTACACGAACCCGTCGTGGACACTAACCACCTTCGTCGCCGTGCGAGCGTTTTCGCTTCTCCTTTTTCTTGTTTTTATTTTTATGAGACTTTTTGTCACCTTTGAAAGTCAGCTTCACTGACCGCACCGACCCGAAATCCATAGCAGCGCACTTGTATGTAGCCGCAATTTCTATCTGCAATTACTGATAATACGTTTTACTGACTTAGTTATCAAAGTGCATGTGAAGGCAAAGTTTTATTGGTGGACAGGTTAAGTTTGTGAAAGCCCTATAACACATTAGGTGTCAGCTGTTTGAAACAAGTTGGTTTCTCAGTTATTCACTAATTGTCTTGGTACTAAGCTACAAATCTTTGCTCATACCTAAATCACTTAGAAACGTAACCGTGAGAAAGACATCTGCAATTTATCACAAATCTAGTTTCCCAACAAAATAAACTCGCTTCGCCGGCGAAACTCTCACTGAGACAAATGTTTACATACAAATGAAGCAATATACACAAACTCTTCACTATTGGAATATGAGGCTTATTCCTCCTCTGCTATCAGCCCTCTCTCAGTCTCATCACAAATCACAATCGCGTGTAGCAATTTCCCAGACACCCACTTCCCGTAGTGTGTGTGTCTGACGTTCCTCGGGTTTGCCCGTATCGTGAAGGTTACACGGTGAACAACGGTGTCGGTGTGTTCTGATAGGATTTTGTTCACGTTCGTGTATCCGATACCGAAAAATGTGGGCCGTACGAGCCACCGCGTCGGTTGGCCGCCAGCTAGGACGTGTCCTGAGCCGGCGAGGTCTGGCCGACGCGGCTCCAGCGCGTGAAGGAATGGCCTTCACGTTCGCCTCCCCATCGGAAATGTACTACCACAACGCCGATGTGAAACAGGTCGATGTGCCATCCTATTCTGGCGACTTTGGTATCCTTGCCTACCATGTACCCTGTTTGGCGGTCTTGAAGCCCGGCGTAGTAACCGTTTACGCGAAGGATGGCGATTTAAAGAGGTAACGCGGACGAATGCGATTTCGTGATCTTTGTGACAATACACGATGGGAAAGCATCGAATATCATTTTCGATTTGATTGTTTACATGGTCATCTTGCGAAGTACATTGAGGTGATTCTGGCAGAGACAAATGCGTGACCCTGATAGTATCGCTGTCTCACAGTTTAGCTTTAAGCGAACTGATGAACATGAATATTAATCAATCAATATAAATCATAAAACTTTATTTGAACTTTCAACGAAACCAGCCGTGCTTGATCTACAGCTGCACACTATACATTATGCAGTGTCTAAAAACCATTCTCCTAAAAGAAAAGTTGTACAAATACAAGCGGCAATATATGCATATATATATATATTTTTTACCGTTACGAGAAAGACGATTACAGTTCGTTAGATGAAACGTAAATTTTTCGAAGAACACAATTTAACAGACGAGTGGATAGCTATAATGAAATCAAGTTCGTAACATTAACCATGTCAGTAGGCATCCAGTGCGCGATCAGTGGGGCCCAGCGGAGAAAAGATGGTCATTTTGTTCAAATAACCTTCTTTATGCCATATTATAAATGGGAGTGGTTATGGGCAGTTAATCTCAAAATTAGTACTTGGGACTATAACCAGCAATATATAAACTGTGCGTCAAGCCAATGCCAGTATTATTTGGAATACAGCAAACCTTTAACATTAGAACCCTTTTTCGAATCAAAACATTAATTTCGATTGTGTGGTCTATTCTATGGAAAAAATGATTAATCAATTGTTTATTTTTGTTCCTCAAACGCAGTTTAAGTGATTAATATATATATATTATTATTTTTAGTGTATGTAAGTTTTGATTTGACTTCTAGCTTTTGGCTGCTACTTCATCGATCTTATCCACATATTGGCTACATCTCATAGATAATCTGAATCAGCAAAAGCTCTCTCAACTCCAAGTGTCGTTCGTAGAACTATTTATTAACTGCGGTCGCAGGCCAGAGGTCGTAGATTTCAACCCAGACATTATTAAGGTACATTATTATTGTTCTACTCGTCAATAGAATCTTCGGTTCGAGTGTATCGTGTGCTGATTTGTCTATACGGAATAATAACCCATTTACTGTATTGTCCCATTCTCCTAGGTATTTCGTATCCTCGGGAACCATAACAATCAACGAAGATTCGACGGTGCAAGTCCTTGCTGAACAGGCCGTACCCGTAGACCGGCTCGATAGCGGACTCGTGGACGACGGCCTGCAGAAAGCCCAGCAGAAGCTCGCCTCCGCCGGAAGCGAAGACGCCAAGATGGAGGCACAAATACTTGTCGAGGTGCACGAGGCGATGAAAAAGGCAGTTGGCGGACAGTAAACGGCCAACCTCGGGTGTCGAATAGAATAACGGAATAACGTACGTTACGGCGCTGCGTGGTCCACTCGGAACGCCGGGGAGCGGCGACAAATCGGGGTCGAAGCAGTCGCTGAAGCATAAAGCTGTGACATAAAATGAGAAAAAATTATAGTTCCAGCCAAACATGAAACACACAGTCCGTATCGTCTAGTTGAGCAGAGACAACATCTCCCCTGGCTATTCTGGTGTTCGATTAATATGATTTCTTTTAATGTAACATAAACTTCGGAGCGAGCAAGCCCTAAAGGGTCGTTTGAATGCGACGACATGTAGAATATCCAACTCTACCGTACTGCGGCATATTTGAACGGTTTTTAAGACATTAAGGTCGGGCCAGTTTGCAACCGGCGATATGAGAATGTGTGATGGTGGGATTGCGAAAATAATCCATATATATAAATAAATGAAATGTGGGATGAATAAATGATGGATATTGTAGGCAACACTGTTTAACAGGCTGTGTGTTGTTCATATATACCTATATCAGCGTGGGTCAGTATTTGCTCTTTCGTTGCTATGTAAGTCAGCATTTGAATCGCTCAAGACAAGGGGATAATTTTATCATTTCCACGTACTACACTGCATTAGTAGACAGTTTATACAAATAGTAGCAAGTGCAATGATGATATCGCATTAAGTAATTCCGGGCACACGATTAGTCGACGCTGCTCATCACAGTTGGTCGGAAAGGTCTCTTTTGATTAAAAAGTGAATTTGAGCTAGGAACAGACGCAGAAGTGTATGTAAAGACAATAAGCGTAGTCTATTGTATTTTTGATATTATTAGTCTATAATTAGTTAAGGTTAGCGTTAATAATATATCAGTCATTCTATATGGTAAACAATATCATTATGGGAAAATACATATCCATGTTTAGCTAGCTAGATGGTCTGCCTGCAGCATACAGGTGGCAGTTGATGCAACGCTGAATTTTTGGCAGTCGATGCAACAAGTATTTTACACAACAAAGTTACTTCTTTTATGGCGAAATCAATGACACGGCGGCTGTTGCCTCGTGAAGTCCATGCCACCGTTGGTTTGAGTGATGCTGACACTTGTGAGATAATTGTACCTAACCTAATCTAACTGATGTTCAGTTGTTGAATTTACTTGGGCAAGGACCAGCAATGAATGCGGACAACACTGCGCTAGTCCGTCATTCGTTCGACCTGACTAATTAAATTTACATCATACTATATACTGCAAATATCAGTTTCTATCATACTACAAGCAGACATGCTTGGTAATTGACGTGTATTATACAAATTGCTATTGTAGGCGAATTCGCATAGTTGTTCCCGATTTTAGACATCATTCTCTCATACTCACACAAGCAAACAAAGTTGTAATATTTTAAAATACTAAAAAATTTCTACTTCTACATAGATTGCCCCCTACAGGCGATTTTCTGTTAAATGAAGCAGTATCACCATCTCATCGAAGGTAGCCGTGTACGTGGTTGCTCATTTGCGGGGAGCAAGGCTGACAATCAACACAATTTTCACTAATTAAGTGAACATAGGCAAAATTATTTTTTTAATTAACACACCAGTTTCGATAACAAGAAATTCCCTCACATTTATTAATCGCTTTACTTGTATGATACAGTTTGTATTATATACACAGATACTAGTCATTTATTCATAATAATTCTATAGAATATTGCTTGTTGCTCACTGGCTATTTTTGTGATGCGGAGCAAGTTTGTCAGCACAGAAACAAAAAAGAGACCGCATAATTTCGGTCGTGAATTTCGTCCCAAATCATATCAGGCTAATTAGTCTTCAGGCAGAATTCACAATTCAACCAATGTGAATTCACTATTTATCCCCCTTACTGATTGATCCTCGCATGCAGCTTGGTGGCAAAATCTTCTGCCATTGTTATGCCTTCACAATGTTTGGATAGTTCCGCAGGGATGTCCTTGTGACCGTAATACGCCCCTTGAGATGAACATGGAATTAGGTAAGTGAAATATTAAAAAAAATCTTGTTAGGAAAATTGGGGGTAAGGCTAAACTACGAAACGTTCGCGGCTGCTATAGAAAGCAATGTATAGTGCACTCGGACATTAAGCAGAAAAATTACATACATATATGGGTGTGTGCGTGTGTTGTGGCAGAGTTCTGATAAAGGAATTAATTCTAAAATTATTTAGATGACTGTTTCGTAAGAAATTGACTTATGTCAGTAAGGTAATTCTTCGTTTGTGTGCAGCAATGCGATTCGGTAAAGCTGCTTCGGCAACAACGAGCGTCTTTAAGTCTAAATCGATTTCACAACTCGATAGAGGTTATTGACAGCGAAGAAAGAAACGCGGAGTATCACCAAACAAAACAGTACCAATCATAATGCCGGTCCAAAAATCATCGTTCGTTATGATACATTAATTTCTTCATAATATAAATAACATAGACAAGTTACATAACGTAACATAAATATTGTTACTTTCACTATTTCTTAGCCCATACAGCCGAGAAGCACTTACCGGCAATGGAACCCGCCATCGACGCGATTGTATCAGTATCGCCACCCAACCGGATGGCTACGAATATCGATCGAAGGACCCCGCTGGGTGTCTGTGGTATTTCATATGAAAATTTAATAGAATAATGCCAATCGACCATAGACAGGTAATTAAAGCAAGTAATTATCAAGTTCATAGTCAAACAGCAACGAACGTGGCTTCTATCAATGTACCACATAGCGAAATGCAAACTACATCCTGAGCTGTGATGTTAAATGTTCAATAATTAACGGAGTAACAAATATAAAAGGTATATTGTCGTCCTCACCCCCCCCCCCATAATCCCTAGAAATACCGACCTACTGTATGTTTGAATAAACGATATATTCAACTCGCTTAGTTTAGCCGATATTGAAATATAAAAGGTCTTGAGCAACTTCGTTCGGCAGCAGCTCTAAATATGACTTTCAGTGAAGTGGCAGGACAGAAGCTTAGCATGAAAGGTTGATCACTAAGATTTGATACACTGATTTTCTATGTTATAGTAATACACAGGTGCTATTGTCGATTGAATAAACCATTATGCTTAGATTAGTAAGACGGCAAGTCCATAGAAATCCCATTCGTTGAACTTAGTTTCTCCTCCCGTGCCATTTTCCCTTCGAGCTTCGTCGAAAAGCTCTAAAAGGCGGATATAAACAATAAGGCAGCACCTACCTCAAACTCCGACAATGGTTGAAGAGCTTTGAGAAACGCGTAGACTGCTGTGGGCACAGATCCGTGAGCCGTGATGTCGTTACCCAAATCTTCAAGGAACACCTCCTCGTCGATAGACGTCTTCGCAAGATACTTTAAAACGAAATCAAGCTTCTTTACAAATACTCTGCAATACAGAAATATATTAATATTTAATAAATTTCATACTATAATCCATGTTGACTTGGATAGGTGGCACACCGTGATGATGGTGATTGCCTCAGTTTTTTTCTAATCAAATAGAATTTATGTCATGTTAAGACACTTTCTACGACGATTGGAAAACCATAAGTCCGGTCAATAGGCTCATAACTAGAGCCACCTTATTTGTCTAACTCAGAATGAACTTAAATTTCCATGACTGTCGGCGGACCACGATACAAAACAGACAAAAATTTAACGGGACGTATGTACAATATTTTACTTTGTTACGATTCTGTCCCAGCTTTATCAGTCCAGATGTATATCACCCGAATTCGATATTTTTGTATGCGGATGTATCTGTCTGTGATGGACGTCCGTAACAGAAAACCGCTTTCTAAATAGAACGAAACGCTGCATAGATACTTGGTTAAATGCCTAGATAGTGTAATTCGTCTACATTTAATCAATCATTCACTCACTCTTTGTGATCATCCTGGATGCCCTCGACCTTGGTTACAACCTTTTTCAGCTCTTCAACAAAATGTTGCCTCTCGATCGAACCGTCAGCTTTCAATGCCAACCGTACGGCTGTCGCCTGCACAACCGCACCGAGGATACCAAGTCCGTTGCTGTGTGTGATTAACGCTTGACGATGAGCTGATTTAATCTGCCCAAGGAATAACGACTTGCGTTAGGAACTGTCTCAGAACTTCGAAGGCATACACGGTTAACTTGAACATTAAAGGAACAATCATATCTGGATTAGAAATTGTCGAATGACAATGCAACTCTTACAGAGTGAGCATTTCCTCACGAAACTGCGTCTGCTATCGCATTCAACGATCCACGATCAATGTTGGATATTGCAAAATTTACTAATAACCAGTGTTTCGGTGTCATCAGCGGCATGGAATAGGGCAGTTGGTGCGACACGCATAGCGGCTCCGTTACCGTACGATCCTTGACCGTCAAATTGCGATTGTGCAGGCCCCACGACGTCCTCATCCACCGATGTCTTCCACAGCTCGTTGTTGGCAAGATGTACCAAAAGAAGTCCTGCGGCCTGTCCGTAACCTCTGTGGACACAAATTGAATAGGCTGTGTGTGCTTAGCTAAATGATATATTTATTGACACATTTTTTTACTTTCTTCCTTGGCAGGCTTCTAGGGCGTGAAACGAACACAATAATTCACAAACTAATTCTTCGTTCTGGCGTTTAGGCACTGAATCAGCTTTGATACGATCCATCACATCATATTATTCGGTTAGCATCTTCTTTCTTCTATGGCAACTACCGATCAACTGGTACCTTCTATGGTCTCTTATGAAGTCCTCTGCAAAATGTTTGGCAAGGTTGGGCAAGTCCAACGAGTTCTTCTCCAGCAAGGAGCCGCATAAACCAAAGCTCATTGCCGTGTCATCTGTATATGGCTTGTAAGGCAAATCTGAAAGAAAAAAAACGCAACCAAACAAGTGTCAACGAACTGGTTTATATATATATATAAATATATTATATATATATATATAAATATATATATTGTTCGCAGCAAGCAGAAAGCCAAATATATAAATAGGGAGTTATTTAGAGATCAGTAAAGTGAACATGTGGATGATATTATAATATAATGATTATCTTCTATAGAAGACCCGAACGCTCAAGGGTTCATTTCTAGTTAGACAAGAGGGTGAGCGAGGAAGGGAGAGATGTTAGAATGCCTTAATTGTAATAACCACCTATATTTGTTCTATAGTATACTCTTTTTTTTTTTTTTAGAGGAGGAAACTTTCTTCTTCTTTTTTTCTTCTTCGTCTATTGGGCACATACAAATCTATAGTATACTCTATTAAGTGCAAACTGTACGCATATCATTTCCTCTATCTCTCATTGAGCTGGTAGCATACTTGAACTCAACTCCGATTCTGTTTTTTACCAAATGCGAACGGAATTTTTCCCAATTGTTATTGCTACGCTTTCTGCCCGAAGCGAAAGTGTCAGTCATAAGAAATCAGTACATTGGAGTCAACTTACTTCTTTGCCTGTGAGCATCATCCATATTATTGAGGTAATCTGCCAGCACTTTCCTGCTGACCTTGGGATCACCTTCGAACGGTGCTCCCAAACAATCTCCCAGAACGCCTCCTACAAGAGAGCCCTTTTTGCAAAACAAAACCGAGATGTACTCAACACTCCCTCGACATAATAGTACCTATTTATCTATCTATCTATCTATCGCAAATATAAATCACGATTTAAAATAATAAACGTACCTGCATAAAATAACAAAAACAGATTTGTGCAGCCCCGTATCACGCCATCTAGTACGGAGTCCCTTACTATTTCAAGAGTAACCGACGATTTTCGGCAACACTCACGCTTAATGCACCAGGACAAGACGCAATATAGGAAAGCAGGAGGAGAAGATCGATCGTGGTCTCAATTTGCCTAATCTATGTAACTCTGAACTATGAAAGAAGACCTACGATCATGTCACTTATATGTGGCGACACGATATCGGACAATCGAATGAGGTGAGGTCAACAATTGGTTTATTGTATCCCATCGAAGCAACGGAGCGAATCTCGTTGATTGACCCCCATTATCGATTTATATTTTAACCAAGATTTTATTATTTCATTTGGCAACGGTGGCAACGCGCAATGCAAGTAATCTCTGTTGCAAATTTCAACTCGTTGCTTAACCGAGATGGACGGAATAGTCTGACAGTTAATTTTTAGTTTTTGTATTTCATTATTGTACTGCTCACATATTGCAATCAACTACCTACGATATTTTACTATGAAGAAAAAAAACTAAATTAAACTATATTAAACCGTGCCAAATCATAGAGTCTGTTAATTTTATAGAAAAAAATATACAATAACTTGGATTGTGTTTTCCCGCCTTCGTTTGTCCACTGAATCACTTTTGTTTTACAGTTTGAAAGAAGCATCATACGATACAACGGCAACACACAAAGTTTAATAGTCCCCTCCATTCCGCCAGCTACTGGGCTTATGTCCATACTATGGCTGTTAATTAGATTGGCCAGTGATTGAGGGAGATGGAAGACAAATTGCAATGATGGCGTCACTCAGTATCCTGAATTAATCTATTTAATGATATATCTGTACATGCACGTGTATGTATGTGTGTGTGCGTGTTTCACATGCTGGACATGGGGCCGCGGGAAAAGCGTACAAAGTTAGTGGTAATCGAACATAGCTAAATCATCAGGTAAACTGCCATAGATATTGTTAAGTCTTCTAGCAAATACGAATTTCGCGTCGTCCATGACGACTGAATGTACTACTAGACTGCTACTAGTTACATGGTCATTTTGGGTTTTACAAAGAAAAACACAACCAACCTTAAATCGGTCCAAAGACATCGGTTCTGTAGACGCCATCGTGATACTGTGATTAGTAAAAGCTCGAACAGCCGCAAAGCCTACGAAGCGTCCACCAACGGACTGCAACTATGAATAAAAATAAGAACATTAACGATTTCCATCAATGCAACGTTGACTCATTGTGTACTCTCCCAACGGTTGGAAAATGACAGGTGACAGCATAATTCGGGTAACGGGTCTATGAAAGTGACAACAATGTAGAGACTACGAATTCTATCGCCCTCTTCTCAGTGGACGTCGATGATAGGAAATACACACACACACACCCCCCGGGCGGCAATGTGAAATTATTCATGACTTCGGTAACTACCATATACAAATAGACAGATAAACATGGCGATATGCATATATAAGAACATCAATAGTACAAACATATTATATATATGTATATAACGCTAAAAAACAATCTATTACAGACGCTATATAACCTATGAAAGTATTATGATTGGCGCCATCAGAATTGCAAAGCCGATCGAATGGAGATTCAAATTTCCGTCGAATGCTTAACTACCTGGCGTTTAAAGTTAGATAAGCCCCATCCAGGATTAAGTCTCTGTTCAATCGAGGGATACAGCCAGAGATGCTGTCTTATATATTAAGCTGCATTATAGTATTTCTTCAACAACACAGTTTTGGTTGTTAAACAGTAGACATAAGAATGACTCATACACGTTAGCGGGGAAACTCCTTGAAGTGTGATGACCTGCAACAATGGCCACGCTACTAACACGCATCAGCTCTGTTGTAAACTTTAGTTAGCAGAAGAGACATAGCAATGATCAAATATATGCTATTTAACTAATGGGTGGGCACATCGATGATAATGTTGGCTACATAGCATTTTATTTTCGTTTTATTAAAACGCTCTTTTTTCTAGGCTAGAGTTCAGCACTTTAGGTGGTTATTCGACATTACCACGAAATATCGAATCAGCGAACATTTGAAATGCCGCCAACGTATTCTGTTATTTTCCAAATAAGAATATATAAAGACGGTATAACATATCACCGCGTATAGTATGAATTGTGTCTAATAATAATAATAATTGTCTGAATAAAATTGAGTTCGCATTCAAAATGCGACACCCGCTGAGATGTTCATTACTGCTAGTTCGAGCAGAGAGTAATTAATTTTCAACAGGCTCTCTACATTTTGAGCAAGACCTTTAGTAGCATTAGCGGGGGTAGCATCATATCGTTTTTCTTCGTTTCGTGGAGATCTCGCGGATGCACCAATGAGTCCGTCGGGTTAACAGAGTTGTTGCTGTTGCCGCTGCTGTGGCGGTGTTCGATTTCGCGCACTGTTTAAGGGGGAGCCGCCACTGCTCGAAAATACCGCCAACCAGCTATATATAAGGACACAGTGTCGGTCGAACTACGACAACAACTCCAGCCGGAAAACTTCTCGCACTTACCAAAAATTTCGTAGTTGCCGTTCGACAAGATGTCTATATCTTGATTGCTAAGCCTAATGCAGCAAAAATAAATTGCATGCAAGACGAGCCCCGCATCACAAACGTCACTCATCAAACAAAACTGACGTTGCTCCAAAGGGTCTCAGATTCGACAGGAGCGGTTTAGCAGACGCTTTGTTCTTTTTTGATCTTCGGTGGAGGGGAGGTGCCTGATGTTTTGAAAAGCATATCCTACACAGAATAGGATGCATCGGACGGATGGCAACAAAAATCGGTGAATGTTTGTCTCTGTCGATTGATTGTCGTATGTCGAAGTGGCGAACAAATCAGCTGAGTGCATTTGCTGCTCATTAAAGTGCTAATGAGACATTAGCACCGACTTTGGGAAAAAAGGATTTTTTATTTGGGTGAGTTCGGAAATGTTGCGTAGGCAAATGCGTATAATAGAAAAAAAAAGGTGATTTGTGGATTATAATAGTAGACATGAAATAGATAATGCTAATTATTTATTGACGGTAATTGTGACGAAGGTGTCAATTTGTTGGACCAGAACGAAATGGTCTTTCCTAAGTTGGACAGGTTCACCGGCTGGGAATGATTGAATGAAGGCAAGTCAAGGCAATTAGCGTAGAACATACATAGAATATGTTATCATTTATCATGGACAGAGACTGATTAATGGCCCTGTTAATTAATATTCTGCCCATTTTGCAATTGTTCTCTTCTCTACTGTAGCGCAGTGCCATCTATTTTAATTAGACGTGTTTTACAAGGGGTGACTTCTCGAAAAAAAATGAAGTAAACAATTAATATTCGTATTGTGTGACAGACATATATAATAATAATTAGACAGCAGTATATACATAGAATTTTCAGCAGTTATATATATATATAACCCAGAAAGGTACTAGATTATCGAAGTAATTGCATAGGAGCCAGAGCTTACAAATATACAGTCAAGAATAAGGGTAGAATTGATTGTATTCATTGCTGTTTATTAATTTTTTTCTGCACCAAACCTCTTTACTGAGGAGAGTGAACGAATCTCGCGATAGAGCGAGCCTCACACTGCCGGCGGACTATAAGCGAGAGTGTGGCGGGTAGATCCTTTAAGAGCTAATGGGAGCACAAGGTCTACGCGTCAATTTTCTCCTTACTCCGCGTTGATAGAGAAGGCGATGTCTTTAGGAAAACTTTCCTTTGATTCTCGAAACCTAGGAGCGCGATACGATGTGAGTACATCTCCCTCAGCGTGAAAAGATCGAATATTCTTTGGATGTTAGGCACGGAATCTAGGAGGCGGCCAGCAAAAACGGCAAGAACTGCATCATTTTGGATGCGATTTTCTAAAGGTACATCAGGCCAACGAGGCAAGGCCACCTCGCAGCCGAAGAGAGCACAAAATTGCAGCTACTACGCGGCCTTTGGGCACAGAGGTTCTATCGTGTTCCTACCATTCGAGGGTCTCATGAACGCAAAGTGTCATTGCGTACGGTATCATCCTGTAGAAATTCCTTACAAAGATCTTCCGAAAACGAATTTAATTAGTAGAACAAACATGAAAGGCCCGAGGATTCTCCTCTGCGATGGCAAGGACAAGTGAAGACTGCAGATAAATCCAAAAGAACTCTAAAACACTGATGATTCTTCTTGATGTGATCAGAGACGCGTGTGCTATATGGGGCTATATGATCTTGTGGTCGGTAATGACGTCCGCATATCAATATATATATAGATTACATGGGTTTACTTGGTCACTATAAAGACCAAATCTGGTAGAAGTATGTTCACCGTCGGATCGCTACACTGAATAGGCTAGAATATGTGTGTATGCTTGAGCTTGTCTTTTCGTTTTAATATTTGTATGGGGCACATCATTCGCCTATGCGTACCGTTATAGTGATGGCAACAAATGTAATTATTTAACACTTAGTTAAAAATACGTGTTGAGAATATACTGTACGCAATAATTACTAGTAATGAAAGCGTTACATGCCTGATCCGCCAAAGAAGATGTAACGTAATTACAACCATGCCAATTATTGAACACCGAATATCTGAACTATATGAGCTCAACTTTAACGAAAAATTCACACTTCTGATTTCAAGTTCTGAGTTTCGATACAACTTCAGCAGCTACTGTCGTCAATAGTGCACAATGGATGCTGCCGTTCTTGAACGACTGGAGGCGCGGGTCTCCGCTCTCGAACGGAAGGTTAAAGGGGATTTACCAGATCACGACCAAAGTGTAGTTCAAAGGCTAGACATTATCGACAACAAACTCAACTCTGCAATTCAAGGTATCCAATCTACCCGCTAATAATTTCTACAATGTGAGAATTACTGCTAATTACGTAACAATTTTTTCATGTTTGTTAAATCTCACTATAGTAGTGGCGTCTAAATTGCCACGAATTATTCATCTGAATTGTAAACATTGTTGTATAATGTTTATTCGAAAAACTGCAATCGACATCGCATACGCCCAACGTACAATCGATCAGTTAGTACCCACTTGAGCCGTCATGTATACAGCCAGGTTTCTCGGACAGCTGAGGTGTCCGGGAGAAAAAAACGATTAATTCTAAAAATATAAGCAATCCTAACAAACGTATGAACGATACTAAGGTCATGTGGTCTTAGCAGAATGTTTTTTCGTGGTTTATTTGCTATTTAGATAAGGACACGTTGGGAATATTGAAACGGACCGATGCGTTGGACGCCCTGCTGGATCCAAGCCTCGAACGAAGTGTTGGCCTGGACTGCTCGGCAAAATTTGCTCTTGTCGAAGCCAATGGCGACCGAGTTCAGGAAGCCGCTGAGATTCTTGAGAAAATTGACTCAATGAAGAGCGTTCTCGAGAGTGCCCACATTAAATGTAAGTTGGCCTAATCTTGACAAGTATTGGCTTTAAATCGATCTATTCGATGTTCATGGTTTTTTTTTTGAAGCCAGTGCTATCTGTCAACACATTAAAAAAATATATTTGTATTTTTTTCTGCGAAGATAATCTAGGATAGAAAATTGGTAATCGCATCGGTTATGTCCAGTGTTGGCTATGTCATTAGAACTGTTATGATGACTGCTCTAACAGAGCCAACATCGTCTAAAACACTCTCAATTTCTATTTAGCGGTTCCGATGCATTCAGCGAAGTTGGCGGCTGTCGCTGAAAGCCAATCAGACCAGCTAGACCGTGTTGAAGGTCTCACCCGTCAGGTGATGGGTATGTTCGAGACGTACAATCGAATCATGGCTGATGTCGACCGAAAATTTGCATTGTGGGACCAGCGACTTGGGGTTGCTGAACAACTGATCCGTGCAAGGAAGCAGGCTGAACAGGACGGTTCGACATCGTAGAGGGTGCGGAGTCACTCGTCCCGATGTTTCGGTTAGATATCTTTTACGAGTTAGAACCACTGGAACTTGTAATCAAATATTGAGGTGATCATCGATCAGCCAGAGCGGGTAGGCTGGGTCAAACACTTGACTACGGTGTATTCAACGGGAAAGGAGCGAACTAGGAGGAGAAAGCAGACGAAGCAAGCGTTTACATTTACGAAATACCAACTAGCAAATATAGTTGAAATGTTATAACCCATTGAAAGCCTTGGATGTACCTAAATAAACTGAATATCAAAGAATAACCCTACTCACATTGTTTTCCACACAAATATGATGTTTATCACAAATGTAGACATTTTAGGTAGAATGGTGAAAATCTGATTTGAATGTAAAAAGCGCGGTTAATATTCTCTCCCTCTCTCGAATAGTTCCTAACTCTGAATTTTGAAGACATCGAACTAAGTATCACATTTCCTCGCCTAGCGTTTGAGGCTGCCTGGCGCTAAGTTCTTAATATGATTTTATTATACGATGGACATATCCTCGAAAAGTACAGGGTAACATATTCGGATCGAGATTAACTAGCAAAGACTAAGGACTCCTAACTAAGAAAGACCTCCTCGGAACGTATATCTCTGCCCTGATTAAAACTCAATAGCGAGTGCCTTCTTTGTCACACACTTGGAAGTACAACAAAACCCGTATTTGGTTCAAGACGGTTTCAATACGTGGGACGGGCGTCGATGGCATGGCATAGTAGAACGAAGTTAGGTTCAATAGCGATAGACGCTCGCTTCCAAAGGCAAATCCGGTTGCTGCCATTTCGGGAATGGCGAAGATTTCACGATGGAAACTTTGTCTACCACTGCACCCTAAAATATAGAAATGTAAAGCGTTAGGCGTTTATAGTAGTCAAGGTCGGAAGTTATTTTGAGACTATATCACGATACTATGTACGGTTGCATCGTTGTGTGAAGACACGAACGGGCAGGCGGCCCGATACCATCACGGCCGGGTCCTCCCTCGTCAATACGATTCTTCAAGTCCAGGTGACTTTGGCAGATAGAGGGCAGCAAATAAACGGACATATCATGTCGGCCTCTGCATTATTCTTCAGGATTTATCAGACTCATAGACATACATCCATTTTTTTTGTATTAGATAATAATTAATTGCGTGCGTGTGACTTACATTCGAAACGGCAATCTGTTCGAAGTCAATGTGCGTCTTATTAACGACATGAACCTTGCTGTAGGTATAGTCTTGGCTCGTGTGGAAAGCACTCATACCCAAAGGATCTGGTCCGAACGGCGTTAGGCCCTCCTCGCATCCCTGTAAAGACCAAAAATAAATAGGGATATAGATTGAACTAACCGGTTAAATATCATAGTAGCGGTGATAGTATTATAGTAAACGACAACCAACTACCTTGGTACATCGTGACAGACACGCTTATATAAGCCTCTCCAAGTCAGCTAATGATTATTAGCTATATTTAAATGGTTACATTCATGTTGATACGTCAACAGGCAAAACTATTACTCAAAATTCATTGGTTCGACAATATTCAATCTTTACTTTTTTATGTTCCCATAACGCGCCGGAACCAGCTCCGTAATTTGTAAGATTCAGATAGCTTATCTAATTGCTAAACGTAATTTCAACTGGACCATCCCTTCAGCGGGTGCCTTTGACAAATATACACAAGTCTAAGAGCCAAACACCCCGTCTATAACTGATAGTGCTTAGCCTTTTAAAGGTTTTACGTAAAACGTACAGGCGATCCAGTGACGATGTGCACCGTCGCCTGAGGTTCGCGATAGGCCTCTTGCGTCCTGTTTAGTACAGTTCCGTTGAAAATAGGCCACAGCCGTTCGTACGAATGCTGGTGTCCGGTCCACATGAGGTCGACTCCAAATTTCCTAAGAAGTGGCTCAAGAGCAAATGCTTGACTGAAGGGCATCCCGGTCCGGACAATGTTGTTCGGGTCGTTACACTCTTCCTTACCTGCGGGTCGATGTATTGATTATAAGCGAGAAGATTGTTGGAAAGAGGCGTCATGTGGACATCACCATCGGATCTGATTCACGATGGAACAAACATCGCCCCATAGGGTGAGGTGAAATTATTAACAAGTTCGTACTTATATTTTGTACTTGTGGTTTGATTTGAGCTGGGACAGATTGCATTTACTTTTATCAATTAGTAATTAGTGATTATGAGACAGAGAGGCATTACTCGCATAGGGTGAATACCCTATGCGAGTAATGCGTAGCGTATTCACAGTGAACACCTCTTTGGTGTTCCATATGGCAACGGTAAGACTACAATTGGCACAACGGTGAGGCAGAGAGGAGCATTAATTGCCCTCATTGATATAATTACTATGTAATATAATGGGAAGCACATGAGGACAGGGAATCGAGACCTAGGTCGCCAAGGGGGCCTACCCCACAACTATTATAATTAGATTATTCGTTCTATAATTATACTAATCTTATTTAATATTTTTTAACGAGAACTAAAACATTGTAATACAAACTGTAGCCCCACCAAGAAACCACAATTTGAATTTCATATACTGACATATAATTAAAATCTCACCTAATATAATAGATTAAACATTATATAACGCTGGAATATATCACAGTTTTTCTAGCTGACCTTCAGTTGTTCCCCTATCTGACAGGCCTCAGCTCTAAACGCTGGAATATATATCAACGGATATATGTTTATATATATATATGTTTATCTGTCGAATTTATTCACGCAATGGTTGAAAGTTACAAATAACCGAACGCATACGGCGAACGATTCAGTTACGAGTTCCAGTGATTGGATTAATTTGATCGATTTTTACTATCATTAGCGGGGGAAGTGGTTTTATTATAACGAACATATACACAGTGCTAATACAGCTATAGTACAACCGTTCATAGACAGCTATGTCAGAGGGTGCTTTCGGATAGGTCCAAATAATGATATATAATAATATAATGTAACGCGTAGTAACTCGTTTTTACGATACAAGTGCCGATCATTAGACTCACCAGCATTCGTGCAGTACATAGGCCGGTGTCCCAGGACGAAAATCCACGGCCGTCGAAGCCTGTTCTCATTCTTGTTGGCCTCGGTCAGGTCTTGAATCAACCAGTCATACTGAGACTTTATCTGCCGATAGCCAAATTGCAGGAAAAAATAGAATTCTGTAGACAGTGACACGACGTGCACTGGGCCAATGTTGAATGAATAGTAGTGATTGTTGATTCGCCGCTCTTGTGAGTTGTACATTGAGAAGCGGGCATCATAATTTGAGAAGTTGCTTCAATGTATTCAGTGAATATGAAAACGACACACGAAAATGTAGCGAAATTAAAAGTTAGTGTTCTAGGTGATCGTTCAGTTAGTGTGGACAAATTGACAAATTGTTCATTCAAAAAAAAAAAAATATATATATATATGAAATGAAAAGCGCTATTCCATCTTAAAATGTCAGTCTAAGTAGTCTGATTATCACATTTTGATCGTATGTTATTGTGCACAGCGAAAGTCGCACTAAATAAACGGGATAGACATTTTTGATTATAGTTGTACTTTCGAAAATCATTGAGTTTGCCTCAACTTACTAGTGGTATTCGTGGTTACCGGGGCAAACTTGGTAGGGTAGATAGGCTGCAATCGTTTCAATCTGGCGCATGAACTGATCTCCGCGCCGAGCGTTGTCCTACAGAACAACACCATATAATTGTTATACATATATCTAATATATGAATGGATAATATAACCTTCAATATTTAGTTGTGATTTCTAGGTTGAGTTTGTATAAGTGAAATACATTATTAAGCATATTTCAAAGGAAATGAAACACTTTCTATACTGCATTGGACGTCCCTATGCAATGCAATCTTTTATAGTGTTTAATGAATGCATTGTAAAATTGCAGTTCCGGAAATAAACCGCAAATGTTATGTTATGTTATGCGTGAAGCAATGAACGATAACCAAACTAATGACGTGTGTAAATGTCCTCATTTGTCCTGCGAGGTGGTCGCAAGGTGTGCAGCGAGGTATTACATTCGCTTGTTTCAGGGAGTACAACAACCAGCGCCTAGTCTGGATCTACTTAATGCTGCTATCCTGAATATGTAAGAATTCAGATTAGCATCCTCTAAAACATACGTACATCAGCCAGATCATATGCAAGGTCGCCTACGTGAAGGATGGCGTCTATACGCTTTGTTTGAACCTCCTCTTGAAGTGTGGACATTGCGCGTCCATTTTTGTTGCCCATATCGCCGTAAATGATGAATCGCGGGTCGAAAGTTGCGTCTCCGGGTGTTGCTTGAAACCAATATACGGCACTCCAGCCCCAATCAGGATCGCCGCAGTGATAGTCTAACCACACAAAACATATATTATTATTATTATTAGTAATCATCATAGCGATTTAGTGCTCAATTATAACAGATTCTCAAGCAGCACCAGATTATATATACATATATATATATATATATATATATCAACTGAAACACTCGAATATTTAACAATGTTTGAACTACTAACAATAGAGAGTTCCCGGCTTGAGGTGTTGCAGGGTCACCCGATGAATGTACATCTCTCTTTGTTCGCTGCCGGAGTCCTTAAACAAACTCATATTGCCCAGCGTTCGCCTCGTAAATCGTACCCCATAGTCTGACTTCGGTCCAAATTCAACTGCCGTTCCATTTGTCGCATTTAGCGTTACCCAAGTCACCGTCATTTGGGTCTCGTCCGCTGAAAATAACGTGCCACATTAAAATCGATTGCTTATTAAGCAAGTACCATTATCACGTAAATAGATATGCATATGACATGATCAAAATATTCGAATATCGAATGTGAACAAGCAATCCAAGTCGAAAAGAAACCAGCATAAATGAGAGACCCCCCATGGATAGGGAAAGACTTAATTAGCCACAGGAGAACCGCCTGCAAGTGTGTTCTTGATGATGCAGTAATGGTCTTTCGACATACAGAGGGACAAGAATAGTGCTAGGTACAATGAGGGATTCGGGAAGTGGAATAACCTTTTCCAATTATATAATTATTATCTATTTATTTTCACTCTGTTCGAGTAATTACAACGGTGTGTACAATATACAAGTCAGTTTCCGATGTGTAAGGTTTCAAGTGGAATTCTAGAAGCATTTTTTTTTCCAATTATAGATGCCCCTTTGTAAATTCTCAATTTTAATAAAGTTTACCCAGCTTCAATTGTAACCCATCTATTTTACCTTATAATACAAATATAGTGAGTAAATGAATATTAGTAAATATTAATCCACTTTATTTTTTTTTTGTTTTCGAGCTGACCCTCAGCTGTTGCCCTATCTGACAATCTACTTTACTAATCTAGTTTATTAACACCTTTAAACTGTGAATATATACACAGTAACGAAAAGATAAAATTATATCACACCGTCGATTTGCCAGCCTTTCGTTGAACTTCGGAAACTGAACGACGAGGGGCGATCGAATCTATGATTCATTAAACAGTGAAGCAACTTCACATAAGGTCAGACTCATCATATAACACAAACTGTGTGTGTGTGCAAATAAATGAAATAATGAACGATCCCACGCATCTTTGACCTTGTTAATGTACAGCAAAGATATAAGGACGAAGGACGTGGACCCCAAGCGGTTAGTTCACCCTCGGTTTATTCATCTGGAGAGGTATTCACTTTATTTCAATAGAGTGGAGTTTAGCCAACTGTCCTACACAGCCAGTATTACTGTTGTCGAGTAAATCGTATTTTCAACACGAGGGTTTAAACGAACGTCTGTATAAGGACTGCAGTGTTGTGACATGCTCCCTGTTTTATGCTACTACTGCAAACTGTTATTCTAAAAGGTGTTAACTGCAGTTTGCAACGGGAATTATAGCCATTCTAGTTTTATCATTGTTGTCTTGAGTTCAATGAGTGATTAACTGGTGGATGACCTCTTTCCTCTATAAGACCTCTGAGCATACCGATTTTGAAGGCGTTTTTTTCAAATACTCATTCACTAGCACTACAGTTGTCATAATATAATAATGCTATCGAGTCAAGCGGAATCGGACATGGTAGCGCCGAGCACTTAGAACTGTAGGGTCTCCGGTCGGAATCCCGCAGGATAATTACGGTTTGAAGGAATACAAAAATAATTTCGAATCAGGACCAAAGTAGCAAGGCCGAAAATATAAGGAAGCTATCTTATAAAGAAAACAAGGAAATTATCTTATAAATAAATCCTTCGACATTGCTTCACTATACATCTTAAGGTAAAACAATATCGTCTACGTTGAAGTGTGACCCCCATTATTTTATTCAATCTGTGCTATGTTAATTTTTATAAAATACGAACCTCCGAGGCTAAGATGAATTTGCTCCGGTTGCAAATAGATCTCATCGTTATAGTCCTCAGCCACATGTTGGGCAGCCACATTCAAACAGTTCACTAGGCAGCCTATGACGACGGCAACTTCAATAGGCGCGAAAAGCAACTTAAGTTCGTGTTTGCGAGAAGCCTTCTCAGATAGGCTACTCTTCAGGCATATGCCAGCTGATATCCGCATCGTGGCCTGTTCACTTTTCCCCGAAGGTGGGGAGCTTACTTAGCTTTCTCTTGATCTTCGTAGTAGTGTTCAATAAAGAGAACTGTTCAGCAACAAACTCACGTTGATCATACGTGTGATTTAGAGATCACTGCCTGTTAAACATCTCGAGTCATTCAGCTCAGGGCGACACGACGTGAGCGAGGTTTTTCTAGCGCCCCTTTTGAGTTCAATCAGTCACTTGACACTTTCGTTCGAACAGTCACTTGAGCTATCATAACTCTTGTCATCAGGTTGCCCTTGCCACATTCGCCCAATCGATTAATCAATCAAGAGGCTCTTAGCGCAGCTGTCGGCCACGGCGACGTCAACAACAACAATAAACAGATCAGGAACCACTATGGGCTTATCAGTTGTCCTCAACAGTGACACGACAGTCGCCAATGCGTCCGGTCTTCCTTTTGAAGTTATCGCCGATAACAGTGTATCATCGCCTGCCTCAATGGCGAGATCGCCGATAGACGCATCAAGCTTAAGATCTGGTCCCATTTGATATGTCCAGAAGCATTGGTCTACTGCAGGCGAGCTGCTTGGTAGGGCCGACGTATTTTTAGTTAGAATATATATATATATATATATATATATATACACACCTACACTCATGCAGTCAGTCCTTTCGGAAAACATCCGCAACTCACAACTATCGGGATATAGGGGCCAACCACCGATATGCACTCTTCACATTGACGTGTCGCTTGCGTTGAAACGGAGTGTATATAATCGTTTTATTCCACGAGGCAATATAGTAATAATAATAATATTTAAGATACGATGAAGTCAAGCTCCATCTGCAATGGCTCCAATGGGGCAGGGATACATAGACTGGAGATTTAACAAATATAAAACGATTAGCTGCAACACTTGTTAACAGCAACACTTGTAAACGCCTTGGCAAATTTGTCTTAATCTCAATCCGAATTTCGACATTCGTTCGTGAAAGGTAAACACCGAAATCCATTTTATTCTATAGCTATGAGTCATGGCCACCAGCGGCGAATCAACACTAGGAAGGATTGTGCTTATCGACTGCCATTTTAGCCATAACAGGTCGGAGCACTCTGCGCGGGGACTTCATCCCTGTGCTGGTAATCAGGTCTGAACTACCAGATAGTCTTAAATTTCGAAAAAAAGCTTTATTTTTCATTTGGAAATCGGCGTGTTTGCATATATACAACAATATACAACCTATAAAATCAACAATAGGATCAACGTCAGATGGGGTGCTCCAGTAAAAGGCAAATATGTGCGCCTTGCAATTGGAGGAGACGCTACGTAAGTGTGCGGGTTCGATCCCCACCGTTGCACATTTGCATTTAACGGGGTCCGTCTTACGAAGCAATGCTGAAAAGCAGTTGTACCGTGGACTGAGTTAAATGTTGGCTGAGAGTCAGCCCGGAAACTTTAGTAAAAGGCAAATCACAAGAGTGGTCATGGGACACCTCAGATATGACTGAAAAGATATTCATTTACATATTCAGGAGTGAGTGAGAGAGTTGACTGCAAACTATGATTTACAGTTAATAATAATAATAAGAGTAGCAATAATCGTGCAATCGTTAATAATAAATGTAATTATGATGTAACTTAGCTCGTTCGAAACCAGTACTAAATTATTGCTTATATACAGACAAAACGACGGTAAGAAACATCTCTTATATCATTACACCAAGTTACATAGCAAATTTGATTAGAATTGCAAACACGCAAGAACCAGTTAACTCTGCTCTTCGCAATAAATTGCTATCACTATGGCTTGGCAAAACCGCTACAGCCTGCATTGTTTATTTTGATGGAAATCTATGCCTGAGGTTACCCATCTATGTTACCGATTTTTCTTCTTTTTGGACGACGTTAGGGAAAGGCATAAACCTCTAAGGGAGGGAGAGAGAGAGAGAGAGAGAGATTTCTGCATGAAAATCATAGGCTAATATCATACCAACAACAATCTCTAATAAAAAGAAGAAAAAAAAATATATATATATACAGTGTTCTCCGATATATCTCGTCACTAGGAAAACATTTAAGTTCAACATTACATGACAAACCCGGCTAAAATTTGCTAAACTTATTTATTATTATTATCTGTAGTGTAAAAGACATCCAGCGCTAAACATCACTGTGCTATGTATATATATGCATATGGACGGTGTTAGATGACCGTTAGGCCTTCGGCTCCGAGTTGGATTCATCATCGGATCTATCCGCCGTCCCATCCTGTTCTTGCCCTTGTTTCTTCATAATCCGTTGCTCGGATTGCTCCTCTTGGTTGGCCTCAAGACATGACTGAAGGGCTAACGCAAGTGCAGGCGATTGTTTCGAGTTCCATTTGATGTACGCCTGAAATTTTCATAAGGAGAAATATCCGTTAGACGCAACCACACACGAGAGGTATTGTTGTCATGAGCTTTGTCACTGGTGTTGTCCTGGTGGTGGTAAACACTATCAGGGGTAATAAGGATGATTTTTTTACCTTATTTTCCTACCTGTGCACATATCGGGCTGAATCGTCATTCTCAATACTAGTTCAGTACGTTCTGAATAGAAATCATATAATTATTTAGTTCAATTTAAACACCCCTATTTTTAGAGGCAAGGCTCCAATTTTGGCCCATTTACAGTAGTCTGGTAGCAAATATTACTTTACAAAAGCATATCAAAACATATTTTATATCGGGGTCACACCATTGGTTTAGTGCTAACATCCCACCTTGACGCATTGCTCCGCAGTAGAGTCGTCACTGGTCTCAGCAGCATTTTTCAGTTCCGGATGAAGTATGTATAGAAGATTCACAACTTTGGCTGCGTTATCCAAACTGCAAAATGGAAAAGGATTATTTAGAAAAATCAATGTGACCTGTATGTTTCGACGTTGTTTATCGAGTCGGACAGGCCAGCAAGGATTTACGGCATAAATGACCAGCCTACAAACGAAAAGTTCTCATCTTCCTTAAATATTATTCATACAATACTTTATGCTATCTTCTTAGCCGGAATAGCCAATGGCTTCCTGGCTCGGAATTCTCTTTCCCTGGATGTGTGAACAGTTCAACTTTGCCTTTCAAGGTCCTCACAGCAGCAGGGCTGTCGGCAGTCTTATCATGGTGGACCTGATGTGCAGGCCTATATATAAATATATATATATATATACACCAAATTTTCAAATTTCTATGTTTACCCTGTTATAATTCATATAATCTGTTGGTGAAATAAATTATAATGATAAGGATATATATATATATATATATATATATATATATATATATATATATATATATATATATATATAATACTAGGCATAACGCTGCGAAATTATGACCACACTTATCATGCCATGGTCAGGCGTCGACAATTACAGAGCGCAGTGAAACGTGTCCAACTTTGTCATGACATTAAAGTATTTATATTACAGATTAGACGATTTCGGTCAGTCACTTTTATGTAACAGCCGAAATGAAGCATCACACGGCATTTCTATGGTGGTGACAATAAGTGCAAGGTTTCGATGCAGACCAAACTGCTGTCGTCATCATCGATAGTGTATCACCAATATGATTGCGACAGGCTTTGCTTTGAGGTATTAATTACTTGACCGCAACGACGGCAGCTACAATTAGAGTTCTTATTAATTGCCTTTCAATTTTCGGCTATCACTTACTCTCCTGATTTGAGCAGGTCGATGATCAGCGGATCGCACTGATGTTGTACCGCGTAGTAGAAGCACATGGGCCCATAATGTCTCGTTGATCGAAGCACGTCGAATTTCCCTGTCTGCTTAAGGTGTTCATAGACCCGCTGTGTGATAGCAAGATAATGCTCGTCGTTCGGCTCAAACTGGATGCACGCTCGATCCAGTACAAAAATGTACCTAAAACACAATAACGACTCGTATTGAAACATAATTGGAATCTCTAAGCGCATGATCCTATGGGGACATTGAATGTAACTGTAAGCTTGAATGCATCTAAACGAACTAGTTCATGCCACCAGTCTCGCAAAATACCCCTCTCTCGATCTAGAAATGTTCTAATCTCTATTTTATTCTTCCATACAAATGACGTGGTCAGCATTGTTTGGCAAATCGCTCTTGTTTGCTCCACCAGACCGTCTACAAAATACCTCTCTACGCACATTGGCCGAGCACAATTGTTGACCCCCCCCCCCTTGTTCATATATTCACATTCGGCCTTACGTAATGTAAAAGGGAAAACAAATTTCATTGAGCCCTCTCGATTAAAATCTCGTATCATACGTCGTGGATCGATTACATCATGAGCCAATGAACAAAACCCAAAACACAATTACTTTTCACTATCCAACACACGGGTCAGGTGTGGCTCCATGAACATTTTTGGAATCTCAAGTTCGCGACCTGGCGACGGAAGGTAAATTTGTAGCATTCGTTCGCGTTCTTCCCATGATGCTGTACGAAGCGTGCCGTCAGGCTCACGAACGACAATTGGTCGATCCTGCAAAACACGTGACAATGCGGAATGAATAAATATAATCAGACGTCTCGATGCAGAATAAAGTTAAAGTTTCCTAAGAGAATAAAACAGACAGAAAAACGACATTTTATATCGTCTGTGTTTAGGTTCTGTTTGACTGTGACATTGGCTGAAATTCAATTACTGGGCATTCGCCTGCCTCGCAGTAATAGTCTTAGCATAATTATGGGCATAATAATCAACGAACAAAGAAGAAGAAACACAAACACAACTCTGTTGGGATTAGTCCTAGTCCGTTTTCTCAAAAAAACTAATAGCAGCAACAGCAGCAGCAGAACTTGTCATCATTGAACGTCAAATTCGGCCTTAGAGGTAAGACCCTGGACTCGTTTTGTCAAAGACCTCAAAGCTACAAGGAACAGATTTGGACTTGCAAGATGAAACTAATGCTAGCTTGGCAATCCGTTCTGACAGTCATAACAATAATCATCAGATTGAATACGAGGACACTCGCGACACCGACAACTAAAATTAGATGTTAGTTATTAATTACCAGTGTTATTACGTACATGCTCGGAGTAACCATATGAGATATCGGTGAAGATGTAATTTGTCGTATGGAGTCCCTGCAACTCGGGATCGCGTCGAAGGACTCGTTGACACGGCTTTCGCTTTCGTAGAACTGGCGGCATCCGTGTTAAATCCTTGGCCTTTCGGGTAGCTTTTTCCATCTGGTCGAGCATGTCCACGTATATAAAACCACATAGGTCAAATCGTTAAAGGAGTTACAAAGCTAACCAAATGCATATCTCGAAATGTATGAAGCCAGTCAAATATTCGGCTGAAAAAGGTTGGTGTAGACGGTACGATGTGCGGGGCACACCTCACAACACGAGAAATGCTGAACATATAGATAAATACTGACGTGGAATGCTGAATACTTGTCTTTATTTTTACATCGAATAATTTTCAAAAAAGGTAGCCCGTCCACCTCAAATGGGGATGTTTTGCTTAAAATGCTACTCACAGAGTGACTCCAAATCAGTTCATCTATTTTCGATCATTCGTAGATATCTATTAGTGGAAATTCAAAAGGTAGACCGCGATACGATATTGAAATGTGGCCACTATTTTTGGCAACAGTATAGCTATATTCAATCGCTCCCAAAATCTGGTAACACTTCATATACTATACAAAATGAGCATAATGGAGGATCTGGCCATACCTCCTCCTGGAACTGCTGATCGGTCAGCAGCTTATATGCGGGAGGCGAGTATTCCTCCATGCGAGCTGCAAAGATTTTGTTGAAATCTCTGCCGGTCAGATCGTAAAGAAGACTTTGGACGAGCCTTGACAGGAAGATATTCTCAATGTCCATCTTTGAGGTTGATAGATATGCATCATCTGGAAACCAAAAGTGGAATGTACACTGCATTAGACATGACTTCAGGTGTAAGATATGAAGATAGGAAATCTATATAATAGAGAAAATTGCGATATGAATTTAATTGAATTAGTTTAAAAGGCCGAAGCAAGGAACTTACCCTAACCTAAAGGTTGTAACGGGGTTTGCCAAATGTTTGACCAGAATTGCTCTTTGTGTTGTATAGGATTTATGCACTATACAACTTTATGGCAGATGCACAAATAATTTCAGTCCCGCCTTTGGTGGCCCTTTCCAATGAAAACTGTGTGATTCTCCTATGAACCTCATTCGGTGTTTATATTTAGACCAAGTAAGACTCTATACCATACACGATGACTTAATTCTTTATTCAGATATAATCCAGTCAATTTTCCGCGCTCCGTCACAGCCAACATTTAACATCGATATAGCGTACTGCGTTCGGCTGTTATAATCTGGTCAGAATTAACTGGCAGTGTAAAAAGACATTACACTTAGTCCACACATTTCACTTAAACGTTTATATAATAATAATAATGTCAATTCACATGGCCAAGTCCTGCCGCAGAAACTGAGCCTGCCCCCAACTAGATAGGTAATGGTAAAGGTATATTGGTTTATTAAAGGAGCTGCAATTTTACAATGCTTAAGCTCTCTTATATAGGAGAACGGGTCAGCTTGTATTTTAAGTTCTCATCGAAGCCAGCAGGCAGGTAATTGGATTGTTATTAGCATTAGGCCGTCAATGTGCAAAGTGTCAATATCTTGTGTCCCATATCATTCGTAACACCATAGCGTGACACTGACGATATTCTATCACTGATCCGTCTGATCCTCAATGTGCGCGAGAGCAAATGATACACTTTGGACGCACTGAACTAACGCGGTGAAAGTATATACCTATTTTCATTGTTCTACATACTGGAATACTTGGCGCACCTATATTTCATCGCGGGTATCTGACTGAAAATGCAGATAAGCATTATAACTTATTGGACCGGTCTATTTTATTATAAAATAAAATATAAAAAACGTTGCACGATCCAGCTGTGAACACCTACCAATTTTAGTTGGGATTGTGAGAGTTTCGTCTAGAACTTTTGGTGAAACTGTGCACAGGGTTCTTGATGTATTTGTAAAGGATATTACCAGGGGTCGCGAAATGCGTAACCCTGCGAGAAAGCCGGCCATAGCACAAATGTTTACTAATACACACAAGAAATAATTACGGATGTTCTCCTTGCGCGATCGCTTATAACCCAGTAGCCACTCTGTAAATGTGTTCAGCGGCACATTGCAGGCGCGTTAACACACAGGACCGGCGGGTACCGTGCGCGTTCGTCTGTTCCATGTCGATATCGAGGGAATGAATGCATTTCACCATTGGGAGAGATGGGCAAGAACGGGCGGCTTGATTACGAAGCAGAGTCACATTTGCGGAGAAGACCGAATGGGTATTCATACGAAAGTAATTTTTGGCCACTTCCAGGAAATCAATAAATACGAGATCGAAGTAGTTCCAAGCATGTCGAATCTCATTGTTCCATCTATTTCACTAACATATGATGTGGGTTATATCAGGGTAAAAATAGAAATAAAATAGAATGGAATGAGAATAGATTAATAATAATAATAATAATAATAATATCTACAGACAGCCTCACCAGTCAGGGGGGGATCATGACCCAGGCTCATGTCCTGCATGGCAAGTGATGAGATGGTACCTGCGGCACGCGTCAAAATCTACTTGCACAGGCTGTACCCCGATGGTGGAAGTTCTCGGTGGAACAGGCGAGATGGTGGAAGCCATCCACTGAAAATCTAGTTACCAAGTGCCGGTCGCGGTGTGAGCAGCCCTCCCTTCCAAGTGTCTGAAATCATCGCTGTTGTTTGGTAGAGGCCCGCTTCTGGGTTAGAGATCTTTCTGCGGGAACCTTCGATGTGTGTCCGGTATGCTTTTGTCTCGGGCAGGTAAAAGATATTTCTTCTGAAAGCTAGACTCTTCGCTCTGTCGAGTGTCGCGAGATTGGACTCCGTAAAGTCGTTTCAAATGAGTCGGACACCGTAGGAGGCCATTGGGGTAACTTTTATGTTAAACAAGGTGAACGCCGTTCGAAGTGATAGCTTGTTGGGAAACTTGATCTCTCGGCTCTCCGCGAGTACTTTGCGAACCCTTTCCCGAATGTGGTCGCCGAGGACGCGCCCTTTCGTTGGCAGTGTCAGTCCCCAGAACCTGTTGTTTCTGGCTCCTGTTGGTACAGTAGAGGAGTAAGTCGTCAGCGTACATGGATACTTTTACTCGGGTGCCGATTCTGAATCGCTCTCGGCAGATTAGAGACAGGATGATGGCATGTAGGGAGCCCCCGGGGTTTTCGTGAGATCGTATGTTAATAACCTCGCCAGTACCTTGTGTGGGCAGCACTTCTGGGGGTCCCTCTCCAGGCCGATGTGTTGGTAAAGGTAAAGGTAAAGGTTTATTGGTTTATTGAAGGAGCTGCAATTTTACAAAGGTCGGGCCCTCTTTGCCTTTTGAGATTACTATGAGCTCTACCTTCTTCCAGAGTTGTCCGCATCGAAGGCATGGGTTAAATAGCAGTCTCCAACAGGTATCAGATCTACGGGTTGTATGATGTGCTCGTTTCTTACCAGCTCATCATGGTCATCCGCCTTGTTACGCGGTAGGTAGGGCTTTGATGGCCTGGCTCACCTCCGTTGTGTCGAGATTCCTGTCGATTTCATCTATTTAGAGCCTCGATTACCTCAGGCCAAAGTGCTCTGTGCATATCATTTGAGCACGGCCGCCTATACAAAGCTATTTGTACCACGTCCCGAGGGCCTCTTGAATCAGCTTTTTCCTCTCTTATGAGAATCTCGTCCGAATGGCGCATAGTGTCCTCCTCAAGTCCGCTTTCGCTGCTCGCTAACCGACTGTTTCTGCTGGCCGAACCGCAGAGCGTGCTCTCTACGTGAACATGCGACGACGTGCGGCTAAACAAGCTACGTTTAACCATCGCTCTTCCACGGGGAGGCGGCTGGGTTCTGCTGAATATGGCAGTGCATTGCTTAGCCTCGTGGCGTAACAATCGATCTCGGCATCCTCTTCCGTGGGACGTGAGAAGACGGTAGTCGCGGTGTTCAGTAGCTTGTGTTCGTTAAGCTTGTTGAATTTTGACCGGCGGTCTAGTGTTCTTTTGTCCCGCCAGCCCAGGCCCAGGCCTAGTTCAAGGCCTGCCGGAACGTAAAGCTTGAGACCAATACCTCCGCGAAGATCGTGGGAGGTTCCCATGTATTTGACTGAGTCGGAGGGCAGGTTGCATGGGAAGACGTCGATGACTGAGCTTCCGTCCGCCCATCCCCCCGAATGTGGCGGCGGAGCCGTCTGTGGGTATGTGGAAACCTGACTCATGCATTGTCCATTGAAATGCGGCTGTCCTGCTACACGGTTGATCTAATCGTGCGCTCAAGTCCCTTGCTATGAGTATCAGTTTGGCCGTGTCAACCAATGACAGACAAAAGACAAACTTGTCGACAAGCGTCTTCGCCTGAGGCACCCGATGGCACCCTGGCGTACAGTGCTATGACATTCATCTGGTCGCATGTCAGTACCACACATTTTTCTTCGTTCAAAACTATTTTGACCTCTCCTAACTTGAAGTTGTACAGCACGGTGACTCCCGCACTGGGGTGGCCGGGACCGTTTGTTCTATTAACTTCTAGGCAGATAGTTGGCGCTGTAGAATCCCTGTACATATAGGGGAGTCAGGGCAGAGGTTTTTGTGAGAATGATTGCGTCGACCTTTCGTAGCTGTGACATAGGCACGACAGGGAGAGAGAGAGAGAATCGAGTCAGCCCCCTCCCTCTGTGTTCCATTCAACGATCTTTAGACGTTTTAGTTTGACCTCCGTATTTGTGTTTGTGGATGGCCCCGGGTGTGGCTCTTGCTACGTTGGCGGTTCCGGCTCCGGCTGCGAGGACATGACGGCGTTCGCCAGCGTGTCGCGTCCGCCCCTGACCTCGTCTTCGTCGGCAGTGCTTCTAATCGGATGGGGGTCTGAAGCTGCTCCAGCTGGGTCTCTAACGATGGGTTGTAGCACTGCGTGAGGGGCTGTCGCTGTTCGAGCTGCCTCTATGTTGGTTTTGTCTATGTTTGTAGCTGGGGGAATCAGACCTGTCTCTCCCTCGAGCGCCATTTGGGGACCTCCTGGAGGCTTGAATTCGCCATCGGTTCTGTCGGGTACCGCTCTCTTGACCTTTACGCCGAAAAGGGGGGCAGCTCTCCTGGCAATGTTGTACGCTATCTTGTAAGCGATAAGCACGTGAGAGTATCGCACTGTCGCGGCTGTCGCACGATTGATAGTGGGATGAAGTTGAAGTGGGTTGGTTTTCTTGCTTTTCGCAACTAATATGTCGTTAGCGGCTTTGCAGTTTTGCCCGAAGAGGGGCAATGATAGAATGTGTACGTCCTAGTGGGGGCGAACCGAATCTAAGGAAGAGATAGACTCTCAGCAGAGGACGTGGTTTTAGCAGTAGAGGCGTTTCGTCATCCTCGTCAACCGTGCACTGAATCGGCCCATTCTTATGAAGATTGGAATATCCTTAGTAAATAGAATTTCCGCCTCTCAAAAAAAAGCTTACATATAAGCAGTATCCGCGAAACAGCCCACTATGATATCCGAGGCCTGTCGTATAAGGTGAATAGCTGAGAGTCAGCTCAAAGAATGATATCATAGTTATATCAAATACGCAATACATTAATTACTAAAGAAGAGCCCACCCGTCACTAGCCAGACACAATTGCTATTCAATAGGAAAGGTGAGCCAGGGATGGGGGGCGTATTGCAGAGCAGATATTGTTAGGTGATACTAATAAGTACCAATGTTAAATCATCCCGATGAACCCCCAACTAATCGCCCCTAAATAATTCCTAATTATTGTATGTTTGAATAAGATTATAGCATGATAATAATAGCAGATTATTCATAATATATCTACAGTGAAGCTGATGAATCCCGGTAAAACACACGTTATCAAACAGTGATGGGATGAAGTTGATTGCTAATGAACGAAATTAGATTTGTGGTGGACGCCTTTAATTATCTCAGCTCATTGTTTCCTTTGTCTGTGAAACACTGCCGCAGAATATGATTGGGAAGATCGTTGCTTCGCCAATCTGTTCGGCTACTAATGGAGGACAAATATACTACAATGCGTCAGCCTGTCATGTGTGTGGGCTTTGTTTTACAGGGAATATGAAGGTACTCATACTGCGTGAATGAGTTAAAGATGAATCCCACGTAAACGTGTGAAGAAATGACAATTTGTGTTTATCAATAAATATAACGGGTAATCACAGCAAGCGATCGAACCCCTGACCAATGGACTATTCTATCTGTTGCCAGGCCTTCCGCAGGGGTTTTGTTGCGATACAAAGTTTGGTTTATCAACGAAGGTGATAGGGCATAGGGGTCAGCACTATCACACGATTATCTTTCACTCAAATGATCATAAAACTATTCATTTATTTTTTTTATAAAATTCCTAACTTTATAAGTTTTAATAATAATAATAATAGCAGATTATCAAAATAATAACCTCTATTAATCAAAACTTATAAAGTTAGGAATTTTATACAAAAAAATAAATTTACTAAAGTACATCGCTTATGTAATTACAGCTGTTTGATTCTGATTGCGTTGAACAGGTTCTACTTTGGGAAGCAGTGGTGGCAATGTACATTTATCTGCAGTTCGGTTGCATAATAATAAAAGCATGTCAGAACAGGCGACCTGATTGACTATCTAGGATATCTGGGCTGCCCCCTTTAAAAGAAAAGAACTCGTCCCTTGAAGATGGGGTGTTATGATGTTGGTCAGCATCAGTGATTGATTCCCGGCACGGCTTCGTCATCGTTGGTGAGTCATCGCTCGAGCTCGAATCCATGGAGGGTGCTTCGGTAAAAGCACGTTGTCGGATCATTGCCAGACTCGTACCCTTCTGCTTTGTGACGATATGATTCGGGTGGTCCACAGCTGTCCGCGAAGTACCTTTTATGTGTTCACCTGCGCCGTGGGAATTAAAACAATTTGAGTTTTCGGAACTCCTCTCGATCGTATGTGGTGCAGTGATATCCCATACGCTGGATCGGGTCGGGATTTTCTCAGGGACGTGGTGGTATCGAAGTGCCAGGTCCTTTGTCATGGTCGCAGGATGGAAACTCTGTCTTTTATGAGCGTGACCGAGCGCAGAGTCTGAGGGTTTTTCGGAATAGAGCTTTGTCGGAATAGTACGCTGTCTGACAGATAACCCATCGGTAGCTTTGAAGGCACCGGAACTTTGGTGGATTCTAGACCGCGGGCATTGCGATGAATCCGAGACTGGTTTACTACGATGTGACACTGGGATAGTGTCTATCTTTCGAACAGTCTCATCATAGACAGAATTTGTAGCCGAGCAACTACTCTGCGAATGAATCGCTTGCACTTGGCCAATTGTAGGCGGTTTTTGTGCCGACTCGCTAGAGTAGCCGGTGTGTCCTCGAGAAAATTCTCCTTTCAAATTATATACCACTGGAAGTGGCCGCAGTTGCACAACAATTTTTCGAGGAGGTGAAGGTGACCGAAACACTCCATGGCAGATTGATCTGTAAAAGGAGTTCAACCAGAATTCGTTAAGCTACAATCGTGCCAAAGACGACCGGGGCTCGGGCCATCACAAAATTTGGTTGTATTTCAAAGATAGTGGCGTCTTTAATTATTATAGCTGTGGTGTCGTATCGGAACGGCTTTACGAATGGCTCAATGGGCGTCCCAAGATTACAGCTTCGTTGTGTCGCTAAACGTGGCTCTTGTGAATACGCTAAGTCAAGCGGTGTTAATTTGACACGAATTCCGTCTTAATGAGCCAACTCCATGACGGACAGATAGATACACGCATTTTCTATAGAATTCTCACTCTGACGGATAGACATTCCCGCGTTGCCGTTAGCCAATTGCCAACACTTTTAGCTGAGAGGTTGTTGCTGGATTCCCACAGCATATCATATCATAATCAAATGTTTATTCTCGGAACTGCAATATACATACATATGCTTAAGTTCTCGGTGAAAAAAAAAGTAAAAAGATTGTAAAAAAAAAGCAAGCAGTGTGCAGCGTACATCTACTGTGTCAGGGTAACAAAGAGTACTCAATGATAATAATGTATATTGGCATTAACCATATTTACTTACATTGAGTTCTTCAAGCTTTCCTGCAATTTTTGAAAAGGATCTGAAAATTCGAAGAAGAATCCAGTTAGAGCTGAGAAAAGCATGAAAAAAAGAGAAGCACGAACTAGCAGGGGATAACCCGTGGCTGATCCTCAACATAGAATAAGATAACTGTCACCTATATATCAAATACAAATTTAACACATTTGAAGCCGATGCTATTTTAACAAATTAGCCTGTCATTTTTCTCAAGTAGGGGCCTATCATGCTGCCCCCCCCCCCTGCTCCGTTATGTAGCCATTGACTGTTTAGATGAGGTAAACTTGTTGTTTACGCTTGGGTTAGCATCCACGTACTGTACAATATACGACAGTGGGTACGTGCCCCATGGAGGACTCGATGTATCTCATGTAAATTATTAGAACTATTTTAACAGAGTAGGTAATTGCACGTATTAACGAAATCAACTTCTTTCGAGAGGGGCTGTATTCCTGTCCCCGTTGCTCGTGTATTCCACAACGGCAATCGTGTTTCCTCTTTGCTCTCTCACCCTGTGGACTCCTGTAGAGGCTAAAGCAGCCCCCACAAATTCACACCTACGCGAGCTCACCGATAGGATTCCAAGGTACTTGAATCCAATGTATACAGCGTTGCGAATGTGACAGGTTGCGTGGTAGACCACGCCGCGAAATCTCTGCATTTTCTACGTTTATGATGTCCCATTCAGTTTGCCACCGCACTAGCGGCTGTGGCCGCTGTGCGCTTCGTTTCGTATACGTGTGCATGTCTATCTCGCATAGGATGCCCGTCACTGCCACCATTCAGGATACCGTGGCAGCCCATCCCATACACAATAGTCAGGGGTGAGAGAAAACTCAAACACTGGTAAGAGCACTGGTCAATATTCATTGAAGCTTGCGTGGAATGGGTTCTAACTCCGGTTTAGTCTGTTTAGCATATTACGCGTAGCTAGTACGTCAGCGAGAGACTCCACAATAGGCGGGTTGAAGACTTCTATTCTTGAATGAGCAAAGGTTGCTTAGAACATTGCAGACATTGATTAATACGCATGCATTAACGCTAACGTTAATCAGTTATATTGCGAACTCACCAAATTGAGACAGGCCAATAGCGCGTATACGTTTCGCTTGTTGCTTTGCCTCCATCCAGATATCCGATTTGTTCTCGTGGTTACGAAGTCTATTTCTCTCGACATGTCCGATGGGCGTGTCACGAAAGTCGAGCGTTTTCAGGATCGGCTTACACCTGCCTCTCAAGAACAGCTTAATAATAATCCCTATGATTTTCCATATCCACTTACGACTATGTAATATTGACTTGGCCCCAACGATATGCTATGCGCATATTAGAGTTACCCTCAACTAACGCGGCGAAATACTCAATTTAAAAGTCAAATGTGGGTTTGCTAAATCAGTGACTTATTGACGGCACGAGGTTGCATTCAACTATCAAGCTTAACTGGATGGAAAAAATAAGTCTGCTCCTAATATTCAAAAACAAACTGTTATCACAGAACAAAATCTTTGATGGAAGAGGAAGTAATCTTCGAGGTTGTCGGCTCAATAAACTTATTCAGACGGTTCATAACGGTTTTGCCTGGTGCCTTGCTAATCGCGTTTGAGAGTTATGGTGCAGAACACTACAATAACATTTCAATAGAGACGATTTTTAGCTTGTGGCTCATCGAAAAAGTCATTCATATATGGCGAATATAGCGAATATATATATAGATATGGCGTGACACCATGTCATATAGTTCCATAACATATATATATATATATATATATTATGTTATATTTTCACATGTTGTTATATTGCTACCCAACAAAGGTGAATGAATTAATATATATATATATATATATCAACAGACATGCTCTTACTCATTGCCATGTAAATGAGGCTCTATTCCTTACTAGATGCGATGACTCAGCGCAATAAAGATCTTTATACCTGAACTAATAAAATACCAACTGTAGATTATAGCAACCCGGTCGGGGGACCGTAAGCGCATCGACATAACAATGCGAGGTAGGATCGTATTTCTCCAGGTACTCTCTATTTTACTACAGCCACGTTAATTCTATAACTCTGATCTCACTATCTCTGTTCTTCTGACCTGAGTTACATTCAACTCATTATTATTCTCTTGGTTTCGTTTTGTCAGTTGACAACAACGAGTAATTGCATTGTTGACTCTCATCGTGCTTTAGAACATATATATATATATATATATATATATATATATACGTTTGAACTCACGAGAAGAAAGCTTCCCTTGGGGTTGCTCTTGAATCTGCGCCGAAACTCAGCTCACTCTGCAAATACGAAACATATTTTACTGACATGAAAACGATGGCTGAGCGAATCTTGTTTGTAGTGTAGGTTGCCATCTGTTCGCTAACCTTGGGCGCTTCACAAAGACTTGATATCAACAAATTTCTAGAGATCGCTCGGCAACGCTGTGGACCTATACCGGTTAGAGAAAAACTCACAAATTAACTCAGAAATATAATAGAAATGAATAGTCACTTTGTAGAGATAATAACGATTATTCGAAGGCCTCACGAAACCATATACAAACATCGATCAGCGTACTCGAACGGTCAATAAAGAAATGACAATGCACGGGCCGTTACCGGTTAAAGTTTCTGTCAAACGGCTTCACAGTCGGTTTGCATACCACAAAATTAGAGGATAACATTTAGAATACTTACACTCGCGCGAGATCTTCTCGTGTCCATAATCCCGTCGAGTCACTTAAACTAGGACCAATCACCTTTACAGATAGATTGCATAACACAGATTGAGGGTATGTCCGGATATTCACCCTGATCCAGACTTCCCCATTAAAGGGCCACTTCTCCGCACATAAGTACGGATATAAGCTGAATACAATAAATTCGGGTGGGCAACCAGACAAAATATGCCCCCTCTGTAATGGCACTTCCTTTGTAGAGAAACTATCTGTGCTTCTTGGTGTATCCAGTGTCAGCTTCTGTAATCCGATTCCCGCATCTCCGTTTTTGTGTGACCCTATAAAGGGGCCGTTCAACATCATTAATATATCGAGTTGTCTAGCTCCGTAACATCGTTTCGAAACAAGGGTCATCCTGTTAGGTTGTGGTGTATTGAACTGACATGTGGCTAGTAAATGAATGGTGTAACCTATTTTTTTTTATCAAGGCTGTCACCGTTTTTGCCCTTGGAGTTTTAGCATCTGTCCAGGTTTACACAGACATACCAGTTTGCAACGCGGATGAGCTGAAATATTTGTCCAACTTTCATGTTAGTCAACTGAGATTACTCATTAGGCATATTCCCTTCAGCGGGGCGCTGCGCTCTGTTCTCGAAACAAGACTGCCTGTTTCACATTAACATTCATTATATACCATTGACAATAATATTCGACACTTGGTCTTCAGGTCTAGTATTCCCTGTATATCTAACATGGATCGTAAGTGAATGATGTCCTCGATTGTTGATATCATTTGTCTCCGCATGAAATTGCACCCAGAATTAAGTCATACTTCAATACGAATTTAGATCAAGGATTACACTTATCTTTCATAAACTCAAATAGGTTTGTCGAACTGTAAAATATCTCGACATACGTGAATGTAGTGGACTACGTCTATATAAACGAATGCGTGCGATTTTTAAAGTGGGCCACCTCCATCACAAGGAAACTTGGGCGTCACGAAGACAAGATAGCCTTAGAGCAGTATGTTTCGCTTCCAGTGGCAAAATTCATTTTGAGGAGAGAATACACAACAAATAGCGAAAAGCTATTCTTCACAGTTGGCATTCACTAAAGTGTTCGAGTTCGTTGCTGGAATTGATTGAATAGTTCGTAGAAATGCAAGTGTCCAACCTTAATGGCGGTGTTTTACGCTGGGAAAATGCGATACCGAAAGGCGCCTAGGAGGCTACTCCATCGCCAATCTCGTGACTGAAGTACACCGAAGAACCTTTGGACCAATATAACATAACATAACATTTGCGGTTTATTTCCGGAATTGCAATTTTACAATGCTTAAGTTCTCGATTAAAAAAAATAGGGTAAAAGTAAGAGTGTATTATCACCAAATTGTTCATGCAATTATGATTTCACAATTATAATAGATTATTCTGTCAACAGATATTTACATTCACTCAAATTATTTACAATTCACAATATTCAGGTTATTTAATTCACACAATTATATAACATTATAACTGCAATATTTTCTTTATCTCCTTTGCAAACTTCCTGGTAGATGTGAGCTCCCTAACCTCCTTCGGGAGCGAGCTCCAAACCAACGGCATCTGATAAGCCAGAGACTGGCAAGTAGTTACCCTGACGGCTGTAGGTAGTACAAACTCTGTTGCCCGGCGAGAAGTTTTTCTGTCGACGGCCACAATGGGGAACGCGACATCGGACGGGATTATACCCTTGATCATTTTGAAAGCCAGAATCGCGGTGGAAACCTGACTTAACTTATCCACGGTGAGGAGTCTGTACCTGCCATAGATGTCGGCAACAGACTCTCTGCGGGACCTTCCAAACACTGCTCGAAGTGCATCATTTTGAATTACTCTCCCTCTATCAACTACCTCTTTATATCCATTGCCCCAGATGGACATGACATATCCCAACGTCGGTATTAGCAAGGAATTGTAGACAAGCAAGAGGCAATTCTTCGGAAATCCAAGCTCTCGAAGACGTCGAATGCGAGCAATTACAGCGTAGCATTTAGGAGTGATAGCTCTCAAATGCGCAGACCATTTGAGATGCTTATGCAACAAAAAACCGAGGCATTTAGCCGTATCCGATAACGACACCTGCTCACCACAAAATAAAACTGAGTCTACCGGTCTCCTTCTCTGAGGTGTACAAAACAGAGTAAGGCAGGTTTTCCCCGCATTGACGACTAGACCAAAACTCCCAAAAATCTTTACTACATACTCCACTTTCTCTATCGCAAGCAGTAACTCTGTTTGGTCCGCCGATGGTCTGATGCGAAACAGGAGTGTCGTGTCGTCTGCGTACGTAATTGTCTTACAGGGAACAACCTTCGCTATCTTTAATAAGGTAAAATTTATTAGAATGATAAACATAAAGGGCCCCATGATGGACCCCTGTGGAGTCCCAATGTTAAGGACTTCCCAAGACGATGTCACCGACCCAACTTTCACGGCCTGCCGCCTGTCCATCAGATACGACCTGAACCAGCATAACACCATGTCGTTGCATCCAAGATGTTCGAGCATTTGCAAGAAGAGGGAGTGACGTAAACAGTTGAACGCCGCCGCTATATCCAAGAAAACCCCGAGGCACAGGTACTTGGATTCCAGCCCTGTAGACACTTCGTGGCATAAATGCGCAAGGGCCAAGTCGGTTGAGCGGGACTTGCGAAAACCAAATTGGTATGGTGAGAAGAAGTTCAGGGCAGAGAGATGTCGATCTAAACTCACGGTAACAATCTTCTCAATGACCTTAGATAAGTAATCAACTAACGATATGGGTCGATGGTTGCCGACTAGTTTCCGATCACCTTTATTTTTAAACAACGGAATAACCCATGCATCTTTCAGCTTACGGGGAAAAGACCCAGTACGAAAAGATTGGTTGATGAGATGAGTTAGTGGGCGCGCCAGGACCATAGAAGATACTTTTATCAACCGACTTGGAATACCAGTTACGCCAACGCCCCACGAGGCCTTTGTAACTTCCATAATCCTCTGTACCTCAAATTCCTTGACTTCCTTGACCTCAAATTCCCTGACAATATGAAGGTGAGGTGTTTTAAACAGTCAAAAAATTGGTAAAATTCTTATGAAGTGCGAATTATAAAATGATCACTATCATGCAAAACCCGCGTATGAAGAAATTCCATGAAAATTGAATGACTCAAAATTTCACTCTGTTTTAGATGGAAATGTCTGTAGTATTTTCCTAGAGCTGGCGAACTACATTAACAGCTTGTAGTCAACGAAAAATTTGTCCAGTACATTCAGCTACCAAGTGATGGACTCCTACTGGCAGTCCGCGTACACACTCCTCAGAATGGCGTAGCTAAACTACGGTGCCTCGGCAAGAAGAGACGGCCTGTGTAGGGAATAAAAATAAAATTGGCCGACAGCAATTATGATGTATAACTTCGGTAACGATGGCACAAGATAACAAATACTATTCTCGATATCTGTGTAAATGTTCCACAGCAGCTCATGGATTAGTGCAGGAGCGCTGTAATCGACTGTAAATAGTGTGGTCACTTAATATATTAATAATAATGACGATCAACTAGAATCACTCACTGGCTCGAAAAGTTGAAAATTCGAATGAATTTGAAGCAGCCTAATATTTAAGTGTTCGGTATAATTTCTACTAGTAAATTCTAGCATTCTAACTTGTGAGTGAGTGTTAGCTGGAACTTGAGAGTTATCAATCACCACCCATCGGATCTGAGGTAACTGAGGAACATTTCTTGTATTTAAAAAGTATGTATTCTTTTCTCAAACGAATTCAACAGGACCAACGAACGATACCGAGCTGTGATACCTCCCCAGTATCACATGCACCGATTATTGGCCGTAATCGTCACCCGTGCCATCGTCGCCCTAGTTAAACGAAATACTATGCGCTTTGATGCGATTCAGCAAGTACACGCGGCAGTGTCATTTTGACTGTATCCCATTACTAGATCACAAACAATCAAGCAAAATAGCTCAGTTCAAACGAATGAGTGTGTAAGAAATTTGGATGGATTGTGCTATGATACTTGTGATGTCTCCTTTCCCTGAGATCGTTCTCTCTGCCAAGCGAGAGCCGGGCGCCGACTTCTCGGTGATCGGCTGAGTACGTGCACAATTTTAGTGCCAATGTGCATAGTGTACATTCGTTCTATGAATGACACCTGTTGACTCAGCGGCATTCGTTCTCTTGAAGTGAAAGTCAGCTGCCGAATGTGTGGAGTCGGCGATCGTGGCGAAAAGGAAGTGCTCCGAATTAATTCTGCGGATTGTTGTGGTTCATTGTGAGCAGGCGGGGGGCTGATTCTTAGTGTGTGCTTGTGTGTGTGCATATATAGATATTTTTTACAACCCTCTGGTTGCCCTCCAGTCCGTGACAAATGCTGTAAGTGCATCGACAAACGACTCTCACACTGGTACAGTGCATTGAATAGGAGTGCGATCACATTCGAAGACCCCGAACGCTATTGGAACAAAATATGGATCCAATGCACATAACCAAAGCAGGACAGCCGGTTAAACGAATCATCTCTGAAGGTGATCCCAAACCTCCAGCTGAAGCGCCCACACTGAACTGTGATGACGCTGAGTTGGCATTAAAGGCAATGGCTTCGAGTTCCGCAGAAGTCAGGGGGTCTTATTCTCGGCAAGACGAACATGCCCTTGGTCTAGTCTATGGAAATAGCGCCAAGCTGTTGGACAAAGACAAGCAAATCATCAAAAACGGCACCAGATATACCCACGAGTGGACCTTCTACGTAAAGGCGTACAACGACGGATGGGATATGCCGACAGTCCTTCGTGAGGTAAACGGGTTGTGTCTTGACGACAACTGACAACTCAATATTAAAAGTTGATAGCCAATTTCGAACAGCTGATAGAGGGAATACGCCGTCACTTAAACTTACCAATATACATGAATTCCACTTTGCTGGAATGATCTCCGGCTAGTGGTACCTTTCCTCGTTAGGTTATATGTTAGAATCGGACGAGAGATGGCCTTGCATTTGATTTATATATGTTTGCTGGTTACAAAAAATGAAAGCTCCCTTGGAAGACCCTATTTTTACTGACCCCTACAATGGTCAGCTTCAACGAATCGTTTCTGTCCTTTAATCTTTACTTGTCTACTGCAAATCATTCGTAAGGTAACACACTGACATTGCAAGGCAGCCAATGACACTTGTCATGGGTGGCCAGTTTTGGTCCTTGGCTAATTCGTAGGGTCGAATCCTTGTAACTACGGAGAGTTCCTTCGGCGTTTCCGCTCTTGCCATAGCGACGTCCACTATTGTCGCTGTCACAGCAATTCTAGAGCAACTCGACAAACGATATTAATCAATCACATGCTTATTCCGTTATTCATCAGGTCGTGTTTGTAACGGATCCGGTGCACCCGAGTACGAGACTGACAAAGCCACCATATGAAGTCACCCATACTGGCTGGGGCGAGTATCCAGCCTCTATTCGGCTACACTTCAAAGCGCCCTTCTCGACGAAAAAGACACTTATCCTCTATCATACAATAACACTGGTCCGAACTGAACCTGAGGAGTGTCTCGACGCGAGCGGAAACGATCGATTAGAATATTACACTGTGGTCCCATTCATTCGAACGGAGCATTATGACGAACTCATTGTCCCCTCCGTGACACAAGAACAGAGAAATGCTATCAGACGCGCCACGCGTAAAAATGCCACCGTTGATCCGGCTTGTCAACATGAGCGAGCTCGGAGGGAATGCACTGCTGCAATGGATCATGCTAAGAAAATGGTCATGGCCGCGATCGCTAAAAAGAGACGGCAAATTTTGACGAACATCGACGAGTGCAAGAGACTCAGATCGCTTCTCGCCGAAGAGTCGATAACTACGAACTCTTAGCATAGTCAGAGCGATTCTTATTGCGACAAACCACCATATCATATCGGGAGTATATCGTACGCGAGCGTGGTACAGCATTGTCATGTCAAAAGACAATGTTGTATTGATGACGTTTCAATGTGAGGCGATTAAATAGAATAACGCTCACAAATTGTATCTCACTAGGTAAATATATAGACATATAGGATATAAGCACAGAAAACTGCACCAAACGTAATCGGTATCATGTGATCGTTGTTCGATTATTGTGCTATATATGCCTATTTTTTTTACTACAATATCCTGTATATGGAAGCGGCGCGTTAGTTTTCATTATTCAATTGTTCTTATATTTCTGCAGAATTTTCGTTTTGCTTAAACCCAGCACAAACCTAGCATATCTATCTATCACAGACGTTCGTCGTTCATTGAATGTCATACTTTGGCATATACAAAGTAGGAATAACGTGCAGGTATTAGTATTGTAACGCAACACACGTCTATGGGAAGATTAGTCGGAAAAGTTGCACACCTTCCCTAGACAACGAAGTAATATGTCGAGCGTGCGAATACCAGGGCTGCGGCAAACTCTCAACGGAGGATGGCTTTAGCAGGCGGGGACCCCAACGTTCATCATTTCAACCTTGCACTGGATCGGAGCCCAGCTTCAATAATAATTCGGCTGTCTCTTGTAGGGGTCCGTGCTTTAGAAGAGAATGTCCTCCTCTACAATACAAAATAGTATTACAATGCTCAAGGACGCGTTTCGGCAACGCGCACTTTGAAAATAATTCAAGCCAAGATGTTTTGTTCTTAGCGACTTTCGGATTCATGGAAGCCACCACTATCAATTATGGTTTCTGTTCAAAGACAAATCGGAAATGCTTCTAAATCAAGTAGAAGTGATAAATGAACTTAAATAGTTGATGAAAATGATAATTTTATAGCATTTCACTGACAAATAGTTGCAGGTCTTCAGATCGAAATGAAAGCGTCCGATGAAATAATCCGTTCATTAATCATTTGCAGCTATTGATGATTAGGCTGACTGCGATTCAGAGAGACGCTTTCTTCGAAGTGCGCGGTTTCTCCCTATAGCTCAACACAGAACAGCTGGCAAAAAAACATCTCACTTACAAACCACACTCGATGTTTAGTGTTATTATATGAGAAGCGCTATCGCATGTTGTTACCGTAGTTATTTTGGGAGAATTTTGCTATGCCAATATTTGTGTATGCGTTTGCGCTAAAGCTGAACATGTTTTTCGGTACATTTGATCCACGAAAATGCTTTCTAATGACAATAGTGACAATATTAGAGTTTGTGTCATAAAAATAAATGTTATTATGTTGACGAAAAATTGCTGACGTTTTTGGCTCTAAAGGTGTTGGATGTAAAAAAATATATATATATATATTATATTTACAGGGAGTGGATATAAGGAGGCGTACAGTTTTCGAAGTAGGCTTTACCGTTGGCGCCGCAGTCGAAAATAGTAGGTTTACTGTTAATGTAAATATGGAATCCAATAGATCATTAATAACAGCTAATTACATGCAAATAGGATACGCCGGGTTTAGCAGGTTTGTGAGTCCCACACTAACTGCTGAGTGACGCATGTGCATCAAGCGGTCCTCGAAACTCCCCATAACAAAATGGAGACGCCGATATAGTTTATAAAATATATTAATCAGTCTACAATAGTGGCGTTACGACATGGACAGTATACACTTTATAGCTTCTCAAGTTCAGGACACAAACCGGTCAAATGGGTTACAATAACTAGAGCCACTTTGTCAATATGTGACATTCAGTCGAAAATTCGACGAAACAACGAGCCTTGAACATTTCATGAAATGTTTTTGTTGCAAATTTGGACACATTGGCCGTATAATGCATCCTGTTTTTTTTTGACCAAATTGCATGTGTAATCGGCACCTCGCGACCAAATCCCCCCTCTCTATCTGCAAGTGGTTGTACTGCTCGCGAGTCTATCACCAGGCTTGAAGTGTCGTAGAAGATCACAGCTCGGTACAGAACAATCCAACATGTGATCAAGTTCTCACTGTCATTTGCTTCAGCATAGACAGCGGACCTTCCATCCACAAGCTGGTGCTTAAATACCCAAAAACGCACATGTACCCTAAACTGGCAATTTGCAGCGGCGCGAGGTCAAGGTTGCTTGCTCAATGTTTGCTCGTGGAGTAAGGTCCGGGTTATTAGCAGAGTTCCATTTGCGTTGCAGGTTGCAACATTCGATCTTAGTCTTGTTTGTATTATTTATACAATAATAACTGGCATAATGAATAGCGGATCTAGCCGATTCTCCACCGGGGCCTTACTGGTCCTTGTGACCTTGCTTATCTATTGCGAGGCAAATCCCGAAAAAAAAAACACAGACGGGGGAAGCGGTCAAAGTGTGTGCGTGTGTGTTTGGCATAGGCCGCCTAAACGGCTTCGGGCTCCACCCGTCCAGATGTCGATGCTGCTTCTCGCGCAGAGATACCCCTGCAGGCTATCCACTCGAGCAGATTTCGGCTATTTTGTGATTTTCCACAGAGTCACGTAGTTACGAGGTAAGCCGCCTCGCTGCCGGTGACCTCAACCTAGTTGCGCTCCTCTGTACGGCAACATCGTCCTCATCGAACGGCACCACTCAAGCCACCACTGGTAGACCACCCTCGTAGACAGGCGGACAAGCGGAGAGACAGAGACATACACAGGCACTCCCCACCAACCGCGCCACTTATCGGGGTTTACCCATACACAGCAAGATATCCGCCGCCGCCGCCGCCGCCGCCACTACCCTCGACCCCCGAACGTGCCTGTACGGCTGTTCCGGCAACGTCATAGATTTCGACTACAAACTACCCCCTCGGGCAAACACCGCAAATATCCTTCCAATATTTAATCGAGTGATCCAAGCGGCCGGTTCACCGTGTTAGATCGAAATTGGCCTGAATGTCGTCTGACACTTCACACGCTGAGGGGATTGTCGAAGCAGATGGGGCTGGTGTGGGATACGAAACACGCTGGATGTTGGCGATTGGTGACGTGCGGCAAACGCAAATCTAAAGGACATTTAGCTAGGTATGGCCCATTATTAGAATTGTCAGAGTAATTATCTGCGCTATGACTCTCGTTTGATTTGCGGAATGTTGCTGGCAGAGTTGGTGCCCTTGACTTTGAGCAGTAGCGAAAGATCATCATCATCTGCTAAAAATTTAGGCCTTTCGTGGGTAAAGTGGAAAATATAGTTGAAAAAAATTCATTTTGAAGCCAAAGACATTCTCAAGTCAATGATGCGTTCATTCGGTGTTCATTCACCACGAGCCACCGGATCATTGCCTCCCTAATGGCATTAATGGTATCATTAATCAACTCACCGGCAAGAATCCTCGCTTGGGACTGTGCCATTTAGTCACCCTCACGTGTCATTCACAGAATGATACGGCTCGCCTACGCATCGAAATCTCCCAAGCAGGTCAGGTGTAGGAACTATGCGTGCAGCGCTACCAGACGAGAATAAGTATGGCCTTCAAAAAGTTGTGACTGCTGAGGCTCATAGAATCGCTTTCGTCTAAGCTTGGGGGAAGCCGTGTGCAGGACAGTCTCTTTTTTGCAGATGGTTGCTATTGTGGATCATACAAATGGGCCAATATCATTTCTGTTTTGGGTACGATAAGATTTTTACTGGTGGAGATGGATATGTCCTTGCGTGCTTTAGGGATCCCGATGGTTATCTGTGGCATTGTTTTACGGATGAAAATACGCGTTCACTGGCTTCACGATCGTTGTCAACCCTTTTTATGAGTTAATACATTTGAAGATTCCAATGGAAATTACTGTTGCTTTCATCGATATAACATTTTTCAAGATTTCTGATCTAAACTTTCAAACTTTCTCCAGTTTTAACGAAAATTAGTCAGATGTTAAAGTTTATTCAAAATCATCGAACTATGTTTATACATAATGTAATTATAATTATGAACTGGAGATTAATCTAGGGGTCGATTCTGTAAAACTTATTCACATAGATGTTTCCTCTAAGCTAGTTGTCGACTGGAATAGCCACTCGATAATACTCGAGCGGTTGTGACATTTTATAAAAAAAATCACGCCCTTATCGAGAGTTTCTTGTCATCGGAATGACCTGGACCTGTTTGCACTGTGTTGTTCGGAGTTGCGAAGTGTATCTTGAGCAAATTCGTTCAGTGAATACGCCCTAGAAAGCTTCAAGTACGATCTAAACATAACGGTCTAACTGTTTTGAAATATGTGAAAATGTATATTTCTACAACTCCTTTTGGTCAGTACTAGGGGTTGAGCTCCTATGCTTCTCTAGGCTTCAATGATCAAATCAATAGATCTTAACGATAAAATATACTACAGTAGTGGTAACTGCGGCGAATGACTCTATTCACGTACGTGGAATATCCATTGTGGCAGGAACAATGTAATATCTACCTTCTTAATTCTGTGTAGTTGCATTCCTGACACGTTCTTGATTAACATACTAATTGTATATCTTCATTCGGATCAATGTCATGAAACATTTGGGCGCTTCCCTCAGACTAGCATACATCGTGTCGTGGATAGACATTGCTAGGTTTGGCATGATACTCTTATGATATTCTTCTAACATGCCGCAGACTTGTCTGATATTCCATAGTGAGCTGGCTCTTTCACCAACCATTCGTGAGAGTACAATGAACATAGACAACAACTAAGAAGCTACCGACGAGTCCACATTAGGTCACTCACGTCTCACGAAAGGACTCGGCAGCGACTGGAACAATACAGACTGGAAGGTAAATCGGTCACTCAGGTACAATAGCAAAAACCTCACAAGTGACCTCGTGGAATAGGAGGACAGGTGTATGTGTCTCTGATTAGTGTGAGGTTTTCAGCTGAGCTATCGGCTTTCTCAAGAGGTTGATCCATAGCGGAACATTCATAATAGCCTTTTTCCAGCTGACAACGTTCTGTTGAGTGTAGTTAGTTTTTTCACGCAGTGGCTACAGAACGCTTTTAGGGTGTTCCATATTGCAGAGAAGTTTATCTTGGAAATTTTTATTCAGCTTAGTCCTCCACTAAATTAAACCTGAATAATCCTAATTTATCCGACTTCGTAAAGAAGGGGAGTGTGGGCCAACATTCAGCACTCGACCGCTTATCTCCAAATGACTTTATGTGCATGATCCGTATTTATATCTCTGACAACGCTAGTGTAGAATTCGTGCAATGCTCTCCGTTCCGAAAGTGACATTTATATAACAAGTAGAGTTAAGCTATTTGCCTGCGGTCATGGCGTGGTCGGTGAGATAGGTAGTACCAATGAAGGGAGTTTTGTGGAGTCTGAGGTTCGAATCTGAGTGGGGCCATATTTACCGCAACAAGACTTGATAAGTAGCAGTGGCAATTAATGTAGTCTGCGGCACAGGTACCACTGTGCCGAAAGGAAGCCACCGTACACCCCCTCTGTACGCGTCATAAATACTGCGTGTTTACATACACGGGGCTTTCTACAGACACCCTATTAACCACAGTAGTTGTTTACAAGGCGGGAGTGGACAGAGGTCTTGAAATGAAGTCTGGAATGAGAGAGAAGGGGAGCAGCTGAGAGTCAGTTAACCACGGTGTTAAGAGGATTAGCATGCCAACAACGCCCTTTAAAGAAAAAAGAAAGAGTTGCCCTATTTAAAGAAAGAGGCAACGACCTTAATAAAGGAGTTGTTTATGTTCTGGGGAAAATCTGTGGAACTTTTCTTTGGATCAACGCGACCACGAGGCAGATCTCCCAACATCGTTCGTGTCTTTAAGGAATACCCAAGCATAAATGCACAACAATTGAATTACCTGCACAAGGTTAAAGCTTTAGTGCTTCATTAAAGGAGCTGCAATTTCACAATGCTTTAGCTCTCTTATAGATCACGTAACGTTGGTTCCAGTGACCTGCTCTCTTATACTAACAATGATCAGCTATTTAATTGACCCGTATGAATTCAATCTTAGCCAGTTTTCTGGCCCCATGCCTGTCAGGAATGATTAAAACAGTATTGCAACCTTGATGCTGCTGATCTTATTAGCGGCAGGGCGAGGTGCGTAATGTTGTGTGCAAGGAACCTCTCGACGGTGAACGCTGCTATAATAGTCAATTGTATAGAAAAAGGTAAATTAACAAATTGGTATAAGAACGAACACAATGCTCACCATAATATAATTGAACTAAAAGCTCGATTACTTTTATTATATAATGACGACAACAACATGGTGAATTTCCATAACATTACAGGTTAATACGCTCGAACGGCTTCGTTAACAATCGCCACTACTGGACGATTAGATCGCTCTCCTTCCCGTTTAACAATTTCGGCTATCACAGCATATGTTACGAACGGAGTACAAGTCGACATTGCAAAACCCCGTAATGAATTAACGTAATCGCCTCGGAAAACGATACTGACCCCCTTTATAACTATCCATCACAGACAGATATGAAGACATTGTAAACAGGTGCTTTGACTACCTTAAAGGAACCGGTGTCCTTGTGGAGAATAAGTCCCCTTTCCTGTCATACATAATTCAGAACATAATTTACGACCTACGCACAAAGTAAATGTAGCCTTCTGTGAGCATCGGTCTGGTGCTGTTATTATTATTATTATAATTATAATTATTATAGATTGATTAGTTGATCCGTCTGTATAGCGTATTTTCACAGTTGGTTGTTGTCTCCATCATAATCTCGATCTGGAAGTCGGCCCAAAGCCGTCGATCCGGCACTGCCGCCATGATCTGGCCCGCCAGACACTGCCACGTCCCGTGGTTCTCCGCCGGTGTCGGATTCTCCATCGTCAATATTGTTGCCGTTATTGCTGTTAGTGTTACTACGACTGGAATCGCCTGTGCCGGTGTTGCCACCACCACCGCTGCCGCCGCCGCCACCAGCGGAACCAGAACCACCAGCTCCATCGCCTTTAACGATCTGGAAGCCATTCTGATCGGCGGCATAATTGACGGTCACGCGTTCTCCTTTCGGATCAATATAGCTGTAATGTCCCCTGACGCGTCCTTCACCGTCACGTTCTTCGAACCGTTCAAGTGGGTTGTACGGATCCGCGGTATGGAAGCCGTAACGATAGCTATCCGGACCGGAGAAACCCTGATTCATCGTCAAGGCAAATTGTCCATTTCCGAGAAGGTCACGTGATACGGCGTGTGCATGTCACAGTGCGTCGAAGCATCGGAGAAGTGTGGGAAAATGCAAGCTGTTAGGGTTATCGTTAGCGGGAAGCCAGGCAGGGTGCCTTTAGCGAGAGCATAGTTAATATGAGAAACGCGATTAGTAAGGACATCACCAGACTGGTGTCTACTAGCCAGCCGTCGGCCGATGAATCAAACTCATTGCAGCATTGAACCTGTATTGAATGCACTGTACCTACAATGGTTTGCTTTGTAGAGTTTGCAGTTTAGTTTGCATTGCTAGTTTGTTATTGATTAAATTGTTGAGATAAGTTAGTAAATTATTGTCGAGGAAATAGCGTGGAAGTGCGCGACTGCATTAATGCGTGCGTGGGCTCTTCTTGTGTAGAATTACTGGACCCAATATAATGTTATTGTATCGTCATGTTGTCGTCACAAATTCGATTTATTCATAATTTCGCTTCTACCGATCTTGTACCTGCAGATGAAACTGAACTCTCATTGCGTTATCAGGATTGTCGTCACTGGCCTCGGCTACGTGCTTATCTTGGAGGTCATCCTCAAGTTCCTCGTCGGCCGCTTTTCGCTTTCGGAATTGTTGAGCACCCGTGGCTCTCCCTGTTGGCTCAACTTTAGGATTTCGAACCGCCGCTGTATACCTCGCCGGTGGGCCTGCCAGCTGGCCTACGTTGGCCGAACTTCCCGATCCTCGGAGTGGCCGTATATTGTCCTCTTTTTGAACCTTCGTCGCCACTGGAGCTGTCTCTAGAAAGCATGGGATGTTCTTAGGCCCTTCATTTATTTAACCTGAGGGCCAAATCGTCCATGATATATATATATATATATATATATATATGTTCTTCCTATATATTCGTGTCGTTCTGCTCGTACCAGTGGTCCGAGTTGGGGCGCCTCTAACTTTGGAAAGGGTTGCGTTTAGAACCATCGCTTCATCGGTGTACTCGCTCAAATGAACGAATATCACCGCGTTCAGATATCAACATGGAGATCAACGTTGTTCAATAAAAGTTACGTCCTTTTTCTTCTTTAGTTTGACGAATATTGGCTCTTACCTTTAGTGATTGTCGGCGCTGGAGTCAACTTCTTGCGTCGCCTTTTGATCGTCGTTATACTCGACGTGTTCGCCGAGGGTGACGGCGTCGTTGGCCGCGTGGCTGTATAGGGCGTAAATTTTCTCGATTGTCGCGGTGTGACTCGTGCTGTTGCAGTCACACCTTCTCTGTCAGCGGGAAAACGTCTTGAATAAAGATTTTGTTTTGCAACACTGATAGGCTGTTGTAGGGAATCATTTGTATTTGAACAGTCCTTATAGTCACAGAGCTTGGCCGAACTCAATGCCTTTGTGGCACCGGTTTTCAATGGCCTCTGTAACCTTGATATAGCGAAGCTCTTTATTGGTGCTGATGTCACTGGTGTACGCATCCTTGACGGATAAGGAACTTTCGTACTTGCTTTGTTCCTAATGGTAGGCTGCCGACGCAGCTGCTTTGGGGACACCGTAGGACGTCCTGTTGGAGCTGGTGTGACCGGTGTCTGAGAGGTTATTCTACTTGTCTCTGCATTTTCCGTCGATAATACCTGCGAGTGAGGGTTCTCAACTTCTCGGTAGTCTGCGACCGGCAAAGTAGTATTTTCATCCTGGACCTGATTGTCTTGATAGTACTCAGAATAGAAAGGCTCCCGTTCCCTGCTGGGATAGTCGCCCTCCTCGGAGCTGTAAGGCGCGTACCCTGTAGTGGTTAATTCAGTATCATTTGGGAGCGGAGCAACTGGCACAACTTCTATTGTCGTGTGAGTCTGAATTTTACGGACGCGCTTCCTCAAGGGTCCCCCCTCTTCGCTCGAGTACCTCGGCAGCACCACGCCGTGGCGCGTGGGCCGGTGCCGTTCAGCATCAACGCGTTCAAATTTAGGCGCATCAACCTGTCTAATAGGAGATACACCTGAATGCCGAAAGCGGTACTGTGGTTGAAGCGAAATTGGCGACGGTGGCTTTTCCTGCTGCTGGCGTTGTCTATCGTACTGGATTTCACGAGTTGGTACAGAAAGGTCCGGCACGGGTCTGTTCGAGAGAACGTGCCCGTGATCTCGTTGTTGATGGACCGATGTTTGCGTTCTGTGTGGCTGTCTTAATTGCACTGTATTCGGGGCTTTCGTAGGCGAAGGAATTGTAGGCAGCCTCTGAGTTAATGGATCCCATGAATTTATCTGTTGTTGTTGTGGTTCAGGTTCAACGTTTTGTTGAGAGGACGGTGGTTGTTGCTTCAAGTCGTGTTCTCGATATTTCCCATCGATGAACATTTCTCGAGTGACTTCAATATTCTTCGTTGTCCTTACTAAGTGTCCACGTGTCCCATTATGATTATATGGCTCCGTAGTTCTATTTACGGGGACGTCCTTTAAAAGCTCTGTTAGCTCTCGCAGTCCAGCAGCATTCTGGTCAGGGAAACGAAGCTCTCCTCCTGCCAGAAAGTCCTGACTTGAGTTCTTCTTATCTTTGTTGTTAATTTTGACTTGTTCCCGGTGATCAGTCCGATTGGCTCGATCTCCTATTGCTACAATTCCAACGTCAGCATCGTCGTCTTCGGAAAGGATTTCTTCAATGTCATCCTCCCGCGTTTCTTGATTTCTGTGATGCACATACTGAGGACGTCTATCGTCCCTCTCAGGAATAAAGTCCCTGTAGAAATTGTCCGAGTTCGTTGTTCGGGCAGCTGCGCTGTGCGGTCTGCTCTGTCCCGGTGAGAACCAATCGCCGTGCTCAAAACTCGGGTAGCCTGTGTAACGGTATTCAGCCTGTTGATACGGCTTTTGATAGTCCGACATCTGAGGACGCTTGTCGAACTCTTCCTCAATTATAGTTGTCAAATTCTTTGTCAGCTTACGCCCCCGAGGGTCGTTGTAGTATGGAGCGTGGAAACTATGCTCAGTTAACTCCCACTCAGGTTTCACGTTGGCCATTTGTACGTCCGGAATCGTCCTACTCTCTTGCTGGCGATACGGTTGATTATTCCATCGTGCTCTTAGTACTGGAAGATCATTATACCTGGAACGCAGTTCATCCTCGTAATTCCTCGCTGGTCGAACCGTTCTCGGGGAGTAGGTAGGTCTCCTTGAGCTGCTGCCCATTTGCTGCTCTTGAGTCTGTTCGTTTGATCGTTCGTGGGGCTGGGTTGACCGCTGAGGCTGTTGCTGTGCGCCCTGAGAAGATCTTTGAGGCGAGCAACCACGCTCACTTCCTTGCCCTTTTTGATCACCGTATCGGACGTTGAGCGACCAATTGTCAGGGTCTCTAGATGATCTGGTAGGGGGTTGCTCTTCGGACGATGCGCTTGGAGTTGGTGTGGTCCTTTGTTGCATGGGGACCTGACGGTGCTCCCTTCTCCGTGAATGATAGTGAAAATGGTGGGTCTCTTTCTGTGTGGGCGGTCGCTGACCTTGAGACGGCCGGGCTTGTGCAGGGGGGCGATATTCACGAGAAAGGTTTGGACCGTGAACCTGTCGATCGCCGGAATTGCGACCAGGGTCATGTTGAAGCTTTTGTCCATATGAAAGCCGCTGCTCGTGTGAAGGCTTCTGTGCATATGGAGACTTTTGCTCATAGGGTCGAGGAGGTGCTTCGAGCTGTGCCTGTTCCTGCTGTCCGTGACGAATGATCTCTTTACCCCCATCGGGATATCCATCATGGAGACCATGGTTGATTGAGTTTGTATTCTCACTGTCCTCCGGTAGGTGGCTAGTCCACTGCGCAGACGGGGCCGACGCCTTCCATGGATAAACCAAGGTGGGATCCTCGGCAATAGTCACATATCTGGTGTTACCAAGCGCCCGCGCAAGGTGAGGTATTTTGTGTTGTATACTTGTTGGATAGCTGTTAGAGGAATCGGCGAATAGCTCTTTAAGGTTGGCCACGCGCCGTTGAGACTGGAATGGGACGGAAAAACCAACTCCACCAACTATGCTTCTTAACGAGGCTCCAAATTGGCGTTGTCCACTCGAGTTTCTTGAGGAAACAAGGAAGGGAAAGGCTTGCGTGGATTCGATCATAGCAATTCCTATTACTGGATCACACATAATCAACGAAGTACTGCATATGAGCGCAAGGGAGATCAGCAACGCATACTGGAAAAGTAGAAAGTTTGAACAGCACGAAAAACGTTGTTGCATATATTGTGGCAATTTTACTGGGAGTTTCTATACAGTTGTTTCGGGCAATGGATAATGCCTTCACCAGATACGACATGCAAACAACCCAATTCTCTATTAAACATATCGCGACCTCGCTGGGAACAAATTTAGGCTCGGCGGAGCCAAGAGCTGCCCTAAAAAGTTAACTGCACTACATGGTCAGCCACGTTTGCGAATGTACATTTAAAAAAGGGAACTACAACTTTAAAGAGCAAATATATTTGATATTCCAGATATTGCCGAGGGTCCACCGCTATTTACTGGACTCATCCTAACTAAATGCATAACAACACAATGAAATTTACGTACTCTCCATAGTTCAAACTGGTAATATTGAGATTGAAAGTTACCATGCTGTTTCCGTATTTCAATACTTTAGTCTATATCTGTACTTGCGCCAGATGTTAGTTCATTGTCTTTATAAATACTATTCCATTATACATACAATAATTAGGAATTATTGGGGGGGATTAGTTGGGAACCGGGGCCGAGGCCGACCTTGTCCCGAGCAAGGAGGTGGCATTGCGTCTCTGCACAGCGAGGGACAGGCATTGCAAAAGGAAAGAATTCCACTTAAGATCTCGACGGCTGGCGGCCGTACAACAATCGCATTCGCAGACAATACTTCATTGTTATTTCGTCTGGACCCCATCAAGATTAACGACGGGATGCGTGTTTCCCTTGCGTGTACGGAAAAGGCCATCGAGATTTTCAAAACTTTTTCGTCTTGTTGTCAACACCAGCAAGACATGTCTGGTGCTGTTTCGCAGACCGGGGAGAATCGTCGATCTACAGCCGGTCGTTCTGGGTGGGACTCGATGTGATCTATCTCAGACCACCAAATGCTTGGGACTATATCTGCATGACACATTCAACTGGGAGAGTCACCTCGAATCTGTAGCCCCAAAATGCTACTCTATCGTTGCAGCTCCAGACTAATAGGTGTTCCATTGGAGGGTCACCTTCTCGTTTACAAGTTCGGTCAATAAACCACACTTTATTTCTTGTATATGAGTTAACGTTATGAGAAGATGGTTAATGATCTTCGTATTGTGGGACCCCGTGAAGCTCTAAGTAGCGAAAAAATATATAGAAACTAAGGGACAAATTAACACTGTGATTCTATCTTCGGAATGATTTATCACTATCATCTATTAACTATCAGACGCAATAAAGGCAATATAGCGCAGTACCGTTAAACAGTATACGGAGTTATACCATCGAATAAGTTCGTGCAATACAGAGAACATATTTACGTAAATAAGGTCTCCGTTTGCAAAGAAATGCTCTGACGCTAATACGACATCAGGAAAACTCTAAAGGCACCGTCAACAGGCGATCCGATAATCAGAGCATAATCCTTTATAGCGTTACAATTGCCGCTCGGCCAATTCACAACATCTATTCACTATCGAATATGGCGGTATTGGATGTCTTTGTATATCCGAACAAAGGGCCTCAGAAGGACAATTAGATGACGCTGAACTTCACACGCGGACAACACGAGCACTATTCTTCAGTGAGATACCAGGCCACAGAGTAGGCAGGTGTTGCGAAACCAAGCCTGATCGAAGATTAGTTAGATCAGTAAGGAGGGCACCAACCACATGAAACTCACCATGTCTGGCCTGATCTCTAGATGACATCGACGAGGGTCCTAGGGACTGACGGCACACGCACACACTCAAGTGCTCTCGCGTCACCCCTGTATACTAGCTGATCTGTGTAACCAATCGATCGGACGGTGTCCGATGTGACACTACATCCAGTGTCGCTGCTTCGGCACTGTTCGCCTGAATGCGTCGACGCCAATGAGTGTGCCTCTGAAAACCCCCAAGTGCGCTGAAGTGTTCGGTGTTCGGGCGCCGTCAGAGTGGCGAGAGATTTTTGCCACTTCTGGTTAGCCAGCCCTTGGCACTTAGCGGCCAGCTCCTGTTGCCTTAGTTTCTTGCGGTTAAACCCTGACTCTCTTAGCTCGTGTTCCTCTTAAAACCAGAGATAAAATATTCCAAGTAACGAATCCTGGCTGTAGCACTAGCCGCCGAAGACGACGACGACAGGTGCTGGCTTTTCAGTTCAGGATAGAAAAGTATTGTGAAACGCTGACCATGCGAAGCGGCTTCACGAGCAAATAGGAAGGTAGCAGCTATCTGAAGCTTAAATGAAAACCCACAACAATGGAATTGCAGGGAAAAAGTGAGCTAACTAAAAATAGAAAATTTCCTAAAAATTAAATGAGTTTTTAATTTCACTATGTATAATATTTCCTGCATTGTTTCGCGGTTCATCGTCATAATCAATATGCATGCATAATAATGTTGCTCCCGGCTTTCCATACGTGTGGGGATTGTCCAGTGGACTTATGCGATATGATTCCTATCAGGGGAGGAGGGTAATATTATAGAACGAGTCAACACAGTGCGATCGGCTGCCACATTTCTATTCATAATGAACACGACGCTGCATTAGTTCGAATGGTATCAATAGATTTTGAAATGACAGATCACTTAAACGTGTGCAGCCGCTAAAAAGCTCATCCGAGAGCGCTGATAGTCTACGAAATACGTGATTAAGAGTGAGGAATACGACAGGGAAAGGGATAGTAATTATTTGAGATTTTATAGACGTTCACTGCTTTTCTCTACAGTGCGGGTAGATTATTTATTATTACTATTTACAACGACTAGAACATCTGACCACCCACACCCTGATAAGGGCTCCAGTGTTTTCCGCCGTTTGTAGACAGCCCCTGGCAGTGCCCCGGTTGAGTTACAGGGGACGATAGATAACGCCTATACATAATTCGAAGTTAGCTTTTTCTTGTCCCGGGCGGGCGATCTCTCACACTTTATCACATATGTTTTGTTACAGGTTCTGTAGATATTATATCGCATGCCGTTGACACCTCCATTTTTGAGACCAGTCCATTTTTCGAAACTTGACTAGCGAGGGCAACAATGTTTTTTGGTAACTCGCGAATGCCAGTTCGGTGGCACAAAAAAACGCTACACGACAGCGTTCGAGCTGTGCCGTCGTTGACAACCATTTATGAAGGCTACTCTGACTGGTAAATCAAACTGGCAAACGCCGTATGAGGCGCACATGCTGTTCGGGCCTTTACAACGTCTTGAAAGATTCCTATTAAGCGTAGACCCCTAATGATAAAGGATAAAGTCCGTGTAACAAGTCAGCTAGGGAATAAGCAAAGCGTCAAAAACTTCCACGCTGCTCTAAGCTTGAGAGCAATATAAGAATCGGTTGTTAATTGTAAGGCTACCTTGATATTATGGCATGGATATTAGCACAGCAACTAGGAACTAGCTAATGAACCGATACTCAGAGGTTGCATATATCTATATACTTGAGTAGAAGTTGGCATCTTGTAGGACTAACTACCTATCAGACCTTACTGAGAATGGAAAGATTATATTCAACATAATGTCCAGGTAGTTTATTGGTAATCTAGCGGAAAAATCTAGACCGCCTTTCAACATCTACCCATATATTTACTAAGATTTATTCAAACATACAATAATTAGGAATTGTTTCTTCTCTCATTTGGCGGGGCGGGGGATTAGCTGGCGACCGGGGCCGAGGCCGACATTATCCCGAGGAAGGCGATGGCATTGCCTCTCTGCCTCACAGCGAGGGACAGACGTTGCAAGAGGAAAGATCCTGCGCGCTTGTCCCCGGTGACGCGAATCAGCCTATGGTAGATCCCTTCGAGGAAGTTCGCAGTGAGGGGTCCGTGCTCGCCTGAGGTCTCAAAATCAAAGGGGTTAGAAGAGGTGGGTTGCCTGGAGTGCGGCGTAGTTCCGTAGCTTGGCCAGCTCCGCACGCACTATCACGAAACGGGGGGTGGGTGCGCGTTGTTCTGCCGTCGTATCGGCGTGCTTTCCACATTGTTCAATATAACAACACTATTTGAAGTTCAGATTATTTGGCCCAAGAAGCTCAACGTTAACAACTCACAGGCAGGGACCAATGGTATCTTCTTGAAAGTATGCCTAGTACGAGGTAGCGTGAGATTTGATTTTAGGTGCTAAGGATTAAATTTGTCGTCTGCTGTTTCTTCGCAAGCCACTAAAATCTAAAGGAATCGATCTTGTGCCATTTGAAGTAAATATACAGATTTACTTGTACACACAACTTTAAGCAATGCGACTAACATTGGACGACTTCACTGAAAGTTGCAATTCGTTTTCTGTGAAGATTGAAAACATTTAGTGTGATGCCTGTTGAGGGATGACACGTCGAAGCCAGGAGAGAGGCAATGGCATTTCATCGAAATCCCAATAAAATATTTCAATGAAATACTCAACACTGATATCGAGCTGTTCTACGCGTCTATAGTTCAATCGGCGTCATTTGAAGTCTATGCAGGTGAACACATATTGCAAGCGTGCTATTGCTGGATCAATGACCAATTACCGTCGCTTTTTTATCGGCGTCCATGGGATAATAACTTTGAATAATGACATGTTTAATTCCTGTTTCTCGTCTGATGCGTTCAGAATCTCCACAAAGATACCCCAAAAATACTTAGTCACATAGACCGGTTACGTGGCATTCATTGTTGTAATGATTTGGGGTGAACTTAAGCCGCTCGGTTACGGCACAGAAGAGACAGACACCCACGGCTCAAGTTATTCGCCCAAGCCGTATTGTTTTTCGTTGGCATTTCCACGAGCCCACGTGAGCCTTGCCTTGCGAGGTGCAGCGTTTTTCCACACTTGGCCAAACCACTGATCCAGCCAAATGGTCAACAGGATTACTCGCGCGAACAACCAGTCCCAGACTACGGTAACAACAACAACAACAACAGCGTTTCGATCCACAGTTGTGTCCAAGCGATATATAGTTGCGCGCCATTTTTTTTGTTGGATATTTTGCAGTGGCGATTGAGTCACCAGTACAGCCCGAAGCATTGACAGCTCGCTTTAGAATATCCGAAAAGTCTATCGTCGACTTGCTGGCGAAAGAAAACATTGCCGAGAACATGAGCACACCACACCCAATCAGTCAAACATGAAGTCACTATTACAATAGTTACTTTTTGTCCGGTGTTGATCGTCGTTGCGATGATAATTGACCACAGGAGGACGTTGGATGAAGTCAAACAATTTCATGTATCTTACTGTATAGATAAATGTGCTGCAGAAAGTGAATTCATGTACATGCGGGGGATCAGCAATGATGAGTTGTGAAATCAAATGTGAATTCTACTTCGTGATGGTACAATTTTCAAGTCATTTTCAGTTTTGAGCTTCCACTGTGGCACACAATTCCGAGGATTAATTGAGATTCAACTGTTGAATAGACCGGGCCAAAGTCGAGCATTTCGTTTAGAACGGATCGCATTTGTTTAGAAGCACAATTTTGGTAAATGCTGAATATATATATGTATATGTATATATCGAGCGATGCTTACATATGAGAATCACAAACCCAGAATCCTGCTCAGTGACCCTGTGGTTGGTCGCAAAGTCACTTTCTGAAATACATCTATGGTTATGCAACCAATCAATCAATCAATCAGATATTTTGTTGTTGTTCTTGTTGTGGTTTTATCGTGTTTTAGCAAACAATCCGACGATCGCGTGGGGGGCCACACATGTGTGCGATCTCCTTAAGCAACTTTCAGATTTGGCTGAATTTTTCCAACCGCCTCACTCCGTCTCTATCGTTCGCTCGTTCGGATCTGGTAAGAAGCTGACTCTGTCTAAAACAGTTGCCATAGACAGACGCCGAATGTGGTCAAGCCACACAACGGCTCGGAAGTCGCCGACAAGTTCAATGGATTTCCTTGACTGGTAAGCTATCCCTAACCAGCACCGCACGTAAAAGAAGTAGAAAAAAAACAACACGGAGAACTCTGTTAAAGAACTGAGCTACTACATTACAGCTACTGCGGCTGAAGATCTCTATACGTCTGTTCCGTTCGTTCGTTTGTTCGTCTGTGCGTTTATAGAAATTCGAAGCGCCGCCGTCTCATCGGGTGTTTCAGCCGAGCGGAGGTGAACAGACGGGGGGCACTTACTCGACGGAGCTAAAAACAGAGCGCGCTCAAGCTGCGGACTAAGTGAGCTGCGGCGGCCAGGATAAGCTTTTCATTGTGACTCGCTGCCTGTGAAAGAAGAATAAGGGATCTTCTTCCTACTCTGTTTCAGTGAAAAGCACTAATAATAGAATTGTCGGGTCGCGACGAACGCAACAGATAAATTGGTACAGCAGAGGAATAGAGGCTGGAACAATAACGATCGATTCGACTGAGGGTTAGATAAAGAGAGAGAGAGATAATAGATAAAGGTAGATAGATGGGCTGTTCACAGGCTGTGTCCAACACTTGTGTGGAGGTGTGTGCGTGTTCGTCGTATATTGACTTCACTGTCGTTGCCCATGATTGTGACTACTTGCGACCAATTTCAGCAATGGCCAATTAAAGCTCTTAGGTTAGCCGATAAGTAATGATCGCCATGTTGGGAGTTTTCTAGTGTCGCTAAAGCGAACGTGATGGGTTTCAAATTTGGCGGGCTTTTTGTCGAAGCGTTTCCCCATCAGAGCAACTGCGTGTATCTGGCTGGGTGCATTAGCAACAAAAATGTTGTTGAATTGACCTTCAGCTCCTGCCCTATTGTATCAGGCCTCAGCACTTAGCCTTTAGGTACTACTGTGAGGACCTGTCAGGGCCACATATGCTTATTTTCTCTACCTTAATCATAGCTGGCAAGTATCCTCAGGTAAAGAAAGATGATAAAGAACTCCAAAGATTCTACGCGCCTAACAGGATTTGATCGCAACGTCGATGAATTGCTCGACCTCTTTGATAAAAATGTGGTCCAGTCAATTCGAAAGTTTGCTGCTCCTCTGGGAGTAGCCCAGTCAACTCTGGTGTGCCGTCTACATCGAAAAAGGTGTAAAAGTAAGAGAAGTGAGTGCCATATGAACTCAACGAAGATGTCATTGGCTCCTCTGTCGCAGTTTGCTTCTTGGCAAACAAGGAGGAGGTTTTCTGGATAAAATCCTTGCGGGAGATCATCGTTTGATATTCTGTGACAATCTCCAACGCAAAGACGACTGCATAAGATGGTGGGATCAGAAGGGGATGCTCTATTATAAACTGCTCAAACATGGTGAGATGGCCACCGCAGACCATAACACTCAACAACTCAGTAAACTGAGCCAAGAAATTGATAGGAAATGGCCACCTAGGATGGCTGAAAGTGATATTGCAATTTTGCTCCTGCTGCTTTGGCCCGTCTTGTATTGTAACTGATGCTGGCTGGGAAATTCTGCGGCAGCCAGTGCATAGCCCAGAAGAAGTTGCTTCATAAGATTATCCCCTATTCAGATCCATGGAGGACTACTTGAGGGGGAAGCTCTTCCAAGAAAGAAGCCAAGGTTTAATGTGATGATTTTTCGCCACGGGACCCACATGCAGCCTGATAGATGGGCGAGAGTCCTAGAAAGCAACGGACACTATATTGATTAAAATTCATTCATTCTTCCAAAAGATACAGCAACTCACAATGAGTAAAAAACGATAATGACTTATCGGCCAACCTAATGGATACGGAATCTGCCGTCTTTGTTATTGTCATATTTGAATATATAAACACATATGTACGTATATATACCTATTCAAGACAACTTTAGCATAGGACTGAGTGCTCGTAAAATGAAGTTTATTTATGTCTCTTCGTGCGGCTTTGTACATCTCCCAGGAAATAAGCAAATACTAAGCAATAAAGCCGATTAACCTCGAAATATTCATGACCTCCAATCAATACAGCTTCTATCTACTTCAAACAAATACTACTATTCTATGAAATTTACTTGTGAAGCTGGCGATACAAGTCGCAACGCACCGACGACCAACGCTACCACGACAACTATAGTATCGCTCCCATCCTAGCCGGCGGAAGCGAATCACAATGATCCGACCCAGATAGTCCACGCCGTTATTGTCAGCGATCGAATATGAGATATCGGGTCATCCAAGTCTTTGGTCTTGTGCCCATCGTGCATATCGGCATACTGCAAAGTCTCAAACGACTTCAGTAGCTTTCAACTACCCTCAGGTAGGCGTTCACTGAGTCCGCCTACTCGGAATATGGGTTAAGGTCGACCCCAGAGCTATGGTGAAAGCGTGCATTCATGCTTATGTATATTTCGCCCTAGGCAGTCTGCTGCTGACAGAAAACGGTTATCTCTCATGCATGAATATGTTATTCGTGTCTAATATGAGTACATACAGTAGGAGATGTTCATGAATCAAAACGGATGCATTTATTTACATCACTTACTTGAATCGGCAGAGATCCCAGTAAGTTAGCGCTCTCTAGTGTTTAGTGCTTGATGACGTTTCCAATTCTAGCAGAAAATAATTCAGCACAAAGAATGAAATCGATTACAGGTTCGGTTTAGAATGGACTCCGCTTAGCTCTGTACACAAATACTTCCATAATTACATTAAATGACTCTGACTTTATATACCGCAAGTAAATTACATAATATATATATATATATATATCGTACACAATTTCAGCAACAACGTTTTACAAAAATTACTAAATTTCTACTTCTGGAAAGCGCAGGCTATTTTCAAAATTACCCTGCATTACGCAAGATATGTCATAAAACGATGAAAAAGTAAATTAGCGCGAATATTTAAAAGGAATTTTAGCTATCCCGTTTTGTACCAAAGCGGCACCATACAGCTCGTTGATGTATGGGCAACATCTGCTTGCTTCCTGGTTCCTTGACACCAATAATAATAATAATAATGTTATCACTATCCTTAAATTATCCATCATTTCGGTATACCTCAAGCTATTCCAATCGGCCTGCTTCTCATCGGATATCCACGCTAACGTAACACGCGTCTCCTATATCCTCTCCAGCAATCCATGCACTCCTCAGAACTACGTGTGCTGACTCGATGAGTTTTACATCCCTTCGTTGCGTCCTTGACCTCTCTAGCAGGTTCATGTGAATTGGAAACTAGGCATGCCCTGAAGCCAAACGGGGCCAGTTGTGCCTCATCGGTTACCGGTGAAATCATATGCACAACCACTGACCACTTCAAAACTCCGACGGTGCGACGGCTCAAGGGGGGCGGAGGGGGATTGTGAGCGGACGCTTTGGGCCAGCGGTGTCTGCCTTTACCGAGCGGAAACCAACAAAATGTCCGATTGCAGGGTAACGAGATTGTGCACAGTGAACAGGACTGTTACGAACGTCCGAACAGGCTGCCAGTTGGTCCCCGTTGGACGACGATGAACACAAGTGGAATTAGTCGAAAAAATCAGGCGAGCGTCCCCAAAGGCCCTCCATGGACGTGTCTAGCGTCGAATAGGCGATATGGTGGGTACACCTCCGTATACATACACAGGCTATAAACAGCGGGGAGTGTTTTTTTTGCCTGCCCATTACGCAAACGCCTGCATTTTGTATTTCAGAATTAAATTTGTTAAACAAATGGGTGAAACCCATTTGTCTTCATTAGTATTTATTATATACTGTTCACATGGACAATACAGCTTCGAGGTGACACTCGCAGATGTAGCAGTGGATGAACCTGAAGGACCATCTTGGGAAGCTTCGCTATTGACATGGTTGAGGTTTAATACCTCTATTGTACTCCAATGGTCACTCCAGTAATCATTATGGCAATCTTACGGTGATTTCGGCATTTGTGTCGTAGGAGAGGATGATGTACCTCTTATATTTTAATTACCGCCCCCATTAGCGTTAGCGTGACGCTCCCACAAAGGGCGTTTACGCAATAGAACTTCATCCCAATACCGCTACACATTTCTCACTCAACCGATTATTTCAACAGAGTACGGCATAGTAATGCCGTAATGACAACCAACAACACGCGGCGTGATACCACAGCAGTGAGCAATCTACAACTAAGCGAGCGACTGGTCCAGAGCTAACTGCGGTAGTGATGGCAGCGGCGCCGGCGGATTTCAGGGGCCAATGAAATTGGGTTGAGGTCAACCGGGGCGAAAGTGCACGATAGCTTCGACACTTGTCTTCATTCGCAACACTTCGCTCATTTGGCCTTCAACGAAGCTCCACGTGGGTGTACGTCCCCTTCGGTGAAGTCGAGAAATACCCATTTCAACTGAGGTATTATGGTGACCCGATTGAGAATAAGGTCCGCTTATGGACTCAATGGCCTGCGTCTTCCTCGTCCCCCTAGAAATAAAAGCGTTGAGAGGCACAAGCTATTGAGTTGAATTGTATTATATATCATATATACTCGGGATGGGGTAACTGATGATGTTTCCACGAGGAGGGAATTAATATTTACTTTCTCTTTTCCATCATTGTTATGACATATATTGTGTTTATAGTTCTATGGTCAGACGCTGTAATGTTTGTTATTCCAGCGCTAAATAGTTCCCACATACGCACACATACGAAATAGATATTGTAGATCAAGACAAACGCTGATAGCGAGGTAGACAAAAATGAAAAACAAGAGATCGCATTCAGTGAAACAATTCTGCCCCCCGCCACCCTTTATTTGTGAATCATTTGGTCTACCCTGATACTTACCAATGTTACTAGAAAACACTGAGATAAAAGTTGTCCGTCAAAGTACAAAATATCACAATATATATTTACGAAAATGTTGAGGGGTAATCTGGATGTTAAGTTATGGGCTTCTATTCACTAGCTCTAACAAAATCGCAGCTCAAGCGGTACTGGCACTGGCCAACACGATCATACAACCCAAATCCATTGATACGGCCTTTATGATTCAAATAATATGATAGCTTTGGCTTCGACGTCCAATTTGCCACGCCCCCTATATATATATATATATATATAATATATATTTGAGTCCAACATTGACGCTCAAAGCTCGCCGTTCTCACGAATTCTATTCGAGTTCGACGACCTTCCGGATAGAAAAAGAGAACTTCTCCCCAAATCAACGACCTAATAGAACCGACATGATAATAAAAGCCGGCAAGCTTCGGTGCCATTCGGTGCCATTTTAGCAGCCAGAGTGCGTCGCAATTTCTTCATTAAAGGTTAAATCATTCGGCGCACATTTACAAGATCAGTGATGAATTTCAGCAACTTGTCATTTTAAGACAGATCCATACTGAGGACCAGAGATTCGACAGAAGCAGGGTCCGACAACCTGGACGTGCCTTTAAGGCATAATATTGTATTATGGAAAACATTCCACGGGCGCTCTTCAACCGTAGCTCTATATGGATAACAAGAGTGAGCTTCAGTGATCGTGGGTCTTAGATCACAGATCACAGCAAATCAGTCATGTATTATTATTTTTCGCAGTTTTATAATCGGCAAGCTTGAAAGTATGTCCAGCTCCCAAGGCTGTCTACTTGTTCCACTGGCGAGGTCACTTGATAGATATTGTTTTCCATATTCTGTAGGGTAGGGACATTAAGATGATTGTTCAGGTACAAACAAAATTCGTACGCAGAACAGCTGAACGCTGCATCGAGAGAAAGCATAAGTAGGACATTGGTTATTGACCTGCGCGGAGCAACCGAAATAAACCACGGCCACGTCTCCCCACTGCTAATTTTCTCACAGAAGTCTGCTCTAGGCTGATCCACGTCACCGGGAACAGCCAAGCGGGGCTGTCCTTCCGTCCTTCCTTCTGCGGTGTCTTCCCGTCGCGGTGAGACAAAGAGGCTAATGTCTCTCGGGAGTGACCACGCCGGCCTCGGCCTGACACCAGTGACCAAGGTAAACCTAATCAATTTTCCGGGCTGACCCACAGCCGCTAACATTTAACGTCCACGGAACTGCTTTCGGCATCGGTTCCTAAGACGGACAACCCCTTTAAATGCAAATGTGCAGCGGCGGGGATCGAACCCGTTCACCCACGTCGCGTCTCCTCCAATTACAAGGCGCACATGAACGCACCACGTCACCGACCAAAGTAAACCTATAAACAAGTAATTGTGCACCCTGAATAAGCGAAATATTTGTATATAAAAAATATGGGTAATTTTCTAAGAAGCGGTCTCACAGTGAGCTTGCCAGAGACTGCTAAACCTGAACCTGTAAATATTATAGTCCTTTGTTTATGGAGATTGTTTGGCCAGCTAAGACCATATTGCGCCCGACCCATAGCAAATGTACCGCTGAACACTGACTTATTCAACAGAAATGACATTGGGATTTTCCGTTCAATGGGACTTGTCTAGAGAAACCTTCAGAGGATGGGTTGCTCATACTCGGCTCAGTGGCTTGAGCCTTTAAGGACTGCTGCCTATAAATCATTTTCGAAAAGGTGACGTAACCCGCTGTGAACGTCTTAAATCCACCCCGGAAAATACAGCAACTCGATACTTCATATATCTAAATCAATATACATGTACTACTACTTCAGTGCTATGAATAAACAAGTCGCGGAGGAAACCTTGTGATTGTCCCTCGTGATATTTTGTCAGGAGACTAGGCCCACAAGCGTGTGTCTAACCCGATAGGGGCCCATTTTTGTTTAATGTTGACGTTCCGACCCTTGATCAATCCTGAGTCACAACCCAACTGTAATCAGACTATGCAACCCAACTCGCTTCGGCCAGTGTCCGAATCATTTGTCTGAACGGAGACAGTCGGAAGCGTACTCACTCGGGCTATACTTTACCACGACAGGTTCGGAGAGGGATCCTGGTAACGGCATCAAACGCGCCACCATGCTTTTGAGTGGTGCCAACTTCCCCAGCACGCTCAGCACGATCTACCCTCCCTCTCGGTCCAGCCAAGGAGCGTTCCACCCTGGAGCGTATTCTCATACCACATTGTCTGTGGGGTATTCGACAAAAGCGGTGTCCCTCAAGGGAGAGAGTGTTGAATAGCGGAACGATCCGTGTGGCTAGTGACGATCCAAGCGGCGGGCTCCATGTGTCCGTGACACGGTAGACCGGCACCACCATCTGAGCTAGCCAAACTTCGACGATACTACACTCGGTGTGTGTGTGTGTGAGAGTGTTCCTGTGACGAGTGTTTCATGGAGCTGATTTTGTTCCTCTGTGTTGTGATATATTGTTATTATTAAGAGGAGTCGCCTATTATAGACTACAGCAAACGGCTGTCGAGTCATAGTTGTGTTCGTGTGAACGTATACGTTCCTTACCTGGGTTGTTTTGTGCAGCCCGATGGACTCCCAATGAGGAAGCCAGCAGCTAATCGCCCTTATGCCGCCACCGAGCCAGCGGTCGAGCAATGCCTCCTCGACGGCGCCGTCGCTGAAGACCGCCATGGCCGTGAAGAGCGCGGTCAAAACATTCGCTTCGACGGCCGCTGCAGCTAAGGCGAACGCAAACTCCTCAAGTAATCATAGCAGCTACGCTCACGCAAATACACACGGCACGGGCAATAAGGTTGCCCCAAAGAAGGACGCCGCAAATTCGAGGAAGGCCGCCGAGGAGAAGATGCCAGTGGAGAAACCGCCTGCGCCTGCGCCCGCTTACGACATGCCACGCGACATTGTCGAAGAGATGCCCCGTTTGCCGTCGTCAACGACCTCAATCATGTCGCTAACAAAAGATGCGCCTGGCCCAAGATCTTCAGCTGGCAACATCGGTAGGCCTGTACACCGCTCCGAGTACTTGAAGGTGCGTCCCGCTAATTCATAGCATGCCTGTTTGACTACTGCGTGTCCCTATGGACTATTAGCATTTCTCATCCTGTAATAAGCAGCCTGTCAAGTAATGCAGGGCCACGTCTTGGACGATTGATTATGTCGGGGAAATAGAAAATACAAAGATAGAGTATATGCAAAATGAGATAGCATTAAATGGCCAAACTTGGGATAGTGGCCTAAGTTGGGCCATTTTCAACAGCCCTCACCCCGGAACTGAAGTGACAACGCTGGACGTTTGAATATTTTCTTACTCTGTGTCGTAGTGAAATAATGGAAAACCTTATTTCAGTGAGATAGACCGTGAAAAGAACTAATTTCATTGGGTCACGCGGAACTGGGTGATCAGGTGACCTGTCTTAAGTTAATGTCTTATTACAAAAGAAAGATTTCTGTGGTGGAAGCTTATCACCACTTTCGGTTAATGTTACACGTTTTGATGTGCTCTTTTGATTTTGAGGCGTGAAGATGGTTATTTCATTTGAGATCGTCATGATAATTTTCAATGACATTTGTGTTCCAAGTTAGCCCACCTTGCTTTTACATTGGCGCAACCCGAAAATTATGGGTTAGATGTATAAGATACATGATATTTACTGGAAGTCCGCAGAGAACTCGCATTCTATGAAGGACCTACCCACTTGACTGGGTTCCGCCAAACTAACAGCAAGGTGGGCTAACTTGGGCTAACCCGTAATGCTCCAATGAATGACGCAACGGTACCTACTGCGTGTGAACGGTGGAAGTTAGAACTTGTCCAAGTTTTGGGCCATTTGACAGTACATTCAGTCGATCAAACGAAGCTACTCCAGCAGGAATCCACAGTGCTTTTATTATACACAGCTCACTCTCCTATACCTGTACAAATTGTCACTTTTTTGCTTCGGAGTCTCGGTCTGGGGAGTGGCTACAGGAGACGACTTCGAAAAGGGCTCTGCCGTGGACATTATGATGAGGAGATATGACCGATCACTGCTGAGTAATCTGTAAATCCCTCAAGATGTACGAAAGATAATTTCAGGCGACACTGCCTTCCCAATCACCTCCGCTGTGGTGACGAGAGACTGCATTTGTAATACCGGCATGCTCTGGTTTATAGCCTGCCGGCTGTCCGGGGCTCGCCTCCCTGAGAGATCCGCTGAGTCTCCCCTTTGTCACGGTGCTTCCAATGCGAGACAATACGTTCCTCTCGAAGCAGCTGCTTTTTACTACGAATACATTGTGATTTGTCCCTTACGACACGAGGTGCGATTATACTTGTTAATTCATTTTTTTCACTAAGAACTGAATCGTTCGTTTAAATCACAGTTCTCAAAAAAGCACCTCAATTTCAATTTGCATTTGAATCTCATCTGCGGTGAGAAACGTACATCTTTTTCTTGCTCTTCACCGTATTTATTTAGTTTCCGTTTGTCAGCACTATGGCCGCCAAGCAAACGAGTAGTTCTGTGTCGTTCGCTGATATCGTTGGCTTGGTGACGCGCCACGATTGAAGCTCTCAGATGATTGATTATATCTGTAACAGAGCTACGTATTCTAGGGGATTTGATTGGTTGCATTTAAGTGCTGTGACGATGAGCACAGGGAACACTGCGTTGTTCGTCATATTCTATGTGAACGGCCTCACCTCTGAATGCTTACGAGTTCATGCATGAAAATACAAGGACATCACTGTCCCAGGTGGATCACCCATCTGACCGTTGATTACGCGTTTAGGTGCTGCTGTTGTGTTCCAGAGATGATGATAAACGTAGAGGCGGTTGATAACAATACCCTATTATAGTTCATTCAGATATTTGAACAAGAGTCGGGAACGAACGTTGAGTTAGCTCTAAGTAATTACAGTCACTGAGGTACGCAGGCGTGAGTCGGAGATCAGTATTATTACGTATCTGAGACAATATATATAATAGCAACTGTTCATTAACGCCTTCAGCGTATGAGGTAGTGATTAGAATACGCGTATCAAGCCAGATATTGTTGAACAGAGAATAACTGAGAGTTGGCTTCAGGCGAAATAGGACAGACATTGAGGTTTGGCACTAATCGATAGTTAGATGTCAAATCAAATATATCTCCAAATTTTCGTCATATTGCGAAACAGTACATCATAGTGAGGTGGTCCATATCTATCTGGGAGCCGATCTGGTAATAATCGGTCGAGTGTTGTTCAACGTGAACGCAGCCAAAAGTAACGGTGGGCCGATTCAGGTGTAACATGCCTTCAAACAAATAACAATGAGCTCAGTAGAACTTCTGACATTAACCAGATGCAAACCTGACAATTGTAAAGGGTGATATAGCCTAGGAGAGAGTTGGACTGTATTGCGTAGACAACAACAATTTCAATTACGTAAGAGCTTCTTTGGCGGGAAATTTTGAAGTGAGATTATGGTCAACTTTTGAGGATATGATCCGAAACGATGAACGTGCTTAGCTGGGAAATCCGACTACCCCCTCAATCTCGATTCGTGCTTCTGACCTGCAGAAGCCTGGCACGCCACATGCAACTAATTTCTATGGTATTTTTTTTTATTATTACCTTGTTTGGATTCAATTGATTACGTATTCTATATACAGCGCCAAATTGACGACCAACGGCGTGGACACCAGCATCCGAATATAGCCGTCATGCTGAAGCACAAATAAATTCAAGATTTAGTGGCGTTGACAACTGAATATAAAAACAAAGACACGTCTGGCAAACCCGTTTTCCATTTTACGAAATATATAAACGGTTTCATCTCTTAAAATATACAATAAGTAGGTATTTTGTTCTATGTCGGCTACTGACCCTTCCATCCCATCATCCATATATATATATATATATATATATATATATATATACTTCGACAACTGCGCCCAGGATTCTGGCTGGGTCCCTTTATCTATTACAAATGAAACCATTACTAAGTACTTTTTAGTTTAGCGTTTATAATAGAAGCTGGCAAAAGACGATAACTCATTTTATTTGCCAAATTCAATAGTCGTGCGGATAACACTGTGTCTCTGCACGTGTGCGCTACCATGAATCACGTGTTCATCGAGTGACACTCGCTTTTGACGTTTTTATTCTTGGATACAGAATGCCCTCGCAGGTGGAATCCCCCGAGAGTCTTTCATCATTTCATAGATCATTTCAAAGACGGCAGACTTTGTACGGCAGGTCCTCATAGTAATGCCTAAAAGGTTAATAGCTGAGGCCTGTCAGATAGGGGAACAGCTGAGGGTCAGGTCGAAACGACAAAAAAGACTTCGTAGGACGTTGTTCCAGATCCTAACGGGCTATCTCCCAGCGTCCTGCTGCCTCAAGAGATAGACTCATTATTTAATCAAGAGTCGATTATCATAAACTGATTGCATTTTTGTAGTGAATCGTAATGGAGACGCCATAGAGTATTCGCTTGGCAGTTACCTTAAGGAAGCGTTGTCATTATTTCAGTGTCGACGAGTTGCTTCAAATCAGGCCGAACCTGAGTCTGTGTTTCATATGCACGATAGGACAGTCTGGCTTCTGGTGGCACCTAATAAGCAAATTCGTTTGTTTCGTACATATAATAGCTATATCGGGACAGGTATACTATAGTATATTATACCTCCAGAAACAGGCCAGTTATTATACATGTGTACTGTTCTAGCATAGTGGTTCTGTCCATATTTATTTGATGTTTACAATTTTTAAACATACATGCTATAAAAAAAGGTATAGTTTCATTAGGCTAAGCGATGACCCAGATGGCGTTAAGAGCTGATACCTATTGCATAACAGGATAAAAAAAAGGCAAAATAATTCAAGCAGAGGCATACGTTACGACATATGTACAGTGTTTCATACGAGTCATCATTGAGTTCTCGGTTTCAATATTCCCTGAAAGTGTACTAAAGTTAATGTTCATACAACAAAACAACATTTATGCAAAAAAAATTAAATTATGTGACACTTCTGAGTGATTATATTCACGCTCCAAAACCATGGCTTGTGAGCAAAGGTCAAGGTACGTATGCATGCATTTCGATTATCTGATCGTCTGGAGCGAAACTCTGTGCATATGTTCTGCACCGGGATGAAGGGGCTGCTGAACATCTTTCATACTCAGCTAATATTGGTGACTAAGTACTTACTGCTAATCAGCAAACTTTTGATAGGCCAATGAATGTGCTTCTCTTGCGGTAGATTATTTATAGCCAGCTAGTTTAAATGGCCGGGATAACAAGGTGACTCGTTGCTATTATAAAATGCTATATTTAGCAGCATGTTAATTACTTATCATGGCGGTAAACTTATACGGAGCCTTGAGCCAAGTGACCACTGTCGAGCCCGGTGGCGTGGTACATTCGTATGCTCCTGCCGTGCAACCGGTGGACACACAGGCTTGATGATCCTCGCCTGTTGTACATTTGCATGTCGAAACGGGTCCGCCTTATGAAGCAATGCCGCAAACAGTTTCGTGGACGTTAAATATTTACTCTGAGTCTGTCCGGAAGATTGACTTCGATGATCACTGCAAACCTCATCTGTATATAATAGACAATATCACATTTTCTCAGTATATTTGTCGATGCAGTCCATTGCATGAGACTACATGCATTGACAAAAAAATCAAATCGCTTCGAAATGCTCATTATCCAGCCGATAATGCTTCTTCGGATAAGTCGAAGGCCAAAATTGCAAGCAGAAATAACGACAAGTCCGAGCAGCAATAACGCTTCCGGTGGAGACGTACATCCAGGCGGTGTATTATGTCGTCTGGTGTCGTCGCTTTACCGCTTGATAAATTTTGGAACAGTCTCAATTTAATATACTTGGTGCACTTTCGCTGACGAAATTTCAAAACAACCTGATCAGTCAGCATGCATTTGAGTCCTAAAAATAGGCTCAGCTGAGGAATAAAATGTTAGATGTCAACACGACTGCGAGATAACTCAACTGCATAGTGACAGGCTGAACGAGTGGGTTGGCATCTCATGCCCCAGGAGGGTAATTCACACACTGACAAGTGAGTGCCCCGAGGTCAACTCTAATCTCGTTAATTATTTCTCCGAAACATATCGTTGTGAAGTGGATGGTGAATTAAAGCGATTGGGCCCTTGAATTTTTGAGATTATCGCCGTGCAAATAAAACAGGCATACTACGCAAGTAAGCGTATGTAAGACAATTGCGTAGAAGCAGTTACCTTGCCGGCTCTGTTCTCTTTCAGAATAGCATGGCATGACGATAAGTATATTTCACGAGATACAATTTTATATGCCTACCTCCGAAGTTATTTTTAGCAGCGTTAAAATTGTTGGCTATGTCTGCCGTTATGTTTGTCATTAGCTTTCTATTGTCTAAGGCAAAGCTGAAGTTGAACAATTATTGTAGTACTTCTCTCACTTGTTGCAGTCCGATCTTTAGCTAAGAAGAGGGAGGCGTCAGCAGAAGAGAGGATACGCGATGTGCCTTTTAGATTAATGAAAATCATGACAAAGTTCAAACGTAGACTGTGCTAACTAATTATTGCGGCACTTTCCATGTCGTTAATTTCACCTGATGACCTCTTGTTATATAATGAATGTCAACTAATTTTTGAATCCAGGGACATTCAATTTTTTATATATATATATATATATATATATGAAAGTCTCTGGATTCAAAAATTAGTTGAGATTCATTATATAAATATATATATATATGTTCTACAAGCTGTGTTCGATGCTAATTAACAGGACTATAATCACATCAGCGGTTACCACTCGATTTGCCGCTGACCCACTTTTGGTTTATCTCAACTACTCCAGCGTGAAATTGGCTCCTGATAATTAGAAATTATTTCCACCGAACCGTAGCACTTCTTGTTAATATAATAATAATAACACTCGGTTGCGGCTTGAGTTCACAGCGAAGTCAAACAATAAACAATAACCATGTCCATTGTGTTAAACCCTGCTGGAGCCAACCGTGCACTCAAATACAACGATCGTTATAATGGTTGGCATTTTCATTTTTTGACAACACAAGGTCCGCGTTCCTTGGACTCCACTAAACGATTTCATTGAACTATGATGGTATGAGCAATCCAAGCTTAAATAATTTTCATTTTCGACATTATACATATATAAATTTTTTTTTCCTTAAAGCAGTATTGAATGCGGTCTGCCAGAGTGGCAACTGAATTACTCAGATAAACTTGCTTACTCGATATTACATGTACCTTCAAATGGGTTGACAGCGGCCAACATGTAACTTCCAAACAGGTCTATGTCGTATCGTAGGGCATTCTGGCTAAAAATTGGCAAGCAGCTCCTCTAGAACTTGCGTTCAAGCTGCAGCCTCAAAGCAAATATATCAACACTTGTCTCTCATATTTTTATCATACCAAAGCATGAAATGAGCCATAAAGGAAAATAATTTTAGTCATCCGTAAATAGAAATGATTGCAAACACAACCCCTCGTGTTACTGTCGACTTGAGACTACTTTTTTCTGGTGTTCTTAAAGTCGCCCGAAGGAGAGCCTGACCGTCGTATATAGGGGCTCGTATATATTTAAATATATTCAACCCATTTCATCCCAAATACAAATAATGTTTTGTTCTTGGTCACTTCTCGTTTACTATCATTGTGACTTAGTGCAGTCTACCTCTCAGGCCCTGTGACATCGTTCCAAGCAACAGTTACCAATCGACCCGTCTATAACTGGACCCGACCTAGGCACATTTTAGACTTTTGACAAATTTTTTTTTAATTAAAAGTAGTTATACTTATAATAAGAATGCAGGCAAGTCTCTATAACAATTTCTCGTTCTGGCTAAGCACTTTCAACATTTCATAAATGAATAAGATTTAGCCTGATCGATATTTCAATCGAGTCACCAATGATCTCACTTGCTGATCATAAACAAGTCTGTGGTATATATACGAAAGGATTTATCCAATTTTTGTTATTGGGAAGACTTTTTATTGTTTAATGTAATGTAATACTTCAATAATGTATTACATTATATAGAGTATAGTTTCGTACTTAGAAACATCTCAGGGCATTTGGCCAGGCGCCTAAAGATTCATATACATATGAGCCACATTATGTTTATGTATATTATCATTTTCACATTCCCTCGACCTAAATCTATGAGTAGTTTAGCTTATTTGGAATTCGGGTGATTCTCCATAGAAACTGGTATTTTATACGTTTAGTTTATTTTTATACGTTCAATTCAGTTTTCAAAAAACTGAGCACAAAATCTGCACTCAAAGCTGTCATATCATGGTAAAAAAGTTCGTTGATGGTATCTTCCCTTTTAAGCAGCTTTCTAATGCATCTTACTTCAACCCTCTTGAGTCTGTCGTCCATGTTCGCCATTGTTAGCGTGTGGCGGGATAGGTTACATCGATATTCAACGCGTCTAGCAAATCGGTTTTGTATATTCTGCAACAGTTCTAGGGCCTTGGTTCTGCGAGGGTTCCAGACAATACTAGTGTACATAAGTGGGGATCACATGCGAATCAAACAGCTTTAAGTACGCGCATGGGGACTTCTGAGCAAACGCTCTGAGGATCCAGTTATAGATAATTGAACATTTAGACACAACCTAATCGGGCTGTTCACCGAAATTTAGTGAATTGGATAGACTGATTCCCAGATCTTTCAGTGTCCGTCTTTCAGATCTCGGTTCGAAGTGTATGAGTGAGCATTTTTGTGCCGATATTCGCAGCCCGGTGGCGTGGTGAGTGCATTCGTGTGCACCTTGCAATCGGAGGAGACACGTGGGTGCACGGGTTCGATCCCCACCGTTGTACATTTGCATTTAACGGGGTCCGTCTTACGAAATGTTAAATGTTGGCTGCGAGTCAGCCCGGAAAATTTGCTTTTGTCCCAGCCCCATGCGAGTCCCCCACGTGTAGAGCTCATTAAACGTTCACTCACAATTATCCAATGAGTCCGTGTCGGTCATCAGCTTGACATCGTCCGCATAAATATATAGTTTCACAGGAGTTTGGATCACATGTTTAACCTTGTCCACGAATAGCATCAACAGGAGACGTCCAAGAATCTGGGGACAGCCGATAGTTGCTCTCTTTCTCGGCCCTGGAGAATCCCCCATGTATCATTGCCAAAAAGGTCCTGTCGCATACGAAGTCCGAGATCCAGTTTACAGGTCTCGAACCAACCTCTTTAGTGGACAAAAATCGCGAACTCAACAGTTAATTTAGATGTATCGTGAACGTTGCGCTGACAAAAACCGGGTTCTACGATTAAACCTATTAAAATGGTAGTCAATATATTATATCATAGGTAGGTATATTCCACCACTGTTACTTATTTCTACTGTGTCATATCCCATATACGCCTAAATGTGAAAACAATGATTAAGGGTGGAAGGAGGACCTGTCCTAAGATTCCTCATTAACTTCCAGATAGTTTGACTGACTACTGCGTTCCAAATTTTGTTCTCACACATAGGTATTGTGCAGTGCAAAATAAGCGTCGATTCAACACAGATCAAAAGGCCGCTGCTTGTGCGTTTCTACTGTTCATCTTTTATTCCTATGTCCTACAATGTTTGAGCTGACTCTGAGCTCCTCCTTATGTGACAGGCCTCCGCACAACCTTTGGGTACTACATTAAGGACCGATAATGGCCCACCTATGCCCTAAATCATCTATGCTAGCCAGACAATAGTTTACATCCTTATTGACGCTTTAAAAGGCTGACATGCCAAGATATATTTTACTTAATTCATTATTGGTTGAGAGAAAAACTCGCGCGGACGGTGATACCTAGTATTACCTCCTAGAGGGCCTCAGAATGGATTGTCTCCAGTGCACACAAACCGATCGACTGAGTGAAATAGACTCCTGCGCAATCCTAAATGAATCACGTCATGGTTACACTTCAATAGGAACACTCACAATCTGATGGAAACTGATATCTATTAAAATACTCGAACTGTAAATTAATCGAACAGCCTTCGCTATTTGGACTCCGCCTGGCATCTAGTGTATGCGACTACTTTGCGAAGTGTCTACTAGACCACCAGTACTGTCCATCGATGCTGGATTCCCTCACTGATAACCTAGATGATAAACCTCATTGATTAATATGTACTCCCCTGTGAGATTCGAACTGCAAGATTTCCGCATTAATTACCTACAATCGTGTGCCTTACATTATGTTAGCTATCTGACATCTGTCAAGCGAAATAATGACAGATGACAGACTTTTAGCAATACTCTACAAAGGCTTTTCTGCCCTTGACCCAGTTGACACATGACTCTTAAATATGTGTTCGATGATCACACAATAAGCGATAACATTTCGTTCATTGTTGCTAATGGAGGCCTCGGTGTCGAACTCGGACTGACAGATACCATCTTGCGACAAAAAATTTCATATACAGTGCCAGTCGTATAACGAGCAGATATCGGCAGGGTGATCTCGTTAGATATCTCGTTGGTGAGGATGTTTCGATCAATGCGAATTCGGTTTGTATGCCAGTCACTGCGTTTTATGATGGGCCCTGCGACCTTCTACAATAACGCGAGCGATCTAGATTGTCGTTTGGTTTACTGAACGTGTAGGTAGTAAAATTAATGAATAAATTAATTGAAATACCCGTACCCTGGGAAGGCTATAGCTATGCTGTGATATGCATACTAGCTATTGGTGTCATGTATTAGCGGTTATCTGGCAAGCTACTAATTATGCCATAGCAAAATGGTCTAAATATCTAAACGCCAATAACTACTATGAGAATGTACTATTCTTCGTATGATACAAGAACGACATTACTACGTGTCGAAATAGCTTCCAAAAGTTGTATTATGATATGGCCTTATAAAGCGTAGTCAGCAAGGTAGATAAGTGCGTAGTCCCTCAGTTTATTTGCTAATTATCCACTTTAAGGGATCCTCGCCGCACGGAGGGCCACACCTAGACTGTGTACACATCGATTCTTCCAACTGCCTGATATACGCCTCGGGCCCTTGCCCCAAAAGGACCACGAACTACTCAGCCACAAGTCGACATCGGCCAATGAGATGTGAAGCAAATATATATATATATATATATATATATACGGCAGTTGGAAGAATCGATGTATAGCACAGTCTATACATCGGTGTGACTCATCGGTGAGGATCCCTTAAAGTGGATAATTAACAAATAAACCACTGTGCAACCATTCCCGGTTACGCGGTAGCGCGTGCGGAGCGGGCCAAGTTATGGAAGTACACCGCACTCCAGGCCACCCACCTTTTTCCCCCTTTGCTTTTGAGACCTTAGGCGGGCAAGGCCCTCTCACTGCGAACTTCCTCGAAGGAATCTACCATAGGCTGATCCGCGCCACCGGGGACAAGCGCGCAGGATCTTTCCTACTGCAACGCCTATCCCTCGCTGCGCAGAGAGGCAATGCCATCGCATTCCTCGGGACAATGTCAGCCTCGGCCCCGGTCCCCTACTAATCCCTCCCACTAAATCCCTGGAAACAATTCCTAATTGTAAAGTTCGTGAGATTGATCTCTCTCTCTCTCATTGGTCCTTTGATCTCTCTGATTTCTGTGGTCCTCAATAGGTGTACCATAGGGTGCATCAATAGGTGCATTTGCAAATGATCAGTAACTTATAGTACACATGTAGACCCCACTGTTTACTGTGAGTTACATCGTTGAGTGATATTGGACCGCTTTCTACACTGTTATATATATATACGATGAATTGAATTCATGTTCATAAAGAGTGGCCCATGTTAGTGGTGTTCTGTAGTTGCACAATGTGATTTTAAGTGGTTCAAAGCAATGCTCAAATTGTGGCTAGGCCCTAACTCGGTTGTCAACCAAGATTGCAATGTTTGAATTATTCTCAACTGAAATGAGGGAGTTCTGTTCAACTTTAGTGAGTTACATGAATAACCACTGACATCCAGTCTATTGAATGGGTATTGAAGTTGAACGGTCTCTATATTCGTTTACGGGTGTCATCTGAATATTTGTGTTCACGCAAAATAGACACGTCACACAATATAACATAACATCAAATAGTTGGAATATTGAAGAGAAACGTTCGCCAACCACTTGTTCACAAATTACAGCCAGTGATAAAATCAATGATCCTATCACTGTTCGGACGTAATCCTTTTTCAGATTTTGGCCAATTTTATAATTAACTCTCAGTATTGGATTAATCCACATATCGAGGCGAGCGCTGTAACAAAGATATGCATATGTGTCTTGGAGGCTCCGCTGTTCTGTCGCATTCTAGATATACCCTGTACTTACGGACTTGATAAAGTATGGAAGCATGTAAATAGTATGGATCCACGATTGGGTAAATTAGTAATCAATTAGAAATATTTAGCTTGGACGGTACAACAGATTATCTGACAAACCACCGCGGACACAGCAACGCAAGGGAATCCCTAGTATTAATTAATCGAGGGTCATTAAAAAAGCAGCAGGACCCCATTCGAAGCGTCCACTTTACGAAGTTCAGCACGATCGGCCAACGACGAATGGCCGAATGGCCCACTATGACCCTGACCCACTTGTGACCCCCTCGATAGGAACGTGCCGACCCTTGTAGGCAATTCTCGCTACACGCCACACGCGCCTGATGGTCACCAAAACATTGTCACACTTCTCTCAAAGTTGACTGCTAACTGCATCTACTCCGCTCGTGGTCAATCTGTTGATTCTCTTCTCAGTTTTTGAGATGCCAAGACGTGCTGAATTCCACCTTTGTTCATATTATCTATGGTGTATTGTACTCGCTGAAGTTATAGCCTGCAGGAAGGGCTCTACGGTAATTCTAGGATACAACCTTTACACGAGCACTGAGATAAACCCGGGTCCCCTGTACAGTCGCGCCCGATGACATGGTGCATTCGTGGGCTCCCTGCAATCTGAGGAGATAAATAGGTGTACATGTACATTTAAGGAGGCAATTTTTTGAAGCAATGTCGAAAGCAGTACCATGGACGTTAAATGTTGGCTGTGAGTAACGCTAGAAGATTTACTAGGTTCCCTGTTTAGGGTTACCTCGCATACTTTGTTGAAATAATGGGCGTACGACTTATGGTCATCGATCAGCACAGGTGCAAGGCGTTGGTTTGGGATACTACAGTAATCGATACCCTGTGACATCAAACGTCGATTCTAGTTCCACTGCGAAGTCACGCTAATACCTCAGCAGAACAGAGCAAATACTCAATCCTGCAGGTCGAGAACTTGCATTTTAGACGCTTGGGGTCCAGGACTGATATCGACAAAGCTTTTAAAAGGGGTTTGCGATAGATTAGTGAACATTACTGAGAATCAAAGAGCGGGGTCCTTTAAGCTGCAATGCTTGTTGATTGACGTTCAGCGACGCGGTCAATGCTTTGGCTGTTAAGCCCGTGATGCTTGAGGCAAGTCGGGGTCTGACTTCCTGCTTTAACGGGTTCGAGCAAATCCTCCGACCACCACATATTTTTTATATACATATATTGCACGAAATTTCATTCTGTTAGCAGCGTGGCCCTATTGTCTTGGCCATGCGAGCTATCTTTGCGAGTTCCAGAAAATGGCTAATACAGATAATTTAGTTCGGAACTTTCTGACAGATGATACATAGCCTCCTATAGTAAGGGGGTGGAATTTTTACATGCGCCCTTCGATTTTCACGCAAAGTGCAATACCTCCTCGACTCGTCTGAAAAAGTTACCCGGAAGTTCAAGTTGGACATAAACGCGTCAATTCATCAGCGGACGGAACATGCCCGTAAACAAAATTGCCTATCGGCTATGCTACCGCACCGAAGGTCACGAGTGACGCTCACTGTTGGCCAGTTAGCGGCGACCAGTTCGTTGCGCACAGGGGACCATCAAATTATAATGAGCGGCCTAAAACAGGCTTCCTGGACGAGCCGACATGCGGCGGATGCGCACCTCGAAAGCGGGTCACGTGTCTCGCATCGATGAAGCTGGTCGGGGGGTAAGCGGCCGTAGTGGAGTCGACGTCATTTCTAACCAGACACATAGAGATCGGAGCCATCATGTCTCCTGATCTCGCGAGCTTGCCCTTCGGTAAAACACATAGGTACACTCGAATACAGATGAATGTTTTAGGACCGTCCGATCTCTAGACCACACTTAGCTTTTACGATTCAACAAGCTGTCCAAACGTCATCACTTTAGGCGACATTAAATATAGCCCGTCTGTTGTACTACAAATCAATATATCACATATAAGTCACAGACCTGTGTGAGGTGGAACTGAAAACAGGTTCATCAACCAAATATTCTTAGATAATTCAATCATAATCTTCGAATTAAAAGTGTCACAGACGCATGGACAATGTTAACAGGGCGTCATCCTAGTGAAAATATCTGATATATATATCTTATATACTTTATTCTTATACTTAGACTACCTTGCGTGTCCGCTTAAACAAACATTCCGTCATGTGTTGGCTAAACCCGAGCTAACTGCCATTGCTTGAGAGTTTCAAAAGCCTATATTTCTGCAAACATGCTATACTTAGCAGTGATCAAATTGCAGCTCGCATCCTGTGTAATGTTATCTGACAGCTCTCCGTACACATGTCACGTTCTACAAGCCGTAAATCTGGATTTCTCAATCCAAGAGAGTTGAATCGATGGAATTTCGCTAAATTTTGACCAAATTTGTTGTTGCTGGCATTTTTTCTAAATAAGTAGATAAACGTTTTTCAACCCACGACTAACCCTCAATCTCGTCTCCGCTAAGTTCATTTCCTCCGATTGTTAATCTTCAGCATTGTGCTCCGATAGGCATCAATTACGAGTTAATTAAACCTACTGCTAAAATGATGAGGCTACGATATTATATTCATGGTGACTCGAGCGGCTAAGTCGCTATCTGTAAAAGCACCAGACGTCGCAGGTTCACACCCAGCCATGACACGTGCGTACCCGATATGAGTGATTAAATAAAGAACGGGAAATTAAGCACATCTTCTAGTCGGCCATCTTCTCGCAGTTTTAGCTGATCTTGAACTGTAACTGTGAAAAGCTTAGATCGGAAATTTGCGCCTCGTCAACTTTAAATCAAATAAGTGCTTGAGCTAAAGACAAACCCCGATACGGCAGCACGCCTCAGATGCTCCCCCAGATAGTATACGAGGGAACGCCTTGAAGCAGGGGTCTTATCAGTTAAAATTCATTAAAATAACCTAAATGAATGCATCATCCGACTCCCTTAATTCCATGTACCCACCTTTGAATTGTTATACTATGCCCGGTATATATATAAATATATATATATATATATATATATATATTACTATAAAAAAAAATATATAGCATTTGTGATGATTTGATAATCATATAGAGGATGTACAATGAAATGATCTCTTCGATCCCCGCCGCATTTAACAGTACGTGCTGGGCTACTAAAAGCGAAATAAGCCAACACAGATGACAACAGAGCATTCAGAAAGCACAGCGAACGAACGAATGTCGATATCCTTTTTGGGCTGGATTGACGGCCATTGAACGCATGGGTCCCTTGCGGCACACTTAAAATAGCACTCCGACCACCTCTCCCTTGACGGGTTTAGTCATTTCAGCCGATCTAGTGATCTATTTATATTTATTTCGGGATAATATTACAATATGCTGCTGTAGCAAGTAAAAAAAAAATATCACGAGTATCATAATATTAATTTGTAATTTCATTGCCCATTGTTGCCCATGCTTCTGCACCCTGTATAACAGTACCCATGGACGCTAAATGCTGTCTGTGAATCAGCCTGAAAAATGTATCTTATATATTATAGATGCTGTATCGCGCTGCGGTAAATAGTACCTCCTATTTGATTGTGCTCATTACTGGTACTGTCCGCATGGACCTGACTATACTTATGAGCATTATCATCACAAGGTCATACCGAAAAATCCCATGTAATTCAATGGCCTGCCGTTTGATTGCTATACGCGGTAGCGTGTGACGTGGGATCGTACAATACACGTCTAATCAGCTTTCACTACTGCGCATAATGTGCACGACAGACTTTTTTCATCGTTGTGTGATAATGCACCACTGTGGCGAGCGGTTTAGTTGCTTATCTATATAAAGTGGTTCATTAAAACTATTCACCAATATATATATATATATATATATATACCAAGCAATCCCCGACTGTGGCCTTGTATTCTGATATAATACAATCTTAAAACCTGTTCGCTTACTGAAATGGCAATATAGTCTCGGAGGCGTTCAAGTGATTGCTGCTATGTGGTCCTCCTCTACGAGGAGTTGGGGTCAAGGGCAGCTCAGTCACTGGTAGTGGCACGTCCTGTCGAGGATAAAGTAATACCGGTCAGTTCGGAAGCTTATGTGTGACTCCCATCGTGTGCCTGTGGATGGGTGGCTGATGTTTCTGTGTGTGCGCGTGCCTGTAGTGATATGTAGCTTGAGTAAGCGCATCATGGTCAGTTTGAGCGGGACGACACGTTCCAGCATCCAGGCAGAGGCCGAACGTGATTTGACCGAGGCATATTTAGTAAATACACTATACTGCAACGCGGTGGTTAAATGGCGCTAGTTGAATATGGGCCCTTCTGCTTACTCGTAGAGTTTGTACCCATAATAAAATCACATCCCGCCGTGCGATATAAACCCTGTGATCTAGTAGCGCTTATCTGTAGACAATAGCAGTACATTGTTTACCTCTCTCCAATCGTTGTTAAATGCTCTAATGAGGCAGTTCGCTACCAATGAGCCCCTGTGCCTTCAATTATTTGTTATTTTATGAGACGATCGAGAAAAACAAGGAAAAATATACTGCCGAGATGTTTGTCCTAAAATTTGCCATGTCGCCATCTGCCATCACCGAGGAAACTAACTTTTGATGGACCTTCAACGTATCCCGATTTTCATATGATTACAAAATCCATCGTCATTCGACCTGTTTGATTGCATATAAAACATTTACTAATCTATATGTACTTTTGTTTTGTTCAGTGATACATTAGTGGAGCCCCGTTATCAATCGATTGTTCTAAAAGATTTTATTTTTTCCCTCAGCTTACGCTGGAAGAACTTATCGCCGAGCCGGACCAGTATAAAACTATACCACAGGTGTGGTCGATCTCGACGAAGGTTTTCAGTGTCACAAAAGATATCACTTACAAGGTGAGTCTTATCATCGGAGGCGGTTGGCGCAATTTACAAACAATGATACTCTCCGTTTCTGTGAAATAGAAAATAGAAATGGACGAATCTGTACACTTCAACGTATAACTATAGGATACGTGTATAATATTGGCTGATATTGCCACTCCAACTGTTTCATTATTGAATAGTTTATTTACCAACAGTTTATTGCATTCGCTCGAATATAGAATATAGCTTCACGTTATAGCTGACATCCTTACTATAACAAATAAACACACGCACACACTCATACCAGTTGTACAGTCGTTCGCATTATTTCGTCTTCTATCTTTAGCACGATTATGTTTAGAGGAGGGAGGATCTTTTGGAAATAACCTCCATCGTATCGGACCACAAGTTGTACCCATTCAATGCACATATTCAAGGTTCATCTTCATTTTCCCCCATTTTTGCGTGCCATGATTAGTCGTCATTACGTTTTTTCTGAATAATATTTATAGTATTTATAATCGTATAGTTAGTATCTTATCTCAAAGTAACAGTTATGAATGTATTCATTTTTATCCACCTATCTGGCCCTCTAGACACTGACAGCGTTGTGCGCGCTTCCTGTGGCGATAGTGGCTGGACTCGCATTCGCTATTCTCTCCTGTCTTCATATATGGCTGTTACATCCATGTCTCCGGCAGGTAGGCCTCGCCCGTATATAACGAACTGTTATATATATATATATATATATTAGGCTGTCCCCTTCAAACTGTCGCCTCTTCAAATGCCAATAACTTTTGAACTAAATGAGTTAGAACAAATATCTTTTGGTATGAGTTAGAGGTACTCTCCAGCTTTATTGACACACCGATTCCAGTCGCGCTCTGGGATTTTTGAAATAGCCAAATATTTACCATTTGCGTTTCCATATATAATTTCGTTATCTATTGCTTTTGTGAGTAACTCGACGGTTGCATATGGAACCCCACCTATTGCCCTTTTTAATGCATGGAAACAACCATAATCACATGGGCTTAAATCAGGAGAATATGGGGGTTGATGCCATCGCTCAATATTGTTTCCCTCCATCCAGGTCGTAATTTCAGCAGTGCGGTGAGGTCTTGCGTTGTCGTCGAGTAACCACACTCGGTGCTGTCGATCCCCACGCCATTTGTTCATCAATCCTTTCAAGAAGCCGAGATATCGGGGAGCATTGAGTTTTTCGTTTGCCGCTAATATTTCTTAATAGCAAACACCCTTGATATCCAGAGCGAGTATCATCAACACCTTTCGTCCGAATCTATCTGGCACTGCCACAGACGCCGCCACTTCACCTTGTCGGAGCCACTGTTTTGCTTGGTCCTTCTCAGGGGGTCTATGCAGGCTAACCCATGTCTCGTCTATCGACACGGTGTGCTCTAAGCGACTGGTTTGTTGCGTATAACTATTCAAATTAGCATTTTCATCTGCTCAGCAGTCAGTATATGGGGAACCCATTTTGCATTGATTTTCTTCATCTTCAGTACATTGGTGACAATTTTATGACATGTCACCCGAGGAATCCCAGTTTCAGCCGACAAAGACCTCATGGACCAAGCTCTAGTTTGCTCAAAAGCTGCCTCGATTCTGTCAATCTGTTCGTCCCTCGTTGCACCTGATTTGTGGTCCCCACCTCGATGGTCATCGGTGTCCATATCTCCACTGTTAAATCGCTCGCACCAACGTTGCACCGTTCGCAGGCATAAGGCAGACCTGCCGTACGCGTTCACTAACTGTCGATGGATTTCAGCTGGAGGGTGTTTTTGGAGAAACAAAAACTTGATGATTTCCCGTTGATTTTTGGGGGAATTTGAACTTTTTGCTGCAGCGTCCATCTTTCTGATCGTATCGAAACCACTCAGTGTTCGAAAGGAAGCCACGTTCCTACCGCGTGCCCACTCCAAAAATGAACGCACTGTGTGGCGTAGTTCGGGCTGTGCGCCATCCGAAAGGCGCGACAGTTTGCTGGGGACAACCTAATATATTGTATATCTGCTAATTATTATACTAATAGATCACTAGAACTCGATGCGCGTCCGTCTGTCGAACGAATCGCACGCACCCAGATGCCGTTGTGTATAAGGTTACCTGAGAATCGAAGGCATGCGAATGTTTTGTTACAACCGGTTCAACATTTTTAAAAGCTGCGATTGACAATTGACTATATCTTTATATTGGCTGTTGTCATGTGGAAGCAGTTGCCGAGACGAAGGTGCAAGTTGTTCTATGGTCAAGTGTGCTTGAGGAGGGGAGGTTCGTGTGGTATTGTTTTGTCGGTGGAGCAGCTTATTCGCCTGGTGCTGGGCGAACGATCGTGCGAACACACAGGATCGAACGGTAACAACGGAACGACTGTAATGGGACAACAAGCGATGAACATCGTTAGTTGAACAGAACACCTATCATGTATATTCATGGTAGAGGGCTGACTGACGAACGCCCCGCGAGGGAGGAGACCAGTATAATGCTGAGCGATGAGATAATCCCAGTTGGAGTCAGAGCACACCTGCGATAGGGGACTGCATGTAGCGGCATATTGGACGAACTAGAGCGGGAAGCATTGACAGTAAAGCAAAATTCTTCAGGAGAAACTACTCCGGCCGGCGGCCGGTGGCCACGAGCAGAAACCTGCTGCAGATCAAATCCGATAGAATTTTTGTCCCAGCCAGTTTCCGACAACTGCTACAACTGCAGTCGATTTATGTAATAACTGAAATGGGAAACCAACAGAGTCTAGGGGTGCTAAAGAGAAGACTGTATCAGGATGTTTGTAATGAACTGCCTGTTAGATCTGTTTATTAGGAAACTACTAAGTGTGCGTTCATAGTGGATTTTTTAAATGATGGGTTCACTGATGGTGCCGAGGACGCCGGTCTTCTCTTCGCTGCAAGGGACAGCCATTGCAGGGAGATGGGGCCCCCTCCCACGCCCGTGTCACCCGTGGCTTGGATCACCCTGCCGCAGGCCCCGGCAAGTATAGTAAATTGGCCGCCAGAGTCCTGAGGCCTTCCGAGGTTTTGAACGCAAGTGGACACAGCAGGTGCCTTTATTGAAGGCTACTGTACCTCCTCAACTTGCTCTGCACTGCTGTTCTCGGTATACTGTGTATAGCCTAGAACGATCCCACAGTAACTGACATGAGATGGGACTGGAGTGTTAGTCACCGGTGCCGTCCCAGACCAGGTGGCAGCCCCGGTGGTAGTAGGTAAGGGTATACCTGAGGGATTTAGGCTTCGGGCTCCCCCGTGCAAGAGATGCCTGCGGAACCTAAAGCCCCCGTGAAGGGAATGTGACGATCAGCGTCGAATGGTGTGGCTGCACAGGACAATCGGCATCCGGCTTTGTTATGAAAATCCTGAACAGAACGACACAACAGCAATGGAGTAACAACGTATTACTCTGAAAACGAAACAGACGGTGTCGCTTGCGAGGACTTTACCTCGAATTTAGTGCTTAGCTTACGGTTGCTTAAATTGTTGTCACCGTTCATCTTTAGCATTCTGATAATTGATAATTTCAATAAGAAATAAATTGAAAGAAAGGTTTCAATTGGGAGTTGGGTTTCAACAGGCGTACGCTGATTGTCATAGTAACTGGTGTTGAATACTGACTCGTTTAGCGTATGGACACCCATTGCGCTGTTGCACACAAGCTATTATAGGCAAAAGCAAGATGATATAGTTACATTCGCAGGGTCTCACGTGCATAATACAAATATAAAAAAAAAATATTTGCAGTTTAAACAATTTTCGTAGTGTTTTAGTATGCCAATGATGACATAATGTTACACAGTTATAGATCTATCAATATGCGTAGTCCATTTCAACTGTTGTTATCACATTATGTTAGGGTGTCCGGTTCAAATTGTCCCGCCATTCGAATGACGCAGAATTCGAACTGCGTGATATAATGCGTTCATTCTTGGAGTGGGCACGCGGCAGGAACGTGGTTTCCTTTCGAACACTGAGGGGTTTCGATACGATCAGAAAGATGGACACTGCAGCAAAAAGTTCAAATTCCCCCAAAAATCAACGGGAAATCCTCAAGTTTTTGTTTCAACAAGGACACCCTCCACCTGAAATCCATCGACAATTAGTGAAGGCGTACGGTAGGTCTGCCTTATGCCTGCGAACGGTGCAAAATTGGTGCAAGCGATTTAACAGTGGAAATTTAGACACTGATGACCACCGAGGCGGAGACCACAAATCGGGTGCAACGAGGGACGAACGGATCGACAGAATCAAGGCAGCTCTTGGGCAAAGTAGAGCTTGGTCCATCAGGTCTTTGTCGGCTGAAACTGGGATTCCTCGGGTGACATGTCATAAAATTGTAACTAATGTACTGAAGATGAAGAAAATCAACTCAAAATAGGTGCGTGTGCAGTGTTCGACACTAATTTGATAGATTCGGACGAAAGGTGTTGATGATACTCGCTCTGGATATCAAGGGGGTTTGCTATTACGAAATATTAGCAGCAAACGAAAAACTCAATGCTCCCCGATATCTCGGCTTCTTGAAGGGATTGATGGCGTGGGGATCGACAGCGCCCAGTGTGGTTACTCGACGACAATGCAAGACCACTGCTGAAATTACGGCCTGGATGGAAGGGAACAACATTGAGCGATGGCTTCAACCTCCATATTCTCCTGATTTAAGCCCATGTGATTATGGTTGTTTCCATGCATTAAAGAGGGCAATAGGTGGAGTTCCATATGCACCTGTCGGCTTAACTCAAAGGAGCAATAAATAACGAATTTATAAATGCAAATTGTAAATATTTGGCTATCTCAAAACTTCGTTGTGTCAATAAAGCTGGAGAGCACCTCTAACTCATACCAAAAGATCTTTGTTCAAACTCATTTAGTTCAAAAGTTATTGGCATTTATCGAGCGGACAATTTGAACCGGACACCCTAATAAATCATGCTTCCGAGATGGCTGTCTCAATGCGAAAAGGCTGTTTGTTCATTGACGCCTGTCGAAAGAATGGAAAAAGTCATTCACAGAGATCTCAAGGTCGACCAAAATAACGATATCGCTCCATAATTCATATCTATGGAGCATTGTCACTAAACCGGCTTAGAAGGAAAATGCCTATTGTGAATAAATAGATAAATTGCATTGATTTCTCACTCGTTTTCAGTTCCGGATCAACATGTTTGCTATACGTCAGTGTCTTCGAATCATTCTCGACTCAGTCGTGGGACCTTGCCTCTCGGAACTTGGACTCATCTTTTCGCGTATGAGGATCGAGCATAAGAACTATCAGGAAGTTCACAGAATATAATCACGATAAGATAACGACAACAGCGAATGTCGTTGCTTTATGCGAAATTGCCAAACACTGAGGTCTCGATCAGCGCACACATAATGAGTTCAAATGAAAACGAAGAAAATAATCCGAACCCTGTGATCGGATTGCGCGATGATCTGAAACATCCCTGCACGTTCACTGGATGGACATCATCAAACGGTCGATGACGCGATACATCCACAGAAGGAACATCGGAAGTGCATCACAGAGAGAGGGAGCGAGCGAGCAGGCTCACTCACCCAGTGTATATACACGTATATATATATATATGTTATGAGAAGATACAAATGTTAAATACGGAAATATTATGAGAGGGTGTCTGGAATATGCACACGTATAAATGATTTTTGAAAAAAAAATGAAAATATCTACGAACGAGGAGAGACACAGAGAGAATTGTAAATGGGGACAAATAAATTACTAGAAAACACAAAGAAAGTGAAAGGGTGAGATTAAGATAGTTATATATAAATACACTATATATTGGGTGTCTATGACAACAGGCCTATCCTTCAATATTTCACTTCGTATAATAATCTTGAAGGGTAATTTCAATAAACGACCATGTCACCTCGTCTAATTTTGGTTTTCAGTGGAAATTCGCCAATAGTTTAAGTCGACGAAGACCAAAACGTCAAGATTTGATATTCCAAAGGCACCCCTTGGTCCGGTTAGTTAACTGTCACAATACGATCTCACTGCTGATCTTTAGTTAGTTACAGTTTTACCCTAAAATGATACACCGTTATACTAGAAGTATAACTAAGGACTGATTCGAAAAATAGGCTAAATTAATTCTGTCAATCAAAAATAATACAAGCCATTTCAAATTACATTGTCTATTAAGTTAAGATCTTATTTACGACCAAATTTGCTGAAAACTGTAGCATACGTTTATGCCGAAACAGTTTCCAACTTAATTTTCAGCTGTGTAGAGTCCACAATAATTTACATGCGCGGACAATTTGTACCACAATTATAGCAGACGTTTAAAGCGCCATTGAGCCAATGCTCGAAGCTAACCTGTAGTCTACAATCGATCACTTTGCGGTGATATTTTGACATATATATATATATATATAATGTAGAGCATCGTGAGGTCTGAACCTATTTTTGCCAGAGATCTGGGTATCTAGGCCACCCGATGTAATTGCTATTATATTTCCACTAATCGAAATTCAAACATTCACAGTTCCCCAAAAGGACGAATCATAGATTGCTAGATCTCAGAAAGGAGAACCATATCATCCATAGATTCACTCTCACCGCTCATCGGCACAATTTGAAAATAGCTTTATTTGGTTTAGACATCAAGACAATTGTTTCATTCAGTCACATATGTAATTGGAACTCCACTAACAAGTCACCTCGTTTCACTAATTATATACCTGTACAGTGTCTGACATATTCTTGTTCCCATGGCCGCTTCTATGATAGCTCATCTGTGCCACCATTGTTAGCTGTTATAGAAATACTCTTCTTTCTCATCTCTATATATAAATACTCTATATATCTAACCCACTCTCTCTCTCTCTCTCCACATATATATATATATATATATATCCTCAAATGAAAGGTAAGTCACATTGGCCGTCTCATTAATACCGCAGTCACCGTCTTCAACAACGATTGACGAGGGGGAAATTCGTGTGTGTGTTCTCACGTCAAGAGATGCGTATGGCGTCGTTCATTGATGAGAGACAAAGCAAAGACACATTCGACCGAAAGGAAAGATCAATATCAATAATTAATTGATTATTCCTGATCATAGTAGTGGTAATAGTAGTAATAGTATGTTCGGGTACACAAGTGGTCGCCTCTGTGTAGTTCACATTTAAACTACCCAGTTAATGCATCTCAATCCTACCCCTCTCCGCTAGCCTGGAAGTTTCCAATAGAAACACGCATTGCTATAGTCAATGCATATGCCATCTACAACGGTGCAATGTGCTCCGAGATTTCCTCCTCTGAACACGCAGATATATTTCTTCCGGTAAAAATACGAACTAAACTAACGCGACTAAGTTACAAGAATAGATCGTATCCTCTTGTCATTGTCTCATCTGCTCCGTTTCTCACTGCGTTTCTCGCCGATGTTTGTGCGAATCTGCACGAGCTGGTCGCTAGGTCGACGGACGACGTTGATAACATGCCGTGTTATCTCATCGACGTCGAGAGGGACAAACATTTCTTCAGAGTCAGTTACAGCAATCAGTCGTTTGTATAAAGAACGTTCTGTCTACTTGTCCCTTCAAGGAACCCTAAGCAAACAATCCACCCATCGACCCACAACGCTCAAGTAGACCCAAGCTAGTTTCACTTGCACTAGCTAAGGCGGGTGGGTGGCCAAGGTCAATCGATTACAAAAGTTTCACCATTCGTCGCGCTGGGATTATCACAGTTCGAGCTCGCTTAAAGCTGCACCGAGCGCCCAGCTAACTTCGGATCCACGTAGCTTCTGTGCCACCTGATGAATGCAAACGGAACAATGAGAATCGCACGTTAAGAACAAGCGGTATACAGATATATGGTACACCTTGATAAGCGCCTTGAAGTGGAAATGAAGAAACCATCCACCCGGTGTTCGTTTTATTATTCATGAATGGCGAAAATGATATCTATGCGGCTTGATTGTCATTGGCATTTACCTCCTCTACTTTAAACGAATTCGAGTAAAATCAAGTGGATTACTACCTAACGATTCTAACCAATGCAAGGTACGTATGCCTACTGCTTTCAATATTCTATCAAATCTATTGGTTGGAATAAATGTGCCAAAGTTATTTAAATATCACGAGCATTATATAATTTCAAAAAGAACAGAATTAATTGTTAATTCCCTATGAAGAGACTAGATACGATCGGCAAAAAAAAGCCTTTTAACGAGATACAATACCCAGAATATTAACACCTTGCATTAACACAGGCGATTTCAACAAACATGCAGCAACTTAAGCTTAATTACTTGGACAAGCAAAATCATTTAAGGTGTAATGTGAAATAAAAAGATCTATGGATCGCCTCTCACCGTAATCTTAGTGCTGTCGGGCAGTTTGAGACCATCATGAAGCAATGCATAGATGTACATTAGATCGATGCAAAGAAATTCATTCCTTTCGAGATGTGCCGAGTGATGTCTGCATTCTGTAAGGTCACAAACACACGTCGGAGAAACAGAAATCAGTTACGACAGTCATGTCACTGCCTGTATAATGATGATCAGAATAAAGAATCATAAATAAATAAATAAAACAATCTAATCCTACCAATGCTTGACAAAACGCCAAACCACTTCGACAAGTTGTTGGCTGCAACAACCGCTCCTGTGGAGTGTAGCTGCTCAGTTGTGATACCAGTTTCATATGAATCAATTTCGTCCTACAACATCGAAATAAATTGTGTTATGGTCACTGGGGGATTCAAGCCGTCCCACACCGACAATTTAATTTCTACACTATCGGTATTGACAATGCGTATCTCAGAACCACAATTTTTCGATAACTGAGTAACTCAGTATTGTGGCAAAGCTAGACGCCAATCGTAGCGCGACATTTTCGACTAGGGGCCCCAATTGTACAATTTTTCCATATTGTTCATTAGAAGCGTTCATTTTATTTTTGCGGTTGTTATCGTTCCTGTTGTCTTCATTTACATCTAATGAAATCAGCGAAATGGAACTGACTAATGGATGACATTACCCGAGTCGGCTTGTTTCCTGAAGTCGCCCACAATGAGATCTTTTTCAGTCTCGACGCCTTCTTTGATGAGGCCAGCCTCCGCTGCCCGATCGAAATAGTACGACATGAGATACAGCTCCAATGAAGACAATTCTTCCGGGGCAAATACGTTCATTTCTTCGACGTAACTCTTCGCCAGCGGATAGCACGCGTCAAAGCTGAATCGACCCAAGTTATCCGGCTGTACAGCGAAACCGACCCCGAAATAGTCCCAATATAGGCCGCCGCCAGAGTCGTCGGCGACTTCCGGGTGTATGCAGGGACTAGCGACGTTGACGTGTGTCTCGTTTTTGGTGATTGCACTTTTTTTCAGCATCTCCGCTCGGCCGTACATCAATCCGCCGCCGAGATACGAGTGAACGTACATCGCCTGTTTAGACCCCCCTGGAATTTTGAATTTTTTTAGATGGTCCGTTTTAGCGAGAGTTGTTCCGCTTTGAGGCTGGAACGTGACTTGGGTTGAGCCGCCGCCGAGATCCAGTGTAGCGATTGAATTTTGTCTCAGTTTCTGGCCGAGAGTAAACGCCACTGTCAACCACGCGTAGAAACCTGTGAGCGCAAGAATCGATTACGGTTCAGAGTGTGGTCGAGGTCACATTGCACACTGACTAATTGAATAATGACTATAATGAAATAGAATGCAAGATAACGACACAAGTGGAATGTTACACAAAAAACAAACGCTTGAATCGAAGGTTATCTATTATATATATATATGTGTGTGTGTGTATGTGTGTTAACCAATATTGGCAGGGTGTTACCTTCATGTTTTCCGTCCATAATGTCGACGGACCGGTGATCCGATCGGAAGGGGTACTGACTGAACGTGTTTCGCACCTCATCCAGAAGTTGATCCTGAACTATACTCGGCAACAATCGAAGACCAGCTGTCGCCTTCAGAGCAAGCGGTGTCGAATGCTGATCAGATACCGGTACTACGACCTGCGCTTTATCCAACATCGGCCTGAAATTAATTTTTTTTTTTTTTTAATTCAATTATTTCTTTATTGACGGAACTACGAAATATTACAACGCTTAAGTTCTCGTATTAAAAAATAAGATAAAAAGAGCAATCACCAAAGTATTTCACAAGGTTCTTCGAGGTGATATACCTTCAAAACATATCACAAAGTCATATTGAACAAGATAATTACAAGTGGTTTACTGAAACGGAAATGGCAAACACGCAAACGTTAAATGGGTTAAATGCATGTTTCTTCTATGAGACACAAATCGAGTGCACTTTCCTCGAATACAGATCTACAACAATAACAGTCAAACTCAATTCTATGCAGTTCGCAAGTGAACGAAGTTGCAGAGAATTGAAAATATTCATCCATCATGGATAACTCTTGAGACAACTTTCGAGTGGGATATAAGTTCTTTAACAAGGGAATCGAGGAACGTCATACCGATGTTGTCACTAAAGACAGAGGAACTATTTTCTTTAGTGGCTTTTATTATTTTACATTGAGTGGTCTTATGCCTCGGATTGGGACCGTATGACAACTCGAACCGAAGGCTAAACTACCCTAGTTCATAATTAGCGCTGTTAAAATAAGACCGCCTATTTCACCAGATAGGTGTTACACGTTTTTCTTTCCATACTTGGTATTTTTTCCGAAGCGCGGTAATTGTTACGAACACAAATTCTACATAGGGAGAGAGCGAGTGGGAGAGGACGAGAGAGTATAAAACAAGGAATATGACTGCGCTAGTTAATAAAACGACCTGGAACAACGTTCATTAGGTGATTGCTATGCAACTAATGACATAATTTTAGTGTTAAATTAATATTCACCTGAGCGACATGGCCCCTTCGGTAGGATCTTGTGCATAGTCGCTAAGACCGGGAGAAATTCTGTAGTAGGTTTCATTCGACAATCGAATGTTGTCATCTGAATATACCTGGAACTGAAAGATGTGCATGCGGCTGCCTGTTGAACCGGCATCGAACATGATAGAATACTTGACCCTGAAATCGAATCGGAAATATCGTTCACTTAGAACGACGAACTCAGACAGCTAAACAAATATCGTACTGATTGCACTCTCACGCATCGGCCAGATGAAGTATAGCACACATTTTCAAAGCACCTTACTAGGTGATCTTACCAATCATCTTTATCCTGTCTATAAATGTGTATTTATAGTCTAGCCAGGCTGTAGGTGTATTCTCGAACACACTTCAAACTGGCATAAAATAATAATAATTATTATGATAAACACCACCCATAATCATTCAGGTTTCAGACCAACCTTTCCTCATAAGGCTTTTGTCCTAGATAGGACTGGTTTGTAGGTGACACCCAGGTGAGAGCACAAAACAGTACAATATATAATTTCGTCACCGAACTAAAAAACATCATCTTAATTGAAAAGAACAATGCTAATCAACAAAGGTCACTTCTAGCCGTCAATGGTCTGCACACAGCAAAGTAGAACCTTTCAATGACAGCAACGATTAGAATATCAGCATGCTTTTATGTAGAAACTCTGAAAAATGCGATTGCATATTATAAATTCCAGGTCTCTCACATATTACAAAACATAATTTACATTCAAAATCCTCCTTCCAAAACGGTGAGGGGCAACTACGCCGCCTGGAGAGAGCTTGTAAAATTAAATCACCGGAAAATTGCTTATGAATGCGATGACTCGACGTCTTTTAGCGGGTATTTTCAACTTACGAAATTATTAGCATGTCGCAATAATAATAATAATGACAACGATAAGCATAAAAAGATACTGTCGAAGCATATTAGTGTGTTGGTGTTTCATGGTGGTGCAGCTCCAAGTTGGAGTTCTGCGAAACATCATAAAACCCTGCACTGCCATAAATCAGCTTCGGCAAATGATTCCTTTCGGCTGTATCATGGTGGAATGCCGTGAATTCATCTTGTGAATCGTTACAAGGCACCATCACAGCCTTGTCTAGTTAATGAGAACACGCACGTTACATAAAAGCGAGCAGGTTTAAACGGCCGGCGGCGTAGAGAAAGTAATTGAGGTTAGGCAGTGAAATGATGTATACTCGAAATATTATGTGAGACTCCGAGGTGCAGAAATCCCTGAAGATTTGTTGAGTGAAGGGGTGGTTCGACATTGTGAAAAACAAAGATTTGACGATTTGTATAATTCGATCATGAGCTTCGGGAAGAGATACGGTTACCACCTTGAATCTCGTAAGACCGCATCCGAGCGTGCATGTGAAATACGCCACGAATCGATAACGAACGGTCAATCTCATCATCATTGAATATTATGCACGTCAAAATCATGCTCATGTCTCTCCTACAGTATCAGGAATTACATCAATTTCGCGCCAAAGGTAAAAATAATTGCCTTCGTTTCAACTTCTCTCACTCAAACGTCCCAAGCGATTCTCTAACGAAAAATGCATTTCGCCGTTTCTTCCAGCTCCGATAGATGCCAAATTAAAATAGACAATGACCTCAACTTGAAACAGGTTTGATAGCTCGGTTATAACAAGAAGTATTCGCAACTTGTACACATCGGCTAACATCTGTATGGTGACAATCAACATTAGTAATGTGACGATGGATGACATAAACCTTAGATGTGTGTAATATAAAGTGAACAATTAGGAGGTTGGTCCCCAAGGTGATTCCATTCGAATGGCAACACACCTCGTCCGAGTGAATCCATCGAGGTAGTAAAGTGCCGCTAACGTTGCTATGGCGATCAGGGCGATGATGCAGGCCGCAGTACAAATACAGTACCGTAGAGAAGAGCATCGTGGGGGTCGCCTGTAGCCGGGAGGCTTCGACTGAAAAGACGCAAACATAACAATAATAATGTTAAGAGCTGTAGTACATAATTAATTTACGCATATTTCGAGAGCACTTATGATTTTCCTGATTCATGATAAGGGTAATCTAAAATTGCTCATTTTCGGCGAGCTAATTTCGTACTGCCAGTATAATAAAAAAAAGTGATTCCGTTTCAGTTTGCCGTACTCTGTGATCTGTTTGACAAGACATTGCCGCCTTCGACGGCTTGGACGTGGAGCTTTGTTTGCTAAGAGGACCCTAGCTCTTGTTCCATCTGGATACATGTTTCGGTACTTAAAATTTGTTTTATATTTTATTCATTTCTACGAAAAACGTCAGCAGGAAAATTCACACCTGTCAGAGACTGCAACATATAATACTATTTGACAAACTCAGATACGTTGTAATTCGAAATCGAAATGTGAAAGTAATATCGATTACCGACAGCAGTTCTCAATTTAGCAAGTGAGCGTCTGTTAGCTCATTGTGAAAACGCCACCAAATTTGACTGACAGAATGATGACATGGCTAATCCTTAGAACGACTGAATATCTACTAATGGAACAGTATAGTAGCGCTTCTACTAATATTTTTGTAGCTTAGTAAATTCAACCATTCTACGTTTAAGTTGTATTATATATAATATATAGGTTCGAGCTCCGTGAAAGTAAGAAAACCTCATTTACCTTTGTAGTAAAATAGATAACAAGTTATTCACACTAAAAAAAAGTATATATATATATATATATATATACATTATGAGGCAACCAAGATAAGGACTCAAATCGAGACTATCAGTAACCTCGGAGAGCACTGATATGTAGATTATCTAAGCAATACAGTTAGACGCTGATAGTTGAAAATTTCGTAAAAAAGACAAGCCCACCTGGCTAGAATAAGCAGCGCTCATTACAGACGCACGCATGCGCCCTTGCCAGATTACGTTACCACAAATAACTCTTTGATTCTTGGCAACAAAAGCGGCAATCTCGGCACCCTTCAACATTAGCCTTGCGATGGTAACACAATACATATATTTACATCGTGAGAATGCTGCTATCAGTCAAGCGCAATGTAGGTGTCACAATTAGTACCTCGTCTTTGTGTAGTGTTCCGACTGCACTGAGAAGTGCCGCAGTGGCATGGGTGACCGCCATTCTATATTCGTATACAGGTAACTATAAAGGTGAATAATTTCACGACCCTACAATTCGTTGTCCAAATAAAAACATGTACAATGCGCTTCTACAATCAACTTTAACATCAATGCCTTATACAGTTTAATACCATTGTAGCTAAGCAATCTACTCATCGTTTGTTATTTGTTCCTGCGTTTCTGTTATGACACGTATTAAATGATGCTCTCTCTCTCTCTCTCTCTCTCTCTGCAAGCCTTTAAATGACCTCGGGAGGATCTTTTCTAAGTACCTAAAAACCGCATGGTTGACACCTCTATGCTAATAAAACCTCACCATATAGGAACTTTTGCCCACCTTTTGATGGTTACGACCACCTTTGTTCGACAACTTCCTCTGTTGCTCTATTGTTCGCGTTCGTTCTGCCTCGTATTCTCGTCATTTCATTACTATGCTGCTACAAGCTCATTGTTCTGTTTCACAAAGAGAGTTACATTTTTCTGGGAAAATGCCGTTAACGTTTTGACATGAACCTATTTCGCCGTCGCGATTATTCCATAATCTCCGGGTACAACTGGCTTTAATTTTCAACTGAGTCAAACATACTTGAAACCATTTGCATTGAGTTGAAAATAATATGTAATTTTGACATAGGAATTTTCCAAAAATTTCCAATCGTTTTCAAAAAACACCGACCCTCTTTACGTAACAGATGGAAAATCGATGATTACGAAAATTAAATTTTATGCCTAACCGTGTCGAATTCAGAGAACTAAGAAACTATTGCAGTTGAATATGAGCCCAATTCTCAACTGTTATCAAAATAACAATCCAAACAGTAATCTCAACTTAGAACTTTCCGTGATGAAGTTTTCTGATTTCCTCATCTTTTTCACCATAGGGTTCATCTCGTCAAACTAGGCGCGCAAAAATAACAATCATTCACATGATATATAGATCCATCATCCAGATTGCTGGTACCGGTTTAGAGATTGTCGCCACAAATGGAAACCTGTCTATCGTAAAATAAATACAACCTTAATTAACATGCCTTAGAGTATAGGGCAGGACAATGCCGCAATGATTACCGGCGGAAATACACCTAGCCAGAAGGACCCGCAAGGAAAGGCTATAAAAAGTTGTCGGTGGTTGTTAACGGTTGCTATTTTAAACGGAGCCCACTCCACGTCGGTGTTGTTGTCCTATGGCGGGCGGCGGATATCGGCGGAAGGCGACCGTCATTCAACGTCAACTCAACCGTCAACACGGCCACTACTTTTGATTACCGCCCCAACGACGCTCGCGCTGAATTTCACCTTCTGTGCTTACTAAGAAATTTGGTTCATCAGGTCTGTTATGAGTACGACGAATAGCCATGACTCACAATCGCATCCCGGTTCACCTGTGTGGCCTACTGTACGTCCTGCGGTCAATAGTAGCTGTGTCGATCACACGACCCATATCTCTTCTGACCTCATATCTTCCCAGTGGCTCTCTCCCCGTCTCCTTAAACCAGTAAGCGGCCGAGTCGAGTATCATCATCATGGGCCCTGATCGCAAAACGTCGAATCGACAAGTGTCGATGTCATCACCCCGTCGAACAATGAACGTGGAAGTAGCACCACCTTTATTGATCAGTCAGCACTGTTATGCCCGACAAAAGCAACACACAAAACAGCCGAGTGGCTAAATACACAGGAAGGACCGATGCTGAGAACCACAGAAAATGCACATTAAGCCAGCACAGATTTACTAAAACAGGGTGGTTCCAAGAAGCGAGTGTACTCTACTTCTCAAAATAGCAGCCGCTTTCTACGAACCCCCTAGCCAATACTCGCTACATTATTGCAATGCGTGTCGCATGGTTCCCTGCGACCTAGCAACGATCATCCTGATCCAAAGATCCAGATAGGGATAGTTCCCATTCAACGCCTATAACACTACTGCTGCATAAAATTTGTTTAATAATATCGCTATACAGGATGTTCGGAACGTCAGCCAACCAAAATAGCACCGCCAAACGTTTCGTGACTCGCCCTAGAGATAGTATGCAAACAATTCAAAAAGTCACAAAAGCCCATAGGGTTGTGCAAGCTTATGAACGCGCTCTAAAGAGTTACAAAACATAATTGAGAGTTGCGTTTCCCTTTTCCTACAGGGTTGCATTAGTTCCCGAACACCCTGCATATACATTAGTGCTATATATTGAACGTTAATTAGACTGGCTCTAGGATGCGGACTTCGCAACAATCACAAATCATTTACGTCGACGTTCGGCGCCTTTCAGGGTCACTTACAAACGATTCTGGATCGGACATCGGCATGTCTGTTACAGTGAATAAATCGCCTATCCACTGTTTAGGTCGAACTCCGAGGAGATCTCGAGTGGGTTGTCGAGTTCAGTATTTGCACATTAAGTCTCTTGACTACTATCTCAAGTAGAACACCCGATCTCATAAAACTCTTCGTATAAGTAGATTAGGCAATAACACGGACCGATGTAATTAACACTCGGCAAGGCGATTTAATGTTGTTTGCTTGACACTGGACACAACAACTAACAGCGAGAATTCGATGTCCCCTATTAGTGGCACGAACAAATACGTTATAAATCACCGTTCCGTCTTCATATACTCGGAGAGCTTTACAGCAAGATGAGACATGATTATGGTTCTCATTAGATTCTCCGCTCGACTGGCGCCCAAAAACGATTTCAGACACAGGCGAGTCTACGGATACCCGCAGCTGGCGTTAGGGTTACACGAGGTAGTCGCCACCTGACTGTAGCTCTTGTCCTCGGCCGGCGTCTGATCTTATGCGGTGACGTGTTGCCGATCTGGCCAAGCGCTTTACGTCGACACGACCACTCAGAACTCAAGCTAGACCCATGCTCATAATGACAGGCGAAGCAGAGGCCGCGATGGGATGAGTTCGTAGTGCGAACTGCCCCTCTGCTCTTGTTATAGTCACTGCGGGGATATTTTACAGCAGCAATAAATATAGAGAGCGGCCGAACGCCCTATGAAGCCACTCTGTCTCGCCGCTGAAGAGAAGAAAAAGCCAATCGGTACTAGGGAATACGTCGTGTTCGAGTGGGTTTATGAAAGAATGAGAGGAAGTCCGAGAACAGGGGAGAGGGCGCGACTTGGAAAGGGTCCCACCACTCTGGTGGTGGAATAGACAAGATCAGCTCTAGACTGCTACTACTACTACTACTACTATACATTTTATATATGGTACTATATGTTGAAAAGGCGCATTGTGTGTTCGCCTGTAGGCTCATTGCTGTTTGTCTATCCAAAGGACAGATATGCAATGACCGTTTTCGTCATTCTGTAGACCGAGAGGAAATTACCCCACATTCGCTGTAGGCTTTTCCATGATGGCCTACTTCCGTTCAGTTGCACTCAGGTTGTATCGATAACTATCTAACGTCTAACCGGTCATGACGTCCCACCTACAAACTGACATACCCTTAAGATCCATTCGGCGTTGGAAGGTACGAGATGCGTACGTACGTCTGTCATTGATATTCACCATTCAAATACGGCAGGGCAGTATTTAAGAAATGATTCACATTACATTTGCTGTCTTGTCTTCAGAATTCTCCATGAGTTCTTTCAGAACGTTAAGGGGCTGGTGGTCTGCTCGGCATTGCACTGTACTCTCATTCACAATACATTTCATAGCTTTCCACTACCCTCGTAATTTAGTATTTTTATCCAATAATTTCATCACTGTTTTTTATTTGTATAATATCCAATTAATCTTTTAATAATATGCGTGGTGTGTTCCTTTTTTCCACACCTGTAAACCTCGTTTAGGTCGTCACAACTGTAATTAGTGCCTCATATTGACGGCACTAGTTCCGCAAAAGACTGATCCCTGATATTTGTATTAATTCTCGATTCTCCTCTCTCTCTATCTCTCTACACCTAAATGGTATCTACACACTAGATCCGGCAATTGTGACCAATTGTGCGCAATTGTGAACTCATGGTTTAAAAAAATGTTGTTTATAAATAAAGTCAATCAATAAATCAAATCAGTGTAATAAATCGAACGAATGTCATTCACGCTCCAGATGTTGTCTGCAGAATTATTTTCCGTTGCTTTGCTGTCAAAGAAGTTGACTCCTATGTAACCTTACACCGTAGTCTGGTCGTGCCTAAATGATTGTACTGTTTTGTTACATAACCCATTTATTGTGTTATATGGGTATCTAGAACACATTGTAATTGCTATACAGGAAACCATGACTACCTAGGCTGGAGGAGACTACTAATATATATATATATATATATATATATATATATATATATATAGTAGTCTCCTCCAGCCCAGGTTGTCATGGTAGTATATATATATATATATATCAAGTAGATATGCTTTAGACAATTATGAAAATACCTTTCGATTATTATTCTTATTATATATTTTTGTAGACCTCAAATAGTACCTGAGATTTAATTTGATCATATACATCACTGCCCAAAAATATACTTATTTGCTATTTATTTTCGTACTTCGATCTCGAGTAATCTCGAGTTTTGGCAACAACCACTGTTATTAACTATCGTAGTACAACCGCTATTACGAGTGTTATGGAATCGACATAGTGACAAAGTCGGCATAGCGAATCGATGTTTACTCTGCTCATAGAGCAGTAAAAGCAGAATGTGGCGATAACTTACACGCGCAACACATTATCAGGACATATATAGATACCACAAAACAGCGATAAGTGTCAAAAAATTCCATAGGTTATTGGCATAACAAGGCCCTGATGAAACGGCTCCCTAGCCTAGCCCATTCAAGGAACAAACAAAGCCGTTACGACCCTTCCAGGTTTATATAGGCCCATGAGCCAACAGTTCTCAAAGTAGGTTATAGCAAAGTAATTACGTCTTTGTACCAATAGAGTTTCAACGCTGCTGTGCGCCCAATGGGATAATACGATTCAGTACACGCTATACTAATTCGGATGGCTATTAATTTATCAGCTGAGATTGACCCAAACGAAGTATAATAACTTGTGCGTACCAGCTTCTTCTCGTCATCGCTGTCGATTGTGAGGCGAGTATACTTCACTGTTGATTTAACCATCTATTGCATATAGGTGTTTGGGAACTATCACATGTTACGTAGATTGACAGGCGTCTATTTACAGGCGTCCAGTGAAACCAAAAACTGCTTCGACCAACGAGTCCAATGTGACTAATAAATATCTCAAATAAAAAAAAGGTTCAAGTTATCGTTGCACCGTTCACTGTCATAGATGAACTAAGCTAGTTGGCCTAGCTACAACGAGGCCTGCCAGGCCGGCACCTGACTATCGTCAACACTGCAACGTGCCATTGAGAGAGATCCTCGAGCAAGAGACCCATCGAGATGCGTTCGTAGCTAGCTGCGCGTCGATCATAAGCGCGCGTTTCTAGTACTCATACCTATAAAGGTTTCCATTTTTAATCACCCTCCCTTTCAACACGATTCACTGCGCGGTTAGTATGAATTATTATATCGAATTATAGATTATAGTTTGAAATATGAGCGTGTTAAAGGTCAAAGATGAACGTGACCACCGAAGAATTATTAAGTGAGAGAAGAATTATTAATTATTAAGAAGCATATAACCAATGAGTCGAAATTTGCCAGAATTGATATCTGCACACAGGAAGGACGATGTATCCTTGTTCCAGGTTTTATATATATTCTTCAAGCTGAAATGAATAATCGAGGTAATCAACCATTCACTGATATCTCATATAGCTAACTTTCTTAACCCAGGGAAGTTCTACATATATGGTATTCTAGTCCACATTTGCGTCTGCATACACACATGTATTTCAGCGTTTAATAATAATAATAATAATAACTATACTACTGGTGGAAATAACGTTGCTATTCACAATTTTTGACGCGCATAACCATTAATTAATGGTAATCATCGCAATTCTATTATAGAAATCGAACGTTCTGTCATCAACTGTCAGTGTAGTGTGAATTTATGTTATAGAAGAAACAACGACCAATGTCGTCGCTTAGAATAAGAACTAAAGTGAATACCAATTAATAAGGTGAACAGAACAATAATAATAATAATAAAACGCAAATAAACACTGGTACCTCAAGGCGCGGAGCTGTGGAACCGAGACGATGTCTCAACTGGGTAGCCATAGTTGCTCACACTCAACGAACCAGAGTATCGGAAGCGCTACTTTTGTAAAGCAGACATGAACAAAAGCAACGCTTGCCGATCAGCGTGTTCCATTAGCGGTACTCGGTCGTGGCCATATCACCGCACAGCACCCTCGACAATCGACATCAAACACTATCTGCATTTGAAATAATCCATTCGCTAAAAAGAAGACGATCAATTGACAGCTCTCCGGCCTGATCGACGACTGGGAGTCGCCATTTACGGCTGGATGCTTTGCCGAATCGAAGCCACACAACGGGCGCTCCGATGCTCTCTAGATCAGAGCTACCAGTGTATAACGTTAGACCGAAGCAATGCTAAAAGCAGTTATACCGTTAAATGTTGGCTAAGAGTCAGCCTGAAAACCTTGGTTAGACCGAATATCGAAGCTGGGATAGAAGACAATCACTAAAATAATATGGTATCAGGGACTTCTCGATTAGCTCCTATTTTAGTGAGTTATATTGACTAAATTGTCTTATAATCTAACCATACTAAAGGATGAAAAAAAAGGGAAATCTCCTTGATTCGGGCTGAACTTCTCAGCTTCCTAAATCCGCAATCAGTTAATTGTATGTGCCGCAATTTCGGGTAAATTTGGATGTTACTGAGTTAATGTTATAGTTTAAGATTGAGACACTTAACACGGTGTGATTTGCTATGAATAACAAGGTACATGTTGGGTCGGTCAGATAGTTAATTGCAATTTTTTTGCCTAAAACGAGAAGCCAGTTTTCTGGGCGCTTGGGACGATTTATTCAATAATATATTCTCTCCACTTAGTTTGATCACCCTTGCCCAGTGATTGGGTAAATCGAGAATAGCCTCCTTCCAGGAGGTTTTCGAGCAAAAAAAAACTGATACAGTTATTTGCCATTGGAGGAATTTTGTTGCGGGCAAAAACAATGAAAATGTGAAGGTGCGAGGTCAGGGCTGTTCGGCGCGTGTGGCTAAGCATTGCAGGCTAACTCCAACCATTTTGTCACAAGTGCCCAGAGATGTGTGTGAGTGAGCAACTGGCATTATCATGGTCGAAAGTGACCCCTCGTTTATTTCTACCACTTCGACGCGTGTTAGGACAGATTGTTCCCCTCAAACGGTCCGATTGGCCATAGTATTTGGCAGCAGTGATGGTCTTGTTTGCCGGAAGAAGCTCATAGTCTACGCAGCCGTCGCAGGTGACCATCAGTCAACAGGTAAATGCGGCACCAAGATGATGCTGCGATTCACCTATCCTACTTGTCTTGAATGCATCACAATGTTTCCAAGCGATGCACCCACAATACTTCGAAAATCCTGAATCGTCAAGGGTATGAATTTGAGTCCACTGTTAGGTCTATGGCTGTAAAAAAAGTCGGAAGCAGCTGGGTCGAGTCCCGCTGCCTGGTGATGATATATAAGAGAACTTAAGCTGCACAGTGAAGATTACCGTTCCCTTAATAAACCTATAAGCCTGTACCTTACTTTAGCAGAGCAACAATCCGACTTCAATTCACTGTTGATGGGCGACCAGAGCTCGGTTTATCTGTCAAGCCAAAATCTCCGGCACCGAAGCGCGCAAACGATTTATGCACTACGCGGTTTTTTGGGCGTCGCGTCCATTCGCTTATCAGATTTTGAGGCCTGTTCTAATATGCCTGTAATGTTCATAAGTCTTCCAAATCTTCGAAAATCATTTGTCTCATAGTAATACTGAACGACAATGGCAGAGATGGCCCCAAACGGAGGCAGAAAGACTCTTCTATCTATCGAAATAAACAGCAAATAACCAAAACCGTGGGGTTGGCGGGAAAGCGCGCGTTGTTTTTAAACAACGAAGGCCAAATATTGTACGAACTTTTTGACCGACCCGATGTTTAGGAATACAACACTTTTGTAGTTCAATTTAAAGGACTTGATTAAATCACTACACTACAAATACGCCCAAGGGTATGTTGCATTGCAGGGGCCCTACCCAGCGGCGATGGCTTAAAACACCTGCTACAATAGGTATTTTGACGTACAACGAATTGAAGACCCTGTGTTTATGGAGACTATGTATTAAGTACTTCAACATAAAAAAAAAGTACTTCTTTGATAGTAAAGTGTTATTCCTCTTCTGTGGAAGACCTTTGAAACCGGTCGTATTGAGCAAATTAACGCGAAGGGATTCCTCCTAAAAAACGATATCATATCCATTATTTCGGAACGGGCACGTCCTCGGTTTGAGCGAATTCCCACCAGGCCGATATCAGAATAAATTCAATCATAGTGCAAACTAGTGAATTCCGCTGAAACTCACGTGCACTGAAAAATAATCACCTCGCTATCGAATCAATTGCAATAACGCCGGCTTCTGATCTGATACGACCTCGGATACAAAGGAGTTTATTCATTTCTCGCGTTATCCGTTTGCGTTCTCTAAGCACAGCACTGCGCCTGAACAGATCGGAACTGAGGAATCACCCACTATAACCCTTTAGTAGGCGTCAAGGAAAACCAAACACGCACATCAATTACCATTTGAAAAGTACAACTTGTGCTTGATCTCAAAATCTCTATGTGCGCCGCCTCGTTAAGGTCCCTGTTCTCTGTAAGTATTACCGAAAGTACTATTACCTTGAATAGTGCATGATTTGGTATTAACTAGACCATTGTTATCCATTATAATCATCTGATAGATATGGGTCAAGTATTACACAATACCGAGTTTAGTATCTCTCTCTCTCTCTTGCTCTCTCGCTCACACACACACTCATTTTATTGTTATTTTTGCCATTGTTTGGCCGTCCCGTCGTTGTGGGTATCAACAACGATTAAGTAAATTTCAACTGTTTTTTCCACTGACTCTCGGCCACCCCAACATGTCCATTTGCATTTACCTACTTCGGTGTCCTCCGTGTTGCTAAGTTGACTACTTAAGTTTTTTTCTCCATTTCTCTTATTGTTTTCCATAGGTGTCACTCTGGTTCTGATGTTGCTATTGAATTATTGGACAACGGTGGCCAATCGTCCTTCTGTTCTCTGGTTGGTATCTTGTTGGATATCCGCTGATGGTAATCAATTACTCAATGTGGTCTGTTACGCTTCCTCGACATGTGCATTCATCTCGAATTCACATTACAACTCTTGCGTACATAACTAGTTATATATATATATATATATATATATATTTATATCGTTTTTAGTCTGGTTCTTCTTCTCGGTAATTAAATATTATCTTATATGCTCATATGATTATTTTACGTCTTGTGCCACTCGCGAAATATATCACGGTTTTCCGTCTGCTGAATCCTCTCACAATTAATTTGCCCACTTGGCAACGCTAAAATTGTTTAGTAGATTTTCCAGATTTAGGTGAAACTATTTTTATTTGTTTTTATTGCAACTTATTTTCGTAGTATGTTGTTAAATCGATCTGTCGACGACCTGCTGGTTGAAATGGCTATGCCTCATAGCTTTGGCTCGTTATCAACTAACATAATAATAGTAATAATAATTAGCTTCATTACTACTAATATTATTATCATTTTTATTACACACGCATCCATTGTCTCCTTCGCTCTATCTTATATATATATATATATATATATGACCCCTTTTTACCATATTTTCTCTGGTCTTCCTCTATATTCATCTTTAAATAGTTGTCCTATAGTTAGTTATAGTCTATGCATATGTACACACTCACGCAAATAATAATATGATCATATATCTCTCTTTCCTCTTCAATTTTTGCTTGCTTCCAGCTGATCCGATTAGTTCTAACAATCAGAAATGCTAAACCAAATACATTTCAATACACAGTGATATATATATATATATATCATCGCCGTTCGAACCAGCTGTGCTATCCCAAACGGGTTTTTTTGTAACTTTTCTGATCAGACAACAAACAACCGGCTTGTTCTTGTCTAACTACCTACTATTTCCCCAATCCCCATCATCAAGTAATTATCTCCGTCAGATTTTGAACGTTAAAATTCGGTCACCCCCATTTATACACATTTTATTTCCTTTTCTTTAGTAGCTTTGAGTCATGAGGTCCGCTCCGATCAGAACTGAACGAACCCGTCCGAGTCTGATCATAAATCAGTCACTCTGTATCGTTCTCTCTCGCTCTCTCCCTCTTCTCTCACATATCAGGAAGCATCACAATTTCTCCTAATTATTCGTAGTTGTCGATGATGCTTATAATTGGCGCATGTCTCTTTTTTTTTCTCGTTCTGTCTAATTTCTTCGTAAGCCAGCCAACCTTCCTATTGGGTCCGTTCGTACACTGCACCAATGCTCACGTTCCATGAACCATAATAAATGATGACATTCTATCAAATCACCAAATCATTCATTCAACCATCCATCCATCTACAATTGTAGTTGTAGCAGCAGCAGCAGCAGCAGTAGTAATAATAATAATAATGATGATAAGACCATCATGATGATGGATGTGTGCTTATCCACCACCGTTCACTATCGACCGATTCTCGACAGAAGCTCTAAAAGCTATCGTCACTCTCCATATTTAGCTCAGACTCAGCGGCGATCATGGAGTCTGCTCCACGCAGGGCAAAATCACGAGCTAGATCTGAAATGAAGGCAAAAGCACAGGGAGAAAGACAGCAAAACAAGATCCCATATTAAATCGTATCATCCAACGACAACAAACGACATAAGGATGTGAGCCGGTTGGCAACAAACATACCAATGATCAAATCATGGAACATATCACGTGTAATAGGGGGATTTTATTTTGTCTATGGAGGTAAGGTAAAAGGCTTTATTGATTTATTAAAGGAACTGCATAGAATGCTTAAGTTCTCTTATATGTCATGCAACGGGATTCGAACCTGCGGCCTCTGGCTTTTTACAGAGGAGAGACTTACCAAGCGAGTGGGGATGCCTGCTGGGTGTATGGCCTTGTGGAGTGGTCGTTGAATGATGACCGGAACCTTCTACATGACCTCCCCCAACTACCTGACCACCAGATCCGCCGATCGGGGTGCTAGCCTGGCCTGGACTAATGCCACCACCGCTACCACCACTGCCGCCACCTTCCGACTGGTCTGTTCGACCTCCGGCTCCACCCTCGCGGACTGGGTCGAGCGACTCCTTAATCTGAGTGTACGCACCTCTCGGGTCCATGTCTGTGGCTCTTGAAAGATTCATGAGCGCCAAGTGCTCCTTGCCAAGCTTCTTGTACACCTTACCAAGGAGATAGTAAACCATAGACTCATGAGGCGCAATTGTTCGCAGTTCGTGTAGATCACTTAACGCCTCCTGGCACCTATCGGATCAAATTCGAAACATGAAAAAAAGATCAGACAAGCAAGAACATATTATTAGCTTACGTATCAAATCGATATTCACTACCTTACTTTGCATGACCATGTTATCGAATACAATACGATCAATCGTACGAACGTAGAAAGATAACTTCAAAATTTAGCAGAGCTATCAACGCTGTGCACAATATGATACATAAGGTACCGACAACAGTGGCCTAGTTGGCCATATTATATCGAGGGTAATCCCGAACTGAAAAATTAACATTTGACTCATTCTCATGTTGTTTGTTGTGGTCACTAAATGACACTACTCACTTGTCCATGGCCAGGTAAGCGGTGGCCCGGTGAAACTTGGCTAGGGCAAACTTGGGTTCGAGATGAATGGCCCGCGAGAGAACACGCACAGCCTCGGCGGATTTACTCTGCTGGTGAAGAGCCACTCCAAGGTGGACGAGCAACGTTGGATTCTCGGGATTAAGCTGGATCGCCTTTCGCCAATGGCCCTCGCTAATTGAATACTGCTCCTGTGTATTTCAGAGTACAGCGTGCAAGCATGCAGTAGTCAAGAGTTAAATCCGGCTGGTATCATTGCTTTTCTATTACACTAGCACTATACAGAGATCCTATGCGAATACTTATGAAAACAAGCATATATGCAATAGAATGGTTATTTGCTAAACGCCGGCGACGTTCGGCTCCAAACTAAGCTCAATATAACAAAGATCGTATTTTGAAGTATCATTTCTGTAGTTGATCTAACGTATCCGCTTGCCGGATTCGTACACCCTAAAGCTCAATATAACAGCAAAGATTTCGATATTAAACATAGCCAGATACGAACTTGTTTCATGTATACGCTAGCAAGTCCACTCCAAACAAGATAGGAGTTAGCATTTACAGCTAAGGCCTTTCGGTAGGCTTGCATAGCCTTCTCCAGTTCTTCATTGTTTGCATATTCATGCCCTAACAGTGTAAACGCATACTGGAACCGAGGATGTAATCGACACGCTTTTTCCAACTGCTCAACAGCTTGACTGTGCAATTTCTGACGCGAAAAGCAGTTGCCTGAAAATATCGAATGTTCGATTAGAATGTGAAATATTTGATTTAACGAAATGTTTTGCTAGAGGCCACCATGTGTTTATTGGCAGCGCTAAAAAAAAGAAAGAAATAAGATCGCGCGGAAGAAGTAAACGACTTCATATGATCTAAATAGTGAATTTAAATGTATGATGCTGGCACCTTGAAGCCACTATCGTATGTATCACAGGGAGGGATTGGTGTGAATATATATTGCACAAAATTAAGTCAGTAACAATTCGTTTCGACCACCTTCTCAAAAGCGCGATCTGCCCGAGGCAAAGTGTCACCGAAACTCGTACCTTGAAGTCATTCGTGTGCACAAGAAGCAGAAGTCACCCATTCAATATACGCCAAATCGACATTCCGAGCATTGGCGAGCATTTTTCAATCTAATAATCCCCTGTCAACTATTGCTCGCTAGTGACAAGTGAATCGTAAATGGTCTCGTATGCGAGATGACTCACCGAGTGCGCACAGCGTTTGAGGCGCGTTTGGTTCGAGCTCGACCAACGTTTGGGCGAGGTAGCTGAGCTTCTTCTCTGCCATCTTATGCCACAAGGAACTCGAATAAAGTTCGAGTCCATTAAGGTGGAAGGGGAACAATTTCATCATGTGCTCAAACGTTTCGTTACAGCGCTCGTGGTCACGCAGCTCGAAATACGCTTGGCCTAGCAACGACAGGACGTAGCCTGTTTCGAACTGATGGGGAGGTAAACTCGTCAATGATGAAACGGCCGCACGACACCGGAAATCGCCCAGCTGAAGAAAGGCACGCGCTAGAGACTGAAATTTGCAGAGAAAAAAATTACCCGAGTGAATGCGTTTGATCTCTTTGTAAGAAACAAATACATATTTGTATAAATGCCTATATTCGAGAATTTCATTGTTTTTGTTTTGATGCAAGCAGAGGATGAAACCTCTCCGCATCTTATCTATTGAGGTTGGGGCCCTTTCGAATGTGGTACAGTGACGTTTACGCTAGCTAAACGTGACTATCGCGATCTATTTTGAAAGTTGCCTTAATTAAAACAAAATTTCCCAACTGCCTAGAGACACGGTATAACTAAGAATGGAATAGTCATATCTATATTTCAAATACCATCCAGCATTAGAACCCAACATCGGATCCTGCCTAAATTGCTTGCTCAGGCGAACGCGTCGAAATTCATTGAGAAAATTCTTTCGCTATTTTAAACCATGTTCTCGTATATCCTCCTTATGTGTAGTGATAACTTCACTTAATAAAAAATAAGGTGCCACGTCCACTTATTCTACCTGTAGCAGTTGCATCAGCCCGGTGAGAGAGCTTCTCTGCATTTGGACCACGCTCAACTGTAAGGTGAGGGCGTCATTAGCCTTATTCAACTCCTCGACCACGTTCCCAATAGGTTCTGGCGAGCTTTTGGTCTTCTCGGAAGCAGGCGCTGGTGATTTCGATTTTTTGCTTGGCGTTCGATTAGACGAAAGCAAGATTCGGGCACTTCTTGGGGATGTCGCGGTCTTTGTTGTATTTTCCTTAATTGAGTTAGATGTGAAGAGTCGCGTCGACCGACGGGGCGTCAATGGATTCGTATTAGTTCTGCAAAAAAAAAGACATTCGATATAAAAATGAAATCTGAGGCTCTAGAGGACCCAATCGCGGATCAAGCAAGTCATTGCTGAGATAAGCTTCCAGCAAATACACAACTGAAAGCACAGCCTAACAGTTCAGGACATGCCATTTATTCATACTGGAGTCACTGACCTAAATGATTCACTCGACAAATACTATTAGAAAATATCCACCCTTGTGAAACTTTTTATTTCATCTCCCATATCTTACACTCTGGCGATACAAGGGATAAAGGGCTATTTTATTTACCGAAGGACAATACAGATATCATTATATAGTGATTAAGCACGCATTTAGAACGTTTTCGTTTTCAACTCACGGTGTCTGCGCGTTGTTATTGCTTGTGCTCTGGCCAAAGAACTGATTTATTTTCTTGGTTCGCTTTAGCGGAGCCACGTCACCAACATCAGGTGTCTGCACCGATGGAGCTCGATCGCTCTGCGTAGGAACAACGAAGGGCGTTCCTGGGGGTCCCATCGCTTCTGGACTGGTGAACACCAACTGAGACATTGGCTGCATGCTCCCGAACCTAATTGGCACACACAGTTAATTAACGACAAATATTCTATAAATAAGACAAAGTGTACTTCGACAATTTAAGAGCATGAGATTTGATTACAACACATCGACCTGTAACAACGTTTTTTGTGTCGTTTGAAATGTATATGCCTTCCATTATGCTACTGTGTATGAGTCAACATAAGATGCCACCTCCTTGCTATAAAATAAACGCCGCCGTACGAGCTGGCCACCAGTATGTGTCCAGTGTATAAGTTTTAAAAACGTTCAAGTTATTTCTGTGCAATATGTAATAATAACGTTATCATAATATTTTTTCACTCGTTGATGTGCAAATGTAGTAGTTGATTAGCACTTGTATATAATCGATATTGGTACTAACATTGGTGTGGCAGGTGTGACGTGATGATGTCCACGCGTGTCGCCATGATGTAGCCGTGTTGCCCGTATTGGGGTGGGGGTAGCCGTGTGTACGAGAGGTGTCTGATTATTAATTAGAACAACACCACCACCCATTCCGAGGGTAAGTCCTCCAGATGTGCCCGATGGATCTGGGGTAAACTCCTTGACACCAGACATGTCACCACTTGTTGTTATCACAGTTGACTGCAGGACATACGCGACGATGGTGGCAACAACAAGGCAATTTAATTAATTGGTTAGCCATGTGTGAACGAAATCTAGGGAAGAGATCCATACACTTATAAAACAAACAGAAACCAGCGTAGACTGCTAATGTCACCCAGCCTATGAATGTCTATTGCAAACTCCGCTGTGGTAAGAGAAAATTAATTTTTTCGTCGCCGAATCAATCAATTTGCCTGTCAGTCATTTATAGCTTGCTTAATCTTATTCATTCTGAATTATCTCTGAGATGACTCGCGTATTGAATTGAACAGTTGTGGAAACTCACATTGAGGTCAGCGGTAGGGTCGGTGTTATTATCCCTGTGAATGTGGCTCATAGCATGCCCGCCGCCTTGGACTGCCGTATTTGTGGTCGACGAATTGACATTGTCTTTGCAGTGTAACACTGTGTTGGTTCCACCACTCATGCCATGGTGGTGGGGCGCCCAACCAGCAGGGGTAGCTGCTGCAACAGGCGAATGAGCTGTCGACGGAGATGACACTAGGCTGTTCAGAACGAGATCGTTATTCCCAAGTGAGAACAGCCGGCTTGGATCAGGCCGAAGACCGAGGCCTACCAAAGCCTCGAACGCTGACCATAGCGTCGGGTTGAGCTTGAGGGATGCCTGGTACGTCTCGATAGCACGTGTAGTGCGCCGCGTGCTTGCGTAGATTTCGCCCAGAAGACTCAAGGCAAATGACGCGTTATCACCGAAAACCTGATTCAAACCATAAGGATATATATGTGTAGTTTTAGTTGAAGGTAATCACAGTATATGGGTATGAACAGCATGCAGCAAGAAACTAAGCGGTCCTCTGAACATAAAATCTTACTTGAGACAGTCGTTATTACTATTATAACTTCCATCAAAATGTACAGTTTATAATAATGAAACAAATACGACAACGGTTGCTGGTTGAAATATTCAGTAATGATGTTGAAGAACTTGTTCCAACCTTGCAGACATTTTCCACAACGTCTTGATCAGTTGTAAAGGGCACACTGCCCGTCAGCGCCTGTTCAGCCTTCACGAGGTCATTCAGCTCCAAACAACATCGAGCTAACAAGTATCGACACTGTGGATGGCTGGACTCTGAAAACATCCAATTGAAAGATAATGGCATCACTATTCATCCTTTTGCGGTTCGTATTTCAGCCTCATCTAAATGTAACGATAATCGCCAGATCGAGGCACAATCGAACATAGCTCGAACATAGTTTCAATTTGGATTATATATATATATATATATATATATATATATATATATATATATATATATATATAATCCAAATTGAAACTACTGTCAACGTAGCACTCGATTAGGTATTTTTTTCCGGTAAGAAACATCTAACATAACATATTCGCTTTGCTTCTGCATTCTCACGCTTTGGTCACAAGTTTTTGCTTCGCCGGTCCTTGAGAAAAAGTGTTCAATCTGTTGCCTCAAAACGGTATTAGCTATGGCTGGAATGTTAGCATTTAACAGACGCAATTGTTCAGGATCACTTTTCTAGAACTGGATAAAGGTGATACCAATAAACCTCTAAAGACCAAACATTTTAGAGGTGAGGTGGACACTTGGGTGTGATGAAGTGTACACACCAAATAGAGAAATATATAGGTACTTTTGTGTATGTGCATTATATTTTATAGTAAATCATTATTTACTAATAACTCAGTATTAATTAACCTTGTCTTTATCATCTGTGTATATATTAAATGTGTGCCATCCGGCAACAGAGTTAAATCGCATGTATCTGATTGTTGAGATTCTGAGTGGGTTCCCTTTTGTGATAAACCTTTAGTACAGCATTTTTGGGGGTGACAAGTGAGAGTTGGGGCAACTATTTTAAATATTTCTCTGATGTTTAAAAATATAACGACTTGAATACGGAGATCTAAGAGGATGTCTATATTGGATCAATTGACAGAGGGCTTGGTTCTAAGTGAAAACACTACAAGTGTTCCTATACCTAAGATTGCTTGGACTGATTGTTACGACTGAACGCACTGTATTTATCATTGACCAAGGCGGACAGAGGGTATAGATTGTGCATTAATCTTAATGAGAGCATAGTGATGTAGTTTCATTCAGTGATGCTGGTTGTTTGCCAAACTATTTCAGAAATTTGTAAATAGAAATAAATAATATTACTTAGAAATAAATTACACTAAGTAGAATGTCCCCAAAAGGAGATTTGCAGTGATGTAAAAGAAAGGAAAGAATTCACGCTCTTTTCCGCGATCACTTTCAGTCCAAAATTACTTTTTTAGGAACACAATGTCAAAGAGTCCATTCTGCGCTAGAGAACTTACCATTAAGTAAAATTTTTGTGGCCTTGAGACGCCCAGCTCTGTAATACGATGTTCCAAGAAGAAACAGAGACTCATCCGAGTGTAGCTCAGCGTGTAATCTCTCCGATAGGAAGATGGCATCGTCCAATTTGTGTTGATTCAGACATTGCCAGATCGCCGCCTACAGACCCGATCACACACCAACAACAACGATAAGAAATAAAGTTTGTCATATTCGCAATGAGCACTTTATGAATATATTATTTTATCACATGAAAGTCCTTTCGAATAATCGATATTCATCAGTGACTACTAAAATTTTATTTGCACCGATAAGTGATCCGTTTATCCCATGTCTACGCTTCTAGACCCATAAGAATCGAAGAAACACTTGCACTAGAAGTTAATAAAATTAGCTTATTATTTAAACCGTCTGCCGCTATTCAATTGTGCTCTATTCTGTGAATTTGTAAACGTGTCTTCGTTCTCAATCGTTCACCAAATGTACCCATTTGGTTTAAATGTTAATCTGCTTGAACCGATTGTGATTGCACAATTCTACATACAGACAAACATCGAATTTCTAGAATCGATTGTGAGCGTTAAATGTTTGCCCTAAGCACATTGAAAGTCCGAAGTGTTACCTATCTATTAATATGGTAGCGACAGTTTGCAACATTGTGTGAAGAAGAAGAGCCCAGTTCAAACATTTAAAAGGTCTCGTTCTTTTATGTTAGCTTATTTATTATCTATAATTTTTTTCTCCAGCAAACCTCTCTTAATAATATTGGTCGAAGCACAAACACCAGCATGGTGACAATGTATATTTGAGACATTCTGAGCATTCGTCTGGTAAATCCAAACTAAAGCTACGGAGGTTAACCGAGTTTCTATGTCTCTACCAGCGATTCCTATCAAGAACCATCATCAGCTATGTCATGGTGTGATGTACACAGGTACTAGTTTTACAGCAGCGATGTCCACGTGCATTACGATACTGAAAAACTTGCGCAACTAACACAAAATAGACGACCGCGAGCAACATTTCGCCAGGCCAGGATGTTGCTTTCTCTCTAAGTAACTTGCGTGCCGTTTGAAGCTGTTTGACAACATTTGTGGGCATTACAACGAATTCTAGTCGACTTTAGCCTCAACAATTTTGTGTAACTCTCAATTAGACTGTTGACTCTTGAATTTTGCTGAATGAGATATGTATACAAGGCGCACATATGTCACAAACCCAAACTAAAAAAAGTTTGAAACAAAAACAACCACTTGCATAAATATTGGGTCAAAACCTTAGGGCTTCCTGATAAACGTCGACCGATATATATCTGTGTTTTGCACCCAGCACATATTTGAATTTCGAGAACCGATGATCCCGATTCGTGAGCAAATCACAATATCGCAACAAATGACACTGAAATGACAACATCTTTGCGTTCGGACTCAGCACTGAACACCTGACTTAAAGCCACATTATTGTATTATCCCTAACTATACAGAAATAGCAATGGAATAACATGCTTTTAGTGGGATACCCACATACATACTATGATGTATTCCATAACTGTGTCAACCAGCCAACGATCGACAATCTAAAGTTTCAAATTACACCGATAACATTAACTCGTTCGAGTCGATCCATAGATGATCTACCAGAGTAACATGACATGTTATGAACGAAGCTCTGTAAACTACCGGAACGGTTTAGCACTCGTCCAAAAGATATCCTTTAGCCTCGACACTAAATCAGCAGCCTGGTACTGCCCCTCCCCCCCTGCAAACAACATCGCTGCGGTTGCGGTTTCACTCAAAATATTGTAACAGATTATTATTATTAACCAGGTATATAGATCGCAACGCGTTAAAACGTCACAAAATGAGCAGACGTTATGACAGGCACTGTTGCAATACTTGACTGGCAGACAAAACGAACTATCGACTACTAATTGTTTGGAGTATTCAAGGCACACTTTCAGTTTGAACTGGGCAAGATGGTTGCTCCATTTGTTTTGCTGTACCCGGACGACACCCCGGTTCTCCCTGGAGTCTACTACCAGAGTTCTGTCCACAAATAGTTTCATTGGCGCGTCTAACGCAAACGTTAAAGCCATAGATAAATTCAGCACAGAGATGCGCTTTATTCGAGTGGGTGTCTTGCAGTTTCAGCCATATGCAACATCTTCTTTTTCTCATTCACACACACACACACGGCCATATAGTGAACCAATTTGTTTATTTGTTTGTCTGCCAGCCTGCTCGTCAATCGGTGAGATTTGTTCCTAGCTTACATCGCAATTAACGAGGACAGCTCTTGCCTATCATATGATGGGGGCAAGGAGTACCCACCCTACGCCAGTACGTGATATTGTTTAGGCCCTCTTGTTTGGGCTTCCCGAATTCTCCTCCCAGAAGCTTCTTCCATCTAAACAGAGAAGGTTTTTAGGATACTGGCCCTTGACGCCCCGACAGACACTACACGTTTCGTTGGCCATCGTTGAGGAGCAAATCCTTCAGATTACAGCTAATCACTAACCTGAACAGGCTCCGTCGGACTCATGATTGCCGTTCGGTGAGCCGGACCTTCGAAGCTCACCGAAACACCATTACTCACAGTGATCACAAGCACAGCACAGAACCTGCGAATCTTATGCACGAAGTACTCTGCTGCTAATCTCTCATAGCAGTCTGCCTTATAGGGATCGTCTGCTTGTTTACTAACAATGCTCATTTTATAGAGACAAATTGGTCACCACTGTGATACGTTTTCTAGGCAGATTCCTCCCTGAATTGACTTGGGGATCATTTTCGAATGAAACAATGAAATCTGCTTACGGTTTCGCTTGCCGGCCTTTTGACGATCTCTCTATAAGCGATTAGTCTCTTTCATGACGATTACGCGATGAAGATAAGCTATCTTACGAGCATTTGTTCGCCACTTCATAAATACAAGAAAGACAACAACGATTGCATATATGACGGCCGGAGTTAATTGCCAGCTACAAAGCCTGTGGGACGTTCTCGTTCAACTGTGGTACGTTTATGGCTGTTTGCAGCCCGCCGTTCCGGTGGCCGATGGACAGAGAGCAGAACTATCTATGAACGCTGCCATAATAGCAGGCGTAGCAGAAGAGCACTTCCAGTGATGGTGGTGGTTTTGATTCGGACGTTCGGTTATACCTTCGTCAGTACGTTGGGTTGGCTAATACTACAGTTTGCGTTAGATGCACCAATGAAACTATTTGTGGACAGAACTCTGGGGGGGGGGCAGTACCAGGCTGCTGATTTAGTGTCGAGGCTAAAGGATATCTTTTGGACGAGTGCTAAACCGTTCCGGTTGTTTACAGAGCTTCGTTCATAACATGTCATGTTACTCTGGTACATCATCTATGGATCGACTCGAACGAGTTAATGTTATCGGTGTAACTTGAAACTTTAGATTGTCGATCGTTGGCTGGTTGACACAGTTATGGAATACATCATAGTATGCATGTGGGTATCCCACGAAAAGCACGTTATTCCATTGCTATTTCTGTATAGTTAGGGATAATACAATAATGTGGCTTTAAGTCAGGGGTTCAGTGCTGAGTCCGAACGCAAAGATGTTGTCATTTCAGTATCATTTGTTGCGATATTGTGATTTGCTCACGAATCGGGATCATCGGTTCTCGAAATTCAAATATGTGCTGGGTGCAAAGCACAGATATATATCGGTCGACGTTTATCAGGGAGCCCTAAGGTTTCGACCCAATCTTTATGCAAGTGGTTGTTTTTGTTTCAAAAGAACGTGATTTCGCTTGTATTAATGGATACATAAACTGTATAGATAATATGGGAGATACCCACCCATATAGGTCATTTTTGTCTGTTTCCTTAGGCTGTGTAATTAATTATTTGCTTATTATCTTTAGTTAGGGTTTGTGGCATATGTGCGCTTTGTATGCTTATCTCATTCAGCAAAATTCAAGAGTCAACAGTCTAATTGAGAGTTATAAAAAATGGTTGAGGCTAAAGTCGACTAGAATTAAGAATAGAACTACGATATTAATAGATAGGTAACACTTCGGACTTTCAATGTGCTTAGGGCAAACATTTAACGCTCACAATCGATTCTAGAAATTTGATGTTTGTCTGTATGTAGAATTGTGCAATCACAATCGGTTCAAGCAGATTAACACTTAAACCAAATGGGTACATTTGGTGAACGATTGAGAACGAAGACACGTTTACAAATTCACAGAATAGAGCACAATTGAATAGCGGCAGACGGTTTAAATAATAAGCTAATTTTATTAACTTCTAGTGCAAGTGTTTCTTCGATTCTTATGGGTCTAGAAGCGTAGACATGGGATAAACGGATCACTTATCGGCGCAAATAAATTTTTAGTAGTCACTGATGAATATCGATGAACATGCGATTTAACTCTATTGTCGGATGGCACACATTTAATATATACACAGATGATAAAGGCAAGGTTAATTAATACTGAATTATTAGTAAATAATGATTTACTATAAAATATAATGCACATACACAAAAGTACCTATATATTTTTCTATTTGGTGTGTACACTTCATCACACCCAAGTGTCCACCTCACCTCTAAAATGTTTGGTCTTTAGAGGTTTATTGGTATCATCTTTATCCAGTTCTAGAAAAGTGATTGCGTCTGCCGCAAAAGGATGAATTGTGATGCCATTGTTTTTCTATTCGATGTTTTCAGAGTCCAGCCATCAACAGTGTCGATACTTGTTCGATGTTGTTTGGAGCTGAATGACCTCGTGAAGGCTGAACAGGCGCTGACGGGCAGTGTGCCCTTTACAACGGATCAAGACGTTGTGGAAAATGTCTACAAGGTTGGAACAAGTTCTTCAACATCATTACTGAATATTTCAACCAGCAACCGTTGTCGTATTTGTTTTATTATTATAAACTGTGCATTTTGATGGAAGCTATCATAGTAATAACGACTGTCTCAAGTAAGATTTTATGTTCAGAGGACCGCTTAATTTCTTGCTGCATGCTGTTCATACCCATATACTGTGATTACCTTCAACTAAAACCACGCATATATATGCTTATGGTTTGAATCAGGTTTTCGGTGATAACGCGTCATTTGCCTTGAGTCTTCTGGGCGAAATCTACGCAAGCACGCGGCGCACTACACGTGCCATCGAGAGATACCAGGCATCCCTCAAGCTCAACCCGACGCTATGGTCAGCGTTCGAGGCATTGGTAGGCCTCGGTCTTCGGCCTGATCCAAGCCGGCTGTTCTCACTTGGGAATAACGATCTCGTTCTGAACAGCCTAGTGTCATCTCCGCCGACAGCTCATTCGCCTGTTGCAGCAGCTACCCCTGCTGGTTTGGGCGCCCCACCATCATGGCATGAGTGGTGGAACTAACACAGTGTTACACTGCAAAGACAATGTCAATTCGTCGACCACAAATACGGCAGTCCAAGGCGGCGGGCATGCTATGAGCCACATTCACAGGGATAATAACACCGACCCTACCGCTGACCTCAATGTGAGTTTCCACAACTGTTCAATTCAATACGCGAGTCATCTCAGAGATAATTCAGAATGAATAAGATTAAGCAAGCTATAAATGACTGACAGGCGAATTGATTGATTCGGCGGCGAAAAAATTAATTTTCTGTTACCACAGCGGAGTTTGCAATAGACATTCATAGGCTGGGTGACATTAGCAGTCTACGCTGGGTTCTGTTTGTTTTATAAGTGTATGGATCTCTTCCCTAGATTTCGTTCATACATGGCTAACCAATTAATTAAATTGCCTTGTTGTTGCCATCATCGTCGCGTATGTCCTGCAGTCAACCGTGATAACAACAAGTGGTGACATGTCTGGTGTCAAAAAAGTTTCACAAGGGTGGATATTTTCGAATAGTATTTGTCGAATGAATCATTTAGGTCAGTGACTCCAGTATGAATAAATGGCATGTCCTGAACTGTTAGATTGTGCTTTCAGTTGTGTATTGGCTGGAAACTTATCACAGCAATGACTTGCTTGATCCGCGATTGGGTCCTCTAGAGCCTCAGATTTCATTTTTATATCAAATGTTTTTTTTTGCAGAACTAATACGAATCCATTGGCGACTCTTCACATCTAACTCAATTAAGGAAAATACAACAAAGACCGCGACATCTCCAAGAAGTGCCCGAATCTTGCTTTCGTCTAATCGAACGCCAAGCAAATAATCGAAATCACCAGCGCCTGCTTCCGAGAAGACCAAAAGCTCGCCAGAACCTATTGGGAACGTGGTCGAGGAGTTGAATAAGGCTAATGACGCCCTCACCTTACAGTTGAGCGTGGTCCAAATGCAGAGAAGCTCTCTCACCGGGCTGATGCAACTGCTACAGGTAGAATAAGTGGACGTGGCACCTTATTTTTTATTAAGTGAAGTTATCACTACACATAAGGAGGATATACGAGAACATGGTTTAAAATAGCGAAAGAATTTTCTCAATGAATTTCGACGCGTTCGTCTGAGCAAGCAATTTAGGCAGGATCCGATGTTGGGTTCTAATGCTGGATGGTATTTGAAATATAGATATGACTATTCCATTCTTAGTTATACCGTGTCTCTAGGCAGTTGGGAGATTTTGTTTTAATTAAGGCAACTTTCAAAATGGATCGCGATAGTCACGTTTAGCTAGCGTAAACTTCACTGTACCACATTCGAAAGGGCCCCAACCTCAATAGATGCGGAGAGGTTTCACCCTCTGTTTGCATCAAAACAAAAACAATGAAATTCTCGAATATAGGCATTTATAGAAATATGTATTTGTTTCTTACAAAGAGATCAAACGCATTCACTCGGTTAATTTTTTTTCTCTGCAAATTTCAGTCTCTAGCGCGTGCCTTTCTTCAGCTGGGCGATTTCCGGTGTCGTGCGGCCGTTTCATCATTGACGAGTTTACCTCCCCATCAGTTCGAAACAGGCTACGTCCTGTCGTTGCTAGGCCAAGCGTATTTCGAGCTGCGTGACCACGAGCGCTGTCTGTCCCCTTATCCCCCGCACCACCCAACTCAGTGATCACATGCAATGTTAGATTGAGATTTGTATATTGCGACCACTATTACTGGTGGACCCTATGTATCAATGCAATATATGGTAGGACAACGGCGACTGTTGCTATTGAATGAAGCAGCTGCAGTAGTAGTTGTGGTAGTATTAGCCAACCCAACGTACTGACGAAGGAACAACCGAACGTCCGAATCAAAACCACCACCATCACTGGAAGTGCTCTTCTGCTACGGCTGCTATTATGGCAGCGTTCATAGAGAATTCTGCTCTCTGTCCATCGGCCACCGGAACGGCGGGCTGCAAACAGCCATAAACGTACCACAGTTGAACGAGAACGTCTCACAGGCTTTGTAGCTGGCAATTAACTTCGGCCGTCATATATGCAATCGTTGTTGTATTTCGTGTATTTATGAAGTGGCGAACAGATGCTCGTAAGACAGCTTATCTTCATCGCGTGGTCGTCATGAAAGAGACGAATCGCTTATAGAGCGTCGTCAAAAGGCCGGCAAGCGAAAACCTAAGCAGATTTCATTGTTTCATTCGAAAATGATCCCCAAGTCAATTCAGGGAGGAATCTGCCTAGAAAACGTATCACAGTGGTGACCAATTTGTCTCTATAAAATGAGCATTGTTAGTAAACAAGCAGACGATCCCTATAAGGCAGACTGCTACGAGAGATAGCAGCAGAGTACCTCGTGCATGAGATTCGCAGGTTCTGTGCTGTGCTTGTGTTCCCTGTTGGTGAAGGCGTTCTCCATGTATAAAAATGCGCATTGAAAAGTGCTACTTCTGTTCCGGGCCGACATATCCTGGCCACGGCGTAAATTTCGTCAGGAATGATTGTAAGGTACGTGGTATGGCAGCATGTAGCTATATAATCGCATCTTATCTCGTGGCGCGTGTCAGCTGCGTTCAGTCAAAACAACAGTAACACGTGAGTGAGACCTTAACGAGAGTGTCCATCCAAAGTCGTTGCCCACGAAGATGATCGCAGAACTAATTACAAAAATAGATCAATTCCTCACAGATGGTTGAAATACAATAATAAAAAACATGACAATTTGCTACCCTTTGTCATTAGCGAGATCCGTGAGTGTATTGTGTTGTTTTTCGAGGTCCCCTGGTTATGTATAACACAATAGTATGTGAATAAATGGTATAGTTTGAAGTATAGTGCCATGATTATGTTTTTGCTGATTTAACTGGCGAGAAGTGTTTAGCCGGTGTCACTTACTTTGTTTGAAGACTCGCAATTGTACTCTTTCCAAACAACAATGTGACCACTACCGTACAATCTACAGAAACAGGCTTGTCCCATTATCGTCACTATTTAAATGAATTTGTTAAATTAACATTGAGAAACTTATAGCAGAGTCTATTGCTTGAATTTGATTGCACGGTGTCAGGCTTTTTATTCTGCCATTGTCGATATAGTATGGTTGCCATGATTGTTTTGCCCTGGCTTGCCCCTTGCCATCAAGGAACGAATCCAATCGTTGTCGAGATTCGCTGATCGTTCTGCTGCATGGAGCAGGTCATGCGAGGCTCATACGCGTTATGATGGCGCTGCAGAAAATAAAACTCAATTTAGCATAACTTGAATACGTTAGTTGTTAACACCGTGTGTCGCTATGCCTCCATTTGAGTCAGTTCTTCGAATGTATCAATGTTGTATACCTGTTGCCAGACACTATAGTCATTCGTGCTATATTCTCTACCGGTGTAGTCGAGTCAAATCACCGTGAGTGTGGCGATGTTGTCATGAAGATAATCGTAAGATATTGTATTGAAGTTCCACGACAAATTGAAGGCACTACTATTTTCTTTTTATCAGTTTGTGTTTTAAAACCGCTCTTGGGAAGATCACGTTCTGTTCTTACCTTGCATGTTTGTGCCTAAGCTGCAACTACCGACAATAGGGTTCATACTTAAAAAACCAATAGGGTTCATACTTAAAAAACCAAATATGCATGGTTATTCAGTAATTATGCAGTATCGTAACGTTTGAAACAATGAGGACTGTTTAGCGGAATATCGCGAAGCGTCAACTTGTGAACTTGAAGCTATCCTCTCGTCCCATAGCCCATTTCTACTCATTTTGCAGCTAACTCTTGACAAAGTGAACTGCTAAATCGTTAAATATGCAACGAGTACATTTGCCAAACGTAATACCAGTCTAGGTCTTTGCCGGAGGTGCGGCAGTCAATCCGTTTGACTACCTTAGACAATATTTTTCCCCGGTACCCGGATCACAAAGGGGAGGGATAAGGGGAGCGACAGCCACTTATAATAGCATCTGATGGCGCACCCCTGGAGAGTGGGATGACAGGAGATTAGAGCTTCAACACCCGTTGGTTTGAAGTATTGCTTACGCCGTTCCAAACTAACTAGGGGTGGGGGGAAACACGGGTTTTAGTGAGTTTAAGAGTCTCACACTAGGTGGCAAGAAGCTGTTCTGTCACGCGTATGCATTACGCGTTCCCGAAACACGCCATAAAAAAATAAATAAAAGGCAATATTCTCCCTGGAAATTCTACTTTTTAATTACAGTATTTTCCCGAACTTGGACATGAAATTGGAACTGACTTCATGAATTCCCTCGGAAGTATTAGTAATATAAGCAGCTATTTATCAACACTGAGCAAATACGATGATTTGAACTCAGAAAGTTGCGTGGATTAATAAACCTCGTTTCTAGTACGTATACAGTGTCAAGGTAGTACAGTTCCATTTGACATTATCACACTTGCTGCTATTTTACAAGGGAAATGCAGGTACACAACTTCCCGTGTGAGTGGTTGTGTGTTTCTGTATGATGATGTTTCGAACCAATAATAACGAATTTGGAACTGATCTATTTGTGATTGTTTTATGAAGATCAAAATCGTGCGCCAGTGCATTATTTATGCTTTTTGTGTAAGCGCTAATGATCCTAGATACGCGTCAAATACGATTCCAAGGGGTTAATTACTGCCCACGCGTTTCGAGTAAATTCGGCACTTGTAGAAATTATTGGAGCAATTCCTTCACATTGCGCGCTAATTTATAAATTCATTGGAGTATGTTACCAATTTTGCTGCACGGTGGAACTAGGAGCCCGCTTATGAGTAGAGTTTTTATTGAGTCTACCGTAAGCTGATGGCCTCTGTCATTGACAGTGAAGATATATTACCTAGATATTACTAACACTTCAGCCTGTAAACTCGTCTGGTCAAATGGGGACATGCTTGGCCAATGCCTGACCGGCTAACCCGTGAGCGATGTCTATTTCTTACGGAAAATAATAAGCAAACCACAAACCAGAGAAAAGCATTTCTTTTCGTTTATATTTCTCTACTTGCCCTTAGGCTCATGGCAAAATTTCGATTAAAAATAAATCGTCATCGTTAAAATTCGTCATCTTTAAGAGATATAGGTTTTTTTTATTAGACGTGAGCGACCTAGCGATTACTCCGTTAGTGCGTCCGTCCGTAGAGTACCTTGGTGTCATGACCTTTCAAGATATGAATATCAATCCACAAATGAGGTGTACGTCATATTGGCAGCAGAAATAAAAATAAATTGATTATATGCTGAAAGGAATGAAAAAAAAGACGAGAAATCTGAGCCACAAAGGCACCATATTATTCCCAAAAGCAAATGCCCACCCTGAAAGAGACTCATCACGTTCATGTGGCGTGTCGTTCTAAAATCAATTAAATGTATTTAAATAATGCGAATATGCATGACAAGATGTAGTAATGTACTCTAAAACGATAGCAATAATTATACTCAAAACAATTTTTAATCAAATAAAATCTAAACTCAGTAAAAGCTAAATTTAAACACGTGAAATAACTTCATATTGAATGTCATTTAATAAATATCACTTATTGGCTCCATTAGCTGCATATCATTCCTCCCAAAAGGTTTATTATCTCTACAAAAGCATTCAGCCGTTGTTATTTGACTCGTTGATCAATACCTATGATTATAAAATTAGTGAACTAATGAGCTTTCTTGTCCCTTACTTCTGTACCCTGTTGTTTCACGATGCTTGTGTATTTTTTGTCTATTGCGGCTTTGTTTGTGGCTTTTATTTGTCCATTTGCTTCCTATAGTGCAGGTTTCGTTGTTGTGGGCGGAAAATTGCCCGGAACGGACTACCGATTACGATGATGACGATAATAATAATAATACTAATCATACAAATAAGGACATTAGTCGTAGTTGTAGTTGGAAGTAGTGGTAGCCAGTGTGGTTGTTTGTTTATTTAACTGGAACACTCTGCATTCAAACAGAGGTCTTGACCGACAGGGGAAGAGTGAAAACTGAGAATGAGAATCGTGTCGCTCTGTTGCGAGCAGGGTCAATAGGTCAGATCAGCAACGGCAGCATCAGCTATCGCTGTACCATGATAAACATATGAGCCAGACGACGGACCCTTTTTCCGATGACGAGTTTATGATTGACATAGTACAGGCACACAGATAGCTGGATGTACACGACGCGGTCAACCTGACATACCGACAGATATGAATGACAGCCAGCAACAGCAGCAGTAGCAGCATCACCAGCGATACAGCATAAAACAGAATATAGCATGGAGCAAAACAATATCAGTGTCTGATCCTCCCGGATTTCGAACTGCGCACGAGCGGAGTATCGATAAGAAAAGTCCCTTTTAAGACCCGGGTCGATAATAGCAGCAGAACAACAATGACAGGAAACATAGGGAATCATTGGGCGATGGAGGGGAATGCTGGTGGGTCACAGCTGGGAAGCTGTTGATGGGAGTGGCCTGACTGACAGAAAGGATGACACTCCGGTTTCTCTTGTTTGTCAGAGGGTCTGTCTATATAGCAACGAAGGACTGATGACGCTTTCGACGGAATCGTTGAGTTGAAAGGGGTTTGTGCAGCTCTGTGCCATTGTTGCCTCTTGTAGCGGCGTGCATGATGACCGCGTGCACTTGTCTATGCTTGCTGTACATTTCATATGCAAATACAAAGATGCCTTTACCGTATGATTACCGCATTCAGTTTTTTTTTCCTGATTTATATTGAACTCGGATTTATAAGCATAGGATATAGTTGTTAGAGCATAATTTGCTCACGGAGTTCGACTTTTTGCAGACGGTATTAGTATTTTTGAGCGTTTGACAGTACCCTTAGTTTTCTCTATGAAGGGTCTGATCTCGATTGCATTCGATTGGCCTCTTGATTGATTCTACGTAGAAAATAACCTGAAGTATTCTCTATCAACTTCAGATTTTCCATGTTAGTTAAAATTTTTCGACTTGTTTGACCACGGTTGCCTATTCCTGGTAGAGCTTTGGTCACCGCTGCATTTGATCGCGTTCGGTAGATACCATAAGTTCCACGGCTTTATTTTTGTCAAGTTTTCCTTTGGACACAAAAAAAAATTTTCATTCTCCGATGTTCAGATCAATATTCACCTCCTGTTTAATCCTGTAAGGATTTCTGGTGAAGTTAAGGACTACCCCGGGATGCACAGGGACGTATATTTTTGTTTTTTTCAGCTAGCAAAAAATGTCCAAACTGGTTGGAAATTTTTTGTTACTGTCAAAATCACAAATCCGTTTACGTGGAGCAACTCTGAATCGGTCATGGCTAGTAAACGGAGGTAACGTATTAGATATTAGCGTATTAATCTGCAAATTAATACGATACCTTTTCCTTAAATTTCACTGTTTCCGAGATAAGCTGAAAAAAACAAGTGTGTAAACATACAAAAAAAAAATATATATATATCAGGTCATGACGAAGGTGGTGGGCCGATTTGCAAGAAGATTCAGTCGCTCACTGATTCACCACTATCTACCCATACATGTGCTCGTAGCGCGCGCGTCCTCGGGGCCTGCAGTGCCCAACCACCATCTGTGGCTAGTCTGACGTATTGAGTCTTGTGCAGATCTTCCTTTGAAGGCGAAGTTATCAAATATCGACTGATACCCAGATGGAACGGTCGTGCGGTATGACGTTCAAAATTCGTGACGGCCTCTTTTAAGTCATCACTATCTTAAGTATATTTGTGTTCGACACAGAACATACAGAATTGCAGTTTCTGTCATTCAAAAATCGTTATTATTGTATTCTTTCTTTCTCAACTCGATTGCTACTCGTGAACATTGAGAAAAATCAATTCCAAAAACTACAGCTCGATATCATTATTATATAAGTATTATATCACACGTGAACCATGTGCGATAAAAGAAAAAAAACTGGATTTCGTTGCTGTGTCAAACAGCTAGAACGCATTCGACAGCGCATCAGTTGTTTAAATTGATATCACTGTTAGTTTCCCCGCAGATAAACCACTTTTTTTGGGGGCTACTTCAAATTCGAGAATGCTGTCGGCGTATTGAGGTGATTCGTGACACAGTCACTTATTTCGAGTCATGAACCAACAGTGCACTCGATAACTCGTTTGCATGAATAGCCTTCGGGCTGCGTTCCCTGTTGTTTTCCGGTTAGATAAATATTTTGAAAATAGAATACACCTTCATTAGTATTGAACTTATATAGCAACATCGAACTATGAGGACTAATAATAACTGGCTACCCCAAAGAGTACCGCTGTATCATCTATACTCCACGTGTACATATGTAATGTCCGTGAGCGTGGGCAACGTATTTCAACGCGTTTTTTTTCTAATGAATCAATGCCATCATTTTGTTTTCTCTGTGCTTCGCTCCGATGATGTGATTCCTCCTCATCGTTCTGTGGTAGATCTTCAAATTTTGCCGCTCAAAATGCCATCGAATGTTCAAACGTAAGAAGAACCCACGCAAGTTGCGCTGGACAAAAGCCTGGCGAAAGGCCCACGGAAAGGAGCTCATCGTTGATCCCGTATTCGAGCTCGAAAAGCGACGGAACTGCCCAGTCAAATACGACAGAAATCTGTGGAGTAATGCGGTCAATGCAATGGAGAAGATCATGGAGATTCGCAAGAAACGCGAGGCCCACTTCATCATGAACAGGTTAGCATCAATTGTACACACTTGGAACGTTCGAACGGTCTGCCAGAAGCCTTGCTAGTTTTCTTTGAAGTAGCGCCGCAAAGAACATGATGCGAAATCAAACAAAGCGCTGCTTGAACAGTGAACACCACTGGGGTGTGAGGGTGTCTCAGATATGAGTTCGACCTTTTGAATTCTTTCAGGCTTCGCGTATATTAAACGCTTATTTCGGTTTCTGTATCTTGGCTACATTCTGTGTTAGTCCAGGCGTTTGCGCTGCGTATGAACCACAACCTGTTGGGTTCAGTGTCATATTTGAATATGAACGTAATTCAGCACTAGCCTAACTGACTCCATGATAGTATTACTATAGATGAGTAAATGCCGACAAACGATTGAGGAATCAGTGTTTATTCGTTGTACTCTAGTCGCTGCGCTTTGTTAAGAATATAGGAGGTTATGTGCAGAAGTTTAGCGGACAACAGTTCTAAAACCGATTGTACTTACCGGTTGTACTTACTTGCTCATGGGAGGTAAGAGTTAGTTACAGTAGATCGAAAAGCACAGTGTATAACTTTTAGGTCACCGGTTAAAGAACGACTGCATAACGACTATTTATAGATCGTCCTGTGAAAAAAATTATGTATATATATATATATATATTATTAACCATGCGACCATACGCCATCGATACGCAAAATGGTGGCATCTTTTTTTGTCTTTCCAACTCTTATGTTCTTCATATACGTATAATAATAATAATAACACTGACCAGCCAGTAGTACGTACCAGTGGACCCATCATGTCCGCTGGATGAAGACAATGACATAGAGCATAAAGAGAATACTCTAGCGATCACAGTGAAACTAGTCGTTGTTAAAGAAGGCAATATCGGGGCGGGCGGCTGTAAGTCGAGATATCCCGATTTCGCTTCCTTCAAATAGTCCTACAAAGCAATGTGAATTTTATTGCTCAATATGTTTTTTCACCTATAATTCTTCTCCAGGTCTACGGCGTTGTAGTGCTTGCTTTTGTCACACCATCACATGGATCGTATTGATGTAATATAGTGTTCTCACCTAATACGATGTCTCACGCAATGGGGGGAGGGGATTCTGAAAAAGGCAATGACTGTCGATATAAATACTGACGTTTTTTGTTTTCGATTAATTCCCAAGTTTCTTCTTGCATTGCTTTCTTATTGCTATTTGGTAGCGCGCCGACATTTTAATGGAAACCTATGCGTTTGAGTCTACCTTGATGTTTTTGGCAGAATGTGGCATCTAGAAAATCACTTTTGAGTGTTGAAATTATGTTCGTCTATGCCCTTTGGTCAAAATAATTACGCTTTAATCATAAGTGTATGTAACATTTTTTTTGTTGGCCCGATAAATATATTGTATATCTAATGAGCACGAGTTTAGGTGATGCAGTTTCTTACTGATATTATTATGACAAGGATAGTTCCAGTAAGTGTTTGTGATTACGTCTAGTTTTCGCGAAGTATCGTGTTGGCGTAGAGACGTCGATCAGCCTAACTGAAACCCGAGTTCGGGACAGATCTCTGAACTCGAAGAAGAGATGAACATTGTCGTAAAACCGTGTGTGATCCTATCCTCAGGATAAGCAGTCGCAACATACATGTAGTTATCTCAGTGTATATTGTTAAAAAATCACTAGATAACTTGATTTCCAGCGACGTATTCCGAAACACGCTGTGATAATCGTATTTGCCACCGCTGTCCATATCTCATGATCGTGATGATTGATTTGTCGTCTCCTGTCGACACTTAACCACCGACGAATTGATTAGCAACAGTACAGTATTCGATTTTAGCCGGGACTAATATTTATAAATCATCCGCTCTTTTGGGTTTTTTTGCCGGCGAATAGGTTTTTCGGTTTAACAATCGCGATGCGTTGGATTACCACGTCATGTAGGTTGGTCACAGTCTACAATGGATACTTGTCGGGCAACTGCTGGTGACTAGCTTCACTGTTTATTACGCTCTCGAGTACTGCTATGACTGTTAGTCGTGGCCGTGTTGGTCACACTTGTGATTTTTATCACATTTTGTAGCTGTTTTCGTTAGCTTCCAAATCAGAGGGACAAATCAGATCTAGTGTGTTGACGTTGGCTGGTACCAATGAAAAGAAAAATGATTGGACGATTGAAATGATTGGAGCCGGCTAGCTGACTTGTCAGTGAGATACAGGTAACGAGTACAAAGTAGCTTATTTCATAATATAGGCATCATATAGGTCCCATCTGCTAGAGTATATGCAGCAGCAAACCGAGCTGCCGCCCAGCTGCCTGCCTGCCACTCTGCTGGATTAGCCGAGTGCTGCGACGATTTTCAGAAAACAATCAAGTGACCTGTCCTTTACATCGTTCTCTTTCCCACCATTGCTCATGTTATAACACGAGATGCAATTCAGTCCAGCCCTAGATATTTGACAGACCAACAACAGCAGCAGCAGCAGTGCCACCGTACGCTGGTGCCCGACAGGGTCCATTCATTCAGTCAGATGTGAATGTGATGCGGGTTGCGTTGCTGCCGCCGCCGGCATCAACAGAGCAGAGGAGAACATCCCACTATCACTATCGAGATAGATAGATACACACACACACAGAGACATGGGCAGACTGACGGACAGCCAGCACTTTTGCGCCAAAGGCGACGACTACCATAGCTCTGTGGCCACTACAACAACTACAATTACTACTACACTGTTACTCTGCCATTTACTTCCTGCGACATCGGTGTGACACCAACGCCAACAGGGGATGACCATCAGCAGCAGTCGAAACGGTTACAGCAGAACCAGATCAGTGAAGCCTGTTGGCCAGTCAATAGCCAGTTGGGAGTTCCACATCAAGCAAGCAACCAACCAACCAACACATCCGAGAACGGCAGTAGCAGCAATAACAGACGTCGCTTTAACCATAGTACTCCATACTACGAAGCAGCGACAGCTGTTCGTTGTATCGCTTGGTGGTCCTGGTACTCGAACTGGTGCTCTAGTTCAGCTATGAAGCCCACTTTAGTGGCACGGCCAATGCTGGATATCGTTGCTGGGATCTTCATATATATATATATATGGACTCCTTGTCAGCCTCTGTAGGGCTAATCCACATTTGCTTTGATCTGGGCCACCTGTGCTACCTCCGGTTATAGCGGCATTTGTCGTAGTATATAAACAACAACAGTGAATCGTTGGTGGTACATGTTCTATGTTAGGCTGCCGTTTAGTTAGACTTATTATTATTATTATTATTATTATTATGCTGTTCGTATTTTTTGTCTCACGTTTCTTCGCGTAAAACGATGAACGCCACTCTGAAGTCCAAAAAGTGGTCGTTGCCCGATTCGTTCAGACCAGTTTTGACCACGGAGTTGGTGGTCTGCAACGACCAAGTCTGAGATGAAAGGATATAGCCTCTATTAACTCGCCATTATTATTATTATTACTGCTCGGCTTTGCTAGTGACTTTACCATCTTAGCTGGCTCCGTAGCAGACATCTCTGCTACGCATCTGTATAATAGTCATAATAATAATAATACTATTATGTCCGTGGTTGAAGTCTCCAGGGAGCTACAGGCAAGAACGACTACAGAGTAGCAGATTATATTCTATTCTATTATATTTAGTGCAGAGTTAGGGTGCGCGTATTTGCTTACTATCAGTAGTGCAACGGTAGTTTATTCATCGATAGCCACTCCGCAGCGACAATCGATTGAGTGTGGATCATGGAGCTTCAATGTCCTTGTCTATTCTCGTATACACAGATGTGACTGGCTGGTTACGTGGCCGCTTGCATTTATTCCGATGCGCTGCCATGCCAGTGTGTCCGTGTTTAGGATGTTTATCGATATCGAGAAGACGAGATCCGCCCACCAACTTCGTAGACGGGTAGCACGACGCTACAGTACTACCTGGTACACGAGCGTAGCAGGACAGCACAGCGGCAGACAAACACAACCCAATTCTGAATTGTTTATTGAATGAATAAATAAATTAATTAATATGTTAACGAATGTTAATAAATAGCATCATGCAGTAATAATTATGATGATGAGACAGCTGATAGCTTGTGCAAAACAAATTTGGAGATTTTCACGCGCCTGACTTTCGCGCGCTACTGATATCGTCGAAAATTCAATTGGAAATTTCGTCCATGTACTGAGTACTTTTTGTGTTTTCGGGCTAACCCCCTCCCACCAGCGAAATGGCATTACGTCGTGTGCTACGTAAACGGTAATGCTATATTTTAATGAACTGCGCACTCCTTCGAGTGACGCCACCTGCCCCTCAGTGCATACGAACATATTTTCTTCAGGTTCATGATTTGCAAGTACATCCTCCACAATGTGCTATAAGACCTAGATGACGGAATGGAAGTATAGTATTATGTTGTATCATCGGCTGAGCCAAGCTGCTATCGAAGGGACTTGTCGAAACAGTCTTGAAATTGAACGAGGCAGGGGTTTATCGCGCCGCTAATACATAGTTGAGTTATGTTCGTTTGCAAGCTGTCAAGTAATAATATCATCGTTGTATGTATTTACTTGCGTTACTCACAGAGTTAACGACAGAGCATGTTGCCTCAATGTGGCTAGTTGAAAGCTGGTTGGGCACCATTATTTTGTTTCTCCGATGTGTACGTCTGCCGGGTCAAACAATGGCGAGTGTGATAGTGCTCTCATCGTGGCTGTCACCGAAACGAACTCTGTGTTGAAAGTTGACTAGGCTATTGGCCCTTGCCTATCACCACTATACGAGTGAATGAATTTGTCATTACGGATGAGCGGTACTCGGTAAACGATGCCGCGTGTTTGAAGAGACTCGAGTTTATCAAGGGGGAGCACCGATTCTTCCGTCTTCGGCACTTGCTCAGCGAGGATAGCTTTATTAATGAATAGGACCGAAATATGCGAGGCCCGTTCCTGTGCTCATGTACTGCAATGAGTATTAGTTGTTCATTTCCTAAATCTGTGTGATCCGTGAATCCAATATGTATAATACACTGCACCTATGGTCGATGTGACCGCACAGCATAATTTGCTTGTTACATGAAGGTTATTGTTGACCTTACATTGGACCCAGTGTAGTAGTCGTCTCTATACTATATGCACTGAAGTATTCTATGCCAGCATTTTTTTTTTCATATTCCTGTTAATGCTGCAAAGTACTTCTTCGAGCTGTCTGTGGATAGTGCCACACAACTTCAGCCGTCATCTGCCTGCACCCTCGTTGTATGTATGTGTCGAACTAATGGTTGCCAATAACGAACCTGTGGTCCTTCAATTGAAGGCCGTACGCAGCATACTTCAATCGTTCGAAGCCACTAGGATAGGTTTGCTAATACTTGCTTGGTCGTGCAAATAGGTCCACCGTGTGTTGTGATGGCGTCTCAGCCGTCCGTGGCTGTATGAATAGCACCTAACAGATAGATCAGACATAGATCTATTTTGTTATTAACCGACGAGTTGCTCTTTGCTGAGTCATTGAACAGCCTTGGTCAACCCTGCAGAGATGTTCGTGCTGTTTTGCAATGCGTGTGAGAGCTCGGCTGATTCGAGACTTCAACTTTGAGTTCCTCGCCTCGTTCGACCTGAAATACACAAATATATACATATTTAGAATTCGTAACAACTATACCGGGTGTCTAAACATCTCAATAAAATACTACAATACTTTTGTTTAGCAGTGTTTTGCTTGAAAAATGGGCCCTTGCTTGTTAACCAAATTTCTGATACCTGCAGAGGATATCACCAACTGCAATTGAATTCATTTTGATTCTCGCTTCATGCAATGATAACATTGCAATATTGTTGGTATTCGTCAAAAGTGGGCAAGTCGAGGCGGACGCCGAAAAGCGATAGATATTTTTGTCATCCGGAGGAGACATCTTTGCGTTACTGTACGAAGCATCATTTTCCTTTGCTGCCGGCTTTAACTAGGTGACCGTCTGTTATTGTTACTGCGAAAAATGGGTCACCGTGTGTCGTGTGGATATGAATGATGACGCGTCTATCCCACAACATACACAACAACAACAAGAGCAGCTGCAGCAGCAGCAACAACAACAACAACAACAATAACTGATAGATGTCTTGTTTGATGTTCGCTGCTGGTATCCTGTTCTTCTTCTTCGTCTTCTTCTGTTTCGTGATGACCAGAAATAATTTTCTCTCGTATTTTTCTTTCTTTTCTTTGTCCACTTCATTTGTGATGGTGGTGGTGATGATGGGGGGGGGAATCTTCTCGAGAGCTTCTACAGCTGTTCGGTCTCGGCTGATCATCATCATCATTTTAATAATAGTTAGAATATAATATATTACTGCTGATGCCACGATAGGGTGGTGATGGTTGCTGTTGTTGTTGTTGTTGTTGAAAGACGACCGGATTCATTAATTCATTCACTTCTTCGGCGGGGTGGTACCACGTTCTGTTATCAGTGAATTCATCATGTGTATGTATGTATATGTGCATTAGCGCCAGATGAGGGCGCAAGGGTGGAGCGCCAAAAACAAAAAAAAAAACAAAAACACCGTATGTTATTGTTGTTGTTGTTACACAGCAACGGGTAGACGATATCCAAAAAGGTGTTTATTCGAGTTGTCCTTCCGTTGTTGTTGCTGCTGTTGTGGCCTGTGTAGTACACACGGGGGCTTACCGTTTATATGAATGGCTCGAGTTAATCAACAGACGTGACTAATTACCCCTGAATAATGGGTAACTGTAGATCACTAGTACAATCCGTAGGTGGGGAAGCTATTTATGTTATGTATTCAATGCTTTCATCCTGATATTAGTTTCTATTCTATATGATGATGATGATGATGATAGGTAGTAAGCAGTACATTACGGGGCTAAGATTCGACTGGACTACTACTATTTGGCTGATGCGCTCAACAGGTTCGCTCAACAGGCAATGAGGGTTCACAGCAAAGCTAATTAATATAATCAATTTCTATCTCTCGAAGAGCTATCTATCTATCTCGAACGAAGCATTTTTCTTTTACTGGTTAGCAAAACACACAATCATCACAGCTGCGGGATGCATTATTAAGCATTCTTATATCCATCCTTATTAAGTATCTTCATATCCATCCTAGCTTTCGCTCTTGTTGAGTTCAGTGGTCGCCCATAACTTTCCACTACAACAACTACTTGCACTCTCGGCGAAAGTGAAATCGACAATGGCGATAGCCGCAGCAGCGGTCGCATCGAGCTTGTCACCGTAGTGACAATCGTGGTAATAATGATCATCTTTCTACGGTGATGATGTCTGTGGTTATAGCGGCGGTGGTGATGGTGATGGTGGAGACGGCGAAGTTTAGCTTTCGTTGATAATTGTTCTTTCCTTTTCGTCATTCACCCATCCATCCCTGGGATGGATACTTCTTCATATTATAGCTACTGCTGCTGCTGCTGCCGCCGTCGTCACGTTTTTACCGTGGCGGCCGCCACAGCGACCACCTGTCTATCTGTTTGTTTGTATCGCCCTAGACGTATCTGCGTGTATATGCTCTCGCCCTGTTGTCCTGTGCGCTGCTGGTAGTGTTTGTGATCTGCTTCAACCGTTGCTGCTTTAGGCCTTAAGGTTTCCTTTTCGTGAGGATGACGGCGACGGCGACGATCAGTAATAGACTGACTATTTCGCTGCTCCCCCTTTGTTCGTCAATGGGGCCCGTGGGTTTCGCCGTGTGTCTCTCATCTCTCTGCCTATCTGGATGTATGTCTGTGTGTGTGTGTCGATTGATCAGTTGGGCTCATTTCAACGCGTGGATACTTTGTGTGTTTACGTCCACCCGAATGCTCATGTGTGGGTTGCTGCTAATATACTCTTACACCATTGTAGCAGCAGCAGCAGCAACAACAACAAATAATGGCAGTGATAATGATGTTTTGACTGCTGGTAGACTGAGAAGTGTTCCTCCATGATCCTACCGAAATTGAGTGTGACATTATAGAGCTAAATGTTGACGAAAGCAAGCGAAGAAAACTTGAAGGAAAGTAAATTTGAAATTGAAAGTTATTCGAATTTTGTTGGCACATCTGCAATTGTCGATGTGTGATTTGACCAAATTTGACGCTGTCGGCGTTTTTCCTGGCTCGAAACAGTTCAAACGTATGCCCATTTATTTGAGCTATGATCTTGATTGGCGGGTGACAAAATAGCACGAGTGGAGAATGTACCCATAAAACCACAGCGTTATAAAAGTTTGTGCAGGGTGTGCCGGAACTGTGGCAAACATCCATTCAAATAAAACAATACTAGAATTGCTGTTGTTGTTGTTGTTTATAGACGAATCGGCCCCATCCGTTCTTCGACGTAGGTGACTTTTTTTTGGTCACCAACCATCGAATTCCGCATATTCGAAGTGTACGCTCAATTATGTCCGATTTGATTGCAACCGCCAACAAGAAATAGCACCAGCAACGGACGAGTTTGTTGGCTTTCCTCTCCGTTTCAAAGGCGCACATTGGTTGTAAGTTCTTCGAGAAGTCCTCGCAGTGACTACGGAGACGATTCGAGGTATATCCGCCACTCGACTTCGAAATTGACTCCTCTTCGGCGGCATAGTTTGTCTCGAGTATTCGACATAGCACTTGCCCGTACGAGGTCAGTTGTAGTGAATCAGTGCACCTTTATATCGCTGCATTCGATTCACAGTTGATGTCGTTCAACATTTGCAGCATGGCTATTCAGTGTTGACAATTAATCATGCATAATAGTGAGTTTCCTGCACAACTCGCGAACGCTTTCGTGTGCATTCGGGCGCAGTTGCCTTTGGTTAAGACTAGCATCGGCTAGCACCACCAACTCGATTGATGTGTTCATTTAGTTTAGCACAAATGAACGCCCACCATCCCGTGAATCAACGGTAGAGCTGGCTGCCGGTCGGATGGACGACCTTGTTGTTGCTGTTGTTGTTGTTGTCATTGCTGTTGCTGTTGTTGACCGTTGAGCTCCAAGCTTGAATGGACCTCGAGTGTCACGATACCAATTCACCGCCGGATAATACAACTAAATTATAAGCGCTTGGTCCTTAAGCGCACTGTGGAAAGGCGTCATCGGATCGTCGCTTTACGATTTCGTGAAGAACGGACGTTTAGTGCTGGTGGTGGTGGTGGTGGTAGTGTGGCTGTGTGTATGTGTGTCGATTCGGATAGTTCTACCGGTTAGCTTTTTTGTTGTGCGTCCAAATGAACATCTGCGCTTGATGATACTGCTTTTTGCTTCGTCATGGGCTTTCCGCTATGATACTGATGACCACTGCGATGTGCGCTCGCAAGACTAACGGACACAGATAATGAATGAAGGTCTTTTTATTAAATTCACAAACCTGAAGATAACTTTCGAAATGTCTTCATAGATAACATTTTTAAGGAAATTGCAGTTCCAAACGAGCCCATATCTCTCTCTCTCTCTCTTTCTCTTTATCTTTCTATATATATATATATATTAGACGGCACGTTTTTACCCACCACAGTTCAATTGCACTTGAACTGACGACGATTGGTACAACTCGGCCTTTCGATTTTAGATCGATCCGTCTGTCGAGCACTGAGGTATAATAGAATCAGTAACTCTTTCATATCTGGTTGTATCTGTATTTCGTTGTATTGCGTACGACATCAGTCCATCTACATCTTCTAATATACAGCAATGCAGACGATAACTTATAAATGAAAGACAATGATGGGGTAGATTCATTGTGTGGACTGAAACCCCCTAGATTCGCTCGTAGCCCTTTACTGAGGTATGAGGGGAGCAAATACGCTTGCTCTAATCAATGCTTCCCATAAAAAAGACCCGTAAAAATGAAGACCCGTAAAAATGACACAACGGCATCGGCCTCGGCTGCAAAAGACCTAATTTTCTCACCGAGACCCCATTGTTTTCAAGAGTTCGCCTTCAGAAATTAACAACCACCGCAAGTCGTTCGGAGTCTGATTCGGCATAGTGTGTCAGCTTTTATCAAAGGGTGCAAATTCGTAGCGACTTCAACAAGGGTATCCAAGACATCAATTCTTCACCTCGATATTCCTATGGGCGAGTTCAACACTGGTATTTTCAGAAAGAATGTCATCTGAAAATCGAGGTCCTAAGGGTTCTTCAGCGTCATTTTACAGTGGATATGCGAAATTTATTACTAAATGTGGAACATATTGTGTGTGGAAGTATCATAAAAATGCGTGGCACTGCCTGGTGAAATATTTCGTGTAGCTTGTGCAATTCATTGCGAATTTCGGTATTGCCAAACATCGAACGCTTGGTACCACATAGAGATGTTGTTTTTTTTTTAGCCAAAATCTTTGAGCTATTTGAGCAGAGCATACATCTATCGTCTGACGAATTACTTTTCAGCCACAACTCGTACGCATGAGATATCTTCCCAGAGATATTCTCATTTTGCGAATGAGAACAGCTCCCGATGAATTTACGACACAGAGCAGGGTTTTCGCTTAGGGCGGACAATGCAAAGGGAAAATTCATGGAATCTTTTATTCTGTCTGTCACGCAATGTTTCTATGTAGTTTCAAATCGCACTGACAAGAGCGTTGGAATCGTGGCTGAGTCGCTAGAATAATTGTTTTTTGTCTTTTTCGTTGTAGCTGTTAGCTTTATGCGATTGTGACGACTTCCGCTGGTATCGCTGAGGCTACAGAAATATCCGGGGATCCGGTGGCATAAAGCGCCCCTTTTTAAATATGTATTCTGCTTTTACTTGTTCTGATAGGTTTACTTTCAATTTTTATGCATATAGACACATTACTGTGATCAGTCACTGAATGGGCAGGATGTTGCTTCATTTCTTAAACTGTTGTCTAACAGAGTATAAGCAGCTCTCGCAACCAACAATTCTCTGTGGCCCTTTGGCTTGGGTTCAGGCAGCCAGGTCCTCTTGACAAATTTATTCTTGCCTTAAGGAACCTTTGATATTCCAAGTATGCCCTTATTACACTCGAAGTTACGTTACTCAGCAGGTACATAAATCGACAATCGAATGAAGAAATAAGATACATAATAGAAATAAGATACAGACGACGAAACATCTTCTCAGAGCAAAATTTTTATCCTTGTTGTGTCTCCCCATCCGAACTGGTCAAACTACACCGTTTTTCACTGCATGAATCTACTATTTGGATTCAACAACAATTACAACATGTACTTAGTCATCATGATATATGGCTAAGCATTGCACGATCGCTTTCGGAGCAACTTACGTCATTTCGAATTTACTGTGTACCAAGATGATGATTGTTTATAATTATATAGTTTGATGTAACGCTTTCACGTTATGATACAAACGTCAAGTATAGTGATGTCACACCCACCATTATACACGTGTTATTAGGGTGCTTTAAGAGTGTAATTAGGATGGCGATTTAAGAACGCATGTCCATTCCCTCTCGTTGGGATTATGCGCTAGGATGTGTCAGCCAAACGCGATTTCCTTAACGGAAATGACATATTGAGCAAGATTTGGTTGAATTTTCTTGTGTAACAAGAATCTTCTTGTACGCCTTGAATTCGCCTATTCGATGTGTTGTATCTTACGGTATAATGAAGATGGAAATTGCCATTGGCAGATACTATATTCGTCGCTGAAGGCTCATTACGCTCACTCAACAGTGGAAGACGTGGAGCAGCTAATGTGATGGTGATTAAATATTCACCCAGCCCTGCGTAGAGTCAATTGTGGTGCTTGTATCATTCAGCATGTTCATCGGATTCACTCATAATACTAAGCGTCGTCACGGCTGTACTCGAAGGGTATGCATTAGAGTTAAATTAGCACTGTACACGGACGCCAATTTCTGGCTCTCCTGTTTCGTAATGGCTCCTCATTTTCAGTAATGCTTACGGTATACCACACGTCAGCAAGAAGGCGATGGCCCGGCGCATTAAGTCACAGCAAGATTTAACCGTTATTGATTAGGAAATCACAGATGTCGGTCCTGTTCTCGTAGCTGAGTATAGTTTCACTTTGGGTGGACTTACTGAAATGGGATACAATATAATGGCGTGCTTCGAAAATGTTAGCCTTCCTCATCACGAGGGGGTATATTTGAATATTTAGTTGTATGTAATAACCGGAAATAGGGTCTATCCGATATTCGGTCATACGACATCATTCATTATCATCGTCCGTGGATGGGCTTATAGGTTATTCAACACTAGCTAGCCTTAGAAATTTACTGTTATCCGGGCTTATGGAGAAGTATAAGTAAGTGAGCGAGTGAACGATCGGTCAACCGACGTCGCCCGGATTGTTTTGCCTTTTTGTGTACAACGCCACAAGACACTGAGACGCTGCTTTGATACACTTCATATGATGAATACTTGGAGACAAATTCTCATAAATACGAACTGTGCTAATTTGTGTATATTGGTGTTCTATTTTGTTGCAGACTGAAGAAGGGCCGAGTATTGGAAAGGGAACGCGACTTCAAGGAGGTCAAACGTGACCTCTGTCTAATCAAGAGCGTCTGTGCTGGCGACCGCCAGAAAGAGAAAGTTCACGTTGAGGAGGCTGATGATGAATCTGATGAGGTCATGGAGCACTCGGATGACGAGGCTGTCGCCCAGGAGGTGTGAGCCTATGGCCTTTGCTGGGTGCAGTTTTCCCGCCGACGTGGCGTACCTTGTTACGGACCTCCGCGGGTTTCATGTAAAGCACCATATACATGCATGTATATATGTTCTCACACTTTATGCAGCAACGTCCTGCGTACGTTATGGAATAAATTATATTTCATTGCACAACTCGAAATGTTTTCCATTTTCTTCAAACACCAAAACATGGCATGGTCACCCAAATGGTAAGATTGCCTCTTTGTCTCTCGAAGAAGATGTCCCCTGAGATTGACCATCACATTCGGTGTCCGCTGGTTACTCTAGGAATCGTAACAAACTTAATAACATAACATAACATTTGCGGTTTATTTCCGGAACTGCAATTTTACAATGCTTAAGTTCTCGATTAAAAAAAGAGGGTGTAAAGGTAAGAGTGTACTATCACCAAATTATTCATGCAATCACGATGTCACAATTATAATCGATTATTCTGTCTATTAAGTAATGTTGTCAAGTCGAAAGGTCAAGATATTTTACAGTATCTACTACATAAACGAATGACAAAACACCCGCAGGGATTGAGTGCCGGTAGTCAGACCAAAAAACATTATTATGAACAGCCTTTTAGGAACTGCCTACTTAGGCAAATGTCAGACAGTATACACACAGGCTAATGTACATATTATCGTATCAGGGAAGCGGTAGGAATAATACCTGATGCAAGAACCTTGTACCATTCGTGAATCATAGGTCAAGGCTACACGTTCCTACGTTGCTTTCTGAATATATTATGTGTGTTTTGTATATAATATATATTTCTTGCACTTGCACAGCCATTTCTTGCATAGCCCACGTATACTGAAACGCATATGGATCCAGGTTCGCCACCAGAGCAAAATCATAGAAGAAAGTGGTCGAAGTCACCCCCAGTTCGTCGGAAGCACAGCCCGGGGCAAACGAAGCTTTCGAAATCGGAGTCAATAATGACTAATGTCGTACCCTGTTTTAGTTATACCTCTGGTCCATTGAGATACAGACCTTAGGTGTTTGAAAACAGGCTTTAAATTAAATAAAAGGTGAATTAATTATTTTCCTTGCGGAGCAATCTAGAACAGGATCGTAAACCAATATCTACATTGTACATATGATATAATCTACTTAAGTAGATCCAGCTCCTAGACTTCGCGGAGCCGCATGCTAAAGAATTGCTCAATGAATTCTGACCGAACTCCGAGATCCTAAAATATGGGTTTGTACAAGGAAATAACATTGCAATATAAATAGTTGTCTATCTACTGTGTGAGTTAGCAAGCACACGCCGCTCTTGTTATGAGATTTTAGGATCGTGGACCGGCTACTACACAAGCAAACGCGACTACTACACGACTAAATAATAATAATAATAATAATGTAGACCATGTAATATGTATGATGTGCCGTCCGATGCATCCGTAGCTTATTGTTCTTTGTTCAAGTAGTATTTGGGAGACACTTTGTCCATGTGACTTCCCCTGTTTTGGTGTCTATATGCATAATAGATCTGGCCATTCGCTGTCTCAAATCTGGGGCATCTTCCAGCAGTCGCTGAAAGTTGTCATCGTATTCCAACATGCGGCGGACTCACCGCTCTTGTGCTTTCAGGCCACCGAGACACAAACACAGACCGTTCGTTCCGCGTTTCCGCGTAGTTCTGCGTCAGCACTTTGCTATCATCAACCATCAAACCGTCAAACGTTGATTTGAAACTGTTGACTGCTTGCGCTAGTTTTTGGTCAATATTCGCCAAAAAATCATACAGGAATACCTCCATTTCAAAGCGACACAAGTCGACAAACGCTGAAACCAAATGAACGCAAAAGAAATATATATATATAATAAATTATTTGTGATTTATCAAAAAATAAATCAGATAAGACTTATAACAGGCGTGGACGTGTACCCATAAACGTATATTCATGCTTAGAGAAAAAGTACACAGTCCTATATATATATATATATATATATATATTTGTGTGAACCTGTTGTGAAATTACTTCAAAACATATGTCCTCAGAATCATTGTTTATTAATAACAAGTATTAACGGAGAGTCAGTTGTTATCATCATCCATCTCCAATTAAATGAGCAATCCTCTCATCGTGCCTTTTTTTGTACTAGAGCGGTAAAACTATCATGTCATTGAACCCTGTCCATAATGGCCCTCTAACCCAAGTTATTCAGCGAATCTGATTGTGCCGTGAATATCCTCCACTTATATTGCATCGGAATCGAACACAGTAATTCGATGCGTTTTACTGGGCTTTCATCGAACATATGAAAGCAGTAGATTGCTACTATTTATTCAAACATACAATAATTAGGAATTATTTCTAGGGATTATTGGGGGAGGAGGGAGATTAGCTGGGACCCTGTATAATATTGTATAATATAATAATATGCTGGCATATTGTATAATATTAATAGTTTTGGGATTCGGACCCTCGGAATAGTGAAATAGATGCGGTTTGCTACTTCTTGACTCCAAGTTACGCCCTTAGTTGGTTCAACTATGTCGTGGGTATGCCTGATGTGATATGAGTAACTCATGATTGCGCAATAGGTAGGTGGGTGTGTGTGTGTGTGTCTATGGTCGTGAGTGTCTGCTTGGCAATTACCTCGAGGCATTCATTTCAGTATTTGTCAACATTCACACGTAGTGGCTGTGTCAACGTTGACGACTCTAGGGTGAGCCCTCAAAATATGCACTTGATATCTTTTTTCATTTGAACACTGATGCATGGATGCCATAATGGTGCAAATCCTTATATATATATATATATATATATATATATATATATATATATATCCTCTGAAATTAGTGCGATTTCATAATGAAATAGTGAAGCACTACGAACTATGCTGTTGCTGGCCCACTTCGAGGATGAATAGGGCCAATTCCATGGGCCGCGCATCGCGTGCGCCATCAACGACATCTCTGCCGCTAGTTGTAGCAACCAGCACTAGAGCACTGGTGATCGTAGCAGTAGTATAAGTCGTAGAAGTAGCTACTCGCTTACGGTCCATGAGCGGCTTATTCCGTTGCTTGCAACAAACGCTCGGTTCCACCCTCGCCCAATCGGCCCTCCCTCTCTCCTGTCCCCGCCCTCGCGTGCTGTCGATCTGTATGTGCGTCCATGCATCGGGGCATTCGACGCGCCAAATCGAAACCACTCAACTCGCCGTTTGCAGCACCGACCGTCACCGTGTCTGCTCTGCTCCCCGCAATGCGGCAGCAGACGGCGGCGGCTGGTGACGCAAATTCGCTGCCATCTTGTTCTCTCTCTCTCTCGTCGGTTCGTGCTGTTGTTGTTGCGGTCTAGAGAGGCGGGGCGGAGCTGCCAAGGGTCCGCCGTTAGCCGCTGCTCAGCTCGGATACAGGAACAAACAGACGGACAGAAAGAGAGATGGATAGAGAGAGACAAAGAGAGAGAGAGAACGCATTGAGTGAATGAGGCGAGGCGAGGCGAGCGGCGGCGGCACCAGCAGCGGCACCAGCAGCGGCAACAGCAGCAGCAGCCGTAACAGTAGAATCATCGCGAAATCCATCGAAACCCATCGTCTTCGTCGTTATCGTTGCTTTAGTGGTGGTGCTGGTGGTAGCACCAGCGGCCGTTCTAGCTGTGGATTGTTGTTTTGCCTCCGAACAACGGGGTAGAGTGACGGGAAGTGCAGTGCGTACGCTCGGTGGCTCGCCGTGGAAATCAGGCTGAAAGCGAGTGCGATCGAATGGATTGATCGTGGAGGATGCCTACGCTTGTTACTGCGGTTATTGTTGTTACTGCTGCTCAACAGGGCTGAGTCCCATCTGGTGGCTCACCAGTGATCTACCGTGAGGAGCGTGTTATCATCGACTCGTCGATTTCGGGGGTGGGGGGCCAGCCGCGCGTTGTCGGGTTCGTCGTCGCTTGGGGGGTGCCTGGTACCGACATTTTTGGGGGCTCTGCTGGATGGAATTAGCGGCGGCGGAGGCAACAACAATTGGAGTGAACGCCAAGCTCTGACGGGTGCAGTCAAAGGAAGCCAGAGATCAATTGTCAGGAGGTGGAGGAGGGCTCTCTGCTATAGTGGCAGTAGCGGTTATTTATAACAGTTGTTTGTGTTTTGTGAGTGTACACGAGCGTGAACGTGAGCAGGCGTCAGCTGGACCTCGTTTCAGGCTGGTGGACAGACGGACGGACGAACGAACGGACGGACCTCGTTCGCTAGCAGACCGCATCTCGCCGACACAGAGCCACCGTCACCACCATTATCCGGCTCCGTTCATATCCGCGACAGACGCACGAACGGGAGTCCGAGATATAGACACAGGTGGACATCAGATCGACCAGCCACCATAAGGAGGCTACGACCACAACAACTTCTACTGCTGCTTGTGCTGCTGCCGCCACCAATCCAAACAGCCCCAGTCGCGGCCAGACAGCCAACAGTGGTGGCCAACAGCAGGCTGCTATCACCGTCACCACCAATACCAGCAGCAGCAGCAGCTGTATATCACTAACACGCACGTATCCCCGACGTCCTTGTCGCTGGTGTTTGGGTGTGTGTGTGTTTTTGCGTGTGTATGAGTCTGGCTGTGTAACCGTGTGAGCAGGCGAATGCTGCGGATACTCCATCGCTCGTCTACGGATTCACGCTGTATTTGGCTGCGTGCTATTGCTGCAGGGACGACAGCGACTTCGGTGGTAGTGGCGTCTGTACGAGCTGTTCACGTTGCTGCTGCTGCTGCTGGCGGCTGAGAAGCAGCACATTATCGTTCATTCATATCGGCTGCATCAGTGTAAGCAACCATTGTTACCAGTATATCACTTGAGCATCATTCATCACCAACTATCCGCCGCCTGGTGTGCTCGGCCAGAGTTGCGAGACTCGGTGAGAAGACACTGAGAGCGAGACACTGAGTGACGCTGTGCGTTTGTGCTTGTTATGGTGCACGAGTTGTCGTAGGACAGGATCAGAGAGCGAGCGCTGGTTGCAAGCGGAAACCATCCAGGAACCGCCTGCGGTCTCCTGTCCATGTTCGGGATCAGTTGGAAGTGTCGACTGTCGGTTGTGTGGAGAATCTGATAGACGCTTCGTCGCCCTCGTTGCCTCGTTACAACGCCGTCTCAGATATCATCGTAGTTCATAAATTCGTTTATTTATTTTGCTCGTAACAATCGCTAGTTGTGACGCGTTTTTGAATAATCCTATATGACTGAGTGGCTGCTTGGCGTCGTTTAAGCAGCTTTCTCTTGTGATCTCAGGGAACGAAGAAGAAGAAAATCAACGAAAATACGAACATTGTGCGAACAAACGGACGGACGGCTAAGCAAATCGACAAATCGGACGTACATCTGTCGTATATCGCCATTTCTGCCTGATAGATTCCTTAACTGCAAGCATTATCAGCACACCTCAAACCTCGAAGCCAACCACTGTCACTACGAGCTTTACCTTACGGACCACAGTTTTGTCGGAACGTTTTTTTTAAGAATCGGGTGTACTGATAGTCGCACATAGATCAAACGCAGCTTACTTGTGTAAGGACATCATCTCGGCAATCCAACACTACGTACCATAGTTGTATCGTCAGCTGGGTACTAGTAAATTCGGTTCGACTGGCTCACGAACCTCATCGCGCAGACCGAATTGGAAGAACTTGATCGTTACGTGTCGCCACCTGGAGAGCGTGCACTTTGTTCATATTTGGAGACTCTCTGCTGAATTGAGATCAGTGTGATCGGTCGGCAACGGTGAACGTGTTCAGTGTACGGTCTGCATGAGTCGGCAGGATTCAACTGGGTGAACGATTTCTCTATCTGTACTGAAGCACTAGACTACTATACACATACGTAGACATCTTGAAGAAACCAGCAAGCCAAAGGAAACATTCAGGATGCCGCAGCATTCAGGAGCATCAGGAGCAGGAGCGCGTGATTATTACTCAATACTCGAGCTGAGTCGAAGCGCTACACCAGACGAGGTGAAGAAGGCCTACCGTAAGTTGGCCCTCAAGTGGCACCCTGACAAAAACCCCAACAACAAAGACGAGGCTGATCGCCGCTTCAAGGACATTTCGGAGGCCTACGAGGTGCTGTCAGACGAGAAGAAGCGCCGCGCCTATGACAAGTATGGCAAGGAGGGTCCAACGGGTGCTGCAGGTGGCCACGGAGCCTCCGCCAGGGCAAATCCCTACGGTGGCGCAAGACATCACCCGTATTCGACAAGCGTTCACACCGGTATGGAGGAGCTGTTTGCGTCGTTCGCATTCCGAGATCCGGAGGAGGTGTTTAAGGAGTTCTTCCGAAATGACCCGTTCAACAACGATCCTTTCGGCCTCTTCGCCGATCCGCTGCTGTTTACGACGAATCCGGCTGCCGCTCACGCTAGTGGGAGGTCAGGCGGTGCGTCCCGTAGACAGGGGCGGCACGGAGCACATGCTGCATCAGTCCAAGATCCGCATGGCTACGGCTCGCAGAGGGTGCAAAGGGTCGATGAGATGTTCGGCATGAACCCGTTCATGATGAACCCCTTTGGCGGAATGGGAATGGGCCTTGGTATGTTGCCAATGGGCTTTGGCATGCCCCTCATGAACGGATTCAACGGTCTGTTCGGTCAACTAACAGCTGATCCTGTAGACATGAACCCTATGGCGACGGGTGGTGTAACAACGTTCACCTCGAGCAGCGTAAGCTTCGGCGGAGGCCCCAACATGCGGCGCTCGTCGTCCAGCACTCGATTTGTCAATGGGAAAAAGATTGAAACACGTAAGGTTGTCGAAAATGGTACCGAGACGGTTACAATTTTTGAGGACGGTGTCGTCAAGAAGCGAACGGTCAACGGGCAGCCTCAGGCTATCCAACAGACACCGATGGCCACTCAGCACTTCATGTTACACGGATAAAAAAGAAAGATGGATATTGACCTAACTATTGTGACAACTACGACACACTTACAGACACACAACCATATCTGTAACAGACGACGCGTTTCGGGAGAGAAAGGCGGGGGCGAGCAAGACAGACGACTATAGTAACCACTACTCAGTATCAGAAGAGATTGCTCGTCAAACGACCAAACGCGAAGAGGATTGGAGGCCGCGGGTTAGTTAAGTTCAATTACTTTAGTGACTCGTATTTAATGCGAAGTGCGTAACTGTGAGATGAAAATGGCTATGATTTGTAAAGATGCTGTATGGAGGCAACTGGCGGTAACTATCACCGAGGTATAATAGTTGCTAATGGAATTTAACCAGGTCTCGGGAATTTACTAGCGAGCGATACAAGGAGGCTAGGTAGCGTCGGCACGCGTATATATATATATATATATATATATATACATATATACGCGTGTTATATAGGAATGGATGTATGCATGGACCGAGAGATCATCGGTGATAGAAGCTATTATACACATATATATATATATAAGCTATTAATACACGTCGCCGTCGTACCATTAATAACAAATGTATGTAGATTGTGTCGTAACAAGAACAACGCCAACAAAACAACGACACCCACCGCAACTTGCAGTGATCACCGAAATCCGTCATCCGGGGACGGTTAATGATGAATGAGAAATAAATATGTGCGAATGTAATTGTTCCCCAAAGTGGCACAAACATAATTATGAGTACACTTCAAGAAAAAGAGGACACGCATATACGAAACGGGAGCGAAACATTTAAAATAAAGCGAATTATTATTATATCGATGGATCACCAAAAAACCATCAACAAACATAAGACAAATAACAATGAATAAACTGTGGAGTTCCGGCTGCTGCTATTTAGTACGAGTACTATCTATCGATCTACATATATATATATATCTACATATATATATATTGTATGTATACAGTGACGTTGACAGAACGTACTTATATCAGCACCGGAGAGGGTTACCCGTTAGACGATGTGTCATCCTTTTTAGCCTTTGTTCCTTGGAGGTCTTAGCTGTCCCTCCTCTCTCTCTCTCTCTCTCTCTCTCTCTCATAGCCACTTTTGAACTTCTATGGCATCATTACCATCACGAGAATCATCATTGCCAGCATTGTCACTTTGCCATAGGCCGTACGTCTGTGACAAAATGACTATCTTCTCCCTATTTGTTTGACTGTCTGCCCGTCTGACTTGACTGTTAGATTAGGAGCTATGCTGAACACTAAATGTGTCTCTGTGTATATATGTATATATGTGTCTGTCTGACTGGTGAGTTGTCAGCTTATCTTTGCGTTTGTCGCTCAATGGTCAAGGCAACCGCAGGACCTAGCCGGTGTCTAGTCTGCCCAGGTTAAGTAAGCATAGGCGGGGCTACCTTGACTGACGTACACTCGCTCGTATACCGTAGCAGGCGTTCGGTTCAAGCACGGGCGGCCGATTCAATATATATATATATATATATATATATGTATGTGTGAGTGTGCATGTATGTTGGTGTACGACTTAGCTAAGAATAGGGTCTAACCGTCGCGAAAGTAAATTGACAACTCCGTTGGCTTTAGCCTGTTGCTGCAGCTCTACCTCAGCTGCACCTACTTGACACCACACACACAGCAATACCAACAGAAGACGACGAAGGATCTGTCGTCTCCGCACCATTCGATATATGCCTTCGCCTCGGATGGCCTCGGCTGCTGTTGCTGCCTTTGCGATAGGGTTAGTGTGCGTCATAGCAACAACACCCGTCGACCACGAGCTACCACAGTCGCGATATGGCAACGCTCTCTGACGTTGTGGTGATGTGACGTGTTACCGAGATGGCAACAAAACAAATGAGAAGTAAGTGCAAAAATGAATTTTTAGACGAAGTGCTTGGGGAAACTTCATTGGACACAGCGATCTTCCTGCGATGTTCCGGATGTATCTTACAAAGGCAGCGACCGGCAACAGACGTCTCTCGTGTTCGAACCAACGGGTCAAATCGTTGAAGTAGATAGTTGAAGACTGATGATTAGTCGGCAGCGCCTCCTGGCCACAAGCCGAGCGTACTGTGGCGTTACGTAACCTAGGACAAGGATCAAACAGCAACAAGTAGCTAGGGCTCTTCGACTGCTGTAACCAGACGGGTGGCTACAAATGAACAGCGAAAGCCATAATGTGCAAGGTGCGCGACAGACACGAGCGAGTAGATGGCAATTACCAAAGCATTGTTATGGTATGTTAGCCAATTTTTTTTTTTGAAACAATTGAACCAGATTCAGGGGGGAGGTGATATTCTAGCGACGGTGCTGTAACGGTGATCGCTGACATCGTCTGAGCCACATGAGACTCTGGGTGGTGGAACCAGAGAGAGAGAGACAAAGAAGTTTACTTTGGCTGTGTCACACTTGGGACTGTGTACATGGATTCAATGGTATCATTTTGCTGTATAACAAAATTAGGCGAATGTAGCGCGAGGGTTCTAGTCGGGGTCAAAGCTCGGAAGGATCATAGGCTCATAGGTGGGATCGTTGTTGAGCAGGAAATGGGTCGTCGCTGGAATTGGGTTAAGTGTGAGTGGGCCGCCGTTGCCCGTGTGCGCCACTACCACAAACGGTCTACGAGCTGGTGGTGGTGGGCGAACGTGACGCTTGGGCGTCACTCTGAAACATGGGCGGATGGAACCGTTGCAAAGTAACTAGTGCAGACAGCAGCCAACGAACACCATAGACACACACACACTGTGGCAAATGACGAGAGTACTAACTGAAGGGGACGTTACTGATACGGCAGCGTAACAATAGCGGTTCCAATGGATTGCACTGCCTTACAAAGTAGTGTAGGTAATAGACAGAACAAGGATAGATGTTGGGAGCAGTGCTTTGTTTATACTAACACAAGCTTAGGTAAAAATGGTATAAATTAACCTAAAATTCTTCTAATTATCTTAATTCGTCTAGAATCTGATCAATATAACGCTTAAGATATTTGGTTGAAATATTTCTATGTTAAAAAGGTATATATATATATACATTTCTGTATTCTTGAATAGGAAACCATTGTTGCTATCGAATGTGATCAATCTGTTTACGTTCGACCAACGATCGACACGTCGTTGTCGAGTATCTACGTCGTAACTCATGGATTGGTTAGAGATGACAGCAGTAGGAACACATCCCTAATGCCGGTAATTTTTGCAACGATTAGTGCAGCTTGTTGGTATAGTCAGTAAAATCACCTGTATAGCTGGATATATAGTTAATGAGAATGTCACTATACGAATGATAAACACGGAGTTCACACGGATGGGTTTTTATTTGAAACGGGTATCACAATTGTAGATGCGGTCCAGTCCTCGGATTCAAATTAGGAGTGTGCGGACATGTGTGATTTTCAATTTGAATATAGATGGATACATGTTTACGTCTAACGGCATTATGCCAGATGAAGGAGATTAGAAACCATTGTTAGTTTCGACTGGGAGCGGTCCAAACTGAAAAAACCTCTTCATTCTTTTATCCAAAGACGGAAAATATTCGGCTGCGAACGATGTTTGGTGTTATGGAAATAGTGTTTTATTGGACGCGTCGCTCGCTGAGAAGCATAGTGGCACGATCTGATGTTAATCAAGCATTAATCAAATAAAAAGAATAAGACCAACTTGATTGTTTTGCTCCCGTATATATATATATATGCCGAAGCAATGTCGAAAGCAGTACCATAAACGTTAAATGTTGGCTGTGGGCCAGCCCGGAAAATTTATATATATATATATATATATATATATATATATGTATGTGTGTAATACCTAATACCTAAATGGTTAAGAGCTGAGGCCTTTTTTTTTTACCGTGGAGGAGGGAATCCTTTTACGGACGTTGTGTCGGACTCGAGGCAGGTTCTTTTCTAAAACCCGCCCCCCTACCAGGTGGCCTGATTGTAAGCCGCCTTCGGCGGCTCAGATCTTATGTCCGCCGAGACTAAACTCCAGGAGGGTCCCGTGAAAAGACCCTCCCTCACCTCCACGTTTCTCTCCCCGGGCCCGGAGAGTGAGCTGAGGCCTGTCAGATAGGGGAACAGCTGAGGGTCAGCTCGAAAAACTCTTATATATATATAGTTGTGTGTGTGTGTGAGCTCATTAATTTTACGGAAGTTTAGGGTGATTATTATTATTATTATTGTAACTCATAGGCGCCACGGGCGAGGCCTCTTTCTAACTTTATTCTTTATTTATAATAATGATGTCGAATTAACTATCAAGACGATAACGAAAGTCTTTGGTAGCATCGTTTTTGAAATGATACTATTGAATATTGTTCTTATCGCTAGTGCGTTTGCTAGCTAGCGTAATGAGCTTTAGGCTCGCCATGTCAGCGAAGGCCTATTAATAGAAATTCGGAGTTTACCGTGTCAACCTGACATATCTGTATTTGGAAATTATGATTACAAAGATTGTTCAAGTGGCGACAACACACGGTGTTGGCGGGGACAAATTGCTACCGGCATTGGCGGATAGCCGACATCTTGCTCTATGGTATCTTGTACAAATTGAGAGGCTCAATTTAAGGTTCTCTCTGTAGTGTTTCTCAGTAAAGATCTGTTTGCCTCTTCCACTCCTCTATTGCGCATCAAATTTGTGAATTCGTATTAATTGATGAAATAAAAGTACCCACAGCAGCCTTCCCGAGCAACGACACAATTATGCTGTCAGTTTCTCTTACAAACTGCCGCAACCTAACCTTTTCCTAGGCTGTCTATGAATTCTAGAGGGCTATTAAATTTGGACATCAAATTCAATATTCTCTATTGAGAAGAAAGGAGCGATGCGTTAGTGTAAGGGACGTATCTTCTATTTGTTAACCTGCATCGTCGATAAACATTCTGGGGGTGGCTGGTGCAAATTTCAAGACGGATATTTTCAATAATGATTATCTAACATATAAGAAGATTACATACATTTTGTCATCGATCGAATATATTAATACTCGTAGGGATTGTTTTTTTTTATTAAAGTATTGTCAACCAAAACGGAGATTGGCCTCAGGGTTAAAGTTGTTATAACAGATGTACATGTTCTTATCTATTCTCATGGGTATTGATGGGAAGGCACGAGTAGAGACCTCGTCCTATGAGCTCCGCTAATCAATTGTTCACGGCAAAACGTCGATTGGTCATAGGGGACCCGCATTCAATTTGTGCGATGTTTGAAGAGATGATCCTGGAATCTAAAATGAACCAACACAGAGTTGGTCATACGCTCAATTGAGAAGCAATTAACACCACTCTCCCCCCCGTATATTGGCTAGTGAGCAGATGTAGAAAATAATAATTGTAGTAGTTGTAGTTATCGTAGTATGTCTCTTACTGTAGTATGTCTCGTATATATATATATATATTAATTGTATATATGGTTGGCCAAATAATGCAGACCTTCATGAGGGATATGTCCTCGAAGCGCACGTTCATTTTTCATCTAAGTCTTGCAGGGACTTGGTAGCGTGCACCGTTTTCGTTTAGAAAAAAAATGCTGGTGAGTAGGGCTGAATGATATCTGTTGACTAGAGCTTAGCAGCGAAGTAAAAATCTTGCAGATAATAGCAGAATTACGCAAAAGTGTTTTTCAACTTTCATTAACCGTTTGAGCATCTTCGCTGCAACGAAGGGCGGGCTCTCATCTTTCCAATAAAGATCTCGGGGAAATTTTTAGATCAACAAGAGTCAGAGCAGAAAAGTTGAAAGCAAAAATAACAGTTTTTTTTGTATTTTGCCAAAAGTTGCGTTAGCTAATTTAGAATAAGATCGGTGCACACAAGTTTCCGTGGTCGGTCATCGTGTCCACAAAAAATGTGTAACTCAAAATGGAATATGTTTACTTTATTGATGAGTTCGGTTTTCATTGAGATTTCCGCAACGTCTCACCGGTGAGTCTGTCAAATATCTACCACCAAAAAACATTGTTATTATTGGTAGTACAAGGCCAACAATTGCGCCCGGACAATATGTGAAAACAACATTATTATTTGTTTTATTTTCACTCTGTTCGAGTAATTACAACGGTGTGTACAATATACAATCAGTCAGTTTCCGATGTGTAAGGTTTCAAGTACAAATTCTAGAAGCATTTTTTTTTTGTGTATGTGAAAACAACATTGGGGTATATTAGTAAATATGGCGATGAGCCAGAGGCTCGGTGGGAGTGAAGTGGACTAGAGAAGCACTTTCTAGGCACTTCGACGACATAAACGAGAGCCATTTTACAAAAGCCATGCTGAGCACACCATTTGTATGGAAGAATAACATAGAGAATAGAATATTTCCATAATAACAGAGGCTAGTATTTTGTGAGATTAGTTGCGTAAACGTGAGACACTAGTTACAGCTGTAACGACGAGACAACGTTTGCAGGTGTAGGAAAAATCATGTTGCATTCCTCCTTTTGTTCCTCTTGACATATAATGTGGAGTGTCATTAGTAAAGACTTAATTAGATATTGAATGTAGATTTTATATAAGTAAAAGTATAAGGTACAAGTGAGGTAATTGGAATGAAAGTAATAAATTATGAGGATGACGGGAAACTTTGCAATGTATTGTAAATGAGAGGACAGTGCAGTGCCTTGGTTAAGCGTCCTTGATTAGCTGTTCAATGAGATGCTTTTTCGGGGCAAATGTGAACTAGGGCACGGATGTGTTTAACGAACGGATACTGACAGGGAGTGAGTGTCCAAAAAAGAGAACCACGAACTGCAAAAGTATTGTAAGCTGCAACTTTTTTACAAGGCGCCAGTAATAATATGTTAATGGCAGTGCTCCGAGTGTCATTCGAGGAGACTACTAGGCCCCTAAACGTTCTGGGTGACCCAAGGATAATTCTGACGATAGGACAGTAGTTTATTGAAAATGAAAATTGGTTTTTAGGGTTCGAGAGGAGAAGTGCGAGAAATGGCTCTGAGAGCGCGTTTCTAGACAACGAGAATTGGCGTGATGTGATTGCCATAGGTAAGGCTGAAATACTCAATACCATAAGAAATTCTAGACGTAAAAGGGGCATGATACAGGACTAGGCAGCAGTTAGGCTCCAGGAACCCTCGAACCTGATTCATGCCAGCTATCGCACTTGTCAAGTTTGGTCTGAGACTAGAGAGATGCGCTGCTCCCATGAGCTGAGATCGTTGAGAATAATTCCTGGGAAGCGGGCTACCGTGGAACGTAAATACAATAGGTGTGCCTCGAAGGTTTGTCTCACCCTCGATAATACCAGAACGACTAAAAGTGGGGCGAACGTGTAAGAACGTTGACTTGGAAAAATTGAGGGAAAGGCAGTTTAGTTACAGCGAGGTAGCTTGTGCGAGAAGATCTTCGAATATTTGAAATAAGGAGGTCCCACTTCGCTTGTCCCGTGTATATACAAAGAACAGCCCTTTATGCTGCACGAGAACTGAGACCATTGTATGTATATAAGGTGCGATGGAACGTGTATCTGCATGTAGAAATATACAACTTCAGTAGGACGGGTTAACGAGCCTAGAAAGTATGTGCCAGACTAGGTAGTCGCTATTTTGTTAGAATTATTATAACTATTCACTCAAGGGTAGAGTAAAGACACTCATCTAGTAAAAAGCTTTGCCCGATATTTCCACGACAGTGGATTCATTCAGCGTATTCGATTTAACACGATAGTTCTCTCAGCCGTAGTTCGTCAACGAAAATGATGTAGGCATCGGGACACGGGACCTAATCGCCAAATGAGTAGAAGTTTGTATCGGAGTTGCTCTGATTGAATTCCGTAATTCAAATAAAATCCTGCCGTGGCCTCAACAAGATGTGGATTGTTCCTCACAATTCTTCCTGTAGTAATGCCGTCATTCGGATCGGTGAGTGTTTATTGTTGGGGGTAAAGTGCAAGCAGCCGTCAACCAAATAAGTCGTGAATACCAATAACGTCAGCGGTATATGGTGATGAGACTAGATATTTGCTCTGTGTTGAATCCCAGAAAAGAAAAAGCCATTATCGTTAATGCTAAATAATGAGAGGTTTCGCTTACGAGCTTATACCTGTATCGCATACGTTACCACAGGAGCTAACTTCAAAATTTCAGAAAATTTCAACACGTCATATCGTTGTCATCTATAGCATACAAATTTAAGATAACCTCGCTACCGTGAATACAGCCCATTGCCGTCGCGGTTCATGCGGCAAAAGTTGGCACAAGCAGTGCATAAACACGAATATCGTATTGTTATGTTACGAGTGACTTGAACTCAGGAACAGTGTGAGTAGTATAATTATGTCCAAAATCGACATCTGGTGAGCAAAGGTGTCCTCAATTCAGTGTTCTACATCTCAACGCGATGCTAGACAACAACACACGAACGCAATGATGAGTTCAGCAATACCACGCCCATATGAACTACCTACTTATATCATGTCAAGATCGATAATACCCCTCCATGCAGTAATAATATCATAGTTTGCATTTATTAAACATAGCTTTACAGTAAGCGGGTAGGGTGAATAATTTGCGGGTTAATTAACATATTAGATATCATTTAGATTCGAACTTAACGGGAGCCTGAAACGGCCAAATAGTATCCTAAGCAGACCCGATAGATTTCCAAATGTATTTTTGTAAATGCAATCCGTACTTCATATTCTTTAGTCTACTGTCCATAATTGTTTCTCATTACTCTAATTATCACATCAAATCACCCACCGTCCGGGAGAAGCTTCTATACAAATGACTATGGGGTACAATTATGTAGGCACTCTTATTTACGTTACCAGCATTTTGCCGGTAGCGTTTCTATTCGCTCGTATAATCACTGTACAAACGAGGTTAAAACAGCAAGTGTAAGAATTGGCGTTGTTATTTTTGGTTGTAATCTGCTACTTTTTTTGTTCCTCCGCAAAAGGAGGACGAAGTTTGCAACTCAATTATTGCTAGTAGACTAGAAGCTTCTGTGTGTTAAAGGTATTCTTCTGGAAACTTCAGCAATAATTTGCTACAATTTGCCTTAATCTTACGAGCAAAATCAGAAGTGATGGCTCATTGATTGTTTATCCGTTCGTTTATTGTTAAACCTGAGAAATGGAATTGTTGATTCGTATCTGGCTAGTAGCTCGGTGAATTTGCGATATTAATATACACGATTTCTATTGAAATTGTCACGTATCACATACTAAGCTAAATGCCATATACTATGATTTAATTAAGCCACTTACGTGGTGGACAAAACCAAAAATTCCATATGTCACATCATGTGTAAGTGTGTGCTTCTCAGGTGATGAGGCAAATCAGCAGGGTGAATAAGTAGGCGTATTATGTATACGTATAGGGATATTAATTTTTAGCAATCGACTTGATAAATGCGGATGACGACATTTACAGATGAGAAAAATATATTAGGAAAGATCGAGTTGAAAATTTGCAGGAAACAGTACCCATGAAAAGCCTATAGAGTATATTGTAAGCGGTTTATTGCGGTATTATCGGTAACGTGAAAATTGTTGAGAATTCCTTATGTGTACCTACATAAAGGTAGTTTGGCAATAGGACATTGGTTATCAGACAATTATAAAAGTGGCCGAGAATTGTACCTGCTGAATGTGAAATACGTACATTTAAGAACACCCTCCCTATATATATATATATATATCTCCTTGATAGAATACCTAGAAATAGGAGGTCCCACTTCCCCAGTTGCTAAACGGACCCAAAATAGAAATTGTGTTATTGCTTTGGATATCTAAGGAGAATCTTAAATTAAAAATTCAGTTGCACGCGGTTCACCTGCAAAGTAACTTTCCTCCTAATATCTGAAGAAGCTTAATGACGGTATCCCCGTCCCCCCAATGTTTCGAAAGCAGCTGTCTAAAGTAGTACTCACTCATCAACGAGGCGGATTTGCTGTTCTTAGCTTGTTCGGCTGTATGGGCTGCATGACCAATAGATAAACGCTCGATCGATCGTGGTTGGAGGCTCAAATACCGCGAACAAAATTGATGAAATTCAGTGAACTACAAAATGAACTGAGTCACAAACAAGGGGACCAGAACAACGATTGAAAATACGCGCAAATCGGCAGAACACGTCTTCGTCATGTCCGTTTGGATATGCTTCTTCACACCATATATATATATATACATATATATATTAATTGTATGTATGGTTGGCCAAATAATGCAGACCTTCATGAAGGACATGTCCTCTAAGCACACTTTCATTTTGCTGCCTAGTCCTGTATCATGCCCCTTTTACGTCTAGAATTTCTTATAGTATTGAGTATTTCAGCCTCACCTATGGCAATCACATCACGCCAATTCTCGTTGTCTAGAAACGCGCTCTCAGAGCCATTTCTCGCACTTCTGCTCTCGAACCCTAAAAACCAGTTTTGATTTCCAATAAACCACTGTCCTATCGTCAGAATTATCCTTGGGTCACCCAGAGCGTTTGGGGGCCTAGTAGTCTCCTCGAATGACACTCGGAGCACTGCCATTAACATATTATTACTGGCGCCTTGTAAAAAAATTGCAGCTTACAATACTTTTGCAGTTCGTGGTTCTCCTTTTGGACACTCATTCCCTGTCAGTATCCGTTCGTTAAACACACCCGTGCCCTAGTTCACATTCGCCCCGAAAAAGCACCTCATTAAACAGCTCCTTAAGGACGCTTGAGGCACTGCACTGTCCTCTGATTTACAATACATTGCGAAGTTCCCCGCCATCCTCATAATTTATGACTTTCATTCCAATAACCTCACTTGTACCTTATACTTTTACTTATATAAAATCTACATTAAATATCTAATTAAGAGTTTACTAATGACACTCCACATGATGTGTCAAGAGGAACAAAAGGAGGAAAGCAACATGATTTTTCCTACACCTGCAAATGTTGTCTCGTCGTTACAGCTGTAACTATCATATCATATCATAATCAAATGTTTATTCTCGGAACTGCAATATACATACATCTGCTTAAGTTCTCGGTACACTAGTGTCTCACGTTTACGCACAAAATAATCTCACAAAATACTAGCCTCTGTTATTATTGAAATATTCTATTCTCTATGTTATTCTTCCATACAAATGGTGTGCTCAGCATGGCTTTTGTAAAATGGCTCTTGTTTATGCCGTCGAAGTGCCTAGAAAGTGCTTCTCTAGTCCACTTCACTCCCACCGAGCCTCTGGCTCATGGCCATATTTACTAATATACCCCAATGTTGTTTTCACATATTGTCCGGGCGCAATTGTTGGCCTTGTACTACCAATAATAACAATGTATTTTGGTGGTAGATATTTGACAGGCTCACCGGTGAGACGTTGCGGAAATCTCACTGAAAACCGAACTCGTCAATAAAGTAACATACTCCATTTTGAGTTACACATTTTTTGTGGACACTATGACCGCCCACGGAACCTTGTGTGCACCGATCTTATTCTAAATTAGCTAACGCAACTTTTGGCAAAATACAAAAAAACTGTTATTTTTGCTTTCAACTTTTCTGCTCTGACTCTTGTTGATCTAAAAATTTCCCCGAGATCTTTATTGGAAAGATGAGAGCCCGCCCTTCGTTGCAGCGAAGATGCTAAAACGGTTAATGAAATTTGAAAAACACTTTTGCGGAATTCTGCTATTATCTGCAAGATTTTTACTTCGCTGCTAAGCTCTAGTCAACAGATATCATTCGGCCCTACTCACCAGCTTTTTTTTTCTAAACGAAAACGGTGCATGCTACCAAATCCCTACAAGACTTAGATGAAAAATGAACGTGTGCTTCCCGGACATGTCCTTCATGAAGGTCTGCATTATTTGGCCAACCATACATACAATTAATATATATATATATATATATAAATATATATAAATATATATAAATATATATAAATATATATAAATATATATAAATATATATAAATATATATATATATATTTATATATATATATATATATATAGGCGCACTGGACGATACCCCGGTTGTCCATTGCGTCCGAATCCCTGTTGTGTTAATCTCATTAGACGGTTGCATCAGCTCGGCGGTGCCATATCTCCGGTCACTGCAGCTGTCCCATTGCGGTTAGCCCGTATTTTCAAGATAAAGCTACACTCAACTTCCAATATGAGCAGGCAAACGTGGGGGAATGAGATAAGTGGCGCATCGAAGTGACTCGAACAAGATTTTCGCCTTATATAATCAGGGTTATTAGGTAACTGCAGCCAAGTGACAGCTTGATCACTTGAACAATGCAAGCGAATAGGTGAAACAGGGCCATACCTTGTATCGGAAGTAAGGCAACCCGATGACGAGAACAATGTAATGGATTCGCTGAAATGAATCAAGCCGACAGGGACTATGTGGCACGTCGTGGCCGCGGAGCGCACCCAGAGTGCTCTGGAGAGGCGTATATAAGGTAGGTCGCTTCGAAAGATTCCTCTGCGCGAAAGATGTTAGTAACTACCTGCGAGATTTCACTGTCGAGAACTCGGGAGACTTTGTTCTTTGATTATTCCTTGGTTTCAATTACACTAGTGTTGTTTCCTTCTGCATTCGTATGTCTTTAATGAGAATACTAAAGATGTCGGATAGCAATCGGTTGATGTGACATGACAATGTGTCCATTTTCTCTATTTTTTTGCGTGTATCAACGCGTATCTCATGCGTCAAAGTGACTCAGGTCGGTTTCACCGACTGCTGCTACGTAGTCAGCCAGCGGAATTATAATGAATCCGACTTTCCAAGATCGAAAGAACTATAATCGACCATCTTAAGGGCAAATTTCGAGATCGGTGGTGATTCGTTATTCCTGTCCGGGGAAGGGGGGGACCTTTTTCACGACGGGCATCCCTCTTGTTTGTCCTGTCTGTAGGACTGCAGCGTGACAGGTTCGAGGCCTATGCGATCGATAGGCCTCATAGAACTTCACATGAGGTTCTGTTGTTTAGTACTCTCCGGTATACTACGGTCCCTTTTGTTGTCACAGCTTTTATTTATTTATTTAGGGTCTATTTATATACAACATTCGATCGGATCTGTACGACTTAGAACTTGCCACTTGCAAGCTATTGAAGATTTCGCCACAATACCCAATGTTAAAGTTAGATAAGACCTTAGATGTGCTTTGCGTTGCTGGGAATTCTTAGAGGCTCCTGTATTAAGATTACCTGTTATTTACTGAACACAGAAGGCAACGTTCACAAGCTGTCGTACGATACTATCAACGAGCTGGCGTTAGCGAGGCAGGGGCGTTATATCTGTGTGTTAAACACCGGAAGTAGACTAAAAATAGAAGAAGTATTAGATATACAATGACGTGTAAATGGCACAGTGTAAGTTGGCCTTTCGATGGTGTCAGAAGGGCTATGGATCTGGAAACATTACGGCAAAACTGCTTGAAATGCGCAAGAATTAAATACATAAAATGCTAGTTAAGAAATTCAATTCGGAGTTGTCCAGTAACGCGGTGGAACAGATCTTCAATGTCGAATAGTGTTGCGAATGCGATCACGCCAGAGTCAAGCTGGTCACCGTCTAGTCTATTATATCTGGTGGTTGTGAGAAGTGGGTGGATAAAATGACGTGGCAGGATGCAATTGTAGAAGAACAACGAATGATCCGGCTAGACTTTCTACATACATTCACAATGGCTCCCTGTGCCTGTTCGCACAATTTCGTTACCCGCCGAATTTCGCATAACCGATATTTTACTGAAGACGTTTCTTGGAGATGTTTTTTAGAAACGAGAATAACCGCTCGGTAGTCGTATCGTTAAGCATTTATGCTGGTTATTCGGAACGGGGACAGCGCATGTCCAGCTAGACTCTGAAGGTCTACTTCACATGAAGCTTTGAAGTTCAGATTTTTTCATTCAATTTATATATCCGAGTGAGGTGTTTGGTACCGAATGGAGTTGAATCGTTCGCGAATTCGCTTTGTCGTACTCGGTTTTGAGGTGACGTTTAAGCCGCTCTCGGTAACAATTGGATATACAATCAATGCCATAACAATAATTGTGTCGATTAGATAGTACATTATTTTTATTGATATATTTATAGAACATTATGAATCGAATCTCGTGATGCACGTGCGAGCCGTAGCGGACACTTTTGGTGTTTGTGCGATTAACTTCTATTAATATCATAGCCCCCTAACCGAGTGCTATTTGGTTCATATGTCATTCAACAATTAGTATCTAATTGGGCATCTTTCGGGTACCGGCTAAATTGTAATGTCCAGCTAGTCAGTTAGTTTATTCACCTCAAAGCAGAACAATACAATGGGTATATAAATAGATACATAGTATTGTGAACGCCAGCGGAATAGCGAGTTCTATGCTTGCCTTGTATTATACCTTGATACCGGGGTCCTTCCACCAGGCATCAATTTGCAGCCCTGGCCCTACGATTGGCTTGCTGTGTATTACTTAGCAGGTTCAGAATGTTTGGCGCTTAACCCGGAGTCGAACTAGAGCTACACAAAATTTTCTAGCACGTTTTTGTGTATTTTTCGTAATCTTGGCTTATACATTTGTTACAATTATTGTTATGTATTGCTGACTTATGTGGAACTGGTCATTTCATCAAATGAATTCCTAGCGAAATCCGTTCAGAACCTACTGTGGTTAATTAATCAATATTTCGTGTTGTACGCGAAATGTCTGTAGATGACAGTATTAGTTGCTACTGTTCAACAGCAGGTATTCTCTCATCAATAGACTTGGTACCTATAATAATCACTATTATTAGTAATAATATACTAATATCGAAACTTAGATCTGCATCGCAAAGTGACAATTACGATTATCAAAATGGCGTACGACAAAAGTTCTCAATAAATAACAGACATCAATGCTTATTACCAATTAGAAAGGTTCGCTAGTAACGAGAGCGGATGTTGTAAGACACTGTGGGATGCCATAACTATAACATAAGTATTCGCTAGAAGGGACCCGCCCGGGGATTTCGAGCATATTGAAAAACGCTGGCTAATTTTTGTCTGTATATTCTATATCCTTTAATAGTAACCTGACATACTGACATCGGCCCTTTGTAGATTTTTCCCATTTTTATGTTCATTTTCATGAATGCGCTACGCTCTTGCCACCACTATCCAATGTCCTCATTCAACGATTCGATCTCCGAAATGAGTTCAAGTCATACAAATCATTTTTCGATTGTACAACGGGTTTATCACTAAATGTTAACGAGAAAGTCTAATAAATATAGTTGTCGTTGGAATTCCTCGAAAGCATCCCCACGAATCGGTCCACCCCTTCTCCGAAGAAGGAGTTCATTCCTCGAGTTGTGGAAGGGTCAGAAACCAACGCCCTGTATAATTAGGATAATAATATTACAGATCGAATCCACCGTGTGTGATTCGCCAGCAAATTTGATTCAAGATTGACGAACGACAAGTGAGTTGACACAGCATGACTCGTTGTATCGTGCGAATGAGTTCTCCGATCCGGCAATTCTCTCCTCACTCGCCTTAAGTTGAACGATATGTCGAAGGTGTCACGCAATCCAATGCAACTTTCCATGGAGCTCTCGAAATGAACCTGCAGAGTGGTATACCCTCGTCCGACCGAAGGTGAATATATTTATTAGATTTGATTTGAATGCTGAAAATACTTCCACTTCCAAACATGTCTACAGGCTGAACATCGGGATGGACGTATCTACATTTCAATGGCTATCCCGTGCATGCGGTACGGTGCATTCGCACCGCAAAGTCGCCGACAGAACTATGCAACATCAACATTTAGCAATTCTCACGATAACAATACCCGATGTGAGCGTACGTATGCCAAGGGGCCAATTATACTTAATATATGCCTCAAATCTAACTCGTTGTCAAGATACTATAATGTTAGTCGTGTGTGACAGTTCGCCTCCTGTTTTAGTCCACTTCATCGGGAGTCTCTACATGATCTGCCGCATTGCTGCTGGGCGGCGGGGCAGATCCTGTAGATTCTGCTGATCCTTGCCGTACGTCCATCTGCGAGTTTCTCCTCACCGTGTCTCACCATGCCTGTACGCGCTTGTATGTGATATGCGAATGTGTGCGTCTATCGGCTTCTTCACGGGCTCGGCCGGTCCAACTCGTGACAGCAAGTGCGTCCGTCAAACAGACGCTGCCAGGCGACGCTCTATCACGACGAGACTCTCGAACGATGCTGGGGAGGGCGGGGTGTTAATGTATGCTGTCAATGGAGTGGGACGCAATTCTCTGGGCTTCGCAGTAAACTCGTCTTGATCTTCCTCATTGTCGTGGCTCAACATGGCCGACGGTCAGCCAGAGTTGCCCTATTCCATCGTTCAATCGTCGTGTGTTCAATTGTACGATCGTCGGTGGACTCCGCGGTCGATTTTCAGATCGGTTACATTTGCTCGTCAGCGGGCGACAAAGCGCAGATGGATATTCGCTTGTTGTTCGGCAGCCAGCAGTTCGGCACTTCTCTGACTTTGTTGGCATCGCCTTCATTGTTTGACCGTGTTTTCGGTTGTTGTTATTATTTTCTCCAGTTATGGTTGTAGCCAGCCGGTGCCAGACGACCTTCTTCCGGCTCGCTTCTACCGTTCGAGTCCGAAGTTGCGGAGAAATAATATTTTTTCCTTCGATGGCATCGACGATTGCGAATGTGATCCGAGCAAAAAGGGGAAAGTACTATATTGATATCGGAAAAACAAATCAGATCAACAAGTAGAAATCAATCACAAAATCAGAGGAAATCATCAGGGCTCCATGCGAGAAGTCGAGCATTTGTTAGACGTATGTTATGCTTCGACAGATCAGCGCAACGATTGCATGATCCATGATTGTTTATGAGTGATATATCTATCGCGTGGTGGCTATGGGTAACGGGAAATGTTCGCATGTTGATTGTGCTTCAGGTCTGACGAAGCTGATCGGACGCGTAGAATATTGCTATGGATATTACTCGGCACATCAGAGGGTGAGATGTTGGCTCGAAATTCAACCGCTTTTAAAAGTAGGTCTTTCAATAACGGATGCCAGGTCGAAGTTAGTTCACAGGATGGCCGATTTTAGGCTGCGTAGAAGTCGAACAGGATTAACTATTTTTTTTACGACGATCAAATACATTCACCAAAAAAACATTTCGGTGGACCTTAGCAAAACCCTGATTAGCAAGCAACAAATTTTTATGCCGCAAAAAATTGATTATGAAGATTGTGTATTTTTGTTCTTTTATTTTTTGTTATAGATAGACCATGTACGGCTGCCTGAAACAACGGATTGGAGGAAATGCTTATATATCATTGAGTATTCGAAGAAAGATCTCCATAGATTTCTTCATTATTTATCGCCTTCTCGTAGCGATTAGCGTGCATACATTCAAAATACACTCTAGCTACCAAAGGTAAAGGTGAGAAGTGTTTAACCCTATTATACTACAACTTAGCCCCTGGCTCGTCTTTACTAATCTCAACTATAGATAAGCTGCTGTAATATATATATATATATATATATATATATATATATGTATGTATATGTATAGTGGACGATAAGTTTTTTCAATAACACCAAATCTATGTCCGACATCAGATCGACTCGTTGTCGTTTTCATTTCTACGAGTAGTTCCCCTCCTAGTTCCCTCGTTGAACGACATGACGCACGACGCTTCCTTGGCTGAAGTATCGCCAAGCGTGTAGCGTCTATCTATCGTCCATATCCCGAATGTTGGCGGTGACGGTGTCGATGTCGACCATGGCGATCTGCAGCATCGTAATGACGACGCGAGAATGGGAATCACGAAAATCGAAGATGGTTCAGAGGCGGAGGCGAAGTCCTTCAAATACTGGGCAGATGCAGACGTCGACAGTGCGGCATTCGAATGGATCCACCGAGGGCAGTGCATAGAAGCCGCCGTAGAGAATCTGCAGGAACAACGCGAACAGATGTCGGATTTTCGGATATGTCTGAAAATGAGCCAATATTTTTTTGGGACACAAGCTCTCACTTGTTCGTGCATAAAAACATTCGGAAATGACAAGTGCACGCTGATGAGGAGGGCAGCCGGTAATAACGTTCTATTCAGATGAATAATATCGTTGTATGTCTGGGCTCTACGAAACTTTAATTTGTATTTCATAAGAATACTAATAATTGTGTGTGTGATAAAAGTAAAATATAAATCGTCGCATCATCGAAAACTTATTGGTGAGAAAGAATGAAATTCTATTAATCAGTGACATTTTGTCTCTGCTATGGTGACACTCTCTGATATACTGATTTACTTTACGTCGCTGGTTACCAGCCATATTTCCTCGAGTACACATGCTACACAGTAAACTTCAGTGACTGGGAATCACCCGAGATACGAGCACCGATCAGCAAAATTTTAGTCTGTCTGAATAAAAAGCGCTCGTGTTCCAACTTTCCAAACTTCAACACGTCAATAGGAGATCATATTTGATTTGGCATGCCAAAGCAGATATTCGACTGCTAGCGATTAGTCCGAGCACTGGCTGTAGAAACATTACCGATCTGTTCATAGGTCACAATTTCAGTACGATTCAGTTGTTGAAACTTTATATTGTAGTGATATTAGGTATCCTGGCACCACGGCGGTCCTCGCTTCAGTGTTCCTCGTGATAGGATGTCATCCGAATTAAGGAGACGATTGTTTAGCCGAACTGCGGCTTTAAAATGGCTAAAACGAAAAGTCTAATTCGAAGATAACTATGCATCATGCATAGTTATCTTCGAATTAGCACCATATACATCTAAGCACTTGAATTCAGATAGGCAATTAATACTTCCTCTAATACATAAATAGTGAAGAGGAGTACTAATGAACCTTAATTCTACACTACCCCACTGACCACATCGGTTCATAGATGTTCTTACGGATTTGATTTTTGCTTGCGATTCCTAATCCTCGTTGAACTGCATCACTCCGTTGGACGTACGTATAATAATAATACGTCATGAAAATCTTTGAATTCACTTATTGAGTTCGGAAGTTAAGAAAGTTTAGGTGTAATGTCACTTTTTTTTATCATCTTGTCTGAGATATAATTAAAGCTCTTCACTGACCAACTTCTAGGCATCGAAAATTTGGAAGCCTCATTAAGGTTTTATATAAGATGGTAAGTGGCTTAGGCAGGTTGCCGCCGTTTGCTTGGGTTAATAAGAACTCCCAATACAAAATGGTACTGTTTATCAACGAAATGAGTGCGTAGAGAACATGCTGTTATAGATTCTGAGTTGGCGTATCGGTGCTGAATGCCCACTTAATGTCCAGCTCAATTTGAGGATCTTGATTGCAGAACTCAGACTGCAGAACCCTGCCGATTTTCCGTTAGCCGAACCTCGGTCAATAAATACCTAACAGCTGTTAACAAAGTTAACAAATGTTCTAGAACAAATTTGCATTTGAGGTGTGGCGTTTACGGCAACCAATTCTATGAGAGTGGATCAGTACTAAATGTATATTTGAAAAATTAGGAAGCGGATTCAACCTGTTTATACATTTAAGCATAAATATAGATATCATAGCTGTGAGCACAGCGAACCTATTATAGGTTACTGAAAGGCTGAACCATATCTGAGTGGTCGTACGCCATGAAATCCGGCCAAAGTTGAACCATGAATTCCTGCAAGCATGAATTCCGCTCCTGTCATTTCCAAGTAATTTACTGGGGAAATAAGAATGTATACATATTTAACAGCAAATAGAAACACACTAGAAATGCCCCAATCAAATTTCAAAGATGTTAATTGTGTATCATGATTTATTAATTTTAAAATACACACGTTGTCGTGATATCGTAATTGGGTGCCAAAATGCGCAGCACTTAATGTGAAATTGTCACTGTGAATTGTCAAATGTTCTTCTAAGGTTATGAATAACACAAATATGTGCAATAATTATTAATATAAATACTCATTGACAATTTGTCCAAAGCTAGGCTAGGAAAAATCTTCTTACCTTTAATCACCTTGGGACGGGTTAATGAACAAGTTTAAAAAATACTGTGATTACCAAGGTGAAATAATTTTACGATCAAATATTCGCCAAATTCAAACACAGTGTATTAATAATAGTAAGAAAATATATACAGTTGCACAGTTTATTGCGCAATAAATTCTCCCTTGTTTCACCTCCCTCATTTACGCATAACGTGTCAGTATTTGTGCTATTAATCAAGCACCGATATATTGTTATATAAACCGCGTAGTTTCGGAAGAACCATCCCTCTCCTCGCTAGCATTTCTCAAACTCTGTAACTCATAATGTCTACAGAACAATGAAACGATCCTTATAACAATAATATAGCTGTCGACATATCTGCGCAACAGAAAACTAGCGGGAAGCCGTCTCGGCTTATATATATATATATATATATATATCAAAGCCATTTCTCTATGATAATCCACTGTGGCGCGGCAATTGCCGTACAAAGTGATATAATTTATTATATAGCCCGACGCCCATGAATTACATTGTCGGATAACAGCGTCGAGTAGCAGTGTTTCGAATAGTGTCCCATCTACTCAGCAACAGCACCACTAGTGCTGCACTAACTGACTGCGCAACACGTCAGAACATTACCGTAGCTATAATATCTGCAGTTATTATTAATAAGATAAAGCTATTGAATCCGTTGGCTGTTCGGCCCGAAACACTATTGTGCGGGTGCCTCCAGGAACGAAGCCGATTTTCCAATGTGAAAATAATTATGCATAGAATAAATACGTCGGTTTCTTCAAGTGCATCCACAACTGTTTTCAACATACTGCCCCTGCCGTCAGGTTTGTTTAGTCTGAGTGACTTAACTTCAAATATAAGAGCAACTCAACCTTAAAGATTTTTTCTCTAAACAAACACTTTCACCTGACTCATGATTAGTACACACACATATAATATTTGTGCGAAATAAGAAAAAAAAATTATATTTTTTCCGTGATTCTACCCAGTCCTAGAGTCCTTCGCAGATCGAGCTAACGTCGACGTCTACGGAGACGTTAGCTCGATCTGCGAAGCCATACCTATATCCACTCTCTTGTGTCCCTTTGTACTTTCACCAGCGAACGTAGACGACGTACGATAATTGAATGGGCTACTCCCAGCTGAGCAGCGAGCTCTCGTGTTGATTGGGCCGCGTCGCCGTTCAGGAGATCGAGTAATTCGTCGTTGTCGGTCTTTCCGGAACGATCCTTGTCGTCATTCAAATCGAAATCTCCAGCTCTGAAACGCTGAAACCACGTTCGACAGTTGCTTTCGGATACAGCAGATTCTCTTTCGACTTCGCACACAATCTTCGCCGTCTCAGCCGCGTTTTTTCCAGCACGAAAATAGTGCAGAAGACAATGTCGTATATGCAGGTTATTCGCCTCCATTCCTGTCGCTTAGGTAACTGCTCAAAATTCACCCGACAAATGACAAAACAGTTCGTCTGCTACGGAATTACTTAACAAAAGCAGGCCACCAAATTTGAAACCCATAGCATTCGTGTTAGTGAAACCACACAAGGTCGAAGATTGGCGAAATTACTTATGCACCAACCTAATCGAATATTTCATATTGTTAATCGGCACAACAGGTTGTTAAGCTGAGGTCAACTTTTGCTCCAAACTAGAGCGGACTCAGCGTTCATGGATTACGACGTCTAGATTGCTAATTAAAAGCAATATATTATATTATAAAACTTGACAAATGCCCACAATTATAACTCTATTTAAGTTCACTCCGCGCGAAATGGTCATCCAAGCCATCAGAAAAACACGCCAGCAGTGTCCAGTCTCTTGAAAGACGGTTGCTGGTTCTGAGTAAAGTGCGACCTTAGCAACACAGAGATCAAGTAGCTTCATGAGTTAACATGAATTAGTTGAATATATTCGATTTTTCTTTGCCGCAACCTGATTGAGCTAGACTGAACGGTTAGTCAGTATGATTGAAATATAATAAAATCATGACTTTCAATGTCGTCACATGAGTTCGACTAAAATTCGCCTTAGTTCCAGCAAGCTCACTCATTTTAAGTAAATACAGCGCAAGTTATTAAAAAAAGGTCATTAATAGCACTATTCTCAGGTGCCGCTTTGCTTGTCCTACATCTGTTGTAGTCGAACTACAAGCAGTATTGATATGTGTAAATAGACAGCCCTGTACTAGAATTTCAGAGGAAAACTCGACGGAAGCCATTGGCTATTTTTTTGCGAACATCGAAGTACTCATATACGTTATACACGGCTATATGTCACGCATTGTGTGAAATAAAGAAAGTTGATCAAATATATATATATATATATATATCTGGAATGATTTCATCACAGATCTCTCATCGTTGAAAGGGCGGGTCTCGCGTTGATGAGGACTTGAACGCTCACTGTCAGGAGAGATCGTAAATTTGCCGTCTGTTTTGCCCCAGAACAATATCGTTCCCGGATTATTTCTCTTATGACAGCCCTAGCATTTGGCACGAGATACAGTCATATATGTATATGGTACTGACAACGAATATCAATCGCTTATTCGAGCACACACGTATCTGGCTATGATGATAACAGCAATAAGCACGATTAGAATAATAGAATTTCTTACTTCATACATATGTTGGTCCTTGCCGCTGTCCACCTGTAATACCAATGTATTTGTCTATGTAGTGGGTGTTGTTATATCGACCAACGAAGAGGACTAGAATGTCCACGTCAGTCCCAGAGGTTCTTGCCGTCTCCTCGTTTCGAACTTCGAATTGTTCATTGAGGGACATTAATCGCTCAGATGCATTTTGTTTAAATGAAGGAATCATAGTTGCAATTGTATTCTATTCAATATTGGATTGTCTTGTAGCTAGTATTGTACAATATCTACTCTATACACCGTTCGTTGCGCATTCGATGTTCATTGGACATCAGTTACTCAGACATGCGGTCTGTCAGTTGAAGTTAGTTCATTATTATTATTATTATTATTCGCAAATTTACAGCGACCATCATATGTTCGCACACCAATTATCAAGGGGAAATCCTTTATCAAACAAATCCTTCGCCTTTCAGCTGCTCGTTCAAAATCTTTTCGGGCCTCGATCAACTCTCGAGGTTTTAGATATACCACTGTACTTCAGACCAGCTCGGTGAAGAAGCTAGAGAAGGCTAAGTCGGACGATCACAAAATGCTAGTTGGGATCAAACCTAATGGTAGCTTAGCGCATCATTATCAGTCGTTGGATAAACGAATGCAACGTGTGCAAAGCTTATCTAACCTTCTGTCAACTTGCTAATTATTATTATGGAATACGCCTGGAGTAATTGGACGTGGCGGTGCTGGTTACTTGCTCAGTATACTACGCTCGAATACACAGCTGTGTGACATATAAGAGAGCTTAAGCATTGTAAAAAATTGCAGCTCCTTTAATAAATAAATAAACATTTACATTTACAAACGGTCTTAAAACGCCTATTAGTGAACTCGAAAGCTTTCTAAATAATAATTCCAAAGAATAGTTCCCATCTCAGCCTGACCTTCGGAGGAGACAATCGTAAGTGCACGGGTTCGATCCCCACCGTTGCACATTTGCATTTAAAGGGGTTGTCCGTCTTATGAAGCCTTATGCCGAAAGCAGTACCGCGGACGACGAGCCTGACCTGCAGCTTTTCTGAGCAGTTTTCCTCTGGGTGGTGGTTTCTCTGAGAACAATTTTTTTTTGCTTAACTGTCCTAAATGATCATGTGCTAACGGTATCGTGTATTGCCAGCCACATGGATCTATTGCTGAATTGCTTAGTGAGTTGGGTGAAACCCTGGAATACTCAACCGTGAAGGCGGATTATGTCCTCCGCACACTCGGACCAATATCCCGACTGTGTCTACACATGATTCTGGGATTGTGTACTCAAATTTCAGTAATCGCTGAGCCCGGTCAACCCTGGCTGTAAAAATATACAAGTTCAGATTTAACCCACCACAAATTTCAACTCAGCTACAATAATTAGCGTGGTCACACCTGTTCACACTTAAGTGTGTATACGACATCGCGATACGTTTTTCCGTCGCATTGAAAAAACCTACCAAGATTGCCCCTCAACATAGACATATGCTCTCTGTAATTAACAGTGTACAGCGCAGTTTTTCATAGAACTACTAACCAAATGTGGCATTGCCCACAGATGGTGAATTAATTCACCGGGAAATAATATTTATCACACCTCTTACACAAAGCTCAAAACAAAGTCACCTATTTGAAGGAAGACCCTAAATGTACAAATTTTGAGCTATTCAAATTCACACCTATTTACACACCTATATACACTTTATCTACATGCTCATATAGTTACACTTATTTACACACTCGTACACTTATTTCGAGGGGATTATGTCGGAGTCCGTGGTCTGTTGTTAACAATGTTCTTAGTCAGAGTGATTCTGCCTCTGTCTCCCATTGTGATTGATAGTCAACGGCTGTCTGATTACCGCTGATCAGGGAGTCTCGGATGCCTTTAAGGAATATTTACTCCGATATCTTCTGTCTCTTATACTCTTCCTCCTTCGCCATCAGTTGACTTTCTCTTTGCATCAACTGTCACCCCAAGAGGGTTGAGGTTGTCTTGTCAAAATTTAAGCTCACATTATTTTCTGCCAATGAGATGTGGGACATAGCACTGAAATTCTGCGCTAGCTCGCTCTCTATATCAGTATCACCTTTCACAAACATCACCATCGAACAAGGCACGTTCCGTGACATTATCGAAAGATTTGTTTTGGACCACGTGGAAGGGTTTTTGGCCGAGTTTAATATCCTCAATAGAAATCAATGTGGTTTCCGTAAAGAGTATAATATAACGCGTTCTATCGTACAACTGTCTTACTCCCTTCACAAGGCTATGGTTTATGGGCTTTATTCCCTCGTAGCACTGCTTGGCTTACGTAAGGCGTTTGATTCTGTTAGTACCACTATACTTTACAAAGAACTAGGCGGCAAGAGTGTCTCTGAACATTCTTGTGGTCTCATTTATTACTTGGTGGCTAACAGAGGGCAACGGGTTAACATCTCTAGTTCCCTATCATCAAGTGAGCAAATAGAATACGGAGATATTCACGGAAGTAATTCCGGGGATTCTCTTCTCAATCTTCATCAACTATATCATTTAAACGAGGTCTCCGAAGTCTTGCTATATGCACATGATACTTCAGTATTCACTAGCGGCACTTTATCTCTCAAGAACTAATTTATAAAATCAATGAAGATCTAGCCTCTATTTCCAACTGTCTTGACAGGAATTGTCAATCCACTATCAATTAATATGTCTAAGTCAATGCAATAGTCAAGTAATATGTCTAATATGCGCGTCCCACTCTAACTCCAATCCTTCTAATCCCAGCCGCCGAGGTTTACCCATACCATGCTTAGTCATGGACGTTTTCTAGGAAAAACGCTTTACGCTAGACTAAAAGGCGGTGCCCATATTTTGAGATCGAAACCTGCTCGGACCATTGCAGGAATCAGTAAGTTTCTTAAACTTGCGCCTTCTCTTAGATCATGCTCTGTTCAGTTCCAGAAATCATATGGGATAGAGTACATTAGTTTGCATTACGCTAATTGTATCACCCCGAAATTTACATTAGAAAAAAGAACTCTCCACAAGTCAAACACCTACAAATGCCTCATGACTTATCTTTGACGAAAATTGTATTTTGCCCTTTACAGGTTATCTTCACTTTTTAATCATTTTTATTAAACAAATAAATTATCCACGGTCTTTGTCCCAATGTATGTGCAATAATACGCGCGGTTTTGCAGTATGCGATAAAGCTTGATTTAGAAGTGCAAAGTTGATATCATACACATTGTAAGATTTTTTGTTTTTGAAAGTATTTCATTTGAAAAGAATTCTCTCAGATCTGGGAAGTATATAGCATGCAGAACCAGTTGAACAGAATGTGGGATACATTTAGGAATCATCGTTGCAACTAAACCGTATTCCCAGGAACGTTTTAGAAGGTTACGCGAGTTCAGATTTCGTTGGTTCTTCATCGTGTTGATGTACTAACATTCACATTTCGTTTGTAATACCTAATAATCATGTCAAAAATCGATCGTATCGGCCGCGCACGCCAACTCCCGGGCTGGTTCGTCCGTCTTAATTCCCAACGAGATCCTACTTTACTAGCAAATAATGGAGATGTAACATACTAGGAAGAATCACAGGACAGCCGCTTGAAATAAGACTGAATTCTCTCAAACTGTTTTCAGGAAAGCAAAAACATGCGACATACCTCAAATGTCTTCTTTAAAACCGAGAAAAAAAATACCTCGCAAGGGATTGCTGATATAGAAACTTTTCTCGTTGTATAGTTGGCATTGTTCGAATTTCATCATCAAAACTCATAAGCAAGATTTAAAATATACATTTTATTTTTAGAACTTTTGCGACTCTATCAAACGAGACTACTTTAAGACAGGAGACATAACATGTAAATTATTCTCATAGTGAGTATACGTTCTTTGTTTAACCGCTCAAGTTGAGTTTAAACCCGCGCAGTATTAGGGAATATATAGCCCTATTCAAATCAACATCAAAATACAAACAAGTTGAAATATTTCATTAAGGCAGCACAAATGACTTACGTGACGGCATGAAGTATCGAGAAAAATTCACGCATGAGTTGAATCCCGTAGCCGGGACAATTGTACAGTAAATTGCTTCTGCATTACATAAAATGAACAATAAAGGTTTATTGTCCATTAGCTAAATATATGGCGTCTGCGAAATGTTCTAGGTACTCGTAAGCTGACAAATGATCATGATTAAGCTAGTTGTACTCAGATATAAGTAAGTCCCGTACGATTTTCTAAGAGGGTCGTCTCTACACGTGCATAAACTCACTTTAAAAGTTGTCTCTCCGGACCCTCTTGAGACCTTTAATGTAATTCACAACTCTGGGACCTACTCAGTAACGGAATTAACATAATTTGACCTCTACTTTAAACATAGTACTAATATATATATATATATATATATATATATATGTATGAACAGCATGTAATGGATCACAAATATACCCAAAGAGTTGAAGTAACGTTGGGGGTTCGGTTGTTTTATAATCCCCTATTATGTAATCTGTTGGGGCCATTTAAATGTATTGGAAACATACATGCTTGGTAACAGGAAATGGTGATGAATGATACTTACCTCCATTTTTAGATTCTTGTCAGGAATCAAGGTCAATTTATATATTATGTAAATAGATGAATTAATATATTGATTCCTAATTACTGTATGTTTGAATATATATTGAGAATATATATTGATATATATTATAGAAATTGGTTACACTAGCTCTATAGAAAGCCCACATATAGGGACCAAGCAAGAAGACTTTCTCAATGATACCAAGACTAAGTGTAATATCTGAGGTTAACCTTCATAAAGGTAAATTCATTATGTAAGAGAATTGTATAAAACTAGTACCGAAAGGGACCCGGTTTGGAAGAAGGATCTAAAAGTTAAGATCAGTGTAATAGGTTCCCCTTATCAGAGCCTTGGGTTATGTTTCCAGTACCTGTCCTAAGTGCGGCATAATTAGCCGTAGTATTTGGCAACCCTTTGAGTATATTGGTGATCCATTCCATGTTAGTTTTAGAAGAGAGGGCATCTTTATTTAACGAAAGAAATCCCACAGTTGTAAGTCAGAGAAAGGGCCTCAAGAAACTTCGGAAAGACAATTACTTTTGAAGTGAATTCGTGTGGAGGTATTATCCTTTGAGGAAATCGTACGGAAATTAAATGGATTCGACAAAAATTCTCCTACTCCACCAAAATGACGCAGGGGTAACGACTGCGATTTAAAAGGTTCGAAGCTGTGATTCAGACTTCGCAAGCGCCTATACGAACTGAAGCAGTCCTTAAACTCGTGGCTTCTCTCAATAACCGTCAGTCCTTAATTGATGTCGCGGCAGTCATTCGGTACCTAAGTATCACTACTGGAAAGCTAGTAATCTATGTGTAAATTATAAATATTTAACTTTCGGAGTCTTTTCCGTTGCACACAAGGTAAAGTTATAAGAAATTTATACAGAACACTTGTCGCTGATACTATGGAAGACAAAGGAGCAATGTCTTGTTTGTACTACGACGCTTATATTCAGATGTGTGAAAGGAAAACCCAATTTCCGTATCAGGTACTATGAGCACTTGAGCTGCGAGAGCGACTAATAATACCCTTATGAGAAGCCCGTTATCTTAACTACATTCATACAAGATAATTGTAACTTCTTATACGGAAAGAGATTACACCAACATCTATCATTGGCAGTGTTAAAGGTAGGGCAGCCTTTCTTAGAGCCTGGGTTTTCGGGCTGACTCCCAGCCAACATTAAGCGTCCACGGTACTGCCTACTACTTCTTAGAGCCTGAAAAAAATTTGCTTAGGTGAGGCGTGATGCGCACGTCCCGAATGGGTGTTATGTATTGTAACACAACATGGTTCTTCGAAAGATAGTAATACCTTTTTGTCCGATATAGTTATTATCGCCGAGGACGCCCAGATTGACCAGACCACATAACAAGTAGTTGAGAAGAAAGCGCATATGTTGACCCCAAGGGATTCCCTGTATTTGTTAGGCACACTAGTTCCACACACTGTTTTGTCTTGTAACATAGAATTATTTTCTGCGCGGAAAATGCATATCCGTTTTATCAATTTCTGTTGGGAGGAGAGGATTCTGCATATATATATATATATATATATATATTGACAGTGAGGTAAACTTCCCAATTTGTCAAACCTATGTTCGCTCTCTCTGCTACAAAATACCACTGCTTGACATACAATCGTGTACGTGAAGCTGTGTTTTCCTATTGTTATCCAAAATAATAATGTAACCATACTGGAGTATTAGATATTAATATATTAGTCCGGACATTTAAGTCTTTCTTGTTATTGGCCACATGTAACAAACCATTTAATTTCAATCAGAAAATGATTAGAACTAATTAAAATCACAGGAATTCACTTGTCTTGGGATCGCCAGAGGCCATTCTGTCACACCCCAGGAAAAAACCAAAGTTAGCGGTGCAGGACCACCTAGAGTTGTATATGCCAATGGAACAAAAATTACAAGAACCCGAAGTGTAGCGTATCTTCTGCCACAGTCACTATAGGCTGCCTAACAGGCCAGGGCCACTACAGGCGATCCGTCCTTAAAAAAATCTATATTTCAATCAATGCACGAACAAGATATTATTCCAACCGAATTTCTGTTTACAAACCTCCCTATTCGTATCTACGAATATGACATTTCTACATATGTCGTATACAGGTGATAATATAGTCCTTTTCTTTTGCATGCTATCTAAATTGATCTGGCTGTTCATCACTAACGGGCCCTGGCCATGGGGCAACCTTGACAGCTGTTTAATCTAAACAAGATGTTCTGTGGATTGAAACAGTCGAAACGCATCGAGGAAGTACCACCAGGTGATTTTCACGTGACATATTTTCTGTTCACTCAACCGCCCATCAGCGACCACCTCAGGCAGATACGGATCACTAGCGTCATTATCATCACTAGGCCGACGTTCGAGCACATAATTCTGATCCAGGGTAAAGTAATCAGCCTCACTCAAGGTCTAATCTCTTTCGAGGACATCGCCTTCCTGATGAATTGAGTGTGGGAAACTTGAATGCATTTGTTTATATTCCACCTCGGCTGCTATTGTTTTCAAGATGGCGACCCACACGGGTTCGTTCTGAACGGTTCTGTCAGTGAGGTTATGTGATACGCTGCGGTAGATTATAATGCCCTCGTAACTTGCCAACGGTGGCCGATAGTTTACAATTGTTCGGCTGTACAACCACCCTACGGGTTAACTTAGGTGAGGGTTCGGTGTTTATTTGCGTCTGTATTGTTCTAAGTTTATGTGGTTACCTGTGCTGTCAATGGTTCCGGTAACTTTGCTCCACTCTCTCGACCCATAGAGGTGTGCTTATGATTCTACCTCGGAACAGTCGGATTGTTAGCTGAGGACGTGGAACGTGAATTTATATAGGAGGTTTTTATTATTCACAAGTTTATTATTTAGTCCTAAAGATGTGCTCTCGGATAGCCACTGAAATAGTGAGCACGTATCGAAGAATGTGATCCTGACATCTGCGATTTGTATTCTATTAGCACCTATTTGGATGAAAAAAACAAAAGAAAAACACAGCAGGTAATAATGATGGAAGGAGTTGCTACCATACGGTTTGATAGTGCAGATTTTTCTAGCATATATTTGTACCCATGTAGTTGTCTGAAGATCCCTTGCTTTGAACTCTTTGCTGGATGTGCTAATCGAGGGACACACCATTGATTAGGTAATTACACTCTATGTACAAGCGTTTCAAAGTGATTTCTGGAATTTTGTCGCTAATAAATATATGCACAGAGTTATTAAACAAATGTACGTAATTGTTTTAGTCCAACAATAGTCTTAAATTTGTAGTTGTATTAAATAATATTGAAATAGTCATGTATGTTCAAAAATGCCAATCTCTAGCTAGAGAGTGGTCTTCGAGTACAAAGTACCTTGCCAATCAGTGTCGAGATATTCGTATAATTTCTGTACTGTAATTCCAGTTGCATTCAGTCTGATCAAAGACAAAGAAAATGTTATCTTGGTATTATTGGTCGTTCAGTGACTAAGATAGCTAAATAAAATACGAAGCTTACTCGCGCACACACGATGTGAAATGCAACACATGAATCAGGTTATTAATAATAACTGGGTAACACTCCGCTATGGCGACCTCCGGGTATATTCACCGCATTTCACCTGCTGCGGAAGCGTCTTAGTAGAACCGTGCCCGCCTTATCGATTAGTCGGCACAGCAGTGAATTCTCCAATTGTCGTGGCTGTCCATTTTCTGTATTTACTGGTTATGTTTTATATTTTGTCGTAGGTCGTGTTGGATGATGACTTACGATGATGGTACATTTTATCTATTTTTCACATATATGCACCGTACCTTTTTCATCCAGCGACCCCGGTGGATCTTAATGAATGAGTGTCATAATTTCAACATATAATATAATTATAAATACCAAGATAATATTTTCTTTGTCTTTGATCACACTGAATGCAACTGAAATTACAGTATAGAGATTATACGAATATCTCGACACTGATTGGCAAGGTACTTTGTACTCGAAGACCACTCTCTAGCTAGAGATTGGCATTTTTGAACATACATGACTATTTCAATATTATTTAATACTTAATATTTAATACAAAATACAATAATATTTCAACATTGTTACAACTACCCTTACCTGTAGCCAGTGAGGCGGTATATCAGAGAAAAGGTGTGCGGTGTAGTTCAAAAATTATTATTACTTTTATAGTTATGAGGTCCAACGATACATTTAGGAGATGGAACGTAGAAACGACAACGAGACCTCCCGTCGAGGTTTGAAACTACTAAAACGATTGTGCTAGGTATTGACACGGATATAGTTTTTCCTTTTTTTATGTTGGCTTTTCCCAGACCTTCTCCCTAAAATACCATTTGGCATGCATATAATTCTAAGACGTGTCATCCTTATTATTATTATTATTATGAACATACTTCGATTACAGTAGAACAATGAGCTGTTGTCTGCGGCTATGCGTCCTGCCTTCGGCGGTAACGGCTATCGTGTTGTTAAGCGGATTATTTGATATCGTCGGAGGCCACATACATATTAACGTCCCTCAGGAGTACCTCGATGATCCCACAAAGGACATTTCACATCTTGACGATGATACCAAACTTCGCATTATGCACGCAAGGTGAGCTGGTTTTATTCTGACCAAATATTATTGTGACATATAAACATTTGTGAAGTATGCCACTGCACTGTTGCGGGTGACTTTGTGAGCAGAAGTACACAGTTGGATACTGCTAAATATCTGGTAATACTGACGTGCAAGTGAATTTAAAGAAAAAATACATAGGGTTGTGGTAATACCTTTAAACACGAGTTTTTTTTTTAAGGCGGAAATAACGACTCACGTGGAATACCTCATTGACTATATGAATTAAGAACGATGATGGGCGGACTGACAATAAACACATTTTGTGAACGAAATACTTTACGCGTCTTATAAAATATATATATAGTATGTTCATTTGCCATAGATTTTCACTTCGAACCCTGTAGGTTCATTGTCAACCGTATTTTTGTCTCTTACATCCTTTGGCTACATTGATATCTCGGAAGTGCAAGCGACCCCGTTGCTACGCGTATACCTTGAAGGATATAGGCGACTGGCGCTACTGCCACGTTTTGAATAACTTTCTTGCTGGCCGCACAATTCGATATTGAGCATTTGAAACCCAATCGGCGAATACCAAGTGAATAACCTTTAAGGAAATGTGAATTTGTAAGAAACGCCGCTCTAGATTGATCAAACGTGGTGATATATGCGGTACCGTTCAAGAAGATGAGTTTTCAGAGTGCAGCTTACTCGTTCGCATCACCTTGTAACTAAATTGGTATAAATGAATTCGTAACAAATTGGTATATACTTCACATATCAAACCTGATAATCAATCAACTTGACAAGCCGAATAGTTAAGCTGCTATTAAAATCTGCAGTTCCTCTGTTGGAGTTACCACTGCGTAAGGTCGAAACAACGATTAATCAACCTGTTAGATTATTCTATTAGCGTATGTGTGAGGCACATGGAGCTTCGGTGAATTGGCCATGCAACTGTCTCGTATTTCGTATCCTAAAATATGACGAACAAATCGCCTATAGGGTTTAACATAAGTAAAATGATCGTCATTTAGTTAGAAACTAACAGGACAGAATTTCCGAAGTTTCACTAGGTGAACCAAACCACTATTTGACGGTCGATCAGGGGCCCTAATACCCTCTGTTCTTTAAGCCTCGATTAGAGTAATTTAGCAGCTGCCATGATGCTCTGCTAATAAAATTCTCAAGTATTTCCGACACGAAATTCACTGCGGATATTGGCAGGATGTGCTGCGGTTATTCTCTAAATAGGTCTTATTTTCATTGTACCGACAGAAAATGACATAATAATCTAATGCATGTTTCGATTTGGCGTCTGCTAGATATCACGAAAAGCATAAGGGTCACGATGAGATGCATTTCTGGATGGGGATCACTTTGATCGTCACAGTGATCGTCACTCAAATTCTGATTGTCTTCTGGAAAGAATGGCATTACAGTTCGTACAGACAGTTCACAATGTGGGGTGAGTACCTTACGCTGCATTTAATTATTCATCCGTGTGTGATCGGTCCCAATTTTATGGTATCTGCTTCTATGATATGAGAAGTCCATGCGTTTTTATCATTGGGTCCATGGTCGTCCTGGACCTCTCTCTTCCCTGTATTGGTTGTAGCGGTATTATACCCGGACGCTACGACCGTTATTCCGGTTAATTGATTCTACGCTAACCTTTTTGACACTCCGACGAAATCCTGAAATATATTCCCATCTTCAATCAGGAACGCCACTAATATGCTATTAACGTAACCACTCATCGCTCTATCCGCAGGTCTCTGGGGGATTCCGTGCATTGTCTCGATCCACTCAGGTTATTGGCGTTTCGTGTTCGTCTGGATAATCTTTTCGGGCATCACCGGAGTGATAATGCGTATGGCTCTCCGAAAGCCCATTGCTCGCACCACGCCTCGCTGGGTTTACAAGTGGTTTTATGCGGTTCACCTACAAAGTGTTGGGCTCGGCGTTCTGGGGTGTGTAGTGTATCTATTGTTGTTTTGCGTTCATTGATTGTGTTATTTGTGTTTTTACTTCAATTTGTGCATTGTAATATATATACATATATATATTAGATTGTTTCATGTAGTAAGCTTGCAGGATCTAAAAATTGGTCTGCGTGCCTGATGTTTCAGATATATGGTTCTTTTGTCAGCCCTGCTAGGCTTCTCACCGCTGTTCCTGATGTCACTAGAAACCGCGTTTAGCACAGGTTTTCTGATATTCTTCTACGGGACGTACTACGGTGTGCTTGGCCGTGACATCGCTGAAGTTGTTACCAATAAGATGGCAGCTACAATAGGCTATTACACTGACAGTGGTGTACCCTATCGGACGCTTGACCCTGATATATGTGCTGTTTGCGCACAGAAAATACTCGTAACAAAGAATGAGGATGCTGTTGTAGAGGAGCGGTATACGTTACCCTGTTCGCATGCATTCCATGAGTTCTGCATTCGTGGATGGTGTGTCGTGGGCAAGAAACAGACCTGCCCGTACTGCAATGAGAAGGTTGATCTTCAGCGATTGTTTAAGAATCCCTGGGAGAAACCGCATGTCATCTATGGGCACTTTCTCGATTTCATTCGATATCTGCTCGTGTGGCAGCCCATCATTATCGGGGCGAGTCAGGGATTTAATTGGTACATGGGCTTTGAGTAGTAGAATGCGCTGCTTAGCAAATATGTAAGTGGCTAAATCAGTGAATCGAGTGCGAATGTGCACCTTGGGCATCTTTGCGAGCCACCCGACGAATCGGCGAACTCACGGCAGGTAGCGCGGCATGCTGCAAATGGCATATGATGCGATTTTACTGTAAATAGTCACCTAATAGTCAAATAATGTGTTTGAATCTGTTACCATCAGTCCGGCGGGCAGCGATGTGGCATGAATGACGTAATACGCAAATAGGGATATAATAGATAATTGAATCACACGTAAGGTAAATAATAGCGCTTGCGATGAACTCTTATGGAGATCGTTTGGGACTTGTAATTTTCGGATTTGTCCTCCGACTGGGGTTCTACTTACGACGGGCGCATTCATATGTGTCGCTATTTTATCGACCAGGCTGAAAAGTCACTTGATCACGAGAGAAATCTGAATATGGTATTCTATAATGATAAAGGTAATAATGCACATAGCAAACCAAGGACATGAAAATGAGGACTCGACTGGCGCGCAGAGACATTAAGTGAGCCATTAAACGATGCTGAAGAACCGGTGATGATGATGCTAATAATAATCTATGTATAAAGGGCAAGGAACAGCCGATACCTAAAAAGACGCTCTTATTACTATTATTATTATTTTTATTGTCATTTAGCATTATTATTTGAGGGAAAGAGATACTACTCTAGTAGATCGCTCTAAGTTGCAGTGCAATACCAGTGTAATTGGCCACGTGTGGATAATGATTACGACACGATGTAGCCTCAATGACAGAACAAGGGCTCGGGGCAAATCTGCCGCTATGACGAGACAGCGGCCGTTTGAGAGGGACCTACAACTCACTACGGTGACTCAAACACGTCCATACACACACACACACACATACACAAAACGCAGTCATTATGAGTAGGTAACAAAGAAAGAATACGCCCGCCTTAATTGCCTTATTATTACGAGTGTGGGTCACTTACTAGACCACTACGTCCCGCTGAGTGAGCGCTCTATTGATACAATATCAGTGTGTAAGATGAGAGATCCGAATGGATTTTGTGCACAGAGACAGAAGGTAAAGAACTTGGATATATATATATATATATAGAAAGAGAGAGAGAGGGAGAACGGAGAGTGTTATTATTATATTAAATTCTTAACGTATAGTTTTGTTCTGTAAATAAACGAACAGAGAAAGAATGTTGAAAACAATTTGTTGAATCTAAGACGCGTATGGACAGAAGGAGACTAACCAAGGAGGACGATTATATATATATATTTAACTCAACCAATCAATGTTGAGTATATATATAATTATGATAGGACTGCAAGATAAAAACGACTCTTGTGTATATATAAATACATGCACCCACATATATATATATATATATATATATATACATATTGTGCTTGATAAGAGACTAGACGCGAATGTGAGTTAACCATTCTTTTAATGCTACACACGGTGGTTTGAACCGAAGTATTGTAAAGTGCTAGATGTGGACCTCGAAATAATTTAATATATTAAAATCAGCAAAATAAAAGCTTATTTCACTAGTTCATCTACCGATGCTCATGGCCAGCACATTGGTCCCAGGCCACCATATTTCTCCGATAACTACCAGGATACAGGTGACGATTATAGAAAATAAAGGAATCTTTGCAAAAAAAAAGCTTTTTTGCTATCTAGCTGGTTACTTATATTAAAAAAGAGTGCACATTCAGATTTGTATCATGTCACTTCGTCATTCTCGCTTTTTTAATGAGGTTCGCATATTCGTACTGTGTACAATCCGTGATTCCGACGCAGTCTCATCAGCCACTTCACTCGGACGCGAAGAGTGCAGCCGTCCTTATCTAATTCCGATCGTTTATTTCTATATATTATATATATATATATATATATATGTACATATTATCTTTTCGGTGGACAAATGTCCGCCTGTTGCTGTCAGCATACTTGTATACTTCTCATTATTTTTACAGTGTATTGCGTTTGTTAATCTATGCACTTTGTATTGTTGCTTCGATTTGTTATCTGTAATAAGAAATAGATTTAAAGACAAATATCTAGGTTGTTATCATCATCATCATCATCATATATATGCAGTTACAAGCTGAGCCAGTAGCTAATATCCAGCTTGCTTGTGCGCTCGATTTGCACAAATTTGTCACGAATTCGGGTTCCGTTAATGCTGAGCATTGTCCTCGCTTGGTTCAAGCTTCGTAATCTTTGGGATAGAAATTCTTGCATTTCAATCTGAAATAAGAACAGAACGATAAACGATTTAGGCGGCTGCTAGTTATGTGCTATGTCAGTCATGTATTTGCAGTATAAAATGTCAATGGGATCTGGTAGATCTGATTGGTAGATGCTGCTTCTCATCAAAACTTGAGAAATAATAACGCGAGAACAATTAATACTGATATGCTCCCGGCCTTAAAGTCAGCGGTATTTTTGTTATTCAGCACTCTGCTCACTAGAGAGAGAATTCCATGCCTGAAATTTCATAGTTACATGCACAGTGTCGATTTCATAATGCATATTAACATAGTTAATTTCGTATTAGCTATTAGTTGAAACGCCACACAAATACCGAGGACAAATAAGGCTTGCATAAGGCGCATGTCTACGTATCTACATCGGTGTGATCTGTCCAATCGACACGGCAAACTGGAGGAGCCTGTCCATACGTAGTCCTTTAGCAGCAAAAATCTTTAGGCGTTAGGGGTACCCACGGCACAAGCATGCCACTGCACAAACAGCACACACAGGGGCGTTCTCGTTCGACGAACCTCGATTGATATTTTTGTAAAATCGGAATGTGATCGAATCTCTTGGCGTCCTCTGACGAATCCTTAGGCAGATCGGCGAGCGGGTTGCACCTCGATCTTCAGCGCCTGTCACCTCGACCTGAACATTGCCTTCATGTTCGTCATCATTTTCACTTTCGCTTGAATCTGTGTCATTCGCACCACCACCACCAGCACCACTGCTGCTGCTGCTGCTGCTATCGGATAAAGACAATGACGAGTCTGAACTTGATGAGGCCTCCTTGACAATTCGCGGGTACTTACTATTGCTACTGCAGCCACTGATGTTGTTGGGACAGCTCTGATTGCTGCTGTTGGCCGTACCCATCGTGGTGCTGTTCGCACTGGCGACAATGGTGACCAGTGAAGCGTTGGCGCCATCCGCCGATCGCGTCGACGATACGGAACCAAGTCGCTGTTGACTGCCACTGAGGCGAGCACCACCACCGCCCCCGCCGCCGCTAATACCACCAATACTTGACGTCCTTGAAGAGGATGCTGACGTTCCAGGCTGAGAGATCGGTTTCGGCGACGAGCAGGCCTCGCAAAAGATGATCTCGGGATGATTTTTCAGTGTACATGCGTGACACGCCCAACGATCAGCGTCATTGACATCGTCATCTTCGTCTCCGTTCATCGTGCCGTTACCGGCTGAAGAATGATTAGCAGATATGCTTGACACCGTTGGATTCCGCGACGGCGTTCGAGAGTCGATTTCGACCAGCGGGTCCCTCTGGCAAATTGAGACGATGTCAGATAGTGGGCATTTGTCAATACTGCGTACTACATCTAGCTATTCGAAGTTAGTAACCGACCAGAAGCAAAAAGTTCTGCTGTCTTAAACATATCCTAAGCTTTGCTTTTGAATGAACACAAATTCTTTTGACGGTGAAAATGTCACAGAGCATGCTGGTTGGCTTTGCGGTGGTTGAAGAACTGCCCCAAGTTCTTCGACCATTAGAAGACACTTCTCGGCTCTTATTCATATGGCCACATTACCACGAAAAATGGAAGGAAGGATATACTTAGCCATGACGGCTGAGGCGGCAGCGTCGCAATATCTAGAGACAGACACAGCCTGGACTAAATAGGCCGCTTGTGGGGCCGTTTGTCTTCTATTGTGAGCTTGAATCCTGCCGTGGTCACAGAGAGTGCGCGAACGTTTGCTTGCCGTAATGACATGACATAGTCTAGCATTTAAGTTAACTTTAAGTTATCATCGTATATGACTTACGTTCTAAAGGAGAGTAAAGTAGTGTATGTGTCGAATGCATGAATATATCTACTCGATGTTCGTTCCTACGCCTTAGATCTCGTATATCCGCATTAAATAATTTCTAAGATTTCAATTGACTTTCTGCTTACCGGCCCTGGATAGATCTGATCATAAAATGCGTGCCGTGTAACGTCTCCAAGTGGAGCGCGCCCGTCCGTTTGCAGGTCGACCTCGGTAACGAGACATTGGTTCTGCACAGATAACTGTCGATTGGCCTGCGTCAGCTCCAACAGTGTGTCAACCTATCCACCACATAGAACAGATACGGCAAACAGAAACGACAATGGCCGTGCTAAAGATTTATATATATATATATATATATATATATTTCAAACATAATATACTCATGATCGAATACTCGACTCGTTGACACACAAATTAACCGAACTTCACAGATTTAAGGGGAATGTGACAACAGGGTCCCCGCAGGAAAACCTTCCTGAGATAAATTCACTATAAGGCGGTCATGTCATGGAATACATACGATCTAACTTCACTAGCTTGTCAGCAAGAGAGATATTGTACGTACGGTAATGTTGACGTTGTTGTTGTTAGCGGAACCGTCCGAGTTCGGAAGGAGGGTATTCTCGAAGAGGAATCTCTCCTTAGCCAGAACCTCTCGGCGGAGGTCGGCTAAGCACGCCTCATTTTTCTTGTAGGCTTCTTCGAGCGCTTTTAAGCGCTGTCTCTGGTTTTGCAGAAGAAATTCTTCGTAGCCTAAATTGATCCCGCTCGAGCCTCGTGCAATGCTTAGTGCGGGGACATAGGATGATGAAACACCATTGCCACCTGCTGAAGCACTTGATGTTGTGCTTGGGAAATTGTTCTGTAAGGTTTTAAGAGCGCTCGATGTTAGCACAAAACCGATTGTGAGTTTCTACAGGGTTGTCACGAAATTGACATAGAGGCCGATATCAAGCGCGGCAATCAGCGCCTGTGCTAATCGTGAACTTGGCATAGTCGTGGTTTGTACATACTCTGTACACGCATGTGTCTTGATGTTATCACATATGCACAGTCTAGCTATTCCGTATATTGATAGAACGGACTTGAATCAGCATCAGTATATGTGAAGCTACATCTTCATAAGCCGACGGATTTTGTGCACTTCAAATCAAATAGCTAGTCGTCGTATCCACATTATTCTTGTCATAAGGAGGCTAACTGAGTTGAGGTCAAAGAATATTTTTTTAAGCAAATCCAAATTCCTACAACAGTGCGTGATCTATCGTCATCTGCAAATATCATCATTATGAAATTGTTACTGTCATAATTACCGTTGTCTTTTCCGGGCTTGTTGGCGGCGTGATGACTAGTGATGGCGGTGGGTCTGGAAGCGGCAGACTTCCCAGTCCGGCTCCTCCAATTCCTCCCATAGAAGGCTCGAAGTTTGAGTAGAGCACCTCGCCACCCTCGATACTGTCTGTTCCTCTGGGGAAGGCCTTGGTTAACGATAACACCCTTGTCAATTCGGACACGAGTGCATCCCGATTACGTGGATACTGGAATTGGAGACATAAATAGACCCCAATAGTATATTATCAATATGACGAGGGGAGAGTTGTCTATTGACATATAACACAATTTGTGTCTTTTAAGGTGAATGTATATATATATCGTTTATTGACGAATTATAATGGTGTAAACAGTGTGACAATCAGCTTACAATTATAAAGCATGCATTGATCACGATTATTAGTCACTTCAAAATATCACATACGTGGTTCCGAGTTGGTTATCAACAATCGGTAGCTCAATGGCGTTGTGATTTAGGCGGCATCGGTATTCAACCTTTGACAACCTCCTCGTCCAAATTGTGGACCGTCACGATTAGTTGAACGTCCTTGACGTAAACGAACTGTTTGACCAGGTCAATGATCAGCATTAATAGAACGCTGTCTACGACCGTTACCTGCGGGTATCCCGCCGTGGCACATCCAATCCAGGAGAGAAAGACTCTCCCACTTGGGTGTCTCACATCATAATGGGCTTGTCATAGAAATGGTTTGCTGTCCTACGTAACGATTCATAAAACACCAAAAACAGAACGGTCTCTGTTGAACAGCACGTGAATGCCGCTTGAACAATAAGCAAGCGACTGTACCAGTAACTGAACGATTGCAGTCAGAGTGAATACGGATGATCCTGTTATCACAAAAGGAGTTTCTCTCTGCCACTGTCAAACACTCAAGGACAACAGCTTTGCAGAAGAGGGCTACTGTGCATGTTGCATGCATCCGCATCATAGTCTGTCTCGATGATCATGAAATCGGATGGAAGAATCTCTCTAAAGTATAAATATAATTATCTCTCTCCCCCTCTCTCTACAAGGTGTCTCGCTTAGATTAAAAGAATCCACCTCTCTCTATTAATAAAGTCTAACATACAAGTTGTGAAACTTCTTCACCTCAGTTACTAATAAACACTTATAGACCAATTATGAAGTCGGAAAGGACCCAGATTTCTCCAGCAATTTGTGCAGTTCCAGATGGAAAAGCTGATTGTCATCGAGTACTTTCCCTGAGGACAACAACAACAACAACTTCATTATGATGACGCCCTGCATGGCCTCAGCTGATAAACCTGTTGGCAAGTACTAAATTAGACGGTGCAGATTCTTGGAGTAGAAATTCACGCATAATCTTTAATACTCACGAAGCTTTGACACTATGGCGTCAAATAATAATAAAGCTTAATAACGGTCATTGTTCATCATTTAACACTGTTTCTCTCACCCTGTTCACAATTCTCTTCGTGCTCGTTTCCAAATAGCTGACACTGAATCGATTCTATTATATATATATATATATATATATACAACTTTTTTTATTTATATCAGTGGGCAACATAGTAGACCCGACAATCGAGTCTTGGGTTCAATATTTCCTGAGCACAGGGCCCCAACAATCACGATTATTGGACAATAGCCATACGATGAAATGAACTGAAATGGCCCAACATGTATCATCATCATCGTCTTTTTATAGATAACAAAACAACTGTCATACATTGATATAGAGATAGGCACACAGATCGATATTTCGGAAGCCAGACAAACAGCCAAACTCAACGCAACCCTGTCTCTCCCCCACATAACAGCGTATTTAGCTCGTATTGGAGTAATTCCAAGCATTCGTTCGTTAATAATGAACAATACTTTAGCTTATTATGGACAATGCTAATTGAGTTTCAGTGACACCCATGATAGACAATGTAGAGCTAGTTACCTTGGCATTTTAGACCACCCCCGCTTCCCTCAAGGACTTCAGAAAGATTTTCTTTTAAAGGGGTCAGCCTCAGATTTCGAACCCGACTACAAATTTCCAGCACACGAATAATAATGGGTGAATGTGCTCTAAGCACATCATACCGAAAAACAACGGGCGTTCTGATAAGTATTCACGTCGACAAGAGTTCCAAATGTATGAAACTATGTTGCATATTGACATAATGCAATGTCAATAATATTGACATAAAATGTTCTGTTTTTGGCACGTTCATCTAATCTGGTTCACTTGTTGCAACAGCAACGAATGGCCACGCTAAGGCCTATTCATAGTAGTGATTTGTCCCATCAACTCAGCGGGACCTATATACCTTTAACATTCAACTGAATTTATCCGTTGGCTGGTTCATTCCCGCTCACGTAGGCAGGATTTACTACGTCATCTGTCATAGTGTTGGCATCACGCGCACGCACACACACACGCACACACAGAAACACTGACATATACCTTGCTCAATAGTACGTACATTATTGAGAGCTACATATCCCTCTACTATAACGACGTTCAAGTAGATCATGCTGGCAAAATAATTGACATCGGATATTCAAGCCACTTCGTACGTATTCGAATATTACAGAGTCTGCTGAGGTGGGGAACTCGCCGAGTGACCCTGTCCATTTGATCCGATAGGCGTCCAACACCCTTACTTATATCTACAGTACTTTGAAACGGAGAACTGCGAGGTATGGAGCGAAGCTTAAGAGAGGCTACTATACAGAGGCTTTCAGACTAACTGAAAAAAACCTGCAGTTATAGTCCGTAACACCGGTAGTCTATTAATAATACCGTTAATTTATGGCGAGTCGGACACTGCTCGGCCCACACATATTGGTGGTATCCGATAGTGCGTAACAACACCTTTTTAAAAAAAAAGTCATACAGAATATCTATGTAATCGGTATATATGTATCTATAGTATATTTGCGCACCTATAACATTATTATTTGTTATTAAATTGTTATGTCGAAAGGGTGTTCGAAGTTTGCCTTCGTCTATGTCGACACTATTCAATGGCACAATAACATGTGCTAAATACAATTTTAAGATGTATTGACCTCTAAGAAAAAACGATGCACTAACGCATTGTCTTTTCCAGCGTTACAGTCCGACAGCTTTGAAATAGATTATGTGGGATATTTTGTGGTTTTTGCTTCACGTCAAAAACGTACGCGTTTGGTAACATAGTCCTCATCTTCACTTCCCTCAGGAGTCAATGTGAAGGACACATTTATCGATCTTCCTTAGGCAATTTCACACTCTTCCTGCAGCTGGTGAAAAAACCTAATCCCCCATTTCCGCTGTGCGAATCATAAATGAGCGTTATTACTAATCGTATTATGCGGCATTGGTAGTGAGCGGTGCTCAGGTGAGTTGTTCACTTTGTGTTTATTTGTCACTTACGAGATTGACGTGAGCCTGCACGGTTTCTGCCGGCAGTTCCGGAAAGCGATGTAGCATTTCCGTCAGTAGACTCTCCCTATCTCGGGTGTCCATTCCGGCTTGGTTCTGCGTAGCGCCGACAAAAAACAGCTCACGCGCGAGAAACCGCAGCAACAGCAGCACAAGCAAAAGTCACCAACGTCAACAGCCCGGGAGTTGAAGAACGATTTGCAAACGATTCCTCAGACGTCCATCCTTCTTCATTCGTCTCATATCAGTCCTGGACGCGTTTTAGCTACAATGCCCTAGCTTTGATGGCACACCGTAGATTTCACGTACCGCGACGAACAGCGAGAAGGAGATCAAAACGTGACAGAGGCCTTTTTGAAGTCACTCCTCAGTCAGACGTGATCACCAAAAACTTCACGAACTCTCCATGTCCCTCCATCATTGAACACAAGTGTTGGCTGGCACCACCTCCTGCTGTCGACAGTGGGATGCTGCGAAATCGGTAGAAATACAGACTCTTGAACGAAACTCGATCGACGGCGAGTCAACCATCGACAGAGCCCGAGAAGAACGCCCAACACCAGCTCGTCTATTGCATCCGTCTCGCAGTCGGTTTTACCTCCTGCCGTAACAGGATCACACTTGTTACGTTTTTACCAATTTGTTTAGTTCGGCAGAATAGAAGAGAGAGAGAGAGAGAGAGAGGGAGGGAGGGAGAGAATTAGGATGTAACTACGATCAGCTGCGAATAGACGGGCAATCTCTGTCCACTCCACTGACTGGCCCTCAGCAAGCGGACGTCGCATCGGCGACAGTGACGACGACAACAGTAGAAAAAGAAGAAGTAGCAACAGCAGACGACAACAACAATGAGGCAGTGCCAGACATCCCCAAGCAGCGTGGTGTATCTATCGTTACTTTTCCTTGCACAACACAACTAAGCTCAGCTATCCACCTCACTCTTGTGATATTAAGAAGACGAGAGATGATGACAGCCTATTACAGCAGCAGCAACAGCAGCAGTCGGGTAAACTAGAGGCTAATAGAAACAAATATTGAGACTAATAAAAATACAAACAATAAAGGAAGCCCCATTCATGTGTCGGGAGTGTGGCCGTCTGCTACGGCCGAGGACCGCGCGGTAGCGCGCCAGCGCTCATGTTTTGAGTTGACGGTATCCGATAGAAAGTTATCGTCTCCTACTCGAAAATTAGAATCAAGAAGACTCGAGTTAGTTAGACAGCTGATTGCTATATAATAATGATTATTTATAACAAAAATAAAACGTTCAGTAGCTCACGTATATTGAGACTTGGCTTCTTGATAGCATCATGATGGCGACGCAATTGTTTGGTTTGAGTTTGTTTCTATGCGTATTATATTGCAGTTCCGAAAATAAACTTGATTTTGAAACTTCTATGCAAAAAACATCGCTGGACAACCGCATATCATAAAGCTGATATAAAAAAATTTCGCAATTACTTTCCGAATCAGAAACTCTACTATTGGCATTAACCTGCAGGTCACAGACAAAGTTATAGGTAATGGAAATCCTAGGGTTTTAAATCACAGGATGGTCCACATGATGGCCGAGTTTCGTAGAGACAATGCGCACACTTTCTATAGGGCCCAAAAAGTTAGCATTCATGGATAACTTTGGCCCTGCCTATGGGGTCACATAGGTACGTTGGCCTATTGGGAAAAGCCCAGGCAAGAACAGGACGACCGACCGCCCCGGATAAGGACAAAACAAGGTAGAGGGCGATGAATAATCCGTGCTCCTTGCCTACAACACGAACCACAACGCATCTCGCACTAGACCCCTCTCCTGACAGAGATGGTCCATGAACCACTGCAGCTACAAGGCGGTTCCAACGACTGGCGTATAAGGAACGCCCTACTTATCATAAAGTGGTTACCTGGGCTTATTGCTCGAAATTTAATTCAAAGATCATGGTTATGTATACACGTTTTTAAAACATAAATGGAAATTTGAGCATACATCTAGCATTTGACCAGAAAGTTTTTTTTTACGTATAACATACCTGATTATATTTTACTGTGATATTCTTAGGCTTATTGTATACATTATTACTGTAATTATGCTGAAATATAATAGTGTAACATTAGCCCAAGAAGTCCTAATGACAACGCCTATACATTTTGACGTATGTTGACATTTTTGCAATGTGTAGAATAGTGCATGTTTTATTATATTTTGCCAATAACTAAATAATATTTTATATATTTGAGGAATAGCACATGCGTTTGCATTCCACTGCCGCTTCCAAACTCGGGGACTTAGCTTTATACAGGCACAGATAAAATCTTCACCTTGTGAACAATCGACTTGTTTGACAGGAAACACATGAAATGTGTGAACGCATCGATGACCACTCTTGCTGAGCTTCAGAAGGAACCTGTAGGATGTCCCTACTCTGCGACGGAGCCTGACTGTGGACTATAGCTACGAACGCGGCATTCGCTGCAGGTCCAACATGCCAAAACGTAGTTGTGACAAAATGTTGTACAATTTACTTAAATTAATTACCATTTAAAAATGGGCATCAAGGGCACGTTACGTGAACCTGGACTGGCCGTCGTAGCTGAGTCTCGATAGCTTCGATTGCTAAATCGGGTTCAAACACTCACCTTATTGAGTTAGGGGTGTGAAGCAGACATGCGCGAAGCGAAATACAGTTTCGGCTACACCACAATTTACAAAACAAGATAGATTTGGCGTTTACCGCCAAATTAAGTGAGACAGATGCTTTGGATTTGCTTCTATTGAAGGCACCTCTTAGAATTGAAAGCACCGTCGAAAATGACTTACGAATTAGAATTTTAACTCAATCGGACAGGATTTTCATTTAAATGTGAATCATGAAATACGTATAATTAGCGACATTTTTCAAATTAGACAAAGGATAAACATGTGTATGACATTCGTTTTGCCTTAAAAGCGGAATGACAGCTAAATACATTTTATCGAATGTCAATAAAAAGAATCAAGCGGGGGGTACGGGCCTACTTGTTTTTAAAGAATACTGTCATTTCCAGGAGGGCCTACAGGCATCGAAGTAGATCCTAGTTCTGGGAGCCTTTAAAGATGCGAACGAACAAAAGGCTGGAAATAATTAGTGTTAGTAGTTAAGTGTAAATGTATATCTCCATATTTCGAAAGAAACTCCCTGTAAATGATCCAGTGCTGATCATCTTAGCCTACCAGACAGGATGGACATATGAGTTAGGACCAAAGCCCGCTAGGCGCTTAGGGGAATCTTTGGCTTCCTTAATCACCTTTCCGTATCTGTGTATTCTTGCCAGATTCAACGAATTAAAACTAAGCGAAGCTCTCCTTGAAACATCCCCATAGCACTATCGAAGGGTTAACCGCTGAGGCCTGTCACATAGGAGAGCAGCTGTGAGTCGGCTCAAAAAATGCCGAATAACTTCAAAATCATAAGCGAATCACTTTCTGACGAACAGCAAAAATATTCAAGAATACTTTGTAACTTTTTATAAAGAGCACCCGTATCACGATCGTACCTGGACTGCCTGAGCACTGTGCTAATATTTTCTACTTCTGGTGTGTTGAATTAACTAAGTTTAATCTTTCGATTGGGAGTTTACCCTGTTACACTCAGCCGACCTTTACATTACTCACCAGCATAGAATATGCTCTGTTCAGCTCCATTTCTACCTCCTCCTCCTCCTCGTAGGATTATCAAGCAAAGCCAATTGCGAGGTGGCCGCTTCCAGAAGGCTGCTGTTGTCCAGTTGAATCCCACGGAATCTTTAGGGTACCGATATTGTCTAAGAGAAAGCCGTTTATGGCTGACCGTTAATCGCAAAGCAGCGCTAGTATCTAACACGGCCTTCGATGTGTGACTATTATCGCTGCCAGTCGCACGGAAAAGCAGTCCAATTTAATGATGAAACTCGAAGGATTCATTGACGAATCACTTAACGTGAATATTGACGGAGCTCAAATCGCGGTTGCACAGAGGAACATTGGTCTCGTCCCATGCATCTGTTGCGGATACGTACACCCACAGTTTTATATCTGTTCGGACTGTGGACATTCGGTATGCCTGCAATGTTTACGAGTGGCTGGAAACGAGCCTTGTTCGGAAAAAGACCTCCACTTCAGTGATATCATCACTCACGATCTATGTCCAATGTGCGAACATTCCACGACGTTTATGAGAATCGCTGTAAATGAGGATTTCATAGCTCAATTACGGTGCCACTGTCGGCGGTGTGATCTAGAATTTTCACTCAAAGAAGCTAATGGCCATGCATCGACCTGCGTACAGAGAAACCTCAAGACAGCGTTCGACTTCGAAACTTCATCGATCGTTGAGGCAGTCACCTCGTCACTAGACTCCACTCCACCTGATGACCTGTCGCTTCAGTCAATGGCAGACGAACTATTCCGACGAGCCTCAAGCAACAAAGGGTTAATTGTTGCAGATCTCGACGATCTCAGGAGTTCATTAAGCAAATTGACAGCTGCGGTAGCCTCCAAGACGCCTAAAATCGGCCCCTGGTCAGGAGAGTACCGCGTGATTTTATCAAATTTATTGAGGGGCGAACAATCGTTATCTTATCTATCCACGGCCATTTCCATTGGAGGAACCAGTTTTTATTTCATCTTATCAGATGGTTATCTGGACCTGGTCGTCAGGAGCGTGGAGAACCCACGACGACTCAAAGGGAAGGTGACTGTTTTGGGATTTAATTGTCCCAACGCCCGCGATTTTAATGATTTAGCCACAGATCTCAGAGGAGCACCGGCAGTTGGAGCCTGCCTCACTATTGGACATTACGAGCCTGATGAAATTTTAACGTCTTTCCGAGTTTGGGTTCAGCTCGAGTGATCTAATTAAAACATTCACCCTCATTCAAATAATTTGTTCAACATCGTACCTACTTTAATAAACCAATAAAACCTTTACCTTTTACTTGCTTACATCTGATCATAATAATAATGGGTTTATTAAATGTATCTCGAATAAAACGCATGTCCATAGCAGCAACAATGGTAAGCTTACCTACACACGTGTCATCCCTGTTCCAGACGGGAGCGATTTCATTAGAACAAACGAGTAGTACTCAAGGGTAAGCCCTCTATTTCACAAGGGTTCCGAAAGCTATACAAGTGAGTGAAACTTTGTAGGAGCTCAAGCGAAAAAAGGTTCATCAGATCGACAATTACCACCACAAAAAAGCCTGACGCACAATTTTAATGTTTGGTCCTGATTTGTTCGTCATGTTAAAATCAAGTCCAAAACCTCGAGTATGCAATTCAGGTATGAGACTAAGCACCTAATTTACTACTTAGTTAGTGATTAACGAACAAACAAAATACATTTGTATTTTGTATATTGCCCTCTCTGATTTTATATCGAAGTTGCCTTATATATTTTGGTTTCTCGGCCAAAATAAAGGCGTCGACTTATGGCACCGCCCGCTTCAATTCCCTCCAGCTCGACTAGGGGGAAGGCCGCTGTTGGCGTTGTTCAATTTCGCCCTGTGATGATCTTGGCGCCTCTCTCCGTACGGCGCTACCAGCTGATCCGCTGTTCGTCGACGACACGGCGATCTACCCATTTATGTCGTTCGAAAGTTTCCACCAATTCGACAGTTCTTGAATAATAGAAAGTGTATCAGCACATATGAAATAGAGTTCTACTGTATGTTTTGGTAGTCGATACATATTGACAGTACGGTACAGAGTAGAGAGAGATCTGTTGGATCAGAGATTCGTCACATTCGAATTTTTCCTGCTCATCTGAGTGGTAAGTCACCACCAAACATTGTTAAACATTTTTTTTTAGATGTAACACAATTAATAAAATTATTATAGATGCTTTGTTGAATGCGTCGACAGGTGGTAACGTGCGGGCGATGTATGTGACCATACACACACACGTGACAGGTTAAGGATTAGACCCTGAGAAGTTGTAGGCGAATGGGTTGCGGCAGTGGCTATCTGTTATTGACAGCTTCCAGAGACATTTCTACTTGTTGTAAATTATGCAGGTCTGATTTAGACATTTACTACCACTGGATTGATGTGAGTCTAAGACACTCTTAAGGCAGAAATCACTTTTAGAAATTGTCGATCTGATGAACCTTTATTATTGGTTACCATTAATCAATACATACAGTATAATATTGTATTTTGACAACTTGCGCGCTCGACTCGTCCAGCGGCTTTCTTTCGCTTCTAACAGGGAGCCCGCTGTATCAGGGGCTAATTGCCGCTTTTTAAGTCTCGTATGTGACGTGAGACCCTACAAGAGAACAAATTATTCAGCTTTTCGGTGTGCGCCACTGACGCAGTGCGCACTGTGCGCCCACTGCGTAGGCGGGTTTGGACGGTGAAATTCTATGAAATGTTTGACAGAGCTATTTGGTTTTAGCCTCTGAAACAAGCGGATGTCCTTAGTATTTAATATGGTTGTTTGGGGGGGGGGGGGGGGGGCGGAAGCCGCACTGGCTCGCGCGGAACATCACAAGGCAGACTGACTCCTCGAATAAACTTCGCTTGCCTTCTCCCAGGCTTGTGCTTGACGGCGCATTGAAAACAATTGTTGAAATCTTACACAAAGAGATACAGAACAGAAGTGGGCCCACGCACGAATCCTGAGGTATCTCAGATGGGAGCCGATTATACGTGGTAAGGCTATTGTTTATTTTTGCGCAGAATTTTCTATCCGTGGGATAGATTCTTTGGATCCACTAAACACTGTGGATCTAGTTTGAGAGACAAAAGTTCGAAGATTAATCTTTCGAAAGTATCTTTTCGAAAATGAGGTGTGCTATCGAGCCCTAGACAGCTGGTCTATGGTTACCTATATAACCCTTGTCTTTCCCTTTGTGGACAACGGTGACAAGTGAAGGCTTAAATCTGTCAGGCACTGTTTCGTCCTCGTAGGAGCGGAAGAGGATTATTTCTAACGGTTAACAGCAATAGCCAAACCCAATTTTTTGTATAGGATCGGCGGCAAGCTATTAGGGGATTTGGCTGCATTTTAACAGTAGCTCGTTGATCTTACGTAGGATAAGATGATCCGTAATATCCAGCCTTGGACAGTGTGCTCTCATGTTTACAGTAGCCGAATGGTTAGCAGCTGTACTTTGGAATGCGAACCCTGACCCGAGGAAGGATATGAAAGTTTCAGCTTTCAACAAATCGTCTGACTCTGGGATACCATGAAGTTTTCTGGCACCATTTATATTAGGCTTTATTATATTTGAATTTTAATACTGGCCTCCCTTCCTTTAATTAACGATTATTTGTATAGCATTTCATCAGGTTTCATATAGTAATTTATTTTTGTTAACTATGGCTTGCTCATAATCGCATAGTGAACACATCAAATCAATATTGTCACCCTTCTACCCTGGTACTGTAATAATTTCAATTTATTTATACACACATACATCCATATACATATAATAATAATAACCACAAGAGATCAAAATGTGAGATCTAACTGTAATTGACGCTTCGACGTAGTATGTTTAGAAACGGCTCGAACGCGCCACTTGTTATAGTATTTCTTGTCCATTGCGGAGGTCCAAAAGGAGAAATATCTAAACTGAGAGAGCTCAGTGATATAGAGTTAAGTAAATAATGCATCTTCTAACACAGAGATGTTGTTGGAGCCTTCAGTTGGCGACAGTTTTCCTGCCAATTTAAATTAGTTCAATATAATAATCTTGTGTACCTTGCACGTCTTCGTCCATATCCATATAGAGCCTTAATATAGGTATTCAGTTCAAGCTATTACATACAAGAAAGGAACTTCGTTTGTTTGTTTGTTGTTGGAAAATGTTGTACATATTGAAATTCGAATTAATTTTCTCTAATTAAACGCTCTGTTTTTGGAGAAGAGTTTGATTTTCAAATACCCATTGCTCCTCTATATTCCACTCTTTTATTGTTCCATCTATGCGGTATATATTCCATTGGACTTTGCATTGTACATCTCGTAGTCCTTGCTTCTTAAATGTCTGTTATGCGTCTGAGTCGCATTAATTTCTCGTTCAACGAAAGCTCGTTGTCAAACTGCAGGATATCTATTTTTTTTTTTATTCGCTATTAAACACAGAGAGATTGGGAGAGACAGAGCGAATCAAATACTCATCGAACGGTATAAGCGAACCCTGGTCGAGAAATCTAGCTCGGGAAAAGCCTTGGTCACGTGAAAGAGGAACACACTCATTTTCCAAGTGGGAAGGGAAAAGGGCCTGTGAGCCAACCAGCGAACCAACCAACCAATGTATGTGTGCCACTATAGTTGACCCATTCGTTGTAGCTAGCTAGCGTAGTTCTGGCACTATCCATACATGCAGCTCTGAGCGAGCGGTCGGCCCGTAAGAAAAGCCCATCCGGTAAGAGAATCTCAATGGTAGAAAGCTGAGCAAAAGTAGCGGCGGAACCCCTCAAGCTTTGCGGGAAGCTCCGTGTCGATCTCCCTCGTCCGCGACCGAACGTCTGAGCCGCCTTTCGCTTGAGCTGGGGCCAGGACTAATGTTGCCGCGTTCTTCTGGCCTGATCTCTAACACTGAGAGTAACAGCGGCCATTGAGTAGCGTGTTACTTGCCACTTGGCTGTATGTCCACAAGGCCTGCCGGTAAACGCGTGTTCTAGATCTAACAAGGTGTGTATCGGGTTGGACTAGACGTAGATATACCTCTAATTCAAATGAAAGGTACAACGGATTAACACATTGTATACTATGGCCGATTGTCAACCAGCAGTGCTGTGGTTCAAGCTTTATAATGTCGTCTCGTGTTAGTGGCTTTGATTTTAATGGCCCTAAGTGCGCCATGATAGGTACTGTTATATTGCCTATGGCCCTCCATCTAAATGTTACTGGTATAATTAAAATCCTATTCTGCGACTCAGTTGTATCGAACCTCAAAGTATTGCTTAACCGAAATTTCATCGATAAGTGGATTAGTGTCGAGTTCCCGTAAGGTTCGTACGTTTTGTAAGGGTTGAAAGCAACGCAGGGTTAACCAAATCATTTTAGGACATTTATTCTGATAGAGGCAGACACGCTGTTTAAGACTTAACAACAATGCTTCACCTGCCTCCGTGGTGATTTTAGACGTGATTTTACACAGTCAGTCTCAAGTCAATTCAAAAGTACCTTTATTAAAAAGTGGAGGTATACATTTCCTTTACAAAATGTGTAAGTGTATTGTATAAGCATTGGTGTCGCTGAGCATTGATTATTGAGCTTATTATGGCGGATTTGTATAAATGACACAGTTTGTCCACCCGACCAGATCATTTTGTCTGACAATTAACATATTTAACGTGTTTAACGTGTTCGGGGATAGAAGCCTTTTGTAAAATTGTATATTTCCGTTTTTCTGTAAGTGCGTATTAGGAGGTAAGCTAAAAGTCGAGTGGTCGATGCCACATCTAAGCTAGACGTGTCTTAAGCGCGTGTTTAAACAGATACAAATTAGTGAATGAGATTGATGTGTGTCGCAGATTTTTTGTCAAACTAATGACTTCTTGAGTGAGGCCCGGCATGTGAAAAGCGAAACTCTCTAATTGTTGAGAAACATAAATGGTTTTCGCAACCATGACAGTTTACACACTTCATGGAAGGCTAATACCAGCTTGGTTTAGAAATCAAAATTGATCTCAAACTGAACAAGCAGAGTAGTGATTATAATAACGGTTATTATTTGTTCACATTCAAGGGACCATGGGTAAACATAGAAACAGAAATAAGTCGGCCGCGAACGTCAATCCGGAGACAGCTGAACTCATCAAAGTTGTAGATGAGCTTCTTGAGCGTAAGTCGATCCTTGCCGAATGGCATGCATTTTGAAATATAATACAAGGTAATATAATATCAAAAATGGTACCGTTTTTTTTTTGTCGAATTGTGTTCAGTATCTCAGTTGAAAAGCATGAAAATGTATCAAATTCTCCTACTACGATGCCGAACATGGACTGAATATCGTTTGCAGAAAAGCAATCAAGTAAATCAATTAGAAACACATTTTCAGTAACTGTGCAAGATGTCACTGAATTGCCGCGCGATCTTCTCGAGAATTTCGGAAAAGTCAGAACTCTCGTGGAACGTGCACGTTGTCTCGAATCCAAGTTTGAAGAAGCACCAGTTCGCTCAGAGACCACAATGCGTGAGCTAGTTGATTGGGGCATTCGTCGAGGATGTTTTGTGCGAGGCATCCAGGTACGCTGTCTCAAGGAATCAACCGCGGACGAGTATGGAGTATTCTGTACAGACTCGCTACAGGTGAGGCGTAAAAAACAACAACAAACAATGCAATCGCGCTTTACCCTGGGCAAAGCCAGGCCCTTGTATGAAATGAATAAGCAACTTTTTTAAATACTATGTAGCGAAACAATGTTCCCAAGTTGTTGCTCTGTGCTAAACCTCAAGCTATTTATTTGTATGCAAATGTATTACTTGTGGCAATATTAACTTGCCCACAATATCGATCCCCGATTCAATACATATTCTGTTTTACGTATGGAGTTTGATTCCTGGCTATCATACTCAATTCGGAATCTTTTCTCAAGGGTTCTCTGAGCCAGATGAGATAAATAGGCTTTGAGTTCGTAACGAAAGATAAATAACGAATGATTGTTGCTCGTATGCGTTCTGTGATGCTTTCTATTAGGATTCAGACATCTTCCTGTCTGTGCCATTGGACCTGATGCTAACATCAGACCACGCACTCGAGCGAAGTGGCTCCTTGTCGCCCCTACTGCGAGGAGATGCGATTTGTTCCCGGATGTCAAATGTTTGTCTTTCACTGCTGCTGCTCACGGAGCTCGCTAAGAATGAACAGGTAAAAATGGACCTCTTTTTTTTACTGCTGCTGTATATTTGACCTTAGGAGACATTTATTCGGGTTTAGCATACGCGAGCTCGCCAGCCTTTGTATCTAAATTCGATGAAATGATATCAAATCCGTGTATTACATTTCAGTAATATTTCCCACCCTATTGGATGTTTTGCCTAAAAGCATAAAACTATTAGGCTGTCCCCTTCAAACTGTCGTGCGCCTTTCGAATGGCGCACAATCCGAACTACGCGATACAATGCGTTAATTTTTGGAATGGGCACGCGGCAGGAACGTGGCTTCCTTTCGAACACTAAGTGGTTTCGATACGATCAGAAAGATGGACACTGCAGCAGAAAGTTCAAATTCCCCCAAAAATCAACGGGAAAACATCAAGTTTTTGTTTCTCCAAAAACACCCTCCAGCTGAAATCCATCGACAATTAGTGAACGCGTACGGCAGGTCTGCCTTATGCCTGCGAACGGTGCAAAGTTGGTGCAAGCGATTTAACAGTGGAGATATGGACACCGATGACCACCGAGGCGGGGACCACAAATCAGGTGCAACGAGGGACGAACGGATTGACAGAATCAAGGCAGCTTTTGAGCAAACTAGAGCTTGGTCCATAAGGTCTTTGTCGGCTGGAACTGGGATTCCTCGGGTGACATGTCATAAAATTGTCACCAATGTACTGAAGATGAAGAAAATCAATGCAAAATGGGTTCCCCATATACTGAGTGCTGAGCAGATGAAAATGCGTGTGGAGTGTTCGACATCTAATTTGAAGACTTATACGCCTATAACTCATACCAAAATATCTTTATTCTAATTCATTTAGTTCAAAAGTTATTGGCATTTAAAGAGGCGACAGTTTGAAGGGGACAGCCTAATATATAAAATAGTAAATAGTGTTCCCCTCTCGTCGCTGGAGGTTGATGATTCTTTAATCACTATAATCATTTAAGACGCCTAATGTTTTGGGAAGCTGTCCATTAATATTCCTTTTCTACGTATGTTCACATTGACCTAGCGAGAGCTTACGATTGAAGCTTATGAAGTATAATACCTTCGATAGTCCTCGTCCCAGTCCTCAATAGCTTCGCCTTCTCATTCTGTATATGCCTGACAGCGTGCAAAGTCGAAATGTAAATCGTCTGTTTTACACCACTAAGCAGATAGATGCTTGTATCCTGCGCAGTTGCTCGTGTGTCTTTTAGTATATACTATATATATTAATGTTTTGGAGTACATTTGAACTATATATGTTAATAATTTTGTTGTTCATAGCGTACTTCTTCTCACTGATTTCGTGTAGCGAAATTGTTGATCGTCCGCGATTCACTTTTTCAGCGACCCACCCTTAGTGTTCTTGTCCGTACCGTTAGCTGTTTATTTGAGATATGCATTCCCGGTCTGGGTTCATCATGGACAAGGTGCACAAAGTATATTTGCGCGCCGCATTGCTCGTAGATACAATGTCGATTTGTACGAAACACTACGCGACGATATCTTATTATAGAAATACTATCTAATCATGATTGTCTCAGTACAATGATCGTCGTAGCTTCGCGCCAATAGTCTTCACCACAATTCCTACCGTAGCGATAAGTGCACTCAATATTTAAGCTGCAACTAAAATCACTGTGAATAATAACGCTTTTACGAGCGACTCCCTGCTTCGGTTGACTTGGTTCGGTCATTTGTACACCAAGTAAGGTGTATTGTATCTCATTATTTTTATGATATGAACTAAGTAGCGTGAGGGTCTAGGATTGTACATTTTGAAAACGTTGTTGAGCAAACTTTACGACTGACTCGTTTTTTTACACAGAGAGCGAGCGAGAGATAGAGAGAGAGTGAGATGTATAATGTTTTCGCTGCCTGTTATTATTTGTCTGTCTAATGACCCCTTCAAGCCGTGGCTCGTTGTCATATTCGATAATAATGTATCCTAATTTATATTGCAATACTTGGTTAAGCTTATTTCCATGCGCTCGCTTGCTTGCAGGCCTTGGTGGCGCGCTGGTTCTGAATAATAATAATAATAATAGTTAACAATTCATATGTATAAAGGGACATTTTGATTAACATTTCTCGCTTGTTGAACGTGCTGCGTTTCAGAGCTTTTGGCATAAATACATTTGCTGTTTACCCGCGCGCTACTCTACGATTCTCTACTTCGACAACGATGATATGCGTCTACTTAGCGGATCGGCAACACTTGGTGAGAAAATACACATTCACGACCACCAATTATGATTATCAGCAGAAATTTTCCAAATATCATTCGTTGACATTGTCCTTCAATGCTGTTTCTTGAAGGCATATATGCTTTAGCTACTTATGGCTAATATATTGTTGGGAGTTTCTGAAGCTTTTATCTGCAGTGCTACGGTGCTTTAATTCTATATCGACGTTAGCGTACTGTTGTATATCTCATAGTGTAGAAAGACTTAAAAATTGTCGATCTCGGATCGAAGAAGCAATGAGAGAGGTGACTGTGATAAATCTATCCATTAGTTAGGGCAAGCTTGCACTATTAATGCAACAGAACTTTGTCAAAACTAGGCGACATATTCCTTGAGAATCAGGTGACACGCATCCTCAGCTTATTTGTCACTATTTCTGAGCCTTATACGAGTTCCGTAGCATCTGACCCCGTATCCGATTATTATATAATTCGTTTCAAGCTTCAATATTTAGAGATATTACAATACTGAAAAAAATAACGTTTACAACTCAGTTAGTGGGGTCAAAGTTTAGACTGGTATACTTCTTAATATTTCTCGCTGCTACTGTTGTTGCTGATTGTTTTAGCGCATTCGCAGACAGACATAATCAAATGTGATTTTTCTAATTACATTCTCCTACTTTTAATCTACCAACTGTCTGCATGTACAGAGGAAGCGTGCAAGATGTACCGGTCAATTGGACGACAATATGCATACTTCAAAAAGAAATTTCTTATGGAATCAAAGTGGAAAGAACAGCCGGCTGCGAAACTATTTACATATGAAGCGTACAGGTTAGTCAACCTCTAGAGACCACTCGATATGTTAATACTACAATGGTTAACACCAACAAGATGGTAAAGGGCAAACCGAAAAAAAACAAACGAGGATTTTCGCTAGACATGGCATCGTTGTTTATTTCAAGAAATTTAACAGTGCAGCTTTTGAAACAGCAACTTCATTTACCTACTTCGAATGTATTAGTTGTTGAATAGATGATACGGAATTATTGCTGCTTTGAGTTGTTCACATGTTGACCTGCCTGGTGATGTTGTCTTTTTTGCAATCGAGCCATAATTTAATGCAACTCGTAAATATATATATATATATATATATATATATATATATATATATATATATATATATGCATATATGTATATATTACTTAGGTTTGATTCGATGTTGGGTTGGTCATGCCATAATAGGTGTTCGTTTTCAACAAAATATGAGGCCAGTTTGTGTCGCTTTAATGTGAACAAAGTTGACCGTGTCTAGCTCACCACTTTGATTCAGTTCATGGCCAACTTCTTTGTGTTTCTAACGCCCAATTTGCGGAATGAATTTAAGGGCCATGTGGTCGGCAGCTATCCATCGGGGGGCTATACACTTTATTATTTAGAAACCCTTTTTATTTATATACTTTATTGAAAAGCGACTTTATATAACGTTTAATCTAGGCTGAATAATCAGAACGCTAGAATCCATAGAACAGTAATAAACATTAACAATCATTGTTTCTATATATTATCAACATTTTGACCAAAGTGCATTGGAGCGCTCTTTATTTTGGATTCGTCGAATCGTAGCATGGAATAAAAATTATAGATAATTTTTATATTGGCCTATAGCTGTCCCTTCGTTCAAAATGTTTACCATAGGTGCACTTTTTTAGGTGGATTGGCTTGAACGCGATGATATGACACATCGCTTAGAATGTTAGCAGTTGGGGTTATTATGGACAAGAGTGATCGGGTACTTATTCCCGATTCTATAAATACGCTTCCGTATGCGAAACTGGACTAGATTTTTAGCAATGGATTCCTTTAGCATGTAAGGCACTACATTACAATCTTCATCACGCTATCAATGGTTGTCTTGATTGTCATTTATAGTTATACATTGCATTTCGACAATAGTACCTACGTTAAATATATTTGTATTTATTTATTGACAATATATGCGTGTGCGAGTGTTCTATATTTACACCATGGAAGATACCTTAAAAACAGCAACAAAAACAATAACAACAACAACGAGAACATATGTTCATTTTTGCATGCATGCTTAATTAAAAAATACCTCTATCACAATAATACAATCATTGTAAATACTCTTCTCGGACCTAACCTATAATAAGATTAGAGCAATTTTAAGTTAGGTAAAATGAGTAGTCTCTCTCTCGACCTCCTCTTTCTTGTCCGCTACTCAGTGCGTAGAAAGTATATAGAACCATTATAGCTAGTAGATTTGTAAGACACATTAATTGATGATGATTTCTGGCATTGTCCTCCATTCTCCGTTGATTTGGCTAATCTATTTCTTCGAAAGGCTTTATTTAGTGCTCTGGGGAAAATGGTGAATGATTTAGACACGAGGCGGCAACAGTCCTTTGCGTCCGTATGAATAGGCACTTCCTCCGTAACCGTAGTTACTCGATGCTTCCGAGGCTGCATCGTGAATAAACGCCTCTACCGCTCGCCGACGAAGAAGACGGGCGTTCTTTGCCCGCCTTCGACAGACCGCGAGGAGCGTTGCAAAGAAGATCGCCGCACCAGTGATTAATGACGCGGACATTAGGAGCGTAGTGCGAGCTCGCGTCGAGATTGGCTGCTTGCCATTGCGAGGGGCCGGTGGGGTTCCTCTGTGTATGAGGTCGATATCAGTGTCGGCAATCGGCGGAGGTATGCGCGGTGGCGGCACGGGCAGTGCACGTGGTTCGACCATCGTCAGGCGTCGGTCTGGCCTTCCAAATCTGGCCTTTTTGCCGACGATTTGAGGCCTACTCCCGGCTGGTCCTGATGCGTCCTCGGGCGCCGGTTCGATCGATGGCTCCCATGCTCCTTGCGGTCGGGTAGCCAGAGGACGCAATTCTGGACGACGATGGTCGCGTTTAGCACCGTTCCCGCTATACGAAATACTCGTGGCATTTGTCAACGACGCAAACAGATTAAACTTTTTAGCCGGAGCATTCGACGGACTTCGAGTTGGTGCTACAGAAGGTAGTGACTTTTTAGTGAAGAGGTTCACTTTCGATATATTTGACGTCGATGTCGTTGTTGTTGTTGTTGCTGCTGCTGCTGCTGCTGTTGTTCTAAGTGAAATACCGTTGTTTGGTAATAGGGTGCTTGTTTGTGTAGCAGATATCGAAGCTTCAGTCACTGAATCTTTGAGGCTGTCCTTAGTATCAAAAATGCCCCAGGGAAAGCTCATCATGTTGACCGACGGGTCGCCGTTACTGAACAGGCTGGGGATGCTGTTTACCGGGAGATTGGCCGATGCAGGGGCTATGACAACAGGACGAGACGTTGTTGTTGGCAGGATTGTCCTTATGATCGAAGACCTCGTAGTAGTCGGTTGATGACTCGGCCATGTTGATATACTGGGTCTTTTATGACCATCAGAAACGGTGTTCACATTGATATCTATCATTTTGGGATGTCGAACTGTATTTATTTTGCTCTGCGCTTCGGACTGACTCCCGGGTCGGAACTTCAACTGAAATAGGCCCTCAAGACCAAGGGCAAAGTCTGCACTGGGCTCTGTCGTCTTCTCGAACGTTTGGATCGTAATTGATTTTGCAGGTTGGGTAGGCTCCGTTACCTGTTCCAAAGCATCTTCTGAAGTCAGTTGAACCTTGGAAGAAGGGATTACCGGAGGCTCTGTTGTCGCAGGAGGATCCGTAATTTCACGGACTATTCCGTAAAACATGCTCGGATCGACGGTAACAAATGTATTCAAAATATCCGATTTAGATATTTCCGTTTCGTTGACAGCGGCGCCAGAAGGGACTTTCGAATTGACACCTGTATCGCTTACATTGAAATTAGGCAGCTTGTTAGTGATTGCAGTAGTGCTATGTTCGGAGGAGGAAGCGTTGTGTTCTGTGACGACTGCCACGTCACTGTGGGGCGTTGTTTCTTCGTTGTTTCTTGTTGCAGCCGCTTCTGCTACTGATCGTAATTTGTTCTCTGTTTGGTTGTATGGTCTCACTAAGTTTTGTTTTGTTGCTGTTGTTGTTGTTGTTGCTGTTGTTGTTGCTGCTGCTGTTGTTGTTACTGCGGCTGTTGTTGTTGCTGCTGTTGTTGTTGTTGTTGTTGTTGACGTTTGCGGTTCAACTGTGGAGTGAGCCGTTGCTGCGGTTACCGTTGGGGCTTCTGAAACTTCGGGCTTTCCCTGCGAGCTCGTCTCCATTGCGAGTTCCGTAGGTGTTGATGCCTCGGGGGCTTCGGAGCTTACTTCTTGTTCGGCGAATGCATAATCCACAGTGTCGTTCCTCGTGGTGCTGTGAACATCTTCGCTGGAGTCGTCCGATTCGATGAGTTCCTCAGGTAGCTTCTCGTCAACGTTTATCGTTGTGGGATCTTCGATGGCACCACTGTAATCTTGCTTATCAAGTGGGCTTTTAGTACTTGCCTCCGCGTCAGAATCACGAGAATGACTTGCGACATCAATCTGTGTGTTGCTATTATTGTTGTTGTTGTTACTATTATTACTAGCATGATGTTGCGAAGAGAAATCGGCAGTACCTTTTTCGTTCATTTTGATGCTATCAGTCGCATTTTCCTCTGAGGAATCTTCGATGCTGGCATCATCTTCGAATTCTTCACTGCTATGAACGGTAGTTCGATTCGACACTGGCTCATGTATATCTTCTGGAAGCTCCTGTACGTTTGGCGTATTCGTAGTTTCCGACGTATGAGATGTTGTTGTTGTTGTCATTTCATCGTCTGTTTCGTTTTCGTCATTTTCAATGTCGGTTCTCGCCTCGGGATTGTTGGGGCTTGTTACGTTGTGGTTTTGTAGAGACGTCGTTGTGTTCATAGGGTTTACTTCCACTGGCGTTTCTTCTGGATAGTCCTCTTCTTCGTCATCTTCATCCTCGTCGGGTTCTTCAACGTTCAAATTATCCTGTGTGACAGCTGTATCTGGAGGTCGAGGTTCGTGAGACCTTGCAACACCGGTCTCAATGTCGGCCCGTGGTGCCTCTTCATCTGATGAATATTCCTGTGACCTTGCTGGGTCTCGACTAGTAGGTGCTGTCGTGACGGTTGATTCGCTACCCTCGGGTTCATCGTCCGCAAGCGAATCCTCGACATCCTATAAATTTCAGTTGTACTTTGTAATTACGTAGGACACAACAATGTCAAGATACTTCCCTATTCTGTTATGAACGAAATTTGCATCAAATGTATGATGGCATGGAGTTTTCCTATGGATGTCTAACGAAACAGCTATCACTGTTTATCAATGTTTTAACGAGCTTAAAAAAATAGCGCACGGACACCAGTGGTCGAAGGGGCGCCAGGTTGTGAATTTCGAATTGGTGGAATTGGAAATTCGAATTGGAAATGTGGCGAATCTTACGAACCTCGTGGTCCTGGTGTACCATATCCGTATGCGGTTGTTCTGTAGTCGTCGCGATGTAGCCTGTGTGAGGCGGACGCTCCACCGTCCGAGTGGGCGCTATTGGGAAGGGGACCTGTAATATGGTCAAGAGAAGGCCGTCGAGTAAGCAGAAAGCGCTGCCGTTGAGCAAATAAGAGTCATCGAGGAGCAGCCGCACCCTTCGTGTAATGATAGCAACACACAGATTCAATCGTGGCTTCAGTTATTAATATTAGAGCGATGTTCTGTGCAATAATAGAATGCCCTTAGCGATTAGTGAAGTGAATTTTCATACTTGACTGTAGTGTATACTACCGGACGGCACTCTTGTGCCCGAACCAATAGTGCCGTGGTTGATTTCGAGGTACGCGACACCATTGATAACCTCACGGCCTGCAGACAAAGTCGGAAATAGAATGATGTAGATGTTTTGTTTACACCAATACTTAGGGTACTTATACATTAAGTCAAAGTTAAATTACGTTTGAACTGTCTTCACGATACAGGCGACGAATCATTTCGACCCAGTGACGGCAAAACTCGAATTAGCTTGACATTGACACGGTCCTTTCAGCAGCTGTGTTATTTATTACGTCCCATTCGAATTAGGCGACTTACGTAAATATTGTTTACTATAAAATTAAATTTACCCAAATGATCTGTGGCTCGCCTTTCGGCTTCCTGAACTTCACGGGTGGGAAGTGTACCCTTGCCTGCTGTCCAATGTGGTGCGTTGCGTTCTTCTGCGAAACAATGCGCGCATAACAGCAACAGCAGCAGCAGCAACATTATTGTTATTGTTCTAACAGGTCTTAATGTAAAGTATCCTATATCTATGCTTTAAGTATTTTTTCTCCTCGAGACAATATCTACGACTGCTATAGTATCAAATAGTTATCTCTACGAGTAACATCGAGTCGTCAACTAATCGAGGTTCTAGTTGTGCGGCCGTTCGTCTGTTCTAATTAAATCAAAGACCTCCTCCTCCCCCGTTCACTTTGAATCGCTCCTGACTGCCGATGGGTATCAGGCGATTTGGTCCAGCGGCTGAACATTAAGCTGGTCTGAATCAACGACATTCTAATCTTGGCTCTGATCTGGGAGGTTTGGGCACGACACCAGTCTTCGTCATCATTGAGGACGCGATACCCTTTTTTTTTAAAAGGGGTTTAATATTTCATACCGGTGGATAATCTGTCAGCGAGTGGGTCGACCTGTCGAATTGATTCCACGTGAGCCCTTCCTTGATTGTCGTAAACTACTTCGATCTGAGGCACGAGCTCATGATGGAGACGTTGGCCTGATCGCCCTGAAAAAGTACTTTATTAGGATCATTGTTTGTGTTCTATATTATAGTAGTTCTACCTTGCTTTTGTTTCACTGGAATGTATAACCGAGATTCAACTAAGAGTGTTGGGAGAACTCACACGCGAATAGCACTGGAGCCCTATAGGTGCCGCCTTGAACGAGACTTGTGGAGTAGTGAATTTACTCTGAATATATGCTGAATAATTACTGGATAATGATGTGCTGCTTCTGTTGATTCATTATACAGTACACTTACCGATGATACGATCATGATTAGTGTTTTGGTGACGCGTATCATGGCGGTGGCTATCGTCCCAGGTCATGTCCTCCGGCAGGGGCGCACCCAACTGCCCAAGATGGAGTACGCGGGCAGCTCGGTGTGAAGCAGATGACGCTGACCCGGACTGGCGCCCAAATCCCGGCGCAAGCCCGGGTCCGGATCTTATCCTGGTATCAGGAGCAAAAGCTGCCCAACCTCGCTCGGGAGTCACAATCAGGCTGGCCCAACAACAGACCACCGCGAACAGCGCCGCCGGCTGCATGCTGAAACTAAAACAATGATCGAGTCAGATCTATTGAAGGTATATGTTCGTTTGGAGCAGTGGTCACTCTTAGAGACACGTCAGCGAAATGTATAGATCTTTAAAAGATCTATATGGCGAAAAAAGATAACAAATATTTTCCATGTTTGTTTCATTTAATTAAAATCAATATCCCTTTCGATTAAACCATTGTGGTGGTTGCTGTAAACACTTGACTCCTACGTCTGTTTGTGGTAATGCGCTTTAGAGATCCTCTGAGAATATTACCAAGTTCGCATTATTTTGTAGGACGCGACATTCGGGCCTATCGATCACTGACAAGAAACGGATTGAATCAGGCACATCCGAGCCTTAATCGTACGAGGGCCGGCACGATTATACATTCGTGTGCAAAACGTATCAGGCTGACATTTTGCTCTGGATCCGAGCCGAGCGGCACTATAATAAGCTGTATAACATGTGCGTCATTGTTGCCTTCTGCTCTGTAATTGTACTATGGACCTTCACTAAAAGCTCTTTCATAAGCGGCATTTTCATTTCGACAATTATGATCGAGTAGATCGTTTGGCTTTAGTATAATCATTTCCACTATCACTGCGGTACTACATGTACACTATACGGTGAATACGCCAAATGTGAATACACATAAGTACTTGTCCCATTATTATCATCATTATTTGTGGTCGACCCTGAGTTTCACTTGTGGCCGGGTGCTATATGGTGGCCGTAAACTGACCAATTTTGGATGCATCTATCTGATATCTTGCGTTCTTTATATATATATATATATATATATATGTATATATGTATAGCCCTCTGAACTAGATAATCGATGCGGTTTATCTCCAGAATTGCGCTATATCAGCACCAGCACAATGATCAGATCTGCGATGGTTCGCTCGATTTCTAATCAAGTGGCTGTAGCGTGAAACGTGGATACGCAAGTCGGCGTTACGCCGGTTAGAGGCCCAGCCCCGAATCTTGGATCGCTTGTGTCGAATGGGTTTCGCTTAACGGCCCCTATAGCAGCTTTATGAGTTGAGTCTAGCCGTCAAATATGCTATACAGCTAACGGCACACTACGGCGCAAAGCAGTGACATCATCACATTTCCTAAAGGCGAGTCACCCCACCATGTAAATGTGCTATGTAAATTTTTCTTCATGATTAAAGAAAAGTGTCGTAAATCTTATTTAGATAGCGAATTTTTCGCTGCTCAAGTGTGAGCCGTTGTCATGCTTGTAAGTCGATGGTGGTGGTAGTGGTGTTGGCAGCGCGAGACGACATGACCGTCAAACGCGAAATGTAAAAGATGCGAAATTTGTGGTCGCCGCCATCGCGGCTGCGAGTCGCTCAGTAGCACCTTGTGGAACACTCAACGTTGAGATGAGCTCGTTGAACGAACCAGCCAACCAACCAACCAACGCAACAGGCGTTGGGTATATAACATCGTTTTTCGAATTTACGCGCGGACAAGGAACGAGGTCGACGATTACCACTCGGTAGTCACTGACGACAAAATGAGAACGTCTCCCGTCAGTCAGTCTGTTCAATGTTAGAAAGTCACTGGACGGGGCCTGGAGGCTGGTGACATTCGGTCATCTCATTTTTATGATGGAGGGAACTTCTGGTCGAAGACGAGACAGGAAAAGGGACGAGCTTCTGTGTTTCGTTTCAATAATAAAAATGATAAATATATAACAACATTCCGTCTTTATGTTATGTTGCAAAGAAACAAACAACCAAACAAACGGAACGTATGTCCCATTATGCATATATAGGTGCACCCGCGCAACAGCTCTGCCAATTCAAGGTTGGCAAAGAGAAGATGAAGGGCAAGTGAGTAAATTCGGTGGTTGTCGGTCTCATATATATGAGCCCGTGAGGTTTATACCTCGTCGACGAACCCTGTAGTACTACTGCCAATTGGGTGAAGACCCCCGGCGGAGTGAATTTAAGCGAGATCAAGCTGAGGGCCTCTCACGGGTCATACAATATATATATATATATATATGGACTAAAAATAAAGATGTACATCTGCAGCACAAAAATAAGAGATTTCCAGTTGAACCTTCCCGATGTTTGCTTCACCGAGAAACGATCTCGTGGTTTGTACTGTGTCACCGGTTGGGCATTGTTTAATGTCAAGTGTAAAGATCAGTAATTCAGTGACCTTCAGTATTAGATGAAACATGTACAATCTGCATTACAAAGCGTTCTCCAGTTTTCACAAGCGAAACGGACGTATGGATCGAGTTCCAACAGAAAATAAATGGTACCTGTTATCGTTTTATAGACATTAATGAAATGTATGACAAAATCTTATATAATCTATCATTAATGTCCCTTGATAATATAAAACGAATCTATCATTTCATATTCAATCTGATCATGAAGTCCCATCTAATCGAGACAGAATGAACACCACCACGAGGTTCAGTCAGATGATTTTCTTTCTGATTATTCAGCGGTCAGTCGTATTGTTTTCGATCGCCTCCAGAATTTGAAACGTTATCGTTACAATTGCGGTTTGTAAATCGCCCGTACGCAGTAAGTGTTATTGTTTTGTTATGTAAGTATATTATACTCGCATATATATATATATATATATATATATATAAAGGTAGAATGTACCGATATAATGTGGTAATTGAATACGATTGGTTTGCCCGTGACAAAAGTTGGCACCACATCTTTCACATGTGATCGATACAGTGGATAGACAAAATTGATGGCTAAGTATCGGCAAGTTGCGATGACATTTTGTTCAATTGTGTTTGGTACTTAGGTGGCTACCATCTCTCCAGCATCGAATTGATCATCGTTCTTATACAGTGTACCCATGTTAGTTGGCATAATATTCCTTTTTTTTTATATAAAATTGTTATGCGAAGAGTCATCGAATAATCGTAATCTATGGAAATACAACAAGATAATGTTTTTCTCGAACCTACACATAGTGCTTATTTTGATTCAATCAAATATAACAGATCGGATATAGATTCTCGCACAGATCGAAATATTCATGTATATTGTTATTTTTGATGTTTTTACGAAACACATGTGTGAAAGAGAAAGTAGCCTTAAAACATAGATGACCTCGTCTTGCTGCATACATATATATATATATATATATATATTACTCACTCAAGCTCTCCGGTGACGATGGAATCGTTTTTTTGCTGAAATCGATATTATATGTGGCTCTTTAACACACAATTAACGATGTGGCCATGATCAGATATTAAATCATCAGATGATGAAGATTCGAATTTCTCTCTTCGACGTCACTGTAGTCGCTGCTCAGCTCCGCGCCCATGTGTCTACTTTAGGATAGCTTTTTTGTATCTCTGCCCTTACTGGTGCTGTAGCCATGTGGTTGTAGTTTCATCATTATCATCGTCCTACGATGAACAACGTACAGCGAATGCACGACGCTTTCAATGCGCCCACAGTTTCACCGCTCAGCTTGCGAGCGATAGTATCTCAGAAATACGGAATACCAATAACAATATCGGCTAGCGACAACTTCTCGTTGGTGGACCCCAATTATTATTGGGATTCGATGTAAAAAGCCTTTTGTCCGCTCGATCGGTTCATCGTTCTTGCCTTCCGCTCCCCCCTGTCCCGTTCCTGTGATCACTACATGTACTGCTACACACACACGTAGATGTATAAATATGTATATATATGAATAGATCGATGCATAAAGACATGTTTAGAATATATGTATGGTTAAATCTAGCTGTCTGTTGATCCTGCCGACGAGATGGGAACGCTGCTCGATTGTGGAGGTGTGGGCCCTCTGGCGGGACAGACGTCAGATTCCGGACACCATTTTTTTTGTCGTCTTCATCAGACGAAGAAAACGAAGTCACAATCGAATACAAAGTAAAAAAAGACAACGCAATGGAGGAACAGTGAAACAACAACAACAATAGAACAACAACAATAACAACAACAACACAACAACAAATGAATGAATGGATGACTGAATGATACGGTGAAGCTCTACTGTCCCTAAAAACGTTCATCGTATACGGACCCTCGCTCACACACACACACACACAGTGTTATAGACTCTCATGCTGTGTGTATAATATATTTTGTGCTGTTTTTGTTATTGTTGTAGTGCGTATCATGTACTAACAGCATTGGGCTGTGGCATTGTTGCTGAATATCTGCAGCTCTTATTATTATTATTGTTATTATTATTGTCATCATATAATCATTATAATGATGATTGCTGCCCTTGCTAATGGTGACGCCGATGTGGTTATTGTTGTTGTTGCTGCTGCTACTGTTGCTGTTGTTGTTGTTGGTAACATCAGCTTCACCAGAAATACCGTCAGAAATATTTGGGGTTCTGTTGGTGCCATTTGTTGTCTGGACTATGTGTTACCACACTTAGCGGCTTTGTGCACACGTTACACTATCGTCTGCACATTTATATTACTATGGCATGATGATAATTGTATTATCTACACACATACTTCATTATTATTCTTATTATAATTATTATTATCATCGTAATTTCACCCGTTTTTTTGTTCAGTGACATGAACTCATGCTTATGTCTCATGACCTTCTCTGACCCCACCTTCTCAATCAGGTTGATCTCGTTTAAAGCTGGCGGCCTTTCTACTCTTTATCAATATCTCTTGCGGTAGCACGTTCTCTCGGATGATGATGGTGGTGGTGATCATGGTTATCCTGATGGTGGTGTATCCTCTACCCAGCATCATGATATTGTGTACAATGCTCATATGTTTCTCACAAGGACAAGAAACAGACATTGGTGCCGGCATCGCTGTTTGTTTTGAAAACTATCCACGAAGCGAATTAGATCTCCCATCTCCGCCGATAGTTAACAGCAATAACAACAACAACAGTAACAACAAAAACAAGTTACTGTAATACAAAGCATGAGTGTCATCGAGTCAGGCTGTAACATTAACTAGATGGCACTAGATGTTTACTTAAGATGAGATAAGATGTTAACCCTTTCCACAAACTGAATTCATGCGTGTAGAACTACAGATCCTCATTAGCGCAGCCACTTGTGCAATTTGCAGTGGCAGCCCGTTTTTGTGATTTGTCTGCAATGGCCTATATCTTAAATGTGGCATCTTCTATGTGAATTAGCCCTACCGAGGCTGAGAGGGTGTCCATATATCTAAATATATATATATATATATATATATATATATATATATATAATAATTACGAATTATTTCTAGGGATTATTGGGGGGATTAGCTGGGGACCGGGGCTGAGGCCTGTATATATGTAGGGAGCGAATGTTTTCGACGGTAGGGATATTGAGGCGGCGATTTTCCGGTTCTAGCGTTTGTTGCTGGCAGACAACGATGAAGTGTACATTCAGTAAGTCTCTGGTTTGCGTCGAACTTAATGCTCCATTAACACTGAAGTGTGTGTCACCCATTTAGTGTATGTATGTTTCAAGCGGCGTTTGTCCATCAGCCTAGAAAATCTCAAATCTTCCAATCTATATATATAAAAAAAAAATCACTCAAGCTGATTCGCATTGGCAAGATTATTGGCACTAGTAAGAACTGTTTCGTTAACTATTCTCAGTCCGTTTTATATTCGTTTCCAATTTATTAAGGAGGCTAATATCTAATATTTGCAATTACATTGCAGTTCGGTTTTTTTCACTGTTTAGACCGGAGTGATTATTTTGCGTTAGATTTGGGCGTCTCCCCGCTTGAGTTGCGGCCTTAAATGTTACGATTAAGATCAGTGGCGCAAACAATCTAAATCTGAGGCAACGTCACCCAACATAGACACAAAAACCAACACGAGTGGCCATTACAATCAGTGAGCTTTAGCGGTTTTCCTTGAAGTGATTCTTATGGTCTGCGTTTCGTTTAGCGTTCATTATTACCAACTTGAGATCTATTGTGTCTACAATTTTGCCTGATCGAAATTTTGCCATTCGAAAACGGATCAGCATCGAAGTCGGCATGAAGCAATTAACAAACATCCACAATATATGTAAAGTACGATATGAATACGGCAGGAAATAATAAGCGTTTCCATAATGTGTGCACACTATATGTGCACACACTTGGTGTTAATTAAACACAGACATATCGTCGCGGTTAAACTCTTGTCACCTTCGGTTGTTCTTGCAAAAGGATATGGATGTAAAAAGGGTTCGATTTGCTGCACATTTCAACCGTAGACTCATTGGTAGAACAGCTATCGACGTAGTGAAGTCAAATCTGTTTGTATTTTAACTTATCAGATGAGAAAAGGATCTAATTTTGGCACTTTTGCCTGGTGAGAGGCTTATCTATATACTTTATCTCATTTTTATTACAGATTAATATTAATGTCTGTCACCGTTCGTCTGTCTTCTGACATCACTAGAAGCTCGATCTCAGGCTGAATGAATATGATCTCACATGAATACTTCGTCATTTATCGCCTAGCCTCAATGCCGCCCTTGCATCTGCGGGAGGAGGGGAGACGACTATAATTCAATAGGCCAATCGATACCTTTTCTGTACATGGCAGTTTGGCAAATAAAAGAATCGAGTTTCTTCTATGTCATTGTCCGGCTTCTGTTACAATTGATGACGGGGCTTAGCTATAGTAGCATACCATATGCGTGCTGTATTGTGTTCAGATCTGTAAACATATCAGGTGTGCTTATATGGCGTCGTTCCTCAGAACAAAGATCTAGCATCCGCTAGACATGATGTATATTGTGGATTATGGTACTCGTGCTATCGCGTGCTAACGACGAAGCTCCCGCCAGCCTCTCCGCCGTTACGTTTCGCGCTTTGAAAGTGTTGTCGTGCACCCTGCGCTTCTGTGCTGGGTGGGAGGGTGATGCCTCCAGACGACGTGTCGAGGGTGCCGCCCTTGAAGAGGGCGAGGCCTGGCACGGCCGATGATGTCGCTGTCGTTGGGAATGACGACGCGAGGGAGAACGCTGCACCGTTCACGGAGCAGCGGACGAAGGACGCCAAGCGTCGCGCGGGCCGTGAGGCGCGCGCACTGGAGGCCCTCCGGGCAGGCCTCAACGCGAGGTCCCACGGATTGTTCAAGGTGACTGTCCGTGGCAGGGCGGTCGGGGCCGGCGGGCCTTCCCCCGCCTTCGAGCAGGGCCAGATGCTCGCCCTTTTTAAGAGCGCCCATGAGGCTCTCCCGGGTTGCACCCCGGCTGGTGGAGCCGACGGGCTCATCATTTGGGCGCCGACCCTTGAGCTCGCCCGCAAGGCGTTGACGCTCACGACTCTCGGAGGCGTCCCGGCTCATTGCTCGGCCCTCTCGAGCACCAAGGCCCGCATCACGAACGTCTGCGCGGCTTTTACCGACGCCGAGATCCTGGCTGAACTCTCACCTCTCGGCGTCACTTCCGCCCGCCGCCTACCCGCCGCGCCCGGCCCGGCTCGTCGCTCGCCTCGGCCCGTGCTGCTCACCTTCAGCGGGCCGCCTCCTGCCTCGGTGTTCCTGGGCTACCGGTCCCATCCGGTCGTCCTCGAGCCTGACCGGCCACCACTATGCTTCAACTGCTGCCGGACGGGCCACATCGCGGCCCGGTGCTCACTGCCTAGGGCCTGCAGCAACTGCGGTGATGCCGGCCACCTCGCCGCCTCTTGCGCCCGTCCTGCCCGTTGCGTCAACTGCAAGGGTGCCCATCGCTCGGGCTCGCCGTCGTGCCCTCGGGCGGCCTACCTCCGCGAGCGTCAGCGGCTCGTGACTGAGGCCAGGGTCCTCGAACAGGTGAAGGACACCTCACCCCTAGCGTCCATTATGCCCATCGAGGCCCCGGTGTCGTCCCAGGCGCCAGCCCGCTCGTACGCTGCGGCGGTTCGGGGTATTGTGGTCCCCTCCGACGGTGCTCAGGTCCCAATGGTCCTGCTGCCGAACCCGAGGCCGATCCCCGCCCCGTCCCGCCGCCCCGCCCCTCGTCGGCCTGCTCCTCGTCGGCCTGCCCCTTGTCGGCTTGCCCCCCGTCGATCTGCCCCCCGTCGACCCGCCCCTCGTCGACCTGCTCGCGCGGAGTCTCGGCGCCCCACGGCCGCGCCAGCGGTGCCAAGCATCGGCGCAGCCTTGAGGTCCCTCGCTGAAGTCTTGGCCCCTCTCCTCCAGCTTCAGCGTCAGCTCGCCCCCCTCCTAGCCGCTCTCAATCCCCCCCGTTCTTCATGAACCCAGGTCCCATCGCCCCAGCCCGAGACGCCACCCCAGCCCGAGACGCCACCCCAGCCCGTCGTGCCGCTTCAGCCCGAGACGCCACTGGCCCCCCGCGTGTACCGTGCCCGCATTGCGAGGGCAGATTCTCCCGGCGCGGTCTCAACAGGCACATAACGGTGCGGCACCCGGAGGTCCGTTCGGTGCCTCAGCCAAGTCCAGCGCCCCAACCGCTCGAGCTGCGACTACAGGCGGCCATGCGTGAGGCCCGCGTCTTCAGTATTGTCCCGAAGGCTACGCGTTCCCTAGTCGCCGTGGCCCTCACAGACGTGCTCCGGGACGTTCATACCAATAACGACGTCCCCTCCTGGGAAGCGCTCCTGGCTTTCGCCCGAGTGGTCTTGCAGATGCCGGACAAAGGCGACACCTCCCGCTCCCTCCCAGCCGTGATTCGGGGAAACCTAGCGGCCTTCCGCGCCGGGGCGCGCTTGGAGTACCGCTTGCGTCGTCACTTCCCTCGCGGCCCTCGTCCTCCGCCCACGGATACGGGCCAGAGAGCTGCGCGTATAGCCTCCCAAAAACTCTCCGAGGGTGACATCTCTGGTGCCGCCCGGGCCCTGTGCTCTACCGACTCGGCCACGGACTCGGCTGAGGCTCTCAACGCCCTCAGGGCGAAGCACCCCCCTGCCCCTCCTGATTACTCCTTCCCCGCCCGTCCCCCGCAGGTCGACATTGCCCCAACGTCAACTGATGAGGTTTTGGCGGCCGTTTCCTCTTTCCCCCCGAGCTCGTCAGCCGGCCCCGATGGCCTTCGGCCGCGTCATCTCAGGGACCTGCTCTCTCCGGCACTCGGAGCCGTCGCCACTGCCCTCGCCAAGGCCCTCGCTAAGGTGGTCGACTGCATGCGGGCCGGCACGGTTCCATCGGCGCTACGGCCAATACTCTTCGGCGCGCGCCTCATCGCCCTCAAGAAAAAGGATGGGTCGATACGGCCCATCGCCTGCTCCAGCACGATTCGTCGCCTGGCTGCTAAGATCGCCTGGGTCAACGAGAGGGACGCGGTCGTAACCCTGCTCGGCCCAACCCAGTTGGGTTGCGGCCAGGCGTCTGGGACGGAGATCGCTGCTCACGCGGCTCGCGCCTTTATCCACGCTCATCCGGACGCGGCCCTGGTCAAGCTTGATTTTCGCAATGCCTTCAACACGGTCCGTCGAGATCTCGTTCTGCGTGAGGTCGCTGAGCACGTCCCTGGCCTCTTCCCTCTGGTCGACCTGGCCTATCGTTGCCCCTCCCATCTGATTATGGACAACGCCGTCATCAGCTCAGAGTGCGGTGTCCAGCAGGGGGACCCGCTGGGCCCAGCCCTCTTCTGCCTGGCCCTCCGGCCCCTCGCTGTGTCCCTCCAGTCGCGTCTGCGGCTGTGGTACATGGACGACGGAACGTTGGCAGGTGATCCGGCGACCGTCGCCTCCGACGTTCAGCGAGTACTCGACTACGAGGGGCGCAGCGGCCTTGCCCTCAACCCCACGAAGTGCGAGATCTTCTCTTTAGACGCGCAGCCCGACCTCCAGCGGTCGCTCCCAGGGTGCCGTCTCACTCAGAGGTTGTCCCTCGAGCTCGTCGGCTCCCCTCTCACGGACGAGGCCATCCGGCCGCTATTGGACCGTTGCCTCGAGAGGACGGCCGTGATGCTCGACCGGCTGCCCCTGTTATCGGCTCACCAGGGGCTGTTCCTGCTTCGGTCCTGTTTCTCGGCGGCACGCATGCAGCACTTGCTTAGGACATGCCCGGCCGGCACTGAGGCTTCAGCCCTTCACGAGTATGACGACTTGGTGTTGGAAGCCCTGACGACGATCCTGAACCTCCAGCTCCCTCCGGAAGCGGCGTCGCAGGCTTCCCTTCCAGTCCGCTTCGGTGGCCTCGGCATCCTCAGTGTACGCCGCTTGGCTGACGTTTGCTACGCCGCGTCGCTTACGGCGGTTGCCGACATGGTCGCTACAGTCCTCCCCCCCGAAGCGCTCGCCCACTTCTCCGCTTCCCAGGAAGCTGCCCTTGACCAGACGGGCGTCCGCGCTCGGGTCCCTCCGGACAAACAGAGCAAGCAGCGGGCGTGGTCCGATGCCCTGCACCAGGAGCTGCGGGACTCCCTCCTGGCCTCTGCGCCACACGTTGCTGACCAAGCTCGCCTCCGGGCTGTCGACAGGCCTGGTGCGGGGGCGTGGCTCCACGCGCTGCCCTCGTCGTCCCTTGGTACTGCTCTAGACGATCGCTCCCTCCGCTTCTGTGTGGGCCTTCGCCTCGGGGCCCCTGTAGTTGCGGCCCACAGCTGCGAGCGTTGCGGGGACCCCGTCGCAACGAATGGCCATCACGGTCTCTCGTGCGAACGCAGCGCCGGTCGCCATCCGCGACACACGATGCTTAACGACACGCTCGTGAGGGCCCTCCACTCCGCCGGTATTCCTTGCACAAGGGAGCCACAGGGCCTCGACACCTCTGACGGGCGCCGCCCTGACGGCCTCACCCTTATCCCCTTTCATCGAGGCCTGCACCTGGTCTGGGACGGCACTGTGGTTGACACTCTAGCACCTTCTTATGTCAACCACTGTGCAACCATCCCCGGTTACGCAGTAGCGCGTGCGGAACGGGCAAAGCTAAGGAAGTACGCCGCACTCCAAGCAACCCACCTGTTTTCCCCCCTTGCCTTTGAGACCTTGGGCGGGCACGGCCCTCTCACTGCGAACTTCCTCGAGGGGGTCTACCACAGGTTGATCCGCGCCACCGGGGACAAGCGCGCTGGCTCTTTCCTCCTGCAGCGCCTGTCCCTCGCCGTGCAGAGAGGCAATGCCATCGCCTTCCTCGGGACATTGTCGTCCTCACCCCCCCCCCCATAATCCCTAGAAATACCGACCTACCGTATGTTTGAATAAACGATTTTTCAACTTATCAATATGGTACTGATGTATTTAAGTCAATTAGTTTGTGCGTATTCTCACCAGCATAGGATTGTATGTTATTGCTGAGTAAGTTTCTGTACATTGTAGTGCTCAGGATGCAGTTGATTCGGCGTAGGGGCCAGGAGTTAACCTTACCTAAGATTAAGAGCTGAGGCCTGTCAGATCCGGGAAGAACTGAGGCTCAGCTCGAAAGACAATTAGAGGGGCCAGAAGTCAACTGACAACACTACGATTGCCTGTCCATACCTGATACGTCGGAGGGTAACAAGTAACATCAGTCCTCAGGCATTAGCGACCACTATACCGCAACGCCTCACTAGCAAAGGGATTAAACTCATTTTCGTCATTATTATTATTCACATTCGAACGAGTCCGTTTCTCACAAATGAACCTTGGGAAGGAACTCGAATCGCACGAGGATGCTTCAGATATCCGACCTGCGCTCTGTCGCGTCGACTCCGAGCCACATACGAATATCACCATGTACTGATTCCTATGTAGCATAATCAGGGTACCCAATGATTATGGAGGTATGCACAATGCATCTATGTACTAGAAGAGATGTACTTTACGACCTGATCCTAAGTTCCATAGAGAACTATATATATGGCACGCTAACCATAAATCTGCAGGCGCAAGACAAACATATTCGACTTTTTCGCCAGTAGATAAGCAGTCAGCTACAAGATATGTAGCTACCCACGCGCATAGTGACTGAATACCCAATGGCCAAGAACATGTTCGTCTCGCTTTTTCAAGAAAATATAAAAATAAATAAACTTTCAGCAACGCTTGTATAACCTAAAGACAAAAGTACATTGTGGCAAACATCATATATATATTAAATGTAATTCTAACAACAAATGATAGCAATGGTCACAACTTGTTATTATTATTATGCCATGCTACATTTACTATCCGCTATTCAGTACCACGTTATATATATATATATATATATATATATATATATATTTGGCATACTGCCTTTATATTCTGCCGCTACAGCAATGATACGACGATCAAATCTGTAACATCTTCCATCTTCGACTACTCCGAGCTTCGCTTCTGTGAGGTGCTAATTTGAAGGAAGGTCTCGAATTGTCTCGTGGGAGAAGAGAAGCGGGCATCAGCGAAACCGCCACCTTGTTTTGTCAGCCACTGCAACGCGCAGAGACGCTTGTACACAAACAACCTCTACGAACGGCGAACGATAGACAAAAAGGCGCCGGGGACGTCTTTTTTTCTCTTCGGTTCCCCGACGAGTTTTGCTGTTGCCTCGAGACAGTGACGGTTCATTTAACGGTCGCTTCCGGTAGCGCTAACTCGTGCCTGCGCTGTTGCGTCCCAACGAAACTTCACCGAATACCTCGTCGACCCCAACCGGCTAAAGCCCCCCCGCCCGCGTCCCCCCCCCATCCTCCCACCCCCTCGTCATAAGTACCTCCGACGGTTTGTCGTCTTCCCCATTGTCTTAGTTTCCGTTCCGTTCAAGTGCATTTGATCTGTGTAAAGGCAACACGTAAAGCCGCTCAGCATCTTCATTTTCTGTGGCTGCTGCTGCTGCTGCTACGCCACAGAGAAATGATCCCTGCCGGACCCGCGGGGGCTTCGGATCTCTGGATCATTTCCATTGCCTGGATGCCACCAGAACTGCCACATATCGTGGCAGTTGTAGCAGCAGTCGTGGGGGCCAGTATCAGCTCGAGTAGTGTCGTTCGTAGTGTTAATGTTCGTAGTCGCTGTTGCGGCCACGGGTGTCGCGTCTGCCCCAGTCCCTTCTGTTGCCGTCCATTCTCTATTATTATTATTATTATTATCATCATCATTATCATAATCGCCATCGTTATCATAGTTGACAACGGCAGCAACAGCGGTAGTGGTCGCCTTGTTGGTCTACTCCTGTTGAGTGGGACACTCTGTCCAGTGCTTGTGGCTGTGTCGACCTGATCGCGTGTCCAGGCAGGCGGATGGATGGACAATCAGAGGCATTCCCGTGTGACGACCGCTTCTTCCAATGACGATTAGAACAACTACTACGACGACGAACAGTACTTGTGCTGCTATTCGTACAACAACGGCACCGCTCCTGTTCACCAGGTGTAATGAATGAACGAATGATGTGGGTGTCTAGATGCTTTCAGAGCGAACTGAGTGGCCAGCGAGCAAGGTCATCTTTATGATCCGGCCATAGTGAAGACGATGGCGGGGAAGATACCGGAAGGGTCTGGGGGTACCGTGCTACAGAGTCCCTCTCTCTCCTCTCTCCTCTCTCTCTCTATATGTGGAGGATTAACTATCTCATCTTGATTTGATTCGGCCGTTAACACCTTTTGGTGTCAACGGGTTCAACATCAGCAGCAGTGCATTTAGTCTACTGTGACGAAGTAAAATCTCGAGTGGTATTTTAAAATGCACGTTGTAGTTAATCTTCTAGATTTTACTGTGACAACGTGGCTTGGCTTAGCATAGGCGGCATTTTCACATCTGTTTACACGCACATATATAAATATATAGATGTGCCGTCAACATTAGGTTACAGTCAGCGCGGTCAGTGGCGGTTGTACGGTGGCTAAGTCTCTGGCTGTAAAGAGCACTGGAGGACGCTGGTTCGAGTCCCGCGACGTAACATATAAGAGAACCTAGGCATTGTGAAAATTGCAGGTCGTGTAATGAACCTTTAGCTTTTATTTATAAAAAAAAAACAACTAAGTAGTCCTAGCTATTTTGTAAAACAACAATTCTTATGTGTCCAGATGTCTGCTCGAAAAATGAGTATATGGTCCTGTTGTGAGATTATGAGTTCATGGAATTATACGTCTACCAGGCACGGTAGACGTAGTGGTGTAGTAGTGGTTATTATTACTATTATTATTATTATTATTCACTTTGTAGACCAGAAGGAGCCCATTTGAATCGAAATGGCCGATTTTCGCGACAAGCACTGTTTGCATTACGTTCGAGCTCGTGTCGATTTTTGGAATTAAATGGTGCTTATCACTGCGTTCAGCTGTCACCATTTATAAGCTATAACCTTCATCTTCTTGGAACCTTTGCATGACTGAGTAGATAGATTTAGCTATTTCAGTTCGTCGATCGTTGATACAAGAAGAACGGCGAAAACATAGAAATACTATTATATCGTACGTCAGCCTACATTTGGCACTCTGCCGATGACAGCTTAGCCCAGGAAATAAATAGCCTTTTCCGTTAGGCATTATACAGTCTTCCTTTCGAAGTAAAAGCATCAACCCTCGATCAACTTTCGCCTCTCTGTCGTTCAGTTGATGATAATTTTATTTTAATCTTCAATATCAACATAAGACATATATTACAATGTCAACCCGGTTTCACGACGACTGGTTATTTGTTGTTGCTGTTGTTGTTGTTGTTTGAGTTTTACTGAATCGGAGGGTCAGCACCCATAATAGTTGATTATTGTGAGCTAGTGCTATCGATTTCTATAAGAAAGACTATTGACATTGGCTGCCGTGTCTCCCTTCTGCTGAGGCACCACGAAGCTTCACAGTGAAATTACTCGCTTTTATCTTGTTCGGTATTTCTTTTTTCAGTATGTAACTTACTGCTTATTGTGGCATCATCGAACAAGATATATCGTAAGCGAATGATCTTTCCATAGCATGAAACGACGAAGCAAAGAGCTTTTGGAACGGGTAGCTATTATATAATGTAATTCACTGGATGAATATGACTGACGGACTTATATCGGAGTGGTCATGAAATATATCTATTCCCTTTCTTAACTATAATATAATATAACTGAGATGAATTAGCATCCTGTGTTGGAGAGGTAAAAAAAAAGCATTATAAATCATATTCCTTGTGAAAAAGCTGCCGATTTGGTGTTTCCGCTTTGCCAAAAATAAATTGAGACAATCATATCCAGAAAAGTATTTCAGGATTGCCTCTGCCTGCCCGTGCTCTGTGAGTTATCACAATCACTTCAGCTTACATTTATGGCCTCGAAATATCCCTGTTCATTTCCTCGTGCTAATTGCAAACCACGGCAATAATTCTGTGCACTGAATTAGCCAAGATCATAACGGATATAATGCAAAAAAACTAATGATCACAAAACAATGACAAGCATCGTCAAATTGTATAAAAATGTTGAATGCGCTTAAAAGAAATATGTAAGGCCCCAAAAAGGGAGCCCTCATCGTGCAGGTCTGTAGAGCACAACTGTAGAAAATATATGGGCCGTTTTCAACCCTAGCGAAAAATATGACCCTCTAACGACATTCGTTTGGATATAGTCAGCGGATCATAATGACGAATAGCGAATCCACACCGGTTGTTTTGTCAGATGAAGAATCCTCTTAGCTTAAGTTTTAACTTCTGGTCGATTCCGCTGTGGCAAGTTGTTTCCTGCTTTATATGTGGACGATTCAACGACAGCTGTCTCTCGCTGTTTGTCTGTAATAGGGACTGTCTGAAAAGCACGTGCTTTTTGTGGGTGATTACTTGTAGATGACGACTTCGACAAGAAGCTCGAACATCTCACCACACAAAACGGGAACAGACCCCGCACCGGTTATTTCGGCCGCAACAACAACCTGGAACAGCTGACTAAATCAACTTGTCCCACTGACTGTCTAACAGAATCGTTGGAAATTGATCCCGGATGCGTCGATCTGAAAGACGGGGCGGGGGGGAAAGAGCTCAACGATGCGAATAACGCTTTTTTGTGCAACACAACTTTATTCTATATTAAGACACTCGTTCTTCGACTGTCGTCAATGCGAACGCCTTCGAGAAGTTCGTGAAGATTCGTCCCTTGTCATAGGAAACCTACCTTATATCTGACTGTCTCTAGGGGCAGGCTTTAAGTGAGGGATTGTCCAGAGTAGAAAGGTTATCTATTAGTGTACGTCCACTTAAAGATGATGCTCTTCTATCGGAATTGTGTTCGACGTTCGGGTTTGATGCCAATATTGAAGCCGCAGCGTTACTAAGCGTTCAGCGTATTTATGTACATCTGAATGATTTGGTTGCCTTTTTCTCCAAAATACTTCGCATGAAAGTGCTGAACGTATACTAACGACTATGAGAATGTTAAATGTTAAATGCAAAGGTTTTCTAACGAATGCCCCCTGCATTGCATATAGACACCATTGTCAAAAGTTAGGCATACGGATATGGAGTAAATAACAGCTAAACCCAGAGGGATATATATGTATATATATATATATATATATACATATACTATTATTAGTACTACTACGGCTATATTTGATTGAAAGTGGAATCACCAGCGGCATTATTGCAAGTGATTCCATATTTCTTCTTAACCGTATTTGTCATTAGTGGAATTGTTGTGCCTTATTTAGATCCGATTGAACCGTTCGTGCCAACATGTTTAGATTGGCGGTATTCAATTACCATATCTAAATATATCACTACATCAAACGGTAGCAGCCTATATATATATATATATATATATATATAGGACAAAATATCACGGCTGCGCAGTGCAGATCAGACAGCTCCTCCTGTTGAATCTGCCATTATTCATCATTCAGCTGCCCGGATAGTTATTAGATTATGTTCGTGTTGTTTGATTGCTCACGATGGCGCCTGTTGATGAATGACTGAATGAATTGGCCTGTGTGAATGCGCACGTGCCCATATTATGATGAATGTGCTTTGCCTCTTGTAAGTGGTACCACCGCCCGTCAGTGTAGGTATCCGTATATCTAATATATATATATTATTTTTTCTTATATATATATATATATATATATCTGGCTGAACCGATGCTTGACGTCATCCATTGACGTCGAAAATCCAACATGGAACATCTTGATACAACAATTTATTATTGTGGAATATTTGAGTGTTTGAATTGAGCAAAAATGGCAGAATTGGGTTGAAACCTCCCACGGACGGCATATTCAATCGTGATAGCATGTACCGTCAAAGACTCCATGTCGAAATCGTCTGTTTTCTTATCTTGATTTTTCAATAACGAACCGCTACTCTTAGGAAACATACAATGCAAGTTGACCTTATGAAAAGCCTATGAACACATGATTTGTCCAATACATTGTGAATATGTTGAGATTCGATACATTTAAGAATAGGATCTCCCCATTGAAATTGCTGTTCGAAATTGCGTTTACAACAGTGGCATGCACATTTAACCAACGCCTGATCCTTGTCGCGATATGGTCTTTGAATCTGTCTGCAACCGATCTAGCCCGGGAAGAACTTGTGTGGTGAAACAGTTTCTTTATTATAAAAGTTAAAATAAACAAAGATAATATTATGATTATTATTACTATTATTATCATTATAAATCAAATGGTGTTTATACAAGGTAAACACAATTATTCTTGTTGACCATGTAGCTCCGTGAGCATCACCTGTTGTCCCACTGATTAGCTTGTCCGACTCTAATCGTTAGCCACCCACCGAAAAGAAATGAGACATTGCTTACACTCAGTACAACCACTTCGGTGGAATCGACACGATTCCAATGACACCGTGTAAGCGACGCGCAGAGGTGCTACTGTTGCTGCTGCTGCTGAGGTGACCGTCGCTTCACGATCGTCTCGTGATCGTCAAACTTCGCTGCGTCAAAGCCAAGTAAAATATGGACACGGCGTCAGAATGAAGAGAAAAAAAGACAACGATAAATACAAGAACAACAACAGCGAACGTGATTGACAGATGATAGACGGTTTCGTTCGATTGAACGGTTACGCAATCGGTTTGGCTACGGCAAACACGACTGATCCCGCTGTCTGTTGAGCGCGGCGAATGCAAAAGAAAGCATACAGCGGTGACCACCAGCGACCATGATGCCGGCTACCAGCCACTTGTGTCGAGAGGGCGATAGAGAACGATGAGACGGAGCTGGATGTTGGGGGCCGATGCAGCGGAGCAGTGACTGAACACCGGAACTCACCGCCGAAAAACGTCACTGGCACGGTTTTGGTCAGCGCCTGCTCCTGTGGATTTTGTCACTGGAGCGGCGGGGTTTCCAGCGTAAGAGGTGGCGGAATAATACTACCGCTATGTTTAGCCTTTGGGAAGGGTACAACCGTGGGGGGGGGGGATGGAGGGAGAATCTGCAGGCAAGTGTCTGAAGCATTTGCTCCACATCGATATTTTCGTGATTTGTATTTACACACAGTTGATGATGACAGTATTTATTCACAAAGTTCACCGGCATTGTTTCTGCGTACCTATGTTGATAAGAAAATTGACCTCTTAATCATTGTATGATGTTGGTCATCGTGGATATGCATTGTCTGCTGTGCACGTATAGGTTATGCTAAGTAACTCTAATGGTGGTTTTAGGAGATACACTCGATGATTACAACCTCGTCAACGATGACGGGAACCCAAAAATTATAATTGAATAACCACTGATCACTTTTAACTCAAAAACAATTTTTTTCGATTCGAGAAAAACTTCACATTTTGCAGAGTAACGACGATATGGGTCGATATGGGGCGGAAAATGAGTCCCGATGTATTCGTCAAGGTCTTTACAGACGTGTTCAACGGCTATTGCAGTTCCAGAACAATTGTTAGAAGAACAATTGGAACAATTAATTGCTAGCTAAATTGGGTTCGCCGTTGAAGAAGTTCATGCTCGACATTATATGCATCCTAACAATAAAATAATAGAACAAATTGCTACAGTATTACGACAATGCGTCATTATCAGTTAGCACTATTGACATACATTAACGGGATCCCGTTATGGTTGGCTGTCTAGATAACTCGAGATGCGATTCGCGGAAACCATTAGATCAGGCATTAGCTGGGAAAATTGAAGGGTGAACACGTCAATCAACTCGTACTTATGCTAATCACTTCGTTGACCTTCCAAGGTTGACGGCAACACTTTTTCAGACAAAAGTAAAATGCACCTTTGGGGTTCTTGGCCTGAACGGCCGACGTCGAGATGGCTCTCGGTGACGTTACTTTGTTCATTCCATTAAACGGCGTTCAGCGTTTCCTCACACTGGTTACTGGTCAGTTAAAATATTCAACGATTATTGTTGTCCTCTACAAAAAGTGGCATAACCTTTTTTCTGTCGCAAACTTGGTCTGTTCTACTCAATTACGACATTTCTTGTGACCCTGTAATTTTTATGCATGGATGTCTTGACTGATCCGTATCATACATTAGCATACATGCGTTTTGACTCAATGTAAACAAGAGCTTCATTGTATTTGGTTGTTAGATTAATAGAAGGCACTAGACAGTTTCGTGTCGTATTTGAATCACCGCCTTCATTTTTAAGCAGTAGTAGATATTACGGTCCTAACCGACTGAGTTCTCACCAATATTGGAAACTATTTCGGGAGTTACTTTTTTTATGCGAATCGTACGTCCCTGGCCGAACAGTGCGCGAATGACATGATGCGACAAAACGACTTTTATGCGGCAATAATGTTAACGTGTTGATGTGCTAATTGCTAAATGCCTCCGAAATGAATGAGAAATTAGCAGACAAATAGCAGACACCAACCTGTGACACCTACAAAATGTACTGTTTATATTGCATAATCTTTCGTATTCATCTGTATCTTGCCTACATCGGTATTAATATATTGAAGAGAACTAAATAATTATAACATGTAATAAAGTGTATCCTAAATTGGACCGAGCTGAAATGACTCTCCCGCAGGCTGTATCTTGTCAGTTCAAATACAATTTTGGTAGCTACAATGGACTTTTGGGGAATAATAATAGCCGCGCAGCCAAACCCTGAGAAAGAGTGCTGAAGCAACCGAGAACCACTAAACTGCCTGAGATCAGCCAAGATGCCAGGAACGCGGACGTCAGTACCTGTGGGCTGGACCGTCCATCAAGGAAGGCCGTGGGCATTCAGATCGCTGATCAAGGGAGGCCGCCTAGGAGCCGTCAGGACGCCGGACAAAGCAGTTCCCGGGACGTTCGCCGCCGGCTCCTCAAAAATTCCTAGCTTAAATGGTGGACAGTACTAACGCAGTAGGCTAAAGGGAGCCTGTGTGAAGGCCTAGAAAGGCCGCAGGACGCGAAGGCCCCAGGAGCAAATGGGGTCCGAAAGGCGTGGATGCCGGAGCGGATGGAGCGGCGAACCGTGAGGGGCGCAGCCTCTGAATACGCAACGCCGCCAGGAGAAGGCCGCAAAATCCTTACCATAGAGCCGACCAAAGACGCGAAGCTGAAGATAGTTTATGATCGCTTTGCAGAGAGCCATTTTCTCATTCAAATTATTAGATAAGTAGCAACGTGAACGGGACGATGAACGAAAGCTTCGAAGGTGGCTTCAGTGGCCAAAGTATAGCTTTTTCCCCTATCGGTCCGATTTCAAAATCGCTTATATATTCGTAGTGGCGAAAAAGGTCGGCGGATTCCGCTAAATTGGACGTTGAATTGTTAAATATAGGCGCTCCGCCAGGTGACCTATGTCCGAGAGAGAGAGAAGCTCACTAATGATACGAATGATAACTGGTCGAATGTGGCGATAATTAGTTCTTTCCCACATGTGGTAGCTTGTGTTGTTTGAATCCCAGGGAGCTTGGCGAGTCTAATTAAAGAAAAATACCATTTAGGTTTGACGGCGATTTATGGTCGCCACCATTCTTGGAACCAACTGAATACTACAACAAAAAACGCGGCGGATTAGTTAAGTTGACCAAAGTTCAGCGGGCTTGAACAACATCATGTGAGCGTATGCGGGTGTGTGGTGATTAGTACATTAATTAATATTAGATTCATCGTAGTGTACATATTTTGTTGAATTAAACATGTTTCAGCAGTTTCACACACGATTCTCTGTCGTTCAGTGTGTTTGGAGTTTTAGCTGGCCCGTCCTTCTTCGTGGTTCAACAACAATTAATATACGGAATTATATACATTTCATGATATAGGCTTATGTGATGGAGTGGTAAATTGTCGATTAAAATAATTAACTCATTGTATATCTGCGACAATGTCAGACAAAAGGGACTGCGTAACAGGTGAGAGCCTACCCATACAGTTCGCATATTGTCTTAGCCTGTAATTGAATATTGTAATTACCACTTTGCTTGGACAGACTTGCCTTACGGTATTCGTTATTAATGACGATATTTCCGTTTTGAAGCATTTTGTTGTCGTTCGACACTTGAAGAAGAAACGAATGTCTTATTCATTGTTTGTAGCAATAATTGAGCCTTATCAGCTCGTGAATTCGAACGAATGCGCCTGTAATTAGCGTTCGCTTTGAAGGGCTCATTCGTTAAATCACTAATCATTTAAAAACTCTTGCGGTGCTATTTAGCATGACTGGGCTTTAGTTTTAAAGCCTTTAAATTATGTTAAACTTGTTTTCAAGAAGAAGTCAGCACGGCCAATAGTACATTGCAATGACAGTATTAAGACATTTTTTATACAATTGTGAGAAACAATGGCCAAATTTGCCTAACAGTAGTTGTAGCGTCAACATATAAGCAACAGACTTACAGCAGCTCGCGTCTGCTTGAGACGAACGAGACACGCGAAGTTCACAATCGTTTGAAATGGAATATTTTCAAATAATATCCGCAACTCGTAGATTCCACTGGCACAATAGGAAGCCGCAGGTTTGGATCGAAATAACAGTGTCTTGAACTTGCGTCTGACAGTGGCAAATTTGCTTGAAAACATATCTATTTTAAATTGACACAAAAAGACATGTATCTATATGTATATATATATATATATGTAATTTGTACAATCCATAGTATAATAGTTTCAACGACTGCTAGTGCCATGTGGCGGCCTGACCATGTACATACACATACATAGCAGTTACATCTGTCCCTCCACTGCAACTGGTATTTCTATTCATCTGTTTGTGTCTGTCTATAGCTACATATCTGTAGCTACTAGTATCATCATCATCATCATCACCATCATGATCATGGAAAAGGCGTCATTTGCGAGGTCGAGCGCGGGTGTTGGCACGGCGTCTTTGCGATGCCGCCGTTGTCACCGGTTCGGTTACTACTACTGCTACACCACTGCTATCATAATAACAAGCAAAGTGCAATGTATGCAAGGCGTATAAAGAACGACAGAGCAGCTGGTTGGTTGGTTGGTTGTATCTGCGAATGTCGATTGAATCGGCCCGAGTGTCCCTTGTCGAGCCTCTTGTAGCAAGAGCGCGAACGCGCGTCTAACCAACAATATCACCGACAACGACAATACTAATAATAATAATAATAATAATACTAATAACAACAGCGGTACAAGCGGCAGGTTTAGTGTAATGCCGCTGTTGGTAGTGTTCGTATATATATATATATATATATATGATATGGTCGGTTGGACGCTTCCTTGCTTGCTACAATTCGATTATCAGCTCTAATCCCCGACCGCTCGATCTTCCTCTATGGCACCCACTATCGTTGCTCGCTGTTCGTTACGTAGCTGTGGTAATATTCGGCATATATGAGATACATTTGCTATCCACGATACGGTAGCGTCGCATCGACGCGAAACACAACGCACCACAGGGAGTTCATAGCTTTTAGATTGGAATCGAATCGCTTTTCATTTTGATTTTACCACACATTTCTTTCTTTCTCTCTCTCTCTCTCTCTCTCTCTCTTCATTGACATTGAGTTAAGGTGATTAAGGTTTATTGTAAGGTTCGGTTACATTTATGTATACATACGCTCCTGTCGCTTATGGACGTTCGTGGGATACAATAATACTATGCGAAACGTGCAACGACAACACTCATCTTGCCGTTACCTTGAATCGAGTTCAAAATGGATATATCGCAGACTAAACAATAACCGACTGAGTCAATATCCGAACTGCGTCATGACGACTGAAGACAGAGAAGCAGCGGACATAGACGTTATTTTACTCATACGTCAAATTGTAGTTATTCATACATTTCGAGTGGATGCCTTCGGTGCACCATGATGATCAATATGTGTTGATTTGGTGCTTCGTGTACCGCTCTATATACTTGCCAAATATGAAGCAGGTCAATTAGCGAAGTTAAATCATTATCATACATTGTATTCTAAGGCAGCCTCTCTGCTAGTGTACACAAAACAACAGTTATTACATTTTGTGTTTTCGTTTACCAAAAAGCACAACCTTGTCCCATAAGCCTCGTCGCTCTTCGTAGCGAATGTGTTGCACAAAGCCGGTGTTTGTGGCCGATTTATCTTTCAAGCACTTCGCAAACACTTTTCGACTTGTCTATCAAATACAGCCAAGGCAGTTGTACATTCAACACTGTTGCTTCTTTTTCATATAAACGTTAATTTGTACCGTTCGTGAAACATACAAACTTCACATCATTATCATAAGAATAATCATCGGTTTTTTGCTCGACGAATCGTCGAAACGAAATCGCATATTGTGACGGGCAGGTGTGAATACAAACAAAATAGTGCAAAGCATTTCGTTAAGCGTACGTAAACAGGGTGAGACACGGCTTTAAGTCAACGATCAAACATCAGCTTGATTTCTACGGCCCGGCCGTAACGAGCAAGTGAACGCATGGGCCGCATCTAAGTGTCTAAACGGGCTTATTTAATACGTCGCCGTTAGGCTGCCGCCGCCGCCGCCGTTGCCGGTCAAACAAGCGGACTGATTCTTTGTCGAGTATCAATCTTTGATGCTGTTGCTAGCTTTAGGGCCTGCTGCGCGATTGTAGCAAACGCTGTTCCGAGGACGACAACGGGGGCCGATTTAGCGAAGAGAGAGAGAGAGAGAAACACAACGAGAGGGAGAAATACAATGCAAAAAAAAAGCCGATTATTCCTTCCTCAAGCGGCTTCGCCACCAGCTGCGGCTACCGTAACTTGTGTTCAGCAATAACAGCAGTTCGCCGTTTATACAAAAAAAAAATGAGAAAGGGGGGGGGGGGGGCGGGGGCAGCAGCTGTAACAGCAACAACAGCAACAATGCTACAAGCAACAAAGTCAACGAACAAAATCACTCTGTTGTTCGGCTGAAGATGATCCGCTGCGGGATGTTTAGCAGGGAGGCATGGCCGTAGACGAAGCAGAAGAACAGCCAGTTAGTGTGGGGGCGTGGGGGCGAATTGGCCAGCAATCAACAGCAGCAGCATCGTCAACGTCAATCATTATTATTATTATTATCAATGTGCTGGTGGTGGTAGCAGTTGTAACGGTAATCGCGATCCTACTTCCAATAAGCACCAGGCATTGCTTTGTGCATCACTTGTGTTGGTTGTTGTTGTTTGCTGTGTGCTGCTCTGTGTCCACCTTCCAAATGCAGAGTGGTGATACCAGGACGCGGTAGCCGCTGAAGCAGGAAATTGAAATGCGAAGCGATCCTCGCCGTTATCTCCGCCACAACACCACACAACTGCCGACTGTGTTTGACTGTGTGTGTCTATGAGAAATCGAGAGAGAGAGAGATGGTGAGAGAGAGACATGAGGTAGTCGCTGTTGTTGTTGTCGTTGAAAGACAAGAAGTCGATGAAAACGAAAGGAACAGAGAGATAAAGAACAGACCTGCGCCCACATTTTTACTCCATGTCGAAGTGAACAGTAGTAGTGGTAGTAATAGTCGATGTTGTTGTTGTTGTTGTTGTTGCTGTTGTATAATAGTTGAAGTGCCAGGTAACAACAACAACAGCCGAAGTAGCGAAGAGCCTCTCGTAATCTGCTGCTGCTGTTGCTGCTACTGCCGCCATTGAAAACCTTTCCTGATGTCATCCAACTCCCCCTCCCGGTTGGCGTTGGGAGGGCTGCTGCGAACTATTCGTATTCGATTGGCGAAGCGGATTTTGTGTGACGACAACGAAAACAGACAAAATATATCAAAAAAAAAAAACAAGTTGCCCAGATAAGAAGGAGGCAGCGTTCCGCAAGGGAGGCGATTTCAGTTGAAGTCGATATATGTATGATATAATATGGAGGTACGGGCAGCGAACGGGCAGGACACTGGAGTAAACTTCGTTTTTAGACCATCAGTATTCTGTCAGCCAGAGCGACTTGCGGAGAATGAGGAACTAATTATTGTTATATCTGAGAGTCGAACGGAACTGATGGTCGCTTCCGACCTTCGCAGCGTTAAGTCGATACCCATGTTATTATAAAAGCTAGTGACAATGGTGATTTTGAGCATCTACTCCGGATGAAGTCAGCTGTGCATCGAGAACTGGTACGAATTTACATATACGGTACGAATTTACATATACTTGCTTTAGGCCTGTTGGCTCTTGCTTTCAAGAGCTTCCGCACTATACAGAAGAACTGCAATACCGAGAAAAAAAATGATTGGGCAACTTTTTCGTTCGACTTTCGAAAACAAATCTAGATTTCCGGATGTTTATATTCATGGTCCATAATCATACTAAACACACAATTATATCGTGATATAATTATTGTAATTATATAAGAGTCTCGACAAACGCCCTGTGTAGCATTATACAAACATTAATTTAATAAATTAACTTTTACCGTTTTGGCGCCAGGGGGCGGGCCAGCTTTCTAGCTGAAGGGAAGTAAATATCACGGTGGCCCCATAGAGATAAATCGCTACTGTTCATAAGAGCGGGTGTTATTTCGTTGCGTTGTTCTTCCCGAGACAATGGGATGTTGTGACTCGCGTAGCAGCAACGTTGGTAAAAGTTGCCTCTTGCAGATATGGATACAAAATATTGGATACCTGAGGGATGCTACCAAACCTGCTGGAGGGAACAGCACCAACTGCACGGAAACCAATGAACCATGATATATAGTTACCAACGTGATCTTAGTTCGATTTTTATAGTTTAATTTTGTTTTTTTTTTAATATTTAACCAAACATATGTTAACAATTTGAGTCGCTTTTGAAAGGAATATGATTGCGCGTATATATTAGCTATCAAGCTAGCAAGAGTGAGGCTTCTCATTGCTGATTGGTGATCTATCCATAATCATCATGCAATGACACCCTTCGCTAAAGCTTATCTTAACCGTGAAACCGCTTCGTGTACTTGTTGGGAGGCACCGTTTCTTTCATTGAGGATTTTCGGACCTCAGGAAACCGCAAACTCGCGCATGTTATATGTGTGTTTATGTACCCTGTTACGCGTGTTGCGTGAAATAAATGGAATTATTCAATAAGCTAATGCAATTATGCCGTTCCTTGTTCGGGGATCTCTTTTACATTTGCACTATATATATATATAGACTTTTTTTGGGAAACATTTATGCTCTCCTATATATATATATATATATATATATATATATATATATAGTGTGTGTGTAGTTGTAGTTTAAACCAGTAGAGGAGGAGCTTATGCCTTCTTCTCCAACCCGGTCGAAGCAAACCACATGATCATCCATTACACTTCATTCCATTTGTCTCCCGTCCACGTAATCGCTATTCTCCATCAATGCTGGCAGCAGCAGCAGCAACCGTAACTGTCGCCACCGTAACTGTGACTGTTGTTTGGATGATGTCGCCAAGCCCCAGTCAGAGCACATCACAGCACACAGCTGAGTGTGTGAAGTCAAAATTATCGATCATTCATCAGCCTACCCCCAATGGATGCGGTGTGTGTCTCCTCGATCTGCCTCTGCTCGTGGATACTTAGTTAGGATATGAAGCCACTTGAGTTGAATTGAGTTGAGCTCAGTTCAGTTCGTATGACGATTTTCTCGCGTCTCGCATCCGTCTGTCAGAGCGATGGACGTTCGAAACGGACGAGGGTGATTTCAAAGCGCTCTGGAAGAAAAATTGCCCCCGGCCACAATTTGCCCGTGCCACCGCCGACAATTGTGTCTTCATTGATCGCCGTCATTCCATTGTCTTCACGTCACTATTTGCAAGCGAAATGCTGACGATAACTAGACGCGATGCGGCCGGCGGCGGCGGTGGCGGCGGCAGTGGCTGCAGCAGGCCGATGTAACTACGACGATGTTTGAGCGTCGGAATCAAGCCGACACAGAAGGGGAGTTAGAGAGAATGACACTTCTAGCCAACAAGCGAATGATCAAATGACGGCGGGTGCGCTTTGTAGGGACCAACGGTTGGACAGACCAAGCAACCGCTACTTGATCCTCCAGCCACCATCTGGCAAACAACAACGAGTGAGGGACACCGGCAGCACAACGAGTTGAAGCAGTTTGTCTGCATTGGCTCATGTGAGTATCGCTACTATGACGACTACCACTACTACAACTCAAAGAAGTTGTCTGTTCGTTGCACCCGAGGGTTGACCGGGCACCAAATTGGTGTCTTCGATCTGGCCTGTTCTTGTAGGTAAGATATGACACCTTGTTCGTTAAGGGTTAAGTTCGTGCAATGTCACCAGGCCTTCGTACCGCACGCGTTCAGGCTTCAGATATATATCGAGCTAGCTGACTCAGCCGAAGAACGGGGCGAGTTGAGAATGGCTTGCACCCTCGAAGCGGTTGACAACATCCCATTGTCATTACCGAGGAGGGCCGCTATGAGTAAACCAGCTTAAGGGCCTCTCCCCTCCCGCTCCCTTATTCGCTGCTTTAGGGGACATCCAAACAAAGACAATGGCAGAAAGGGGACATTTGAATGTAAACGCCGTCAGAGCAAGGAGAATTCTCGGACAAAAGTTGATCGGATAATCAGCAGTTGTTGGAAAACGTACAAACATTGGCGGTTGACTCACTGTACGAGATTGCGCAGTCGTCACTCATTGGACTAGGCGGCGCAAGGGGTCTCTGGGGAGGGGGCGCAGAACAGCGTCTACAATGACAGCTACATTGGCAAAGTGGTGGTGTGGCTTTTGGACCAAACTGAGGCGACTGGATCATTAGAACAGATTCTTGGAAATTACCAAGTTGAACAATTGCCCCATCTATTTCTGTTTTACAAATGTGCGTACGTGCATGTTCTCGACTGTTTGACCATTGTATGGACAAATGTGTCTAATGCTATAGCCTATGCAACGTATAACAGCATACTAGTCAAACTGCTTCGGTCATGTTGCGTGCCTCTATGGATGACATATCGAAATAAACGCCCCTCGATGTTTTCACGGCGTCGAATCTTAGACGTTTTGATGAGACGTATGATTTTTGTCAAATATCAAACGCAGAAACTTGAATCTAGCTGTGCTGCACGTTATCTTTCTTGCACGGGCGAGGAACAAAGGACAAAGCTGTGTGCTTTGCGAAGTTGCGTGTTCAGCTCAAGATTAGAAATTAGTCGACAATTAGTGCCGCTGATTTCGAGGCTACAGCAACAGTTTGACAACACTTATCCTCTGCAAGCATGTACGATGGTTCTGTATAATACACAGCCTGCAGATGGTGCACCCTTTCGTTTGAGTCGCTTAAGTCGGCACCGTTAACTGTGACAATGAACTTCCCGCTGCCTGATTTGGTTCTTGTGCCAGCGACTCAGCTATCATCGCACCATCTCAATGTGCGGATAGCTGTAATAAACGCTATAGTGATGTCGGCCTCGAGAGATCCGGGTGTACAATTAGTGGGCATACATAATGCTGAGGTAAAGAGGTAAGCTAGATTTAGCAGGTCTTCCCTTAAACATATGAGGTGTACCCGGTAGGGTATTCATTGTTGACGGATGTCGCCGACACGATATGTCATGACCCCTGTTGTGTCACGACCCTGCAAGTCTTCAGCGCACTTTTGACTTAACTCTGTCATATAAGTACGTCTTCGCAGGCAATGATAAAACTTGATGACACTGTAACTTGGCCGCGTTCACCAGATAGGAAGACAACAGATGCGCGATTAGACGAGGCGCTGTTCTATAGTCAGACATTTTTTCTTAAGTGGCGCACGATATTATGAAATCGTTACGAGGATGCTGTCGATTTCGATGACATTAAAATCGGATCGGAGAGAGATCGAGTTTTTCATCCCAATTCATTTGCCATCTCGTGAAATGCTTAATTGGTACCATGTCATTAAATCGAAAGACGGTTAGATCGACGTGCTTTCACATGTTATGCAAAGAAGCGTGGGGTAGAGGTATTTAAGGATGTGGTGGGTATTAATTGCTCCAATGAGCACAGAACTGAACTTAGATGAGCCGCAATATCGCAGTGTTTCCACGCTATGAAAATGTCTACTAAACAGCCTATAATAATAATATTGCACTAAGTTTTACGTTAGAAAGTGTTGTCACGATACATATTTCGCGTACGCAGCGAACATCCCAATGGTACAATAAACGTCAAAAAAAATTTATATACAAGAAGTATTCCTATATGAACGCGAGTATGTCGAGCAGGTCAGTAGGTGCACTTCAGTATTTGGAGGGGTGCTAATGTCGCAATGTTTGAAGGCAATTCGGCCATACACTTTACGTGGATAACCGTCAATGTTATAGAACTCAGCTCGAAATGTCCCCGTGAGGACAACAGCGATATCGCAGCAGTTCCTATAGACACAGCTTGGATAAATAAACTGGCAGTGGGATATATCCCATGTCACAGGTTCGTATCCTGCCGTGGCTTCAAAGAGGTGTGGAATTCACCTCCTGAAATTATTCGTAGTAATGCCACTTATAATAGATAAGTATCGAAAAATGTCCTTTGGGATAATGGCTGAGGGACCAAGCCGCGGTCGACAGAAATAAAACAAATCGAAAAAGGGCCAACCGGTCAGATCACGAATCCACACTTGGAGGTTCAGGAGCTACAAGGCGAGCATTACATCACGGGAACCGTTCCCACTCGATAAAAAATCAATGTCGACACTTAATCAACTTGACCTCTTCATAGAATATTCTCTTATGGTCGAAGCAGCTAGATCTTGTGTTGTGGCGTTTTTTTTAACAAATCATATTTTAAGCTATTCCTGCTTTCACGACTGTGTTTACCAGCACGACAACATTGCTAGGTATTCTATAGGATTTCCCGTGCAGGAAAATCCTATGTGAAATTAATTCACCACTAACGGAATGCTCGGCCAAAGGAAAGTGACCGCTCAAACTGCCGTAACAATGGTGATAATAATCTGTTGACGAAAGACGACGCTCACCGTCACCGCCGTCGACATCAGCCATTCAGAGGGAAAAATCGCTGGCTGACAACAGCTCAGCGTCCTGTTAGTTTTCGTGTGAGCAATAGCCTGCCTGATCAGCTGCATTATCGCTACAGCAATAACCGGCCCGCTTAGGATCTTGGCGACTGCCGACCGTTAGGGCGACGATCCCTGCAGCAGCAGCAGCAGCAGCAGCAGCAGCAACAACAACAAGGGCCAGCTGCTGAACTATCCGCTGCTATCGTCACTGTCCCTAGCGAAGCTAGCGGGTCTGGCTGTCACCATCGTCACGATGGTCAGATCAAAAATAATCAGTCGGTCATCTGCTTTGTGCGTCGCCTACAAAATGATTGCGTTTACCAGCAGCAGCAGCGGTGGCAGTGGTAGCACTATGACAATGACCAATGAACACGACGCGACGATCGTGGCCCCCGGGGGGCCGATCCGTTTGGACGAATAGGTGGAAGAACGGACAGATCTGCTGGATGGGTACCACCTCCTTCAGCCCGAGCCACTCCAAAACACGGCCCGGGTCCGCGTCTTGAAACATGTCGCAAGATACCTCATGCCTGCTCCTCCCGTGTCCGAACTGCGCGGCTTGATGATGCTGGTGATGTCCCCGACATGTTTACAGTGCGCTTACGCCGAGTCGTAGCTATTTATTGCATGTATAATAATGATAATAACTGACCATGCTGATTTTGGTCGCCAACATCAAGGCATATCTCAAAGCTGACTTTAGTGGGCAAGGGCGTCATGCTTGGTAATATGTTTATTAGATTTATTATATAATGGGGCGCTGTTCGCCGCTTTTTGATTCACCAGCTTCGTGCGCCTCGACAAGTAGACTACGCGCCACACGGGTGGCAAAGATGATCCCGCGGAAAATGAGGCAAACGACAGACATTTTAGGGGACATTCATGTTTTGTGGAAGACATATTTGTCCATTAGGTACGAATATGTGAAGTGTACGCATATGAGTTTGGGTTGCAGGGCAGTTCCAATTGTGAATTTGTACGAAGTTGTAACAACGGCATGATTAAAGTTGTAAATCAATTTGTTGGACAATGTGTAATGAGCTGTGCTTTATAAACGCCTAAATGCGTTCCTACCTATCTGTACTCGGCCAATTTGGATTTGATGCCTTCATCAACCTCAGGAGTTCATTGAATTTGCGGATCATTTGTCTCCTTTTTTGATACCAATTCATACAGTGAGATGCCATTGGCGAAACGTGTGGCCTCTTTCCCGATTGCTATTTATTGATTTAGTCGTCTTCCCTGATATAAATGGTAGATATTAAATAACTAACCAAAATAAGAAAATTTAACTAAAATTAAAAAAAATAGTCAAAATTTAAACACTAACCAAATTAAAAAAACTCACCGAAATTAAATAATTAACTAAATTAAAAGATGTGACCAAAATTTAAAAAACTAACTGAAAACAAATAAAAAAATTACTAAAATCATAAACCGAAAGTCAATATTTTAGTTAATGCACAGTTGTGTGCATTAACTAAAATATTGACTTTCGGTTGGTGCTCAGCTCCGCTCTTTTATCATTTATCCGGCATTTTTCGGTACTTATTTCAATTCGTGCGGCCGTACTCCTCCGAGAAACATCAAGAGGTGAAATTCGCACTAGCTAAGGTTAGGCACAGCAGCATTTCTCTCTCCGAGATGGGACACACCCTACCGCTGATATCTTTCTTATCTCATTAACTGCCCACTACTTTGCCACTTCCTATTGTATATTGATATGCTTTGAACGAGATGCTTTTGCTCGTTGGGCTCCAGACCGGAAAAAGAAAAGACTGGAAAGAAGTGCAATGCTTTTAGCAGCGGGAGTGTGCATTGTTTTCGACTGCAAAACCCGCATCAGCATAAACGTATAGTGAAGATCTCTCTCCACCTAGAGGAGAAGGACTTCCGTACTCTCAGTTGCGTTGCAAACGACTTCGATGCAATATACATATCCAAATGGTTTGAAAACGCATTGACACTTTACTTACCATTACATATATATATATATATATATATGTATCAAGATGTGTGGGCGCGACCTTGATCGTGCAAGTATAATTTCGCGCTCAGCAATGGTAACCATGAAGGCGGCAGAACACCCTATAGAAATATATCAGCCTCTAACACATACTGCTATCTTAACCGTATCCCATTGTTTGCATGTTAATTGTCTCGCTTTTATATAGCGCTCTACAATTAGTTAAACAAAATGTAAATATTCAATAATTGGGGATGGAGTGTCAGGCCGGGGCCATCATGATCACCCCCGAGGCAGGCCATGGCCATTGCCTCTCTGACTCGGAGCGAGGGAAAGGCGCTGTAGAAGGGGGGATCCTGTGCCCTTGCTCCCGGTGGTGCGGATCAGCCTGTGGTAGACTTCTTCGAGGAAATTAGCAGTGAGGGGGTCTTGGCTGCCTAGGGTTTCGAAGGTGAGAGGGGTAAAAGAGGTGAGTTGCCCAGGGGCAACTTACTTCCGTTGTTTTTGGGCCGCTCCGCACGGGAAACCGCTAAATCGGGGGTGGTGGCAGAGTGGTTGGTTGGTCCCATTGTTTTATTCTAGTCAAGTGAGATATCTCCCGTCTATTCAAAGTTTTATAAGCTGTTTTTTTCTAGGAATGGAATTACTATACTGATAGCAGAGTTCAAACTCACACTACCGTATCAGAATCGAATGCTCGCTGACTAGCCCTGATATGGAAAAAACATGAAAAACATAAACAACCATTATTAGTAAATATAAAATGAAGAATAAGTCCTCGGCTCCCTCTACAGATACCATCGAACAGCTGCGAAGCGATGCGGCATCGAATTTCTAGATTTAGATTGACCAAGTTATCGCTGTAATGATTATTTATCCTATCTTATGATCTATTATTGCTTCAGTGGGCTCGAATTGTAGTTATTACCATTAAATTCTTGTTTATGCATAACAGGACAATGGGTCACATCGAAAATTCGCTGCGAGGCCTCCTTTATTCCACGCTAATAAACTCCCTCGTTGGTTATCACAGTATAATTATTATTAACTCTTATAATTACCATACAACCATTGATATGCGGGCAGCTTTTTATCTATGCCATGATAACTCTTTTTTCATTTATGCTTATACTCGTCGCCTATTCCCATGGAGCAAAAAGAACTAAATAATCCGGCAACCTACAAACCAACGGCGATTACTGTATTGTAGGGGGTCGTCTATATATATATTTATGGGTATAAGCAATGAGAGGAAGTTTTGTCAGATGATAAAAGTGTTTTATCAAGCGAGATTAGTCGTTTCGCGCCAGCACCACCACCACTACCACATGTGAACCAATCTTAGTAAACTTGGTGTAAAATCTGCCTAAGTAGAACTAGTTGTTGTAAGATCAGTTCGCCGCTGCTTTGCTCCACGTACAAATAAAACAGATATATGAGGTGTTAAAAGCGATAGATGTGCTTTCAATAGAGCCGCCCCTCCCCCCCCTTAAAGATATCGATTCGTGTTTGTTCAGCGTGTGGAACTTCCGATCCAGCTCAGTGATCTGTGAGCCCAATGGCCCCAGTTAGACTTGGTTCTATGCATTTTTATTACAAGTAATTATTCCTGTAGATATCCAACACATCGATTGCTGAATGGGTGTCGATATGGGTCTAGTTGGTTCCCACCTGATGAATTGCTCCTGCTTACAAATGGTTGGCCAGCAGCAGTAAATTAGGAATATAGACGATCTCAAGGAAACAATGTTGTTTAGCTTGAGCGAGCTTGTTGTTGCTGCTGCGATGGGTGAAAAAGAAACAATGGTACAATGCCTTTTAGAATTGAATACATTACTTACTGGCTTGTGTATGACCTTGATGTAGTTGTATACTAAAAGACACCTTGGACACGCTTGCAATGTCGTTAACACTAAACTTCGTTTGGTGGGTCTCCTGACCAGTATTGCAGATGGCACATATCGTCAAAATACATTATGCACCTAGTCCTACATTGGAGGCTCACAAATGTTAAAATCGAACACCATTACCATTATGGCTACTTGACTCGGAACCTGCTCTCTTCACAGAGCGGTGTCAATTAATTGAGCAGAAGTCGAATGTGTATGTCAGTTCAGCTGTTTCCATTCGCACAAGTGTCACAGCGAGTCTATGTTAACTGAAAGTGATTTCTTGATTCGGTGACCTAGTAACAAGCTACAACCCATGACTCCAATGTCACCAGGCAAGTAGGGATTGAATTCGTCGTTATGCCGTGCAATATAACTGATCCATGATCGATGTGCACAAACACGGACTAGAAGATAGCATAAATGTGCTATTAATAACGAGCGGGATCGAGGCTGTTAACCCTCAAACGATTGTGAGAGTAGTCTCCAACGTAGTCTCCGCATCTAGCGGGTCACTAACTTGACTCGAAGTCGAACAAGCAAGCACTGTACTTGATTTTCATAAACCTGCGTTCTTCCATGTATCTTCTGATAGCACATCACAGGTCGGTCTGAATGGGACGCTGTCGCGATTAGCAACCGATTCGATCCATGTCACTACATCACATTGTCGACAGTTTCGCCTGCACTTCGTTTCGTGGTCTGACACCGGTTAAGCAGCGCGCAGACTGCGCTGACGGGGTGTCAAATGCTGGTCATTCTAGCTGGTGGCGGTAACAGCACTGTGGGGCTTCATCTCTTCAGACGAGGGATGAGGGACGAGGGTCGACGGTTGTCTGTTCGCGCTACGCCGCGTGAGCACTACGGGACCCGACCCTCTCCGGGGGCGGTCTTCGCTGCTTCGCCGTATGGATCTGGCCGTCTGGGATTCTATAGGTGTCGACAAAACGTATGCAACTCGTCTTTTTGATCACGTCAGCCCTTTCGTGTGATGATGAACCTCGATCCATGAACAACGGTTTTACACCTTGTCAATTAGGACGATTTGGGGATGGGCTTTATGATCAAATACCTGTCGTATGAGCGAATTAGACAACCGATTGCATGTCGTTATTGTAGCCGCTTGGCCACTCTCGTGTCGGGCTATCCTTATATAGGTAAGGTAAGGCTTTATTGATTTATTAAAGGAACTGCATAGAATGCTTAAGTTCTCTTATATGTCATGCAACGGGATTCGAACCTGCGGCCTCTGTGTTCGATATTTTGTAAGTAGAGAAAATGGTGAATTGTTCCACTGTCAATAAAATCGTTTATGGCTGGCCCCCAGCCCGTCTCTCGTCAATTACCACTTAACGGTACTTAGCCGTATATCATAAGAAACTAGCAAGAATGGTCGGAACTAGCCATTATTAGGCTTTGCGTTTGTCTTGAGGAAGAAGTCAGTGATATCACCTTGAGGCGACATCTAGCCTCTATCTCATTGACACTTTCGTTCTCAGCAGTTTACGTGAGTCGATAATCGTTACGGATTAATCAATATTTCTACACTTATTCTGTATGTATTCTTTCCCACATATAGTTTGTGGGCATCTTCCTTGTGCAACTAATTCGTCTCTTTTCCGTTCGGCATTCAGTCGTTTTCGACCGAATGACTTTCTGAGGAGGTCGTTGTTGAAAAGACATGATTTTTCGCGCAGTTATTGTAGTCCCATATTTCATCGACCATCGTTGCCCTTCTAACTGTACGCGATTCTTTCTGCTCGGACAAGAAAAAGCTAAACGAATTGATCAATCGTCTTCTAAACCTTTTCTCCAGCATCATGAAATGTACACACGCGTTCAGTGTTCTCAAATTGAATGCTCAAAGACCGTAAACATGCACAGTTGGCCAGTGCTCTGGATGAGCTATTCAGAGGACAACGATTGGAAAACATAGCTAGGCGACAATTAAAACACTAAAACATAACGATTTAGGCACAACGATAAACACATATCTCACGAGAACGTGGCTCGAAAATATGAAGGGTACTCAATTGAGATTGGTTCACTTATCTATCTTCCAAGTATTTTCTCTCGGAAGCTGTGACTCTACTCGACGTTTTTTGGGAAAAATTGATTCTCACATATTATATAACATAACATAACATTGCGGTTTATTTCCGGAACTGCAATTTTACAATGCTTAAGTTCTCGATTAAAAAAAAGGGTAAAAGTAAGAGTGTATTATCACCAAATTGTTCATGCAATTATGATTTCACAATTATAATAGATTATTCTGTCAACAGATATTTACATTCACTCAAATTATTTACAATTCACAATATTCAGGGTATCTAATTCACACAATTATATAACATTATAACTGCAATATTTTCTTTATCTCCTTTGCAAACTTCCTGGTAGATGTGAGCTCCCTAACCTCCTTCGGGAGCGAGCTCCAAACCAACGGCATCTGATAAGCCAGAGACTGGCAAGTAGTTACCCTGACGGCTGTAGGTAGTACAAACTCTGTTGCCCGGCGAGAAGTTTTTCTGTCGACGGCCACAATGGGGAACGCGACATCGGACGGTATTATACCCTTGATCATTTTGAAAGCCAGAATCGCGGTGGAAACCTGACTTAACTTATCCACGGTGAGGAGTTTGTACCTGCCATAGAGATCGGTAACAGACTCTCTGCGGGACCTTCCAAACACTGCTCGAAGTGCGTCATTTTGAATTACTCTCCCTCTATCTACTACCTCTTTATATCCATTGCCCCAGATGGACATGACATATCCCAACGTCGGTATTAGCAAGGAATTGTAGACAAGCAAGAGGCAGTTCTTCGGAAATCCAAGCTCTCGAAGACGTCAAATGCGAGCAATTACAGCGTAGCATTTAGGAGTGATAGCTCTCAAATGGGCAGACCATTTGAGATGCTTATGCAACAAAATATATATACATATATATATATATATATGTGTGTGTCCGTGTATGTGACTGATGCGAATTAACGCAAGTTCCTCTATTAGGTGCAAAAAAAAGTTGTAATCCACTAAGTGTCCAAAGTAAGACATGCAGTACCTTCGACAGTTAGAGCATATTCCCCCGTATAATCTGAGATGTAGAAGAGGCTGTGTCATATAAATCACTTGTGTAGAGTGATTTACATATATGTGTGTTAAATTGGAGTGTAATGCTATCGTATGAAATTATGTTTTATGTTCAGAAGCGCTTATCGCTTCAGCCAGGTGGAAGAGCGTATTCTCACCCGTTATTTGATTTTCCCACTGGGACCAGTTTTTTTGTCGCAATACATCAATCACACGGGGGCTGATGTCACACATGCTGCACATGACCATGTGAGATGCCCGCAAGCTTAATGTAATGAAATTCTCTACCAAGCTTTCATTGACCAAAAAACCCGTATATTGAGGATTTTTTTAAAAGATCCACCACGAGAGGAACCTCTGGTTATTATGTATTTTTCGTTTAAATTAAATTTGATTTTGATCGTTGGCGAAGTGATTTTATCATTGGAGATCCTACTTCGCAATCATACAGATACACTCATTACGACCTGCGATATTTACAAGCCTGTATCGAGAACAACGCTCTTCATGCCTTAGTGTTTTGAAAACCTATATACGATTTATATTGTGTGTAATGCATTTAAACACGAACACTATAAGACAATTAAAGGTGTTTCATATTCAAATCTGTCGTAACTGTCAGCTGCCTTGCGAAACAGGTCCGACTGCGTACTGTATTCGCTGAATACCGTGAGCTCATCATGTTGGCTGCGGGCTCCTCTGGCCGCTGACGTGTTTGACAGCGGCGAAAAAAGTCGGCGAGCAGGTGACGAAGAAGAGGGATAAAAAAAATCAAACGGCGCTCGTCGACAATTTGTCCAACACGTTGTTGTTGTTGTTGTTGTTGCTATTGGCTGATGAGCGAGAGTTGTACCCCTAGGCTAAATGAATCCACTTCGTCGTCATAAGTGGCGATTGGTGATCGTTATTTTGCTCAACTTTCGATTAGTGCCTTGAATACATCGCGGGCTAATGTAATCTGTTAGATAAACAGCTAGAACGAATGCCTCGGGAATACGCCGTATAACCACGTGGAAGAAGCGGTGTTGGGTCAACTTGGACAGGCGCGGTGTATTTGTGTTGTGGTAATATTTAGATCGGGAAGAAATCGCTTGTTTAATATTAACAGGTCGTGCTGTCGTCTCATGTAATGTTTTAAGAGGAGAAAGAGAGAGTGAGTGATTCGCACGAGCGGACGAGGAGAAATCTTACTTATGTGATTTTTAGTGAGCTCGATCGATGCGATCTATTACGGAAGTATGTCAATTATTCGCATGCAACTTTTGTGTATTGAATCTTAAGCTACAGTATTTTGTCGATTGAAGGTGGGAAGTTTCACGGCTCAGCACGCCTTTGAAGTTTTCTAACATAGAAACAGTGTAAGGTTTACGATGGTTTTTGATGGGTTTTTTTTGCTGATGGGGATAAAATATAGAAGCACTGATCCCCCCGTAATGGGCCACATTACCTATGAGGCGGTGTGGACTTATGTGAAATAGGCAGTAATAGTAGTGGTGGGTACCAGGGACTGGAAGATCTTGAGGAAAGGTTCCCGGTCCTCTGTACGGTCAGATGTTGGTCGATATCCTCAGGTAAAACCTCACATAACCTCACACCGTAATCATCTAATGTGAAGATAGAACTTTTCCTTGAAACCTTATACTCGCAGTCTTCATCAAGACTAGCCACATACACTTAATTCCCTATATATTTTCGTATTGGTGTTTCGATCTATCAGAGGTGTTCCAAGCAATCATAAGCTGAATATATATATATATATATATATATATATATAAGCTCTAATTGTATAAAATGGAATGCTGGTTAGTTATATCCATGCACGCTCTTTTTTTTATAAATCACATTTCTATTTCATTTTTTAATCAAGATGGGACATTTGTAAGGCAAAGGGCAGCATTTGCCCATTGGTTGCGTTTATATAGCGTAGTAATGTATCGGCAACGTAGAACGCTGAAGTTTCTTAAGAAATTTCCCTAAAGAGGATCGACGATTGGTCGAGCTGAAGGGACTTCTTTTGTCGTATTTTTTAGCCAAATCTCTACTTTCTCTGTTAAAGTTTTCGCGTCAAAAAAACAACTGATTCGAACACATCCTCCGTGCTGGCCCTTGTTCACACCCCATAGAATATCACAAGTAAAACTTAAGTACTCAAGGAGAGAACGAGAAAGCTGCGTTCAAAGGGAAATTAAACATTTCCTAATGAATTTGGTTCTTATACAATCAACATATATTTAACGCTTTAATGCAAAACGTTTGAACGCTTTCATCTTGATACCACCGTCACTCATTAAGTTGTGTAAATCTCAGCTATTATTATTATTATTATTATATATTTCTTGGGATCAGTCGGTAACGACAAGACATTGTGGAAACACCCGGGGGAAATACTAACACCGAACTGAAGAATAAGGGTGAGAACTCCAAGCACACTGAGCTGTCCTGAGAGTCTCATGTAGCGCTTTGAGCTACACAGACAGTGTTCTGCACGGCGTTCACTCGAATCCAATTTGACAAGTTGTGCTTGAACTGAAGTTCACGATTTCATAATACATATATATAAAAGTGAATCACTATGCTAAGCAATCAATACTGAATCATATACATACAAATAATGAGAAGGTTTAATTCATCGTTGAACATTCATTGTTGTTTGTGCTGGCCCTTGTGCGTATCGGTATAATAATCACGGCAAGCCAGTGGCAAGTGAATTTTGTTAATATAAAATAATGGTTTTGAAACGTCTCCGTATGATAATAAAATAAACTTCATGAATGACATCGCTAGCTTAGCTACCACTCACGATAACTGAAGGTTAGATTATATATACACACACGTTATATACATATATATATATATATATTATATATATACATTATATATATATATATTATATATATATATATATATATACATATTCGTAAATGCCTGCTTGTTACTCCGTGACAAAAGCAAGAACAACGTTTAGATAAACGCAAGAGATAATTTCTTAACAAACGTCTTAGCAAAATTTTATCTCCACTTTGTGCGCTACTTTTTAATTTTCTAAAAATTAGAATACAGCTGAATTTCGTAAGAGTTGCACAGCAGCGTCTTAATGAACAAGCAGAAGTTGTCACACCTGACCGTCGGTAACTCTCAGAAAAAAAAAAAATTTCTATTTTTGGTCCCCTAACTGCCATTCCATAGCGGTTAGGGGACAGTTTTCGTCCTGCACGTGTAGTTATCTATTCAGAGCGAAATGCTCACAACGTCTCAGAAATTCATGCAACAGAACAGAATCGCTAAACATGAGTGGCAGATTCCCAATGGCGCGAGTTGGTTGCTTTTGTTCGACACGAGCTAAAGGACCTCTTATATGCGCCCATATAATTACGTTCAACGATTTTGTGGGCCGCTTTGATGCCAAAATGCCTCGCACCTGACATTTTTTTTCCACTGAACATCAACGTATCCACTACGACCACCACCACCATCACTATTACTACTACTGCCGTATATATGTGAATACTATAATGGATATCTACAATTTGTTAGGCTGTGTTTAGATCTTTGTCTGTGCGTGAGCCGGTGCTGGTGGTGGTGGTGCCGGCATCTGTAAACAGAATAACTGACAAAGCTAGATATTTAACGGGTGACTGCGAGATAGTTGTTGTTGGCGTGCATTTAGGGATGTTCACCAGCTATTCTCCCACTCGCTAGCGGCTAATTCGAATGGGAACCATCGCGCTCTGTTCTGTGTGTGTGCGTTTGTGTTTGTGTGGTTCATGTGATACAAACAGAAAGTCTATTACTTCGGCGTTGTTGCCTCAGTGGAGGCTCGGGCACCCGTTGAATCAGCAACATCGCTAGTGGTTCTGATGCCGCTGTTGTTGTCCCGAAGCAAAACCAGAAAAATCTGAAATACACAGTGCAATCTTACCACGACTACTAATACTACGAGTCCCCCACTAGACAATGGCCTCGTCCAGCGCGTGGAACCCGAGTTAGTAAATGTCTAAATGTAAATCACTTTTCAAAGCCCTTCACATGAGGATTGAAGTGGAGTCAGGCGTCTTTCGCTAAGTGAGCAATTGTCCTTTGATTGACGAACGACGGTTCACCCATTGAATTCAATGGATTCATGTCTCATTCATCGATTCGCATTCCGTCCACCGTTAATCGTTCAGCCGTCGTCCTGTTGGGGGTGATGTTGTTGTTTCGACGTCACAATATGCCAGCTCGTTAAACCAGTGGAAAGAATACAACCGATTTTAGCTCGATTTTCACTAACGATTTCTGACACGCTGCTTGTTAGTGGTACTGAATATGAGGGGCGTCGTAATAACCTCATTGACTCTCATCTCTACGTAGTAATATCGTCGTTCGAGTTCTGCTTGATTGCTGTACATTATTTCGTGAGATCGACGATGAACTGGAGGTCAGCCTCGTTATTAATTGACGATACGCATGCCGCTCTAATTAATCACTTTCATCCGAGTTAGTTACCGACACCAAAAGGTGGTGAAATGCAGATTTTATCAAGATTTCCCGTAGGTTTATATTCTAATTAAATCGAACATCCATCGAGCTAGCGAGGCAGAAGCGCCATATCATGGTTATATTTACATTTATCTATAATACCGTGAGTAGCTTTGAAAAAAGCCTAAAAATCGACTCTGTACAAATAAAAATCTTAAGAAGTTTGTGCAATACCATAATGTAGGTGGAAACAACGCTGTCATCATAGTTGAAACACATGTTGCTTTAACTGTAAGCCTGCGTCATCATTTGACTGTCCAAATTATTTTGTGTAACCTGTCACCCGTAGATCTTGTTCTACCGAACGCCAATTTTGCCCGCTCTTCCCGTCCACAATGTGCTTCCAATTTAGCTCACTCGAATATACTCTATCTCACAAATGATTAATTAGCTATGGATAGAAACTCCTCTAATTCTGTCGTTTCTACGGCATGGTTTCCAGGTGGGCCTGCAGTACAGTAATGACTCGACAAAATCAGGTTCCCTCTCTCACTCCGGGCCGAATGCAGGCCGCGCTTATTCCTCTGTGGGACATGTGCAACCACGACACTCTCAGGGTAAGCATGATTACTTAATTGAATCAACGCGGTATCTTGAACGGTGGGTGGCTAAGTCTCTGGCTGTAAAATGCCGGAGATCGCTTTTTCAAAATAGCTAATGAATATATTGGTACAGGTTAGTTCTGCTATATATAACAACATGTGAAACTTCGTCGCTTGGCCTACGGCAAAGTACATTGTCTATACGATTGACATTATGACCCATAAAGTTCAAATAGCTAACCTTTTGTTTCGTTTTTCTCTTTTTTGTTATCATAATTCTCTTAATCTAAATCCGTTATTGCCAATCTAAATATATTCATGAAGATACAACGAAATGTCCCGATATAGTTGCAATGACCTCAGCGTACTCCGATGCTTAGGCATGCATAGAAGGTACTACGAGAAAGTGAAATTGCTAGCTACGTTGTCAGACCACATTTTGATGTTCAATTTCAGAGCGGAACCGACTATGATGTACCCTCTCAACAGCTCGTGTCGTTCGCCACCCGCGCTTATGTTAAGGACGAAGAGGTCAGTTAAAACAAAACACATTGGACCATATCGTTAGTGGAAACGATTATCCTTTGCAATCAACCGCTATTATAACGTCCGAAACAAAAACAAAGAGTTAAACACCACTCGTTTATTTTTCGGTAAGGTTTTCTACCTCAATGCACCGTATACACAGGGTTGAATCGTATACCCTTATTTTGTTAATAATATCGATGTAATTATGCAGCCATCGATTTGTTTTGCGAGCGCCTATAGACTGAATGCGCAAAAGAAAACAACTGATCAAGTAAGTTTAAGGTGAGCTTTAGTTTGTGACGTTTTTGTATCGGAAATTCGACAGGTGCGCATCTTCTACGGCAATCGTGGCAATGGGCAATTCTTCCTACACAATGGATTCGTGCCACAGGTTCCGAATCCATGGGACAATTTACCGTTACGGCTTGGACTATCGCGCAGTGACAAACTGTTCGAGATGAAGCGTCGCCTCTGCGAACAAATGAAGATCCCCATGTTAGTATTACGATGATTATGAACGAGGGAGCGCATCGAGTAATTATTGTTATTAGGCTGTTTATGACAAACGGTTTGAAGTTAAATTAGCGCAGCTTTGAAAATATATGAATAAAAAATTAATACAAATCCAAAATGGAATGCAAAATAAATAAAAATAAAAATGTTTCACTATAATTTTGGCTAGCTACGGAACCCGATTAAATATTTCTTATTTTACAGGACTGTTTAATTTTGAGTTCAAGTTGAGCTTAGATCCAGGTTTGTCGTTGATTAATCGGCAATCCTTGGAATAGAACGTTCTACAATAATTACTAAGAAATTGCGCATGAAAAATTCGCTATGAAGTAAATTAATTATTCATTAATACTAATACGCGCGCATAGCAATATATTCGGTTGGAAAATTATGTGCAATAAAAAGCCTTCTAGTATGTTTCGTTACTAAGTTAGTCACACACGAGAGCTTCGTATATTCACACGTTCAGCCGAGGTAATTTCGATGTGTTTCACTAATTAATCAGCGCAATTGCTGGCGTACATTACGCAAAAACGCCGATGCAGTAATAACGAGCGAAATTACATAGGGTACATATCTAATTTAATTTATTGTATTTACCATAAAATTGTAAATATTCACGCATTAAAAAGCTGGCAGAGCATCGGGTGGACTGTGTAAATGATAAGGTCTATGAATTTGACTAAGCAATATTACTTTTAACTTATCTTGTTCAAAAGTTATGACTACTTCAAGTGCAAGAATTTTTCCTGAAACAGCCTAATGTTGGAATTACGGTAAATTCTGGGATCTATATATGTTCTAAATACGGATCTCTGGGATCTATAAGTAATAACTATACAATATGACACTCACACCATGAAGTAGATAACAATTTCCTAATATACATAATGCATATCCACGGATGAATCATGACTTAATCACCAGAAATTGTTCATAGTCAAGACACTCGAGAGTAGCCGCAGAGTCTTACTGGATACCATTGACACTATCGATCAACATATTAAGGAATCGAATTAGTTATAATTTCTTGATTTCGAAGCAGAAAGAGCACAAGCAGAAAGTCCCGAACTTCTCCCCGAACTACATCAATTAATTAATTGGAATTACGTTCCTGTTCTCATATTCTGTAATTATCGTGATTCTTGACAGTTCTAGTACATTCGAGTTAAAGAAGAATCCTGAAGGTAACGGGGTACTCGTACCTAAGCTGTTGTTGCACCTCGTCCACGTACTTCAATGGAAACCGGATAGTTCCACAGCTGAGGATCGAGACAGAGGCGACTGTCAGGGCGGCAACGATAGCGGCATCTCCGAGGAAAAGTCTGAGCAGGTCGAAGAGGAAGAGGGCGTGCGTACGAAAAAGGCCATCAACTTTCTGCAGACTCGTTGCTCTCTGCTGATGAAAACGCTGCCGAAATCCGAAGAGGTATAAAATCGAATAGAACCATTATAATTAAAACACTTACGACAACGAAACGGCTGTAGTTTGTAAAGCGTAACTTATATTCGTAGTGGAAATACACCGTCATCGGGTACAACAGCCACCTACTGGTGGGATCTACTTCAGTGCAGTATTTGTTATTGGTATATATTATATGAACTGCCTGCCTACTAGGTCTATCGAATGAAGGGAATAAAATCTTGGACAAGGTGTTTTGTCTTCGGCAAAACAGAAATTTATAGATTGCACGACTTCCAAGGCGACGTTCTCGTACAACCTTTGATATTGGGTGGGCTATTGGGAACAGGAACTGATCAAATGGACTTCAATTAATGGCAGTCAAATCAAATGAAAAAGTTAATTGCAGTCGAGTGAAGGTGTCCAGATGCCTCATCCTCGCCGTGAGAATCACGTTCTTGATATTATACTCTGTGTTTTTTTTAATTTGAATATAACCATAAACATTTACATTACTAGGCTATTACAGGGGAATTCATTAAGGAATCTAGTCTGATTCATTCCCGCAGCTAATTTCCCAATACAGAAGCAATGTTACGCTTTTGCACCACAAGGAATAACCGCTGAAATGGGTTGCCGCCGGGTTTCTCCCGATGCTTCATCTAACCTATCTCCGATACCTATAATTCAAAATTAGACCTAAATTTGTGATTTGTTGCTTTGAGTGAATTGACGTTTACGCGATGTAGGCCAACAAGAAACGATTATATATTAAATGGGCTAAAATCTGGAATATAGGGAGGTCAAGGCTTAGATAGTGGCATTTTCTTGAAAATATCCAACCAATTAAAAACAGTGCTTTGACATCCCCTCATAAATTTGTATGATCCCTATAGATAGAGTGTGCCTATTACATGCAGCGAGATAAGATGACGATATCTGATTTCAGTTTGTATGTATGGATGTGCTGTACTAGGCATCAGTCCTCTGTTTCGGCGTCCGAAGCGTTTGCTGTGAATAGGGAGTTATCTGCATTCAATTTTGTGGATATAGTTTCCCTTACGACTTAACCAGCACGATACGTATAGACTATGCTATCATTAACATTCATTAATCATTATTTATTTTTTTTTTCATTCGTTACAGGAGGTCAAGACGATTTTGGAGGATTCGGCAATTAGTGAAGAAACCAAACTTGCTCTGCGGTACCGTCTTTCAGAAAGACACATGCTAGAATTGGCCTGCCAAAAACTGATATTTACGATGTAGATCACTGAGTGGTGGTACATTGCTGCTCCCCCAGAGAAAGGGAGAGACAAAGACACTGAGGGAGCTGAACACACTACTAATACTTATTTAGACGGATGCCTATACTTGTGATGTAAATGCAGAAGGTCTGCATTCTTCCAAATGACATTTTCTCTACTCTCAATTTGCTATATATTCGTTATGATGCATAAAGATATACATTAAACTAGTAATTAAGATATGGCGACTTTCATCACATAAAAAAAATGCTGGTAAATATGTTTGGGCGCTGTAGGCATTAAAAAACATCTGGAGAATCTGGTCGCAATCATCTAAAAAATCATTCTCAAACATTATATATTTATATATACATATATATATATACCGAAATATAGAAATATTGACAATAAATATTTCTTGCTTTAGCAAATAGATTATGCATATTTGAGTTAGTAGGAGATTCAGGGGAAAGGACAACTCTAATAGTCTTTGATAAAACCTAGCATACTATTATGATAAGTTACATTGATGTCGATATAACTAAGTGGTGCTTTCTAAAGTCTGCTTGGTCCCACATATTTTTCGCCTATAAAAGATCTTCGAACCTCGGCTGCCATATATTATCGCTAAAAGGTTTAGCAGAGACAAATGTCGTTGTATTTATTGATTTCTACTAAGTTAATATGAGAAAGAGAATATACATATTCAAAGACAGCTGTTGTACGAGAATCGCTTACAAGTAATTCAATTTCTTATACTATTGTAGTTTCTACAATGAATAGTATGACCAACTCTCCAGTAAACACCGCATCGACGCCCTGTGGTTCCAAGTCCCCGGCGTCACCGTAAGCCATCCCGATGAACAAATGTATGGAACACATCGAAAACTGTCCGCCGTTGATGAGAATCGTAGTGCATATGCACACAAAAACATGCATAAAACCATACATAACATTTGCGGTTTATTTCCGGAACTGCAATTTTACAATGCTTAAGTTCTCGATTAAAAAAATAGGGTAAAAGTAAGAGTGTATTATCACCAAATTGTTCACGCAATTACGATTTCACATCTCTGTTAGAAGTAAATCATTCGACAGATTCGTGAGGTATGTTATCATCATCGTGGTAATAATGAATATGGACATAAAGACAACATCGCAAGCGTCGTCGAGAGAGAACCACAACGAGGAGAACCACAATCAAATTAATAATAATAATATCGTACTCTTGTTGTTTTTGCGGAAAGAATTTTTCCCAGGAAAGCCCTATCCCAACATGAACTGTGCGTGTATAAACGAAACTGAAATATTGGAATAAATGTTCTCCCCAAATTTTGATAACCTACCGCTGAGCTAAGCTAAATACGTCACTGTGGTGGGACTATGGGTATGATAACAACTGTGTTACACCGTTACACCACAATATTGCTCTTCGATGTTACATGGAAACGGCGCCAGTCCCAATGATAATGTATCCTCAACGTTCTCCGCGTATCACAATACTTCCCTACTGAATCGAGTCCCAAAGTCGTGTGAGCTGAGATTTGACTAACGTAATAAATTCAACGAGCGACGACATCATTGCCGATGTCGAATTTCCGCCGGAACAGGAAAAACATTATCTTACTTATTCAACATATATTAATTCATTAAATACTAACTGATAATGTCAATGAGGAGTACAATTCTGTATAAATAGCCTTGCAGCATTATTATTACCGCGTGAAATTGCTCAAATGTCAAAGATGCGATATCGTCTTGACGTTTTACGGCCATTGAAAATGATGAAAATTAAACAATTGTTTTGGATGCCTCTGCGTCAGATGTGATATTACGGAACACTGATAATTAGTGGACAAATTTTAGAGGGTGACGGACATTGGAGCCCCGTTAATTGAGGTTGCTAATTATCACCCGCAACACACTCAAATTACAATTGTGCCAACCGCTCGAATGATAGTTGTTTCATTCGTCTGTTCTATTTGTCTGGTTTTTGCCTTTAAGCTTATTTGAATCTTGATCTAGATTGAGTATTAGTTAAAAGTTCAACAATCCATAAAGTTCACAGTCGATTTTGTGCTATTTCGCTTGTCTATAACTCCACAAGAACATTCGATCCTGAGACAGCCTCTTTCCCCTGGCTGTGTCAGATTAGAGACGCTCTAACGTCATCATGATATTTATCTGTTGTTCAGCGCACCCCCCGCTCGCCACGGATGTTACACCCTGGGAACGGGGATTCCGGATCCCAGTTTGTAACATCCACATACTCAAAGGAACTTAAGGGTCCTGCTTTAATTGTGGGTTTTTCTAATCGATAGGCAATTCGGCAATTCGAGTTTTATCAAAGATGTAAATAGATCCATGAAACGCTAAGGGGTAATGTCCTTGGTCGAGTAAACTGTGTGGCTATTATAGATCGACGGCACTATGAAATGGACAGCAGACTTTGAGCCGCATTGTCAATATTTGCAGATTGATATAACATATATTCAGGATCATCTGGTAATTATTGAAAACGCACTGCTGGTTAACTACTTACGGATATTTAATCATTTATATGCAATGATAATAGGCATACTCCAAAAGGTGTGCAGAGCAATAATAACCAGTACCGACTTTAAGAGCAATATCCTCTGTGTAGTTATTAACAAATGTCTATCACAAATAGTGTTCGTAGATATCGAATAGCGAGTGTCATCCTATTTATTGCAAAGGGACAAAACACAGAATAAGCCGAGCTTGCCGATGAAATCAGAGCGAGCGAAGGAAAATGAACCACCTTCGAATTAGGTGTCTTCTTCGTGCTCGAAAGTTTTGACGAACTTTTAGGCTGCCGGTTCACCTTCATACGTTATAATTCGTCTAATTAACCGGCTTGAATCGCGTAAAAAAATCAGAACAGAGTCGATTCGATCCATGTTTCGTGTTCTGAGTCGATATTGATGAATGTTATCCCGCGTGGTGGGACGACCGAGAGCTAATCGGTTCTCTATCAGGAACGTTTTACAAGAGCCCTAACCCCTCTATCCGTGTATACATCAAAAGCAGTTAAAAGTGCGAGTCGTTTCTTTCTAATTGAGCATCCTGTCGGTTTGTTACCGGATCAAGATTCAGCAGCTTTACATGTGGTCGTCGAAATCGTTTATGATGAAAGTTGAGCTGGACGCTGGGTTTATGAAGAACTCCTGCAGGAATGGTTTTCGTAGTTATAAGCTACATCAGCAGCTGGCTAAGTATGCAGGAGTACCACAGTACCATGGCAAATACCTTAGTTGTAAGGCCTGGTCTGCATGAGCATTCTCCGTCACAAAAAAAAAATAAGCAGTGCTAACAATAGCAGGTTCATAATTTGCCGAATACAATATGGATTGTTTTCACTTAAGGTGTACCATTCTATCATAGGAACAGGTAATGTTTTTTCCGCAACAGGGACAACACTGATATGTTATTTAGGGTAGAATCCGGTAGAGGGCAATGGTGATATTATTGTACAATTAGCTATTCTGTCCACTAGCATTGCCGAGTATTGTTCAGTGAATGGCCTCCTAGTTTTGAATTTTCCCAATATTGGTTAACTTTCATGCTTATGAAATGAAAAAAGCATACATCTATATTATATTGCGCATTCTCTCCCGTTATAACTAATCAATTTTGTGGACATATCTATGACCGCAGAGAGAACTCCCAGGTGAACGTCCGCAGATGCAATTTATCAATTCAATAATTTACTTTGTTATAACCTGTACATAAATGGCAATAGTTGCCCCTAAGCATAACAATCAAGGCAAAAGCGTTGACAAATTTCCCGGTGTATGCTTTCCAATGAAACTGACTATACTGTATACATTAATCGCTATTTAACAATGAAACAATTTCAAATACTGAACTTAATGTGTCGCTTGTTTCATCTATACAAACCGTTGCTGTTCACCTAATTTCATTTTGTGTGTACAAGATTGTCTCATGCTCAAGAATGGAGCGCCCGGACATGATGAGGGTGTCAAAATTATACATTTGAATTCAATGTGCATCACACTGGTCAACCATCGTGGTCGACATTTTCAAAGAGGTTGGTATCTCTTTGTACGAATATATGAAGTTGACATTAATATTAAATAACTAAGAGCATACTGTGACCGATGGGATGGCATCGTAATGATGGGCGTCAGTCAGATGGGATCAGTTTAATTTCATACGATTTCGGTAAGCCATTCGTATGGGATACACGCATAACCGATCTCTAGTCCCCTGATTTGACCTCGGAGCCAGGGTACACATGGCAAATAGCAGAGCAACGGACTCCCCGGAAGTACGTTGATTTCCAGGACTCATCTCCAGTGCATTCAGGCAAGCGGATTACTTTTACATGCGGCTATAACTATCTAATGTATCGATCTCTTGATATTCAGTGTGGCAATGCGATCTCCAAGGAACCCCATCTCGCTGTTCGCGAGATCAACAGCAGCCCTGTAGACCTCTGACAACGGAGATTACAGGCCTTCATATAATACGATTATGAACGACTTAATAATAATATTTTGTTCGGGGTCATTGTATCTTCGTTTCATCATTATTTGTTAGAATGGCGGGTATGCATTCGTAGTGTTCTACGCCTTGCACGAACTATCTGCATCGCAAAGGAGAAGTTGACCATTATCGAACTTCTCTAGCGAGAAGGAAATCCTCCTATCCTCCTATCCTCCTTCTTAGCACGGAATAGAAGTTCTTCAAGTTTTGCCAAACTCTGTTAGCCAGATTTGGTCGAGACTCGATCCTTAGAGACACCAAGCACAATTCGAAAAAAATCAACAACAACAACAAAAACAACCGAATTTGAGCCTCAAATCTGTACAGGTCGGTAATCGCACCAAAAAAATTGACCGAAAACAACTCGCCATGAACTTTGAAGAAAGTCACGGTGGAAGACCATCAAGTGCCAGAGCAGACTTCATTACGTCATCTCTAAGAATTTGGATTTAAGGGACTCAAATAAGAGGCATAGCTAATTTGTCGCATCAAATGATGAAAATAAGACTCAGGCTGAAGGTTCGAAATGAATCAAATGACATTTTCATTTGTAAATATCACGGTAGCATATGCCTAAGGCTACACCGTGGGGAGCGTTAGCATGCTTCCTTATTAACAAGGCTAGCACTAGCAGCTTAGCAGCAGCAAATTGCGACCTATTATAAGCACCTAGAATCTGCTCAGAGGTATTGAAGAAGCGGCTGCGTAAATTTTTCAAAAATTCATGTTCTCCAACCAATCATTTGAGATACACGTGTGTGGTTGAAAAATCGAAATATGGCGCGAGTGCCACCGAGAGCTAACAAAGGGACTTCCCCTACATAATCAACGTACTCACAGCGCGAAAATCATAGCCCACCACCATTTTTCAGACTTTCTCCCTCAATCGGAAGTAGCAATGCAGATTCTCTTTTAGTGATTCAAGCTCATCTCATTTCAAGAACATTCTACAAATATTTGTCTATCTAACTCAGATGTAACATAGACATCTGGTATCACAAATTGTCGTTTTGAGGGTGCGGCAAAATGATAGCGCAGTTGGTGTTTGTCGAACACGCCTGAGTTCTAACATCATTATCCTACAAATTTTTACCGGGCTGCCGCCGTTCTCCAGAACAGAAATGAATCGATTGGGCATAGATTCATAAAATTTACATATGAAGTTTTCATCAAGAATATGCCATTCGACTACCAAAGCTCTTCTTAGCTCATGTAGCGTTTGATTATGCTTGCCACCTTTAAAAGCAGCTCTAGATAAGACGCTCCACAGGTTTTCTGTAATATTAAAGTCCGGAGAGCGCGCAGGCCAGCTCAGTAACTGTATGTCTTGAGTTTTGAAGAACCCCTTGACGATATTCGCCGTATAAACTGCGGCTTTATCCTGCTGGAAGATGAATCTCTCATCCCAGGTCTTCTCGGCGTGATTCCTAAGTTGATCCTCCAACATAGAAACGTAGGCATGACTATTCCTTCGCCCGCTTACGAAGACCAAATCAGTCTTTCCTTGTAGCCAATACGGACCCAATCATCACATCACCACCTCCCGCTTATCGTCGATTTAGGAGTTTCTTTTCTTTCCTAATGTCATGGAAGTAATAAGCATGTCCATCAGGACTGTCGAGATTGAATTATTTTCATCAGAAAACAGCACAAGTTGCCATTCGTCTGTCCACGAAATTTGAGCACTAGCGAAGCTTAATTTTGGATCGGTGTATCAGGTGAGGTTTTCGTTTGAGTTTTCTATGAACAAAATGTTCTGATGCCTGACGACCTCTTTGCATGTTTCGAACGTTCGTTTCGACTCCGGCTTCGGCTGAAATTTCGCGACAAGTCAAAAATCTGTTAGAGGCTCTTCGGAGGAGGACGCGTTTTTCACGAGCACTTACTGCCTCGGGTCGTCCTGGTGCCGTCCTAGTCCCGTACGGTTCAAGATCTTTAAGAAAATTCGAAATCACCTTCCTGCTTCTTTGCAAAATTCGCGCGATTTCCGTCTCGTTTTCTTCATTGGGGTTGAAAATAATTATTTTCTCATATTCACTAAATTGGCGGCCTTCGTCCATCGTGGTTTTTACTGACAAAGGGTCCAGAAAACTTGTACGAGAACGATCTTACAACTCAGTTGCGTGTCAACTGTCGTCCCACTCGACAAACACGAAGTGGGCTATCCTTTTGATGCACCGTCAAAGCGACAATTTCCGATATCAAATGTCTACATCCGAGTAAGATAGCCAAATATTCGTGGGATGTTCTTGAAATGTGATATATCTGAATGACTGAAAGCGAAACTGCAGTGCTACTTACGGTTGAAAAAAAATCCTTTTGTCGCGCTGTGTACATAAAAGAAGGCACCACTTGTAAACGTATATCAATGACCTCGTTAGACCTCAAATGTTCCTACAAAGCAGAACCGTAGATCTGGTTGAGTCTTATTTATTTCGTAATATTGACAACAGGAGTACACTTTAAAAAAAAAAAAATATATATATATATATATGTATATATATGTATATGTGTGTGTGCAATGATATTCCCCCATGTATGATGTGGTTATTGCATACAAGCTCACTATCAAGCTACGGCATCCTGTTCTCATTAAAACGTCGCATTTCTCTGTAGGCAAATATAACGCTGCAAAACGACTGCTATGACCTGGCCAACATGCTATTTATATTCTTCAACCGACATATATATATATATATGCAGAGAGTGGGGTCTTGCACACGTTTGGTCAAAATGCATGTTGCTTATGGAGATTGCGGCTTTGGACTCCTGCCGCGAACGCCTTATGTCGACGACGACAAAACAATTCTAAGGAAAATTTATGCACGCAACCTGTTTCCATCCCGCCACTCCCTCAACTCGTTTCTTTTCGCTACTTCTCTTCGAGCGATGTAAAGCAAGCCGTTTGTCCAATAGTAATGTGTCGACGTGATCCTCAAGGGCTCGTTAAATAACGCTGTCTGACAGAGAAGCGTAGCTCAGTGAGGAACGAATTTAATGTTTCGTTGCTGGCTTCTGTTGCGAATTTCGTTTTAGCTGAGCGCAGCAAAGCATAAAATGGTAGCAGGAAAAGCTCAGAGGCTAAAGTGCCTTAGGCACGAAGTGTACCCTTTTGGCAGGTAGAACTTAAGCTGACGCCTCGAGTACTCGCGTACGCGCGTTGGTATAAAAGCAAAAAAATATTGCAAAAGGCTACTGCTGCTGTTGTGTTTTCCGTCAGCTGAGATGTGGCTAGAGGCAGGTGCTATCCGAAATGATACCGAATGCGACGCCGTCATTAGTCTTCTTCTGAGACCGAAGAACCTCTCGATCTACTTCCGCGCTGGGATACGTGAAGACAGCTATGTCTACGGGGACTGTACATACGCGATTAATTCGGAATACGCAGCCTCCGAGAAACTTTTATCGAAAATGGTGCTTTTTTTTAGCGTGTTGAAGCTGGAAGGATCGAGTTTGTTGCATTTTCGGCATAAACACCTAGCGAGTTCTTCGCTCAGTTAGTAGTTAGCCCGACCCACCGGGTAAAACTCTGCTGAAAGCATTCGGCAGGGCAGGCGATTCAACATCGATTGCGTTCACTTAGAACTGCATCTGACTGAACTGTCTGCGAAAATTTAGTCCTTTGCAATCGCTTGGGAGAACTTTAACTGAGTGGAAAACGCAAATTTAGTGTCCTGTCCATCCTGATCAATCTGAGAAAGGCAGGTCTGTGTCGTATTTTGTTTCACAAAAGTGTGTCAGTCACAAAAGTGTCATTCACTAACTCTTCTAGCAATATCCAAATCAAGAAAACAAATCAACAACAACTGTTTAATCCCTCAATCAGCTAAAAAGCAAATGCCCCATCACTATTTGCTTTCAAATGCATATGTATAATATATAGTTTCCAGCGTTCATTTTGTTTCAATCTACGAATAGAATGGCAGTCTATTTACATCGAGCAAATTCTGTCAACGTATTAGTTTGGTCATTGCAGAAATTGAAATTCTTATCGAATTTTTCCCTGCCAGCTCGTATTGTCGTGCCCACAGCTGGGGCGGTCTGTCTCCCCTGACCAAGTCGTGGCTAAAAACAAATTTGCTAGTTGCTGTATTAGATAGAGTGCAGCTGCTAGAGACCTGAGCGAGTGGTTCTCCAATTGTACATAATTAAGCGACTTGGTGCAGGGCAGTCTAGGAGGGCTAAGGTTTTCCATTTGTTTTGGGTGAGGACCTTCTGTCTGTCGGTTCCTTATTTAAGGAAGGCGAACCTTTGTCGAAAGCGTGTAATGTACCTGCAACTGCTCTTGACTCAATCATTTTGCAAGCTACAGAGGTTCAGGTCCGGTTCAATCTGTATCGGTGTAGGGAAAATGGGACGATGCGGTTCATTGACGCGATGAGCATTTCGTTACCAGAGTAATTAATAATCAACAGCAGTGTGTAATCTGCCCGATAACGCATAATATATATATATATGCTTATAATTACGAGAAGGCCGTTTCGACAAGATTATGTATCCTCCCCAGCAGGGACTTCCTTAGATCCGGCTAGACAATATATTATAGAGTCAATGCGAATCCCATCAAATAAAATTAAGTGTCAACTATACCGAATAGATATATATATATATATATATATAATGCTTACTAAATAGCCGTTGACTGTCCCTAACCTGGAAGTGGTTGGCATCCTTCCGCTGTAATTTATTATTAGAAATACAAACATCACAATACAACTTGAATGCTGCCAGGAATAAGAAACCAATTTGGGAGACCAGCCCATTCAAATCACACTGCAATGTCCTGAAAACAAGCGCAACGTCTTTTTGAAATACGTATAGTCAGGTTTGGTTTGAAATACTTATAGTCCCGTTTGGTTCTGTACTATTTTTCCTAACAAGAAAATATCAATCCTTGTGATTCTTTACATCACATGAAGCAAGCAATCGAGCAACGAACTTATTATTCTTGTCCCGTCATTTTGAAATTGCCCCTCCAACAACTCTTTCTCCGCTCGAGCGCAGAAGCCCTAAATTCTAATGTCGTTCATAATTGACAAAGGGCAGAGCAAATTCGAGAAGCAACTTTGTGCAGACGACCACACGAGAGATATCCATCGGCCGACATTAGTGGCGCCGGCTCCCACTGGCGCAGGCTTAATAACGAGCCAACGGGGAACGTACGAATTGGGGTCCATCTTCTAGCAATGTTTCTTTTTCTCCGCTTTGGCCGCATATCAATACAAAGTATAGGTTTACAAATCGATGATACACCACTGTACCGCATATACTAGTACAATTGCATTGCAAGTGATCTTCAAATGTTATATGATAAAAATAGAGCAGAAAGATACCCACTGTAGGGGTCGGTCAAGCCGGGTGGTGACAAGATCCCTCCTTCTTTTCACAGTTTCATTTATTGTCTTCTATCTAAATATTAGAAAAAAAATGATAAGGTTAGGAATTGAAGAGGGTATGATCAATCGTACGTGAAGAATTCGCCCTTGTCCAGGTAAATCTCCCTATAGAAATCATGGAACGATTGTCCCATTGCGTTGTCCCGCGAGAACGTTCCTTTATTTGACTCTCCTTTAAAATATATATATCCTAAAGCCGCTCATCCACCCACGTCATTCACCGACCATGTTTCTGCCGTGGTATATATTGCAGTAAATGTTTAGCTACATTAGTGGTCACGTGCGACAATGCACGTTCCTTATCTTCGAATGTCAAAGTCGCGCAGTTGACTCCACTTTGCTCCGCCGGCGCTAAACAGCCATCAAGTCTTCGCCGTCTCCTTTTTTTTCTTTGCTTGTTATAGCCAAAGCGGTGCCACGGTGGGAGGCATTTCGCTATTTTGCACTTTCGTTCTCGCGACTATCGGCCTCGATTGGCTGGTTATCGGAGTCGATGGATCTAGTGGTAGTCGTTCTAGGTTAGGCGGTTCCTGATCGAACGACGACGTCGGTCCTATGTGGTCCCGATTTGAGGCTGAGCGACGCCTGCCGGCGCCCCTACCCGAAGGCCCCCGTTCGAGTAGATGATGCCCCCCTTTTGTTGGATCTCGCCATACGTACATTCGGTTGGTTGGCAGCCACTAAACGACTAAACTCGTTCTAGCGCGATTATTAGTCCTCGTTCCCCAATGCGATCGAGGAAACGGCGTCCACCCATGAAGCGAAAAAAGTACAGAAAAAGAACACGGAGAAGATAACAACGGCGAAGAGGAACAACTACAGAAGAAGAAACGCAGACAAAGGGGACGGCGTCGGATAACGTCGAGTGCACCCCCCTACCGCCGCCACTGCTCCTGCTGCTGTTGTTGTAAGTCCTGGAGGTAGTGGATGTGGTGGCGTCCGCCGGAGTCACCGAGCGAGCGATTGCTGGCGCCTTCTGCTGCCGCCGCCGCTACTAGCAGATTGGGTGGGCGCTGCCATTTCGAGATTGGCCCGAAATGGAAAGCACAAAGGACAAGCAGAGCCACACGATAAACTGGCTTAAACAGCGGCACAACCATCAGTATTACGACTCTCGTTGGTCTTTCCCTTGCGATTCCACTGTCCCCCTCATATATTCCTTCCTTCGAAATAATACAATATCATTCAGCAACGCCAGTAGGCCCATAGGCCAATACAGCCTGCCCGTAGATTGCAGAGCATCCACTATAACCACACACTGTTATTATGATGGGATTTGGAGCTATGAGTCATAACGGCTTACCTGTTCTACCTTACTCAGCATTAGCAAATGGCTTTTTTTGTGTAATTTTCATCATTTGCCTTAAATAAAATATGTCGCAAAGCGGTGATTCTCAGTTCGACTTCACCGTTACGGAGCGTGTGCATGACAGCTAATCCAAATGAGGCGAGACACTGCGACCGATAGACGGACCACGAGACCAGTGGTCTGGCAAGCCCGTCACCCCCTTTGCTACGGTGTCCTCGAAGCACAGCGTCCGGTGTCCCCAGGTCACATGATTCTTGTGATGTCTCCAGCAGAGGGAATTTCTGCTCAGTTGAAAAATATCTGGATGAGAGCAGAAACGACGTCCTAAACATGAGCTGGCCTGAAGGGACGATCATCGACGAAGGCCATCATGACTAGGACCATCACTCCAACGGTTATTTATTGAATAGAGTCCTCATACAACCTTAACTCAGTCATTACAGTGTTATAGTTTGTCCCTCGAGGAGGTTTGCTGAAATATGATCATGACAGTGGCAGATATTCTACTCCATATATTCTGTTCTGATGTCGTCGGCGTTAGCAGTCGCCTGGGCGGCAATATGCTCGCCTTACCATGTTGCTTTCGAGAGTAAAGATGCTGGAAAAATGTCTTCTATCCGGAAACTCGCAATAACGACGATAATTGATATCTATGGCAGGTAGATCTATTCTGAACTGAAAGAGTCCGTTTGCTCAGTGCCACGGGTTACACAATTGAACAGTGATTGTGCACATTGTTAAACCTTTTATCGAAATACATCAACGGCCTGAGTTACTCTCTGAATTGAGAGCGAAGCCATCGATTGCTCGCGTCTCAATCGGGGCCAAAATCTCATTGTAAACATAACGGTTGCAGTGAACCGGTCCGATGTATTATAAACTTTAATTTGTTATAACATTATGGTTATTATTAAATAGCTAGCTTAGCTGAGCGATGCTTCATGACTTCAACTCAACTATCTTTTTTTTCAAATATGCTTATTTTTTTTTAAGCTTTTCATCAATGGCACTGCTCGACGTCTTGTCTGAGACAGGTGTGCACCAGTCACTGTATAGTCAGAAGCATATATAGTGTTCAAGGTGATGACGTTATGGGCGGTTCCTTGGATTGACGGCGGCGGAGGGTGTCTCAAGAATGATGTGACATATAAGAGAACTTAAACATTGAAAAACTGCAGTTTATTTCAGCAACCAATACAAACCAATACTCCTAGCTTTACTTTTTATAATTGAACTAGGAAATTAGCAAAGCAAGATGACTGGGATTTCTAAAAATCAAGCTGGTAGTCTATAAGAAATACTAATTTATTTCAATGAAGAAACTGACAGTAAGATGCCTGGTGTTTATTATTTGTAGTTATTAGGTGCCCACAAAGTTTTTCTCTGTTTTAGTATGTCAAAGTTTGGCGCCATTAGAGTGGCAGCAGTGCTTGGGTGCGAAAAAAAAGTGTTGCTTGCTGCTGAGTTGTTTCGGAGCACAATAAAAGAAGAGCGACTCAATCGAACGATTTCAAAACATTCTGTATGATTCCAAAATGGACCTGTATCGAATAGAATTTCGTGCAATGTTTTTCAAGTTAAATATCAGAAATTGCGGCTACCGAAATGTGTGGTCATTGTGGACCCTCTCCCTCAACGACTCCCACAGTGGAACATTGTTTCAGGAAATTTGGGTTCATGAGACTTCAACCCCGAAGATGCCCCTCGCGAGGAAGACCTTCTCCAGTTGATAACGAGGTACTGACTGCTATGCTTGCTGTGCAACTAACCGTAACAGAGCAAACCGGTGGAGATCATCTGCACGCATTGTGAAGAAGAGTTTATAAACTCGGCAAGTGGATTCTTCATGAACTAATGGATAAGCAAAAAAGAAAATCATTTCCGCTTGTTTTTCTCTACTGCGGTGGCAAACACCAGTGCCATTCTTCGAACAGAATTGAGAAATGGGTCTACGGCAATGACACGAGAGAACACTACTCTCCGTGGAAGGGAGAAGCTATCCCGGAGTATCCAAGGTGGAAAACTAACCAAAAAATAGCTTCTGTTGTGTGTTTGGTGAACGACTCGAGGCATTATTCATCGTGAGCTCCTGAAACCTGGAAAGGTGATTACGGGCCAAATATACTCTTCTCAATGCAAGTTAATGCTGTTGTCCGTCGTAAGCAACTTAGTCTTGCATCAAGAGGAGGCTTCACGACAACGCCAGGCTACAAATTTCGAGGGTGGCACAAGAGGCCATAACACGCCTGAACTGGGAAGTTTTGCCCACCCGACTACTTACCCGACCTCGCGCCATCTGACAACCGCTTGTTTTTGAAGCTTCGAAACACTGTAAAAGTCGAAGGTTCTCCGAAGAGAGCCATGTCAAGGACGTCGTAACTTCGTTTTTCAAACGCCAAGAACAAAATTTCTTTAGAAAGGGAACACATTCGTTGAACGATCAATGGAAGGGGTATAGATAGCTGTCGAGATAGACAAATTTTGTTGAGTAAAATTTGGCAAAGTTCGAGTTAATATGTTATGTATACTTGGTAAGAAAACAGGAAAAAACTTTCTGAGACCCCTAATATATTCCATTAAGAGTCGTATACCATAGCATCAATAGGAATATTGGCTGAAATCCCTCTAGTCCTGTCCCTAAGGTTATACTACTGTATAAACTTCATAGTTGTGGTCTTGACCATTCGGCTAGCCACAATACCACAGACGTTCAGCCTTTGGAAGTTGAAGGACACAAATAAGGTTTACGATTTGCGACGACAGTAAATCAACATGCCCCAAATCAGATCCCAATGGAGTAGAACAGTGGGCGGAAGATATATATCTGTATCAGAAGAGACTTTAAAGATGTTTGTTATTGTTATATATCAATGACTAACGATATAGTCATTGCCTGGCGTGTGCAGCCTGGCAAATCGTTTTTTCTTACACAAATATTCATATATAATATATGAAATATGTCATTTTTCATCCGGTGTAAAATGCGCTTTTTAATTTAGCAAATTGCAACTGTTATAAATATGCCTCGTATTGAGACGCTTGTGAGTTTCCGAAAAGTTGCCTCGAGTTTCTGTGCAAATTGGGCTACATACCCTATCGTCTTATCCCTGTGAAACTGCCCCCGAAGCAATCGACATTATTCCAAAAGTTTAGATCTGACCGTGCCGATGTTTCGGCCGCTCGGGCTCGAGAAGCAACGAAGGAAACTTTTTGCCGGGATTACAGAGCTTCGTGAAGCTTAAAGCACATCCTCCATTCGGCCTAACCAACGCTCTATAATTCCCTCTTGGGCTTCCGCTGTGGAACCGCTCGCACTTTTGGTTCAGTCAATTTGCATAGGGCCACGGGCTATATATATATATATATATACTTTGACCGATTTATAGTGATATTCCCTCGTCAATGTCGGTCCATATATTGCTTGACTTCAGTTCCTTTTTAAATTTTTGGAAACATGAAAATTTAGTAATTTTTGTCCCCCCACGGAACAAAAATAGAAAATACAAAGAACAGACGAGCTGCGCATTCCCTATCGGATTTGGTAATGCAGCTCCAGGAGCAATCGAGCGGCGATATAAATCAATTATCGATATTTACAATAAGACTGTTGATTTATTATTACTGATGTTAGGATGGGGACACATTCAATTAGCGCAATATCGATATATGGATACATATAATAATAATAATACAATAACAACTTGCTTCGGCCATTTTGTCTATTTATATGACAGCATACCTAACCAGCCCGCCAACCACCCAGCATAGGTCAGTTAGTCTTCAAAACCAAGTTCATAGAAGTCTCTGTTTCTAGTCAATAAGAAACAGCAAACACCACAGCCTTTCTACGGACAACTTATTGTACATATACTGTACCAGCATGACATAGGCTGACCACTCTTATTGTACTGGTGTACTAAGCCAAATGCCACGACTTAATGATACTTGATACTCATACGGAAACTCATTCTTTCTCATTTCGTTAACGAAACAACTCAACTGGGATACGTTTTCATAGATAGTTTATCCACCTGAAGGGTTAATTATTCCAACGGATCACAGCAAAGTCGAGCTTACTATCCCTATTGTGGTTCCTTGGCGATCTTTTTTCCTGTGGTTCTCGCATTATCGTCGAAATTTTCGGTCGTCGACATTGATAAGCACTGACCAATCGGGCAAAGAATCCTGAGCAAATCGAACGAAAGATCCACTTGACGGATTTTGTGCAAATGCTCTGGCTACACGAAATGGTCCGGTATTAACCATCTCGTTGTTCCCGTCGTCAAGCTGCAAGTCTTTAGCGTTCTAATACTTGATCCGCGCTGTATCCACAGCTACGTGTCGCGACAATGGGCGGCCGATGAATCATCCCCGAGAATAAAGTCCCCGAAGGCAACAAGGACCATTCAGATATTGCTACACACAGTATATCCTATTATAGCGGTACACCCACCGAATCATTATTGATCACTCTGTACTATACAAATCCAAAGTGTTTTTTTCTTTGTGTTTCCGCTCTCCATCTAGTCTTCACCGCTTCGTTCATTTTACACATTCGTCACTTGTCTGTTGATTTTTTTGCTAGACCACCACCAGTTCTTCCATTCTCGATTTATACATACATATCAACACCATGTACATATGGTCCATTTAGTCTTCACTTAGTTTTCTGTGCGCAATAAAATAATAAGGCAGCTGCTCTACATCCCATACGAGCAGCTATAATGAAATTCGAGCGAAATACACGACATTAGCGTTAATCTAAGAACATGGCATGCTTATGTCAAATACTATCGTATCTTTCCATGACAATGATGCCTCTCCCACAGTGAGCTGTTACGGCCTTCGTTAACAAGGTGACGCACTATCGATTTGCAGACGATACGAGGCTGCCTCTGTTGTTTCTGTCGTAAAATCTGTGAAGCAATAAAGTGGAAGGAATTTAACGCTCTTTGCAGGGCGACATACCCCACGCGATCCGATCCGATCCCCCTACGCCCATTCTGTGCATCCTCTGGGCTGAGCGTCCGATCAGCACAATGCTGGCAGCATGGATATATTGAGTTCCATGGTTTACTATATACCTACACATGGGTATATACCGGTGGTGATCGTATAAGAGTGTGGAGTGCATACGGTAGCAAAATAAAGAGAGAGAGAGGAACTTAAGAGTCTTTAGCGGACGTCGCTTTCCTTTACTCTAAAATTGTTTTCTTATCAGGACTGTTTATTTGTCTGGATTTTTTCTTCCAGGAAGGACACTCATTTGTTACAACGTTGACATTGTTGTTATTACTTTGTTGTTGTTGTTGTGCCGATTTTGTGCCGGTGACTTGACTGATACAGTTTGTCAGGTCAGTCGACCTCAGCGGCGTCGACGCGAGTGAAGTCGGGTATTAGCCCCATACTCGAAATCGAATGAATGAGCTTTTGTTGGAATCACCATTATTGTGGCAGGCATTAGGTACATACAACATAAACACACTGTACAAGATCTATTCAATGAGTTAACAGCTCAGCATTCATTAGCGTGCCATCCCGTGCATAACAACTCGCTATATTCCCAAGTGCCCTTTGGCTCATGGAAGCTCTAAGTGCGGTATAGTACGTGATGAAAGCCTTGTAATACTATCATAGGATTATGTGAACTGTTATTTGTTCTATGTTCTCTAGCGAGCTAGTTATTGCCCCCTGATGCACGCGTCACCAAATCGGTGCTACCATAGCCGTGTGTGCGTTTGTTATGGCTGGCAATGTATCAATACGCTTGTTCCTTGTTCCACCGCTATATTTGGTGTTGACACGTTTCCATAATGTGATCTACTTAACCCCACATCCAATGGCTATACGATGTCCGAAGGGACTCGTTGCATCTTCGTGCTCGTAAGTACCTCCTACCTGGACAAGCGTCCATGCCATATGTCGGAGCAAGCGAAAGACCCTTACAGCTCCGAGAATCTCATCCACTCGACGAACAGTGAGCAGGCAAGCAAGTAGCCGTCTGGCCAGCGTCTCCCGGCGTTTCGCCGCCTCATAGAGTGACACAACCAGCGGTGGTTGTGGTGGTCGTGGTTGGAGGAGGGACAATTAATCATCTTGTTTTTGTGTCCTGTCTCGTCGTTCGTGTCCGCCCAAGGCTGCGGTTTGCAACGACGGCCACCAACGGCCGTCGCTGCCATCACCGACCGTTCGCATCGCCATGGTGACATCGTCGTTGTCGTCTTTATCCTTCTTCTCCTGTGCGCGCATCGTGCTCGGTTCTCCTTCATCCGTACTCCTGTTCCTGCATCCTGCTTTTGCCTCTATTCTGCTATTTCCTTTTCCTCTTCTTCTTCTTCTGAGCTCTTGATTTTTCTGGCTCATCTGCACTGTGCCGGCCGTCCTCAGCTCACGGACGTCCTCACGCCGCTCCATAACTCCATAGTGTATGGATAGATTGCCTAAATGTGTACTCTCTCGTTGCCGCTACGTCTCGTTCACTAAATTCGTTTGTTATAGCCAAGCGTGGCCTACTTACATAACCTCACTGCGTCGGTCCCCCTCTTTATATATACATACATGTATGATAATACAAAACACGAACGTCTCATATTTCTGAATTCATTTATTCCTCCAGCCTTGAACTGATCCAACAAACTCCGCTCGTTCTCATGTATGCATGAGTTGTTATAATATTATATAACAATACATCAGCTGGATAGCTATTGTATAAACGGTGCCCGAAGACATCCGCGCAGCATGACCAACATTAGCAGCACATATCTGCTGTGCGGTAGTCAAGACTGATGACCCTTGGCAGATTGATGGTGCAGACAAAATAAACATTTAGAGAACAACACTAGGTAGGTTGGCCATATTGGAACATTTTGACTGATACTGCTTACATGTCGATCCAAGTAACTACTGTCTATTTGTCTATTCAACATGTATAGTATTCTCAAGTCTGTTGAAGTGCAAAGCAGCTGCATGGTGAATAACTTACTGTGCTGAGCAAATAAAGTACGACCTACGGATTGAGCTTGTGTATCGTCTTTTGTCTCTGATAACGTCCTGCAAGGTAACAGCCCTGGTCAGCTGATCTCGAACGATGAAACACCACAATAGGGTCTTTTATGACTATTCGGGAGCTTGAGTTAGGCTGCGTTTAGTTCATACAATGACGATTTTGAAGGGCACACACAGAAATGTGTTCCGACTCATATTCAGCAGATGGTCAATAACAAGACAAATGAGTTGAGTTTCCTACAATGTATGGACGCGCAAGTTGTGTAGACCATTGTGAATATTATGGCGCCCCCTATACATAATGAATTCAAATTGATACACATCATGCCGCGGGCAATGAGCCTTTGGAGGGAGCACTGTTGCCGGCTGGTGTTGCAAAAACATGTATATATATATATATATATATATATATATATAGAATATATATTACCAATTCTTGGAAAATAGGATTAATTATTATTAAAATAATTGCGTTCCTGTTTAGCGGTGACTGATACTAACTCGTATATTTGATAATTATATAGTATATATCACTACATATCAATTAGCCGAGTATACGAGTACCTTGGAAGATTCGTTGATACCGCTGACGGAATAGAGAAAGACGCCGTGAATGTATCATCCACAAAAAACTCTGCACAAATTAGCAGATTCTACAGCAAAATGTATCACATATATTGTGTACCTCTTCATGGCCACGTTCTGCCTTTATCTGGCGGAATCCCCCACTGGTTAGACCCCTTAGTTTTGAAGGTTATCTCTCTCTATCTCTCGCTCTCTCCAGGAGTCGTTGACCAGTTCTCGTCTACCAGTCCACCCAAAGAACCCAGCACAAGCTTTGAGTCAATATCGATTTCGGCAGGGCGTTTCTCAGGGAAGTGTGTCGTCATTCTCTCCTCCTCATCCACCTCGGCGCCTGTTTGTTAATGCTATGAATCGATCGTGTCCACTTTAGTAGGCTATGGTGTTAGCCTCCCTTTGAAATTGTGCACCCTACCGGTATGGTATACAAACATTGTCCTGTGTGGGTGTGTAAACACTTAGATAGTATCTGTCGAGCGCTCGCAAAGAGGGGCAATGAGCTGTAGATGCATTGCATCTCGGAATCCGCTTAAACGCGTCCTGAGTTTACAAAGTCAACCTTTATAGGTCCAAACGTGACTTAAACGTACGGAATTAGGTAGGTGAAATTAGCTTATTACAGATACGAATTGCTTGGGAAGCATCATTACGGTACTGTATTAAAGACGTTAACTAAGCGTTTCAAATTGCTTACCAAGAGCGGCTATGGCCAATTTTTGATAAATGGAAAACTTGTTTCAGTTTGCTTCTTTGCTTGTGGTATGTTGGCATGTGTTCAACGTTCATTGTATGACTAACTAATTAAATATATACGTACATTTCGCAGTAGTTGCTGAGCAAGTTTGGCAACAAACCGAAATCAATGCAATAGAACGCTTGTGTAAAGATAACTAGATTATCCCACGGCCATAAAGCAATAGGAATTCACAGTTTTTTCTTGTCTATTATTAAACCCAGTTGTGTAACAGGGGGAATCTAGTGTTGAAAATGCACACTGATTACAACTGAGCATAGAGATCCAGTCATTTTCGCCACTTCAGCGCTCGCCGGCGTGAGGTAACAAATCCTATCAAACATACACACGCACATTGCTGTTGGGAATACCCTTGCTCAACAATACCTCGATCCCATTTCTCCCAGACGACAGCGAATCGCACGACGCTACCGAGAATTGTTTTACGGCTACGTTTATCACCCTTGCATGCAGATCGGATTGAGACCTTTTTAGTTATTCTATGGCTTGCTTCGGTCTCTCAGCTGTTCCTTCGGACTAATCCGGTTACAGAGTCACTTTCGAGATAGTCATGATAAGCATAAATACCCGTACAAACAAACACGTTATTTGCTTTGGAGTATAGGATTAAGGAGGGAGGCTATAAACAAGGCTGAATTTGTCGAATTTGTGAAAGTCAGGTTCGTCAGGTTTTAACCTCAGCCTGCTAGATTGTTAGGCATACACGGCTTGCGCACTTAGGGAGATTGAAGTATGACAGGAGAGAAAAAAAATCCCCCTAAGTAACAATGGACGAAGTGCCACGTGTGCATACCGGTTTGATGATTCTGTGGCCAGGATCGTTGCCCCCAAAACCTAGTTCACTGGGCTATTGAGGAAGGCGCAATTCGTTGAGCTTGTCGCGTATACTGTAGGTATATAGATTCGTTCTCGTGCCGATTAACAAATGCGTTGGATATGAATTAGCCAACGATGGTAATTTCAGTAATCTCCAATACTCATATGGATATATACATGGAGAGGTTGCACCGTGCCTTCCTTATGTCACCATGATCTCTGATTTAGGATTTTTTTTTATTATCATTTTTCACTAGTCAGTTATAAAAGTGGGCGACAATTGTACCCATTGAACGTGAAATACCTATAGGAAATAGCAGAAATTGCGTTACCCCATTGGATCCTTAAGAAAGATCTTTGCATTAAATATTAGGTTGCACGTGGTTCTCGTGTAGCAGACGATCACCTTTCTCCGAATATCTTTGGGAAATTTCTTTAAGGATCTTTGTGAACTTACGGAACAATTTTCCAAAGAAACAAATTGGGGCAGAGATGTTACAGAGTTCGAGAACGCCTACGAAGGTAAAAAGGTAAAAGAGTTTACTCGCCGAGGCGTTGTCATGGCATATTTATAGTTAAAATGTCTTACTCATACAATAGACAGTTTAGTGGTTTGATCCACATTGTATGCTTCTCTAGGGTGAGTAGACCCCTGCCCACTTCGTCTTGTCGGTCTGTGATAGTACTTCTACTGTACTGCACTATCAGTGACATGACTATAACGTCAGGCAGAGTGGGTAAGGGTTGAGGTAGCGAGGTGTTATTATTGTGGATAGCACGTTACGTTACATTTGATACTCTTCGATAAACTCATATATATATATATATATATATATATATATACGGTTATTATCCGTACATAGGGCTTTCCATTTCCAGCCCACGGGTTACGAGCACAATGTTCCGCAAGTTTATGCCCGATAGAGCTTAACTAGTTGAATTCATAACACAATTTTACCATTAGTCTTCCCAACCTAATTTAACTCGAGATCTTAGCAATTCCTTGTTCTTCATCCGTTGACGTTCAAGGGACTGCTCTGCTTTGCGTGTTCCAACTTTATTGAACTTATTAACAATGACAACCTATTGATTCTATTGATTTGAAATTTCAGCAGTCGCTATATTATCGCCACTCAATAGAATCCGCTACCGCCATCAAATGAAGAGTGATCCCAACAGTGCGACATACTGATATTGGATCTACCTCACAGGATTAGCCAATCCTATACGGGATTAGCCATTTTGAAGACACGACACAAATTATTTCCTGAAGACGGACAGCATTTCTCGACCGACTCAATGTTTTTCGATATTGCATCGAGTGGACTGATTACATTTGTCGTTCCTGCTGTTGTTTGCATCACCACCACCACCACCACCGCCATCGTGTCACAACCTCTATCTCTCCACCCCTCTCTCTCCGCCTCTCTCTCTACTTCGCTTCCGACATGCACAGGGCGTAGGCAAGGAATTGGGCGTGCAGAGAAACAACTTGGCAAACTCTGCTGCCCGATCCGATTCGATCTCGACCTCCCGGACGTCCTCGGGGCGCAACGCCGCCAGCCAAACGCATATACATGGCCAATGGGTGTTTGTTTGTGTCTTTGTGTCTCGAAAAGGTGATGTGTAAACGGTTGCGGGAGAGACAGAAAGCGAGAGAGAGAAAGAGAGGTTGTGTCCAAATGCAAACGAGACCATGCTTACGTGTGCTCGTATTGTTTTACTGACTGGCTAGTGGTTCCTTTTGAGCGGGGCTGCCTCCGGCCGCTGCCAGAGCGAACTCCTGACCCCTATATATCCTGTGTAGTTTGTCTCCTGTGTAGGCCGGCCTTGGATTGGCAGGACTGTTAGTGGTAGACAATTCGGGTAACACGAATGGCCTGCGAGCTCTGCGTTCCCGACACCGACCGAACTAAGCGAAATTGTTCCCTTCGGGACGTGCAATTGTACAGTAGTGACCGATACACTTGTTGTATTTATTTATCTGCCGTCTCCCCTTCTAAGGGTCTGCACACAAACGGAACTGCCTGTTGATCTTGGACGAATCGACAAAAAGGCATGTTACAAATCGTATCGAGAACACTATCAGGAAACGAATTACTGATCGTTCAGCGCTGATTTCGCTTAAATTGGCTGTTATAGCTGCTCCTGATATAATAATAATAATAATAATAATAATAATAATAATAATAATAATAATAAAATATGTTTATTTGTGGGGGTTGCAGCCTCTCAGTGTCAATATTTCCCAATATGAGTATTTCCTCTTACGCAGTAGGAATAAAGGCGCTAGTTTTAATAATAACGCTCAACACGCTCATACATTTTTGCAGAGCCAAAATTCAGCAACTTTTCATGGCTGATAACCCCCCTCGTTTCTCGTCGTTGATAGTCGTTAGTGGTGACGAAATGCTCCATTGAAGACAATCGCAGACGCACTCAACAAGGGCAGGCGAGCACAGATCTCAATCACTTAGGCCAATTCCTTCTATCGGCGCTCCTTACTACTTTTGCGAGAGCCTACTTACTATTGTGTACGAGCCGCCACTTGAGAATCTCGGCCCGAACACTCAGTAGATTCGCACCGGTGGCTGATGCGAACTTTGCGTTCGCTTGACGCTTTCCCAGTCGACAACACAATGGAACAAAAGTAAAACTAGAGAGGCATCAATGGCAGAGTCGCTACCTACACGTCCGCCTGCCCAGATTCATTCGCTGTAGTTGCTGCGTTTGATATCATGAGCAAAATTCACTTTCTGCTTTCGAAATCATGATTTCATACTAACACAGGTTACTCTCGCTGCTAGCGTGAATAATAAGCCGAGCGTCAAATCATCGACAATGAACGTTCACCTACATGAGAACTTCAACATACAATGCGATCAGCATAGACCTGTACCAAAAAAAAAAAACGAAAGCAACATTGGGCGCAGTGATGTCGTCTATTCAGGGTTCGGGGTTGTCGCTTGGCATTACCAACATTCGTGCACGCCGCCATGCGCACATCAGAGCGTGTATGATAAGTACAATTTGTGTTATCTCAACGATTATTATCATCAGTTACATCAAAATAGGAACGATCCTCCTTAGCACACCCACAGGCGCTGTTCATCCTTTATTAACACACCAACAACAACAGCAGCAACAACAGCAACCCTTCGATGTTCCAATAGGCGATTATAGCCACCCCAAAGTTGCGGCCTAGTTTTGAAAAAGTTCGACTAGCAACCATTATGATATGCAAGCAGCTAAGATGAATTTGACCACTTACAGCCTTAAACATTTAACTCAGTCCACGGTACAACTGCTTTCGGCATAAGGCTTCATAAATCGGACACCTTCTCGTAGAAGATCGCACTTTACAGGATCATTTCTGAAGTCGATCTAACGTGTCCGCTTGCCGGATTCGTACACCCTGAATGATACCACGAGCTGATCAAATGCAACCGATTACTTTGGTGCATACTACCGTAATATCCTTCCCGATATTATTATCCAATGTACAGGGTAATAGTATCCATCCGCGGAAAATCGACAATCAACTCAAGAATGAATAATTTTATGGCTGCGTTTGTGCGGCGCAGGTCGACCTCACAATTGTCGATCTTATAATCTCATAGTATATAACACACCTGTGTACTTCCTGTTCATTTACTCGAAATAGACACTTTTATAACATATCGTTGATTAGTGGGCCTCCAATAACCCTATCTCGTAAAGTCCAAAAAAAAAGTGTAAGAAACTACAATGGCATTTTTACTCACCACCCCATATTGTTACCATACCAAACAGAGAGTATGACAATCGCAGGTCTTCATTACTTCCGACACGAGGGGGCCTGATAACATGCTGTACATGATCATGTTAAGTGCATACAGGTGTAATGGCTTGCCTGTGGGGACATGGCTCTGTCCGGGACGTCCGACGTAGCCACCAGTCGCCGCGGTGCAAACGACGACGCGATGCAACAGCCAGATCGATCGAAAGAAGAACCTTCGACCTAGCGTTTGTTCTTTCTCGGACGAATTTACCCTGCACCTACTGTGGCTCCGAACACTATGAGCCATCTTTTGTTTTATTATTTAGCCTGATTTTATTTAATAATACATTTCTCTGACCACTTAACTACGGGAAATGTCAGGAGGAAATATGCAATACTACCCTAAGGCTACGACCTTGCAGATTGTTGATGGAAACCTTCAGCCTTAGTTAATATTAATAGGTTACTTTCTGTGACATTCTTCCACCCTCGCTGATATTTATATAAACCTACTTATGAGTTCTGGGAATGCTTCCCTTGTGTGCCCCAGAGATTGGTTCGGTCAGTGTAACATTCGGCTTACAATTACATTTTACGAAAGTACGTACATATATATGCAGACCAAGTTAAATCGTAGATGGGTTTCGTTGGTGGCTTTATACATTTTCTCTAAACTGAAAAAGGACGAATTCAAATGGAAATCCAGGTAAGTAGTGGATATTGACATATCCCAGTCGCATACGTTTAGCTGTAATCAAGATAAGCTATCTTGGTGTAACAGAGCGCACAATTGTCTGTCCTGGTTAAAAAATCGATACTAAAATCGACTACACCTTAGCCTCCTGAAGCTAGAATACTATTTACGAATGAATTCCTTCCTGAAAAGGTTCCTAAGAATGAAATGATGAGATCGAACACTTCTCCATTGGGGAGTTCTCCTCATTTTGAACTTCACCTGATCCATCACCTGGCTATTCCAACACAGCCTTCGGTGAGTATTCGTCTGGGCTCAGGCAAATTGATATGGAACGCTTCATACCGTAAGTGTTAAAAATGTCCATGACGACTCATCCACTCGCGTTACCATATCACTTTGCTTTTAACAGCTACACCGATGTGTGAACATCGTGGGACAATACAGAGATTCGTAAGGTCACGCTGGATGGACACAACGCGTACTGTAAGGTTCTGTTTACCAATGGTTTGTATGACGTGGACATGCGTGGAGATGCAATCCTACGTACAGTTCGAGGGCGTTTCTTTGTTCGATATTCACAAGCTTTGTTATGATAGGGTGCCGCTCAACTATGAATAGCCAGCCGGCCACCTTGTCTTTAGGTTATTGATTATGGCTAAGCTGGGAAAGGGTGGTTTAGAATCTGGCCGGCCGGGATAACGGATGATGGCGATATGCTTCATTCAGCCAGCAACAAAATATTATGTATTGATTATAACCTCATATAGCTCTTATGATTGTTATTGGTATTATACCACGACCGATATGGCCGATGTGGCCAATACAGGAAAATCACTTCAAACTTCACAGAATCTTTTCAAAGATAAAATACGATTTTTGTTAGATGTCCTGTTCTATATGGCGCTATGTTTACTTTGAGCGTGACGCATGTTCTGCGCACGCTGCTGTGAGGCCACGGTTCACCACATCTCATACAGAGGCAGGTGTGGGCGGTGCGTAGAACCCCGTTGTTTGCCACAGTATTGTATATGGTGTTCTCCATGTGCTGCAAACCGGATGAGAACGTGTCGATTCGCTCTGTCTTCGTTCAATTTCCAGTTTTCGGAGATCATAGCACCAGTCCTGTAGAAATTTGGATCAATGTGTGTCATCTTGCTCTCTCAAGTGCATGTTAGAGGGAAACTTAAACCTACATTTGAGGTTCTCTGCGAATAGCAGTTTACTACTTAGCAGGTACACGTACCTATTCAGAGGTGAGCGATGAACATACAGGGCTCGCTTTAGGAACGCAGGTTATATTCGGTCGAGTTTTTTGAGCTGTGCCTGTGATAAGTGCTCCCAGATAACCTGGATTCCGCAGGATGCAAGCGGTGCCACCTTGATATCGAATAAGGCTAACGCCATTCGCAGAGACAGTCTCGCCAGCGTTCGGATTCCCACAGCTGCGACCATAGCCGGATCAGGCACCTATACGTGAGCATCGAAAGATGTCTGATGGGAGAATAGATGGGGGTCAGCCGCCAAAAATTGACGTTCAACTGTAGCCCTGATAGATTTTTTCCTAAATGTAAACCTACTTTTTTCTAGCTGCAGACTTACGCCCAAATGTCAGTCCAAGTTTGTGTAACTTCAACTCAACTAAACCTTGTCGAGATTAGTTAAGTATGTGTTCTTACATACACGACGACTTCATCCTCTTCAAGGTGTTTCATTGAGGTAACCTTTAACTGCTAACGTCTCAAGTAGAAACCAGTGGCCAGCTCGGCAGTACGATTCCAAGTTCTGCACCCATTTAAAAGTTAGGCGAAATACAGGTCCGTGCAGCACCTGCTTCACAAAGTAATATTAGGCAATATAAATCCCACGTTGTCATTCTTATATATGTGATTCTCTGCGCACAAGGTTTTTCTCTGTACTCACAGTGTTCCGTGATATCATCAACGAAGTAGTTTCACTTAACACCTTTCGGGGTTCGCTTGAAATTTCACCAAGCACTTCAAATTTTTTTGAACCCTCATCAGTTGGCATGCCCAAGCATCCCGTGATGGCTAGGACTCGTATCGTATACCACCCACAAAAAGGGAAACTCGTACGTAGTTCTCCGGTATTTGCATTCTACTTAAATACCCCGGGAATGAAGGTGCGGTTCGGGTGAAATGGTTGTAATGTTTCGGGTGCTCTTCAGTAACCAATTTATTTCCTAGAGACAGGCGGCAGCGACGATGACGATTAGAGTGCCACAGTCCGGCATAGGAGAGGGCGTAATCAAGGCATCCATTTAGTTAACGCAAGACATCAACTCCAATGATTAATGAGACTGAGTCATTGAGCCCGAAAAACAATAAGGCTTCTGCCGAAAAGGCTATTTCACCAATCTGTCAGAGAATGGATTTCTCGCGCTCTCGAAGTGCGTATATATGGTGGCTAGGCGGGTGGACACGTTGGCAGTCTACAGATCGATATTCCGCGAGCGCCGAGATATCAGACCAGAAAAGGGAAGATATGTGAAGACATGCCTGACGAATTATCTAGCCTGAACAAATTTCCAGGCTAACTCAAGCCAACATTGAACGTTTTCGACACTGGTTTCGAACTACTTCGTAAGATGGACCCCTTTTAAATGCAAATGTACAATGGCGGGGTTCGAACCGGCGTGTCTCCTCCGATCGTAAGGCGGACTCACACGAATGCACCGATCGCCACCTAATTAGATATAGGTTGCCTTCAACACGAGACAGATAGTAACTACAGCAATAAGGACAAGTTAGGCAAAATTTACCATTAACAGCATTGTATATCGTTTTGTAAAAGATATCCTTCTGGTGAACTTCGTAATCCGACATTATGATTCATAATTATACTATTTTTTTAAAAAGGTCATGCCAAAAGGCCCTCAGTTCCCTGCCACCACAGATATATGAGAGATAACACATATTTGAACGTGCACACAAAGCCATAGAGAACTCTAGCTAATTTTTTTATCATCATGGCATCTCTTTATATGTAGGACTATATTGTTTTCGTGCCATTTGGGCGGGGGGCGGCCACACATACTCTACTTGAATGTCGTTCTGCCATCTGCGTTGTGGAGTCCATTCGCTGTTGTGATGGCCTTTTCCTCGAGATACTCATCCAAATGCTAGTTCGTTCAGCATCCGTTTGTCTGTTACGCCCGTTCTTATTGCACGAATGCATCTCACGCCGCCCCGAAGCCTGAAACGGAGTCAGCTATTTATCTTCGACCGCATTTGCGGACAGTCTTGATGTGCCATTCGTTCAGCATCCGGCGGATCTCGGCACAGTGAGCGCTTGCAGGTCCTTCTTCGAGTTGTATTTGCGAAGGGGGCGAGGACCGGGGTAAGGACAGACAGACGAGGCCTAGAAGTGAACATTTAAGTGAACTCGTGAGCGATGATTTGGCATAATGATAAAGCGAGATTTAAGAAGGAAGACAAGCTATTCTGCTAACATAGACTCAAGTGCCATTTGAGCCTTTTGTGGTAGATGTGCTTGCTTACGATGTTGGCAATGTTTCATACAGTAGTATGCATAAACTTAACTCATCCCTATATTTCAACAAATCCATACAAAGAATACATATTTGAGCCATTTATTCTGTATCACATTAATGTACGTGTCAAATAACATACATACCACAAAGAACAGCGCATATGATGTCGGATCCAGCCTGCGACAATAAAATGTACCATATTTCGGTTATCGAGTGTTCTCACTCAATTAATCCAGTTTGTGTTGAGCATTTGAGCTGTACTGTAGTCATGAGATATGCTTCAAGCCTTACTGATACAGAGAAAGCAGATATTACTGCTTTACACCGAGCATGAATAACCCAGGCTGCAGTTGCCAGAGAAATTGGGAGAAGTCGTCGCGTAGTGCAAAATTATTTACGCATTCCGTCGACGTATGGTACTAATGAGTCCAGAGGACGTCCAGGAAAGCTCAGCCAGCGAACTGCCATGCACATTTGTCGACTGGCCTCGAATTCGACCCTAACGTGTGAAGCAAGTAGGCAAGAGCTAAACCTTCATAGATTAGCAGTTTTAGGGGCAATTAAGCGCTATGCGCATATCATACGGGCGCAAATGAAAACTAGACCTAGTCTTCGACAACGCCACATGACTGCCCAATTAAACTTTGCCCGGAACAATATAGACGGAGATTGGACATTGGTGAATATTGGGGCAACGTTTTTTCAAATATTATCCTGAGGGTGCACATCTATCTAAAAAGTACTATGTTGTTTCAGATCGTCTTCAGTGACGAGAATAAGTTAAATTTGGATGGGGTAAATGGATTTAACGGTTATTCGCCTGATGCACGTAAAGAGTCGCGGCACTTCTCGAAGTGCATGTTCGGCGAAGCGTGCTTTATGGTTTTGGGGAGCTTAGCAAACTTGCATTCGCTTTCATCTCATCTCGAATGAATAGCGAGGACTATCAGCAGATGTTGACCAACAACCTACTACCATTTAGGAGCAAATTTCATTTCTCAACAAGATAACGCTTTAATTCACGCCAGCGCTATTATACATGCGTCGTCAGTACGGCATGACATTGAAACCCTAGAGTGGCCAGCATGTTCTTCTGATTTCAACCCGATGGAGAACTTCTGAGGCATTCTTGTCCGACGAGTATATGTGTCGAATCGACAGTATACATCCGTGGAAGCATTACGAGAGGCGTTGTTGGAGGCCTTGGAAGGTGTCAGCCCCCAGATCCTGCAAAATATCGTTGATAGTATGCCAAACCGAGTCCTTGACGTTATAATTAGCAAGGGCTGGGCCACACGGTACTGATTAGCATAAGCAAACGAGAATTAATTGAGCGAAAACACGCGATAACTGAGGGTGCGTTATCATTTTGCACAACCGAAATATGGCACATTTTATTGCAGCAGGCTGCATATGCACACCACTGTATATACGTCGGAAATCGAACCGATCTACAGTGATTTCTTTCATGAGCAATTCTCTTTATTGTGGAGTTTATGGACCATGATAGTTGCATTAGCAATTTCACGTGTACTGTGACCTGGTACTGTGCTGTATCAAGTCGTTGTAATTCTAGAACAAGCACCAAGTTAATGGGAACACAAGTTAGCCAAATCCTGTATGACCCTATTTTGTGAATGTATTGCAATAATTTCAAAATGATCAGTAAATATATCTGCTGTATCATTATATAGTTGTTGTGTTTAATAGAAAGGTAACGGGGAGTATGCCTATGCTGAATACAAGCAACTGTTCTCAACTCTAACGAAAGGCCACCGCTAAAATAAAAATAATCTCAGACAAATTTTGCTTTCCGACGGTCGGTTGCTGCTGATCTGAAAATGGCTCATAGCGGTCCAGTAATTTCCAAATGAATAGTAACGATATACGCCATATATAATGCTTTGTCTCATATAGCCCCATAAATGAAGACGAGATGGGACAAGTTAACCGGTCATATGAGACCCCAATGGCTTATGGCCGCCCAGAACGAACAGTGTCTAAATCTGTTGATGTATGCGGAGGCTGCAATTAGTTTGCGCAATTAATGGCCATGTTTCAATCTGGATCCACAGAGAAGATCCATCCTCGGAACTCGCTGTTCTGTATACTCCCACAGAGCATAAATTTTATATATGGCTAAAAAGTGGCCCGATATTATAAATCAGTACTATAGCCTCGATATGATCAGTTGACTTCCAGCTCGGTTCGGCAAAACTTAGAACTTGATAATGTTTAATTATCACAAGGTGAATGAAGTGGCTATTTTTATTCTTCGTAGATCGCAGCGTAAATTTTCGTTAGAAGAAGTCTGCAATTTGAGTGGCGCAAGAATTCTTGTATATATACATATATATAAAATCATCCTCATCTAAATGTAACGATAATCGCCAGATCGAGGCACAATCGAACATATATATATATATATATATATATATATATATATATATATATATGTATATATATATATATATACATCTATATATATATCTATATACGCCTAAAATGTTGAAAGTGAGATAAAATATTGTTTAAAATGGGATCATCCGCTGTTAAACAATAGCTCGCTGAAATACTTCAAGTCTTTATTATGTCATTTAAAAATTGTTAAAATTGTTGTTTACTTTGCTGTGTAGAAATAAATATAAGGCATACTTTGTTAGTCACCAACATGTTCTGTTAGTGGCCAAGTACATTCACAAGGCCATTTTGAACATTTGGTACAAGAGGTAACTTAAGCGCACATCCTGGGCGTTTCATTCCATGGACTTAGGCATTAGAGTCAGGTTTAGCAGCTGTGTCGACAAAACTCCTCAGGAAGTTTCCGTGTTAGATCGTACAATTCTGTGGAAATAAGTAAATACAGTAATGTAATTATAATATACAAACAATATATATAAGTGCAAATATAGAATATAATTGTGAACTGTTTGTGTCTTACGGATCTCTGCATATCAGCCAGTCATGTCTAAATGTCCAAAGTGTTTCACAAGGGGATACCGACCGATTTGATGCCTGAGCCTGCCCGAGTGATCATCCAATGTCAGTGAACTTTCCTCTGCGCGTTACACGATATCTTAAGCTCGGACTAGTCTCGGATTCCGATTGGAACGAAATCACGTCAGAAGCTATTCTTAATGCTTACGACATACGTGCTTTTCAGATCGTGTCGGATGTACAGGTGATAGGTGTCGATGCATGGGTAACGCAACCACTCTAGGATTTATCAGAGAGGTTCAACAGATCGAATGGGAGAGAGCGCGCCTGATATCACTTCATATTGCGCCAATTTGAAAGAAAACACATCTCTTATATGAAGCTGGTATTATTATATAATTCTGCGTTGTGTATTGTAGCTCTGGTGTCGACGACTACAGGCCGGAGGCAGACATCGCTCGGGTCAAACTTTGACGAGCAAATTTCCTTGACTTACAGTAACTGCAACAAAATAACGACAACACGTAAGTTTAATATACAAGCGCCGCCTGGTAATCCATAGCAATGGTAGACTTAACCACTATACGCGGTAGCTATCCACTGTTAACGTGCAAGGATGCAGCTCTAATACATTTTTGTAAGGAATCGATTTTATCACCTTCTCGCCAACGAGATATTTTCTCTGTATTCAAAATGCCTGCGGTGCGTTCGTAATAGGATGCACTATGAAAGCAGCAGCAGCAGCAGTGCGGCCATTGAAATCGTTGTGTCTATGTTTCTATGACCTGAAGGAAATAGGGTGGCCACATTGTTGGAGGAGTCACTGATCTCGGAGAACGGCTGCTGGCCCCCCGACCGTCGTTCCGGTGATAGCCAGCCTCGCTGGACTCGCTTCAACTGCTGCTGGTGCGCGCTCGGCTTCAGCAGAGCCGACCGTGGGAGCCGGAACACCCGCCTCAGATAGGCACAGCTCACAAGAAGGGTAGTGCAGGATGTGAAGACGGGACTATTAAATGAGATCGGTGGTGGTGGTGGTACTTTGTGAAGGAGCGAGAGAGAGAGAGAGTCGATGCTCGTGGCTTCCTCCTCTACTAAGATGTGCATGTCACGACGATCTCACTTCAAATTGCCAGGACAGCATTGGCTATTTCATACGGCTACTGTAAGCCACTGGAAACCGAGCTCGATAGTGTAGATGAAATTGGGCAACCAAATTGGTGTCGTCCAATGGGCTAATTCTTGATAGTGGTCTGTCTAACCTAAATCATGCTGAACTACATAGTGAAACTTATGCAGGACGATATCCTATCACAAGTTAGTCGGATAATGACTAAGAATATGTATTAACATTGATTCTAATGACCGCTGACGACGATCTATGTCTGTCAAATATAAAAAGGGTTTCTAAAACATTGTATTTCTAAACAAAGATTATTTTTTCTGAAAAATCTGCGCTTTCTAGTGACATTACTAAGGACAACCGTTTTATGGAAATATTTCTATTCTCGGTTGACGTTATGCTGTAGATGCTCTAGTGTGATCACTGCGTTGTCATACATGAAACTCCGAACCGCATCCTAGATCATAATGACAATGTTTTAGTACACCTCCTACAGGTCCCACGTAGAGGTATGAACCACGTTGTAGGGTCAGTGGGGTTAAGCAAATTCTATGTATTAAATTCTATGTACGGAACTCATGCTCCGCATTTTAAGTGTACCAATTGAGCACATTTTTTAAAGAACCCGGTCACTAGCCAATGCCGTTATCAAATCTATAGCAACTACAAGTAATTTACTAGACTGCTTGAATGCTCTATTTGTATTCGGCGAAAGCCGGCGAAGTCGACGCGCCATTAAAACAAGCGGTAAGCGGACACAGATAAGAAGGGTTAACTCCTAAAAGGCGTAACTGGACCAATTTCATAGTAGTGTCCTTGGGAATCGATGACGGTATTTGAAGAAACTTTGAAAAACACGTTTAAGCATAGGGATATTTTTGAAGCCAGATTGGATACAAATGCACTCAAATCAACAAGTTGAAAAAGGCCATCAGACTATCTGTTTGCAAACGCCTTTAGTAATAACCAATGAAATCTGTCAGGTTTGTTAAAAAATTATCAGCCTCCAAGAGTGTTCTTCATTGATTAGTTATCCTGATTTTCATAGGGCTTAATTACGACCTAACACAGTAAGTTTTGCCGCCAACGATTCGCTATTCAACTTGCGATGATTTAAGATGTTCGACACGTGCGTTAGCCCTGGTTGGGTGTTGCCAATGTGCAATTATAATTGATGGACGGAGATGATCAATCAGTTACAGACTGGCTATCGCAACGAGGGTCCTAACAATTCCATTTCGTTCATTCGAGGATCCCTATATCGCGGCCCGAGGCCGCGACCAGGATCGGCACGGAGTCACCTCCGAGGTCAGGACCGACTCGGACGTATCTGTCATTTGTTGATCAGCTCTCGCTGATTGAATCCCGCGATCGCTTCCTCCCCCGGACTCCCGCGGTGTCATTTACAAAAGATTGGTCCCATGTTCGGCGTCCCGTCGAAAACCATTTCGGCTGTTTTTGTCAACTACCAGCTCATGGTTCTTTTTAAATTGACGTCTACAGCCACGCCAAAATACTTTACGACTATGAACACATGAGCTCTGCAGTTACAAATGACACACTGTCTCGACTCGGTTGTCTACGCGGACTGTCATCCATTTCCCATTGTATTTCATTGTGTTCATACACGATAAGCTGTTTAAAGCTTTAGCCACGCAAAATCATTTGCGATGTATGGCACGTTCATATTATGTACATATATATGTATTATGAATATAGCGTGCGCCAGCGCTAATCAGTAATTACATGCACGAGAACACTTTCCATTAGACCCCTAATTTAGTCGTCGTGTGGTATTAGAGCAAGTATAACCCACGTTTGCTTTTTTCGTGGCCTTTATTACTCCTACGTGGTCCCGTTGGTACGAACTAGCCCCAATCAAGCTTTTAGCATAAAGATGTTGGACCTTTCATAAGTGGAATAATGGTAAACGCTAAAGAATTTTGTCGCCCTTGTTTAACTTACCCTGATGTCTTTCCATCACATCTTTAAAGACATGTGTATATACCTGGGATTATATTTTATATGTCTTCTAACAGAGGGCAATTTATTTATTTTTATATCCGATTGCTAGCGAAGTTAATAAAGTAGTGGAGATATTTTTACATTGAAAGTGTGAGGCTTAGCATTTGGATGTATTTATAATAGAAATGCAAAATAAACATTCATTGTCATCTCGGCCGAATGAATACAATAATATGACACATCATTGTCAAGAGAAATATTGTCATGTTATTCATAGTATTGATGCATATTACGTATATAAGGCAAATTTAAAAGTCGAAGAAGGTCGATACATAGTTGTCTTGTAAGATGTTCGAAAAATATCCCCTATCAGCTCAATATATTATTGTTTTGGTATTGTATGCCCGAACCTACCATCCCCTATATATATATATATATATATATATAGGATAGACCACCCCCTCATGTTTCTGATTTTTGTCTCTCAACCGTAAGTAGCACTGCAGTTTCGCTTTCAGTCATTCAGATATATCACATTTCAAGAACATCCCACGAATATTTGGCTATCTTACTCGGATGTAGACATTTGATATCGGAAATTGTCGCTTTGACGGTGCATCAAAAGGATAGCCCACTTCGTGTTTGTCGAGTGGGACGACAGTTGACACGCAACTGAGTTGTAAGATCGTTCTCGTACAAGTTTTCTGGACCCTTTGTCAGTAAAAACTACGATGGACCAAGGCCGCCAACTTAGTGAATATGAGAAAAAAATTATTTTCAACCCCAATGAAGAAAACGAGAAAAATCGGAAATCGCGCGAATTTTGAAAAGAAGCAGGAAGGTGATTTCGAATTTTCTTAAAGAGCTTGAACCGTACGGGACTAGGACGGCACCAGGACGACCCGAGGCAGTAAGTGCTCGTGAAAAACTCTTCCTCCTCAGGAAGTGCCTCTAACAGATTTTTGACTTGTCGCGAAATTTCAGCCGAAGCTGGAGTTGAAACGAACGTCCGAAACATGCAAATATGTCTTCAGCATCGGAACATTTTGTTCATAGAAAACTCAAACGAAAACCTCCTTTAATATTGATACACAGATCCAAAATTAAGCTTCGCTAGTGCTCAAACTTCGTGGATAGAGGAGTGGCAACTTGTGCTGTTTTCTGATGAAAATAATTCAATCTCGACAGTCCTAATGGACATGCTTATTACTTCCATGACATTAGGAAAGAAAAGAAACTCCTAAGTCGACGATAAGCGGGAGGTGGTGATGTGATGATTTGGGTCCGTATTGGCTACAAGGAAAGACTGATTTGGTCTTCGTAAGCGGGTGAAGGAATAGTCGTGTCTACGTTTCTAAGTTGGAGGATCAACTGAGGAATCACGCCGAGAAGACCTGGGCTGAGAGATTCATCTTTCGGCAGGCTGCGCCGTATAACGCCGCAGTTTATACGGCGCTTTTATTTGGATGACTAAAAGCGAAACTGCAGTGCTACTTACGGTTGAGAAACAACGATCAGAAATATGGCGCGGTGTGTATACATATATATATATATATAATTAACGATACTAAGTTTCCTAAGTCTTCACTCACGATTCTCACGTAGCGTATCTGCAGCCGAAAGCATCAGCAGTTCTCCAATCAACCGAGCACGAAACGAACAACGTTTGCCCTCACCGAGAACTTGAACCCAGTTATTTACTCCATTACTGATCTTGAACAGTCAGTGAACACCAGGACGAGCTTCAATTGATGCTGCAGCTAAAATTGAAGACCGAACTGCTGGCGGCAACGCTAACCAGCGTTGCCGACCATTGGCCTCGGGCATAGCGACGTTGTTGACTCCTTACACGCCCTGCAATTTCGATATCCGCATTTGGCGCTCGGTGATCACCGTAGCGTTGCGGCACTTTACTCGAAACGGCCGTTTTGCCCTGTCTTCGGTCAAACAGAGGCGGGGGTTGGCAATCGCGCCTTTGTACGTTCGTTTCCGGTTGCAGTTCCCCTGCTTGTCGAATGGGCGAATCTATCTTTGGGAGTTATCAAGGCGATCTCAAATAAATTGTTTACTTCTCCGCCGAAACTATCAATGTCGATCGAGATCGCAGTCGAGTGCCGGGACGGGAAGTGTTGTTTGTGCCGGGACAAGGCGGGTTTTCAAAACGAACACACTAGATTACGATACACTCAACGTCGACAAAAAGTATTAACTTTATAAACGATTCGAAATGACGTTCGTCATTAGACAATTATTTTCACTGCACACATACATATATATATATATATATATATATATATGAACGCTTAACATGTATGTATAAGACAATAGATGATCGAGACGATGTTTTTGATGCATGGAACATTCCTTTGAACATTGAGGGAGGCCAGCGTCTCTAATGCTGAAATCGTTTTGTGCAACAATACTTATACTTACGTATATAGCCCAAGGGTACAAACATATATTCGTCCTTTTCGTTATTGATAGCTGCCGTAATGTCGAGTATTGTATATTTGCTTGAAAAAACAAAAGTATCGAGCAGCGAGTTCATGATGACGTTCTGATCCACCCTGCGCCATCTTCCGCTCGCATTTATCCGGAGGATGTTGGCGCAACGAGATTTCAGACCTTCCACAAGCACATACAAGGGCTACTATATTTTCGACCTCGACCAATATAAGGATTAGGAGAGAGAGAGAGAGTAATGTTTCAACCGGCCTCAATCCACACCATCATTTTCGTTATTTTGTCACCCGTCTACCGCCTGCTGTTCCGGGAATAAATCCGATCGCGGTCACTAATGAAATGACCTTGAAGCTGGACGTTGGCATTGATTAGCGCGAAGGCCACCACGCACGGTAAGCAGATGTCTTTCGATGAGACTCCTCCACTGATGAGACGAGATCGACTCATGTAGCGGTCGTTAAACGGGGAAGATGAAACCAGTAATAATGGTCGCGATGGAATCCGGCCTCGGCCCAACAATGGGTCGCATCGTCTGACGGAGCTCTACGCTCGACTCCGATTCATCTACCCGAACCGCCGCACCCCAAGGGCGATCGTTAATACGATCAATCTAGTTATTACGGAGCAAGCCTCCGTTATTAATTGTTTGCCGATGCACTCGTCTCATGCAGCACACATACGTTTGGTAATTTATTAGAAATAAACAGTTGCGAAAGAATAGAAATAAGGGGGGAACGAAGCTCAGGGGAGCGTCAGTCAATCCAATTCCTATTGGTCATAGGCTTTTGTCGCGCCTGGTGGCATGGCTTGTTTGTGTGCGCCTTTTAATCGGGAGAGGTGCACGGGTGGGATCTCCGCCGTTGTACGTTTGCATCTAAGAGGTCCGTCGTATGAAGCTATGCCGAAAGCAGTTGTACAGTCGACGTGAAATGTTGATTGAGCTCAGAAAATTTACGTTTGGTCATAGGCTTTCCGTTGAGGGTGACTCCACACAGCATCTACCTTCTGCATAGCCGCGACCACAACAGCATCTGAAGCGTTAGTCAAAGCCTGTGTAGATTTCTATAAGCTCGAGTATTATAGATTTCCTTCGTTATCGGATACCTACTGTAAGCACTAAGCCGCATCACTTGTGATACCATATAACGTTATGTGGATAAACACGCTCACTGTGTCGACTCGCATCGCGATTTTCTTGGTGTCGAAAGTACGATTCCACATCGATATTCGGGTCTGCGTGAAAGGCCAACGCTGATATGTTTCTCAGCTTGCGATTTAGATACGTATATACGTATCCTGCCTGAGAATCACATTCATAGACACGTTTTAAAGGCAATCTCCAAACGTTGTTCAGTGATCCTTATAACAGATCACTAGCAGAGGACTTCTTGACACAGAGAAGGTGCTTTACTTTGCATACTGTCCATCGAGTTTCTTCAATGGCTGAATTAAGAAGCATGAGCTCATAGAGGCTAAGCGATCAGAGCTTCAATAGTCTGTATTCGAAAGAGATGTTCTCATATTAAAGTAATTAGCATTTTTAATTCCATCATCATGAGCGACCAACCTCGTGTGGCCTTCGCTCTGCTCAAACTATAATAGAATCTACTCATTTGGAAACCTTTGCTTAAGTGTTACAGTCATCGCGTCCATGTGTGTAGCTTGCGGCATGCTTTATCTCCAATGGTACAGGGTTGTCCAGCTTGTCAAAATGCAGCTAACAATCACGTTACTCGCTGGCAGACAAATTTGTATCCAGACTGGACTGCAAATCGGGTTAGGGGCAAATCTCCGTCTACAACGACAAATCGTTAAAACACAATTTGCTCAGTTGTGTTTTGAAATCGAGAATTTTAGACCCATTAACAATGGATGCTTTGTGTTTAATCTCAACTCATCTGCAACAAGCCGTTGCCGATTGATGGAATCTCGAGAATGGCGAGTATCATGTCCGTATATATTTATATACTACTTCGTAGGTACTTTATCTACCCGATACCCCGTCCGTCTCTTGTCTTGAGATTCCCATTTGAGGAGATAGCCCATACCTATGTTGTACTGACATTGAATGCATCGTCGCCTTTGCCCTGTCAAGCAGTTTGCGAATTATTATTATTATGTGATTAATTAGAGGAAGTACCTTCGTTCATCTACAGTGCCAATTTGTGAGAGAAAAATTAATATTAGTTTTAATAAACTTTAACAAACCAATAACTTAGCCATATTTTATGAAACTCTCTATATCTCATTGGTTTTTCTGAAACATCACAAAAAATAGCCTAATTAAAATCATTATGTCTAAGCAAAAATGACGCTGTATTTGTTCAATTACTGAAATCGTTTCGACACCAACTACACACGCAGTTATGCTGCAAAGAGAACCAACCATATTTAATGTGTGAGAGACCCGAGATCGCTGGTTGAGAGCCAAGAGTTACGATCGTCCATAACGGCAACGAGCGAGAGGCCTGAGGTGACCCAGAGGGTGGCCTCGAAGACGAGCTGGTACCTCCTGGTCGGCAGTGTAATTAATTAGAGAGTTCGTTAGCCACTCTCACGCTGGCTACGCTGGCTGAACTACCCTAACTATAATCGCCTCGAAGAGGGGATAATAATGTAGCTGAAACTACAACGAGAAGTGGGCGAGATTGGGAGCCCGGGGGTAGTGGTTCAGGAGTCACAGAGGGAACATGGCCATGGTCGTCGACGACCGTAAGGTTCGTTCCATCTTGCGTACATCATAGCCTGCTCCTCTGGCTAATCATGGGACGAAAAGTTATAAACCCAACACTAATCCTCTGCCGGCTCGTCCTTAAGAAGAAGACGAACGATAGACGAATATGACGTATGCACGTCGTTTTATGAACCTTTATAGAGGGTTGTCGTTCCGTTAGGGGCCAGTTCATGTGACATTAAACACACTAACGGGAACTGGCACGTTGTAAAGCTTCCGAGGAACATGGTTCAAATGGTCAACCGTTTCGGTCATTTTGACGAGCAACGATTGGACAACTGGTCCACGTGCAACTAGTATAGGCAATCATCATACTTAGTAACGGAATCGTAAATAATGATGACGCGATATACGAAACGCAATTTTTTTTACAAGGGAAGAACCAATACAGATGGCAATCTTAGAAAATGAATAATTTTAATATTGCAACGTAGTAAATTGCATGCACTATATCGCTAGCATCGCGTCGCGTGTGGCATTTACAATGTATGCTAACACGTATTCACTGGTACGATAAGGTTCCCCATCTACCTGACGTCTTCATCCTGGGTGAGCAAAAACAAGTAATTAATTTTTTTTACTATAAATACTTTCCGATGGGAAAATCGTTGAAAGATTGGTCGTCACAACATTTGAACAGATGCGCCTCAGATTAATTAGAAAAACCACAGCGTCACGACGGCAATATTCAGAATGTAGTTCAATGGCGGCAGTGCCCGAAAACAACTGTCGACCTTGAGAATCAAAAAAAGCGGTAGTTCAGACAAATATATTTCGGAACTGGGCACGATAGTACAAATATCCTCGTCTCATGTGAACCCTTCGAGATATTGGGTTTTTTTTGTAATTTTCACGTTTTGCACAATTTAATAAGAATAATTAGCTGTTTTGTGGAATTAGACACCAGTAGAGCTACAATTGGGATTTTGTTAAAAACCCTTTAAACGTTATCGATTGTATGGTGTGTGGCGATATTCGCCGAAAAAAATTATTCATCATTAATACTTCATCGTTAATACTTCATTTATTAATTCATCGTTAATACTTCATTTATTAATTCATCGTTAATACCTACAAGTCTAAATTATTGCAGCACAGTTTGTATTTCTCCCGCGTAAGTCTAACGTAAGCACGAATATAGCTTGAGACGCAAAATGTAGTTGTCTGTTCAATGTTATGTTGTGTAACCTAAATTGTTTGTTGATGATCGTCTCGGCGGGTAGATGGCAAAAGTTTTCAACTTTTGCTAATAGACGCCCCTCAGTAGACAAATCTCATTGGGTACGATTGTTGATATTTCTCACCAGGCCAGAAATATTCCCCAGACGTCGCTCGGCTGGGATAAATCCCTCCAAGATAAATTTTTCGCTTCGAAACTTATAGAACACGAAACTTCCGAACTCATCCTCGGCTTCGGATAGGACCAAAGGCCACGTTTCCTTTTGTGTGGCCTATTTGGACTTTGCCAGGACTTTCATATTATTTTCCACTATCGAGGGTTGGCAGGGCGCACAGCGAAGTGCTCTGTTTAATGGAGGACAGGGTCCGACAATCATTACACAGTCACACATAGTCACAGGGTACAGTTGAAAATTCAGTGTTCTCTCACCCGCTCCTAGTCCCGTTGCGTATTGTCTTCAATACAGAGATAAAAAAAAACAAAATTCAAAAGAGGTTGCGCTCACGCAGACGATCAATACTTACATTTGATTTTGAAACAGTTAGGTTAGTTGGTCAGGCAAGCGCTCTCTTGGCAAACGAACTTTTCAAGAGAATTTTATTGTAAAATTAATAATATTTACATTTCGGAATGGACGTTTCGACACAACACTTTGAGCACATATTTTAAATGACCTGTTCTGAACTAGCTCCTATCTCTCTCTCTCTCTCTCTCTCTCTCCCTCCCACGTTCTGTGTCACGTTGAACTGAACACACGGTTAATGTAATTGAGTGAAATATACAAAATTAAAGTGGAGTTTATACGAACGGATCGTTCTGATGCTCACTCTCGACACCATCAACTCTAATGCATAATATAACAGGTGGACGTCTGACCGACGGCAAAACCGCACGTCCATGTGCGGTTTATAAATTCATGCTGGAAGTTTTATCCCTAGTGAATAATTCCCCAGGTATAGTTGTGGGATACTTCGATATCCATAAGACGAGTCGGCTCGGGCGAGCGAAACGACAGCCCTTAAGTAAAAAGATAATTTCGCTACTAAGCAGAAAACAGGTCACAGTAAATAGTCTAGCGAGATGTAATACACGACCCTGTGCTCCGTTCGAAGCCGATCGAATGTCAGACTCAAATGCGATCGCTCTCAACTCGTTCTGAATACACCTGCATACGCCCTTGTCAAATCCCTGAAATGTCAAACACTTACGTGACACAGTAGGAACTATAATAGAAGAGGAACACTATATGGAGGCGAGAAAGTGTCGTTCCCAATTCGACCTGGTCGTCGTGTTGCGCTAGGTTTACGTAAGGTAGTCACCCGATAAGCCTCTCTCATGTCCTATCCATGTCGCATTTATCCGCCTTATTATGCCGGGTGTTACGTACCTCACCCGTCATGCCTTTAATATTCTGCATCGCCATTTACTTATTTTCTCCATTAGCTTTAGGCTTTCAATTTGTCGGCGTCGCCTTCTCCTTGAGCTGCTCATATTGGCTAGGCGTGATCGAATTACGCTGCTACTATTGTGTTTAGCTGTTGAATTTTATAGTATCCCCAAAGTAGATGTGTGATTACCCGCAACAACAAGCGTGAGTAGTTGATAAAATAAAATATTAGAAAAATATACCTAATGGATTAGCTTAGTCGACTACTCTGCTATACGAACTCTGAATAGACTGCAATTCTGCATCACACCCAGTATCTCTGTGGAACTTTTAATTACTTTGATAGTCTTTCAGCTATGGTACAACCCATGAGTATAAGTGAGTGAAGCCTGGTTGGATGGTAAACCCTTGATGCGACAGCGAATGCAGTATGGTGCCCCAAAGTATCGGAAATACACGTGATCCTATATTAAGAATAATAATAATAATAATGATGATGATGTAATTTGCGTTTCGTACAGCAATGAGTTTTCTTTTTCCTTTTATATATTATAGCTTTAAATTGATCTGGGCCTAGCTAAGGTAGTACAAAATATTTACAGGAGAAAACAATCTGATCACAAAACTAAGAGCACTTAATTCAAAAGCTCCATACATTCGAACGTCTAGCTATGTAGAATCGATCTGTATTTATGTCGTTGTTCAAGCATGCAGCTGCATTTTCTATTATAACTTTACTATAGCGAACATGGCGACACTTGAGCCGCCTCTTGACTGACAGGGGCTCGGAGTTCGGGTGACAAAACTAATGAAGATGAATGGTCTGCGACTAGGAAGACTACACTTATACCAAAAGGTTTAATCTTAACTGTTCGTTGCGTTTAACTTTTAAATGGAAAGGGATGGACGACAAACGCCACATTTAAAAGTTGAATAATTTCGAGACCCGTGCGTCGTTCAAACAGCGACAACAACGCTAGTGAAACTCGAACACTAAAATCTCAACGAACCTAATCTATTTAGTACATTCAGCATCCAGCTGAGACAGCCTTTGGGTCATTAGCATTGTGTTGGACACGCAATGTGTCCACGTGACATTGAAGTACATAACTACATATATCGGCTTTATACAAATAGAGTTGTATTGTTTCGTTCACTGTTCAAGCAAATACAGTTGTTTTGGTGTTTTGGTGCAGTTCAAGCAAATACAGCAGTTTTGGTTACAGCAGAAAATGTTTAATTTCGTGGAGTCGAGGGCTGTAGCAATTTGAGATTGTTTGGTGTGTACAGAAGATTTAACAAGTGCTAATACAGAACCTTGCACGTCTAGGTTATGTATTGATGCTTAGTCCTGAAAGAACGACATATATCTTTCTTTTATTCACACGAGATGTGTAATATTATAATATACCTATTTTACAAACAGTGTGGTAAGTTTATAGACATAGTTAAAATGTACTTTTGCCAGTCGCTGTGGCGAGAGTTCGGTCGTTCTTGTTGTTATTATTATCTACGCTCAATTTCATCAAATGGTTCAGTGATCTTATTTGATTGCACTCGCCCGCATGATATTTACAACATTTAGATCCGCAAAATTTACATTTACAGCGATCATTTGCGTCATGGTATCCCTCGGATTGACATACAAGGTGGTGAAGCCGTGTACGGCGAACCTAGTGATATGGTGTCTGTTTGCTCTGCCGCTAAGTTTCCAGGTGTCATCCGTCATGGCCAGCGTCATAGAAAATAAAGGGTCTACCTCATTCTTCCTATTTTGGCAGTCAATGAACGTACGATAACTTTGTTTCTGGGAGATTGAACGATTCACGAACTTCTCCTACGAATGATGGTGTGTCGGTCAACAGATAGACAATTCGATTTCGGGCTGTCGCGTGCAATCCAAGTACCGATTTCAGGAACGCCGGTTTAACTCTGTCTACGGTGGTCCGATCCCGCCAAATGAGTTTGTCCCAGACAACCTGGATTCCATATGTAGCTATAGGCGGTATCTTCAGGTTAAATAATTTGAGGGCTGTGTCCACCGATAACCGTTGTGGTCGCTCGATTGTGTCCGATAGAGGGATATAAATATATTAGATATGTGCAACGCTCGCCAATTCAAGTTTATGGAGCTGGAGCAAGTTGCGTGAGCGCCTCACATGCAGCATGCCCACGAATTTTCATGCAAAATCAGTTTAAACTTACTCGGCAACGACAGGATAGCAGCTCGGCGACCTAATTTCTTGATACGAAACTACTTAAAGAAAATTTACTGCCTTTTTGGTCCTATCGGTTGTAGTAATTGAGACCTCCTTTTCAACGATGGATTTCAGATTTCTTATAGGCTCGATTGCAATCCTGCGGGCTGAATAGGTCTCATTTCGACCAATATATTCATGCTATATATTTGGTAAACTTGCAGGTCTGTAATGAATAATATCCGACCCAAGAGCATTGGTGCGCATTACACTTTTCGGACAAAAGGCACTGCGTAATTAGAGTCGCCTTTTTCTTGGCGCAGACTCTTAGCTGTTCGCCTTTTATGTAGCAGGTGTCGGTTCTGAACCTTCTACGAAGACAGGTGGAGACCCACGTTTGCTTTATTTTTAACTTCGTCCTACCTGGGAACAAATGCACAGATTTTTTTTTGTTTTTTCGAGCTGACCCTCAGCTGTTCCCCTATCTAACAGGCCTCAGCTCTTAACCTTTAGGTATTACTATGAGGACCTGCTGAGGCCACCTTTGCTTATTCTCTGCCTTACTCGTACCTGACAAGAATCCTCAGATAAGAAATATGATAAAGAACTCCAAAGATTCTCCACGTCTGACAGGATTTGAACCCAACACACACGTGTCCCTCCGGTCTAGCAGTCCTAGACGCTCACCACTAGACGACCATTCAGGGGACACAAATGCACAGATTGAGGGAAATAAAATCGGAGGATCTAGGACTATGGCGGAACCCAGAACCAAAGCCATATATTCTTCCTGTGTAGCAATACACGACGCTCGTTACAGCATCTACGGGATAATTCGCCCCACCTTAACTCTGCCATCAACTATCTATGCCTTAGAACTTCTGGTTCTCTATTTTGTTGTAGATATTAATTTGCCATCTCGTTCATTTTTAACCAAGATGAATTTTGGGAATGCGTCCTGCCACCTGCCGAGTGCAATCTGCAGGTTAATCACCTTGAACCATATCCAGCTTAAGCGGAACCTGTCGTTATTTTCGGCTTTCTCGAGTTTAGCTGAGCTAAATAAAGTTGAGTTTGCCCATAACAACAACCTCGCTACAGCATAACTCAGCGATCGGCACAAACAACGCCTGCTAGTATAATAGAAACAATGGAAATTGGAAATACATCCTATCCTCTAAGTTCTACTTTTCCCTATAATAAGATAATCGTAGACGTAGTGGTAGTCGTAATTGTATCTGCAAAGCGTAACAATTATATCTGTTTGGTTGCCTGGCTCGGCCATGGCTAAATTTATAAGTGCTTGGGCCTCGTTGTATCAGACGCAATTTTTGAATTGGTCCCCAATGGGTCGCTTGCGAAACTGCCCATTACAGTTATGTGCGTTTGGAGTGTTTTTGTTCACTCGAGAAGCGACCGTATCGTCGGAATAAAACCTACCATAACTAATACATGTGGTCGAATAACTGTGAAATGTCCGTTCACGGGAGTTGAGCAATACCAAACAGCAAAACAGGGACAGAAAATTCGAGACAATTTGATACAGGCTTATAGCATTATTTAACTGTCCACAGGTTTGGTATCCAACGGATGAAGCTGCATTTCGTTAACCGTTTGCATCATTATCTTTTCCTCGCATTAGGTTGAGGCAAGTATCAGGAAGTTCAAAGATGTTAGTTTACTATTTTTGAAGGTATGACTGCTTGATTTTTCAAACCATCAATATTACCCTTAATGTCTCACTATTGTTACAAGTCAATCATTGCCAATTTTCTTCACCAGTGACATGTCTGGATGCCAATGTGTTGAGTCGAAGAACGTTCTAGCGCCGTAGCTATTTAGAGCTTGATTACTGTGTAGACTTGGGGCTGCTGGAGAAAGTGCTATAATTTGGTGTATCACTTGGAACATGGAACAATTTACTTCGGCCGGATGGCATCATCACGTTGTCGTCCCGACTAAAATGCCACTGTACTCTACAAACTCGCAGCCCTGTATGTGGAAGATAAGCAAGCGGCGATTTTTGATTGATTTCGAGATTTCGAGATTGATTGAGAGATTTCGATTTCGTCGATGCAGCGTGCCGTATTCGAAACTGTGGATACATCGGATTCAAGTACCTTGGTATCCTATAACATCAGTGGGTTCGCGCAGAGATTTTGCGAGGCAGGGCGATGACGGAGGCGTGAAACGTGGAGGAGCTGCGCTGGCTGCTTTAACCTCTACAGGAGTCCACAGGGTGAGAGAGCAAAGATTAAACGCGATTCCCGTTGTGGGAGACACACTACCAACGGGGATAGTGGCAATATACAGAACTCTAAATAATGTTAGAACAATCAATATAAATACACAGATTTCCAATGCAGGCAGTTCATTGTTAGATACATCTAATTCCACAGGCTTTCTTGTCTTCCTGTAGTAATCACTCTAACCTACGTAATTGTCGTTTATAGTGATTTCAATGAGAACTGTAAGCAACAGAGCATTTTGAACATTTACAATTCCGCTAAAATAATTTCGTTTGGTGAGCACAACAGCTCCTCACGTCTTAATCTGTTTTCCTGTTTTAGAGCTAGGCTTATATTTCCTTCGAACCCGTGACGTTTGCACAGTACAGCCACTCTATTGTTGAGTTGGTTGAGCTGGAACAGCTTGCATTTGATTATCTCCTCCATCTCAATCCATCGATCTTCTTCTATACTCCTCCCCGTAGAATATTTCCCTGCTGCATCGTCTCTCTATTTGCATAACAGCAGTGTCTAAGCTTGTGCCTTATAAACGACTATACTTTGAAGTGTACAGAGACTGCCCCGACTAGCCGATCAGGGGCCATTCATGATGACAGCGCTGGGTTACTCTGGCCTCTGCCGACGCTGCTGCTGCTACTACAACTACGTTCCTGACAAAAGCTTCTATTGTTCCTCTGATAGCATCAAAGAGGAAGCCTTCTGACCCGATTGGCCAGCGTTTCCCCATAGTCCCAACGAGTTGATCGTCGCAGGCACTCCGTGAACTGTGGAACGCATGCATACACATACATATAGAGACACCTACGCACTATGCTTATTTACACAGCCACAAGCCTAGTCACCAACCTCTACTCAAATCCAAAATATCTGGGCTTCAATGATTCTAGTTTCGTAGTCAGCAATCATCGCTTTGAAAGCGGCCATCACACGGCGGTTTCATACGTGTGTGTCATGTTTATGGGGTATTCAGTGCTGTCATGGGGAAATTAGGTCAGGAAGATCTTGATTGAGAACTTACGTTTTGTTTAGATAATATATTGTTATTACTATGAAGTGAAAAATGGATACACAATAGTTTGAGTCGAACCATAGCTTTTCGTGATTTGAGTATTGAAACGAGGATCTCGTTATCCTTGTAATCTAGCTACAAACAGCTACATAAGTAATGCCACTGTGTAAATAAGTCAATGCGAGAGAAAGAAACTATACGGTTCATAGATTAATAATGAGTGAATTTGTGCATTTGCCTTGGGACGGCGGTGGGTTAACCCAATGAATCCCATATCAGCCAACCCCATTCGTTTGTCTTCTGACTGCGACTTTAATATCTAGGTTGGATAGCTAGGCTCACAATGTAAAGCTTGCAGATAGGTGTCTTCTTAGAACAATCCAAGTCACAAACGTAACCGAGTTCACCCACAGTGTACCCTATCTATATATATATATATATATATATATATGGACTTCGAAAAACGCAAATATAGCTGTCGTTCGTCGTATGGATTCTAAAGACGGATTTCTGTCATTTCTAGATTTAACTAAATCTTCGACGTTTGTGGGAGTTTTCTTTCTCTATTCGCCCATTTAACTTGTGGCTTTGTCCACGAGTAGTGATCATCTTCTCTTGAGGGAGGAGGGTGTCCCACAAGTTTCTCGGCGTGGCAGCTTTGTGTCGTATCTTCAAATACTCTTTAATTTCTTTAACGTAAATTAAAATGCCGATCTCGTGACAGGGGTGGCAGGGCGTCAGACTTGGATGTATGAGCCTGATCGATAACAACCCCCTGAGCTAAGACACCACTGGTGTCCTTAGACCATTTGAGTTCCTAGTATCAGCTTACCTCGTCGCTACGGTTGATCGGCATGAACTATGACTCCCGTCTATCGCGTAGAATGCATTATTATTATTATTATACAATTATGTAAAAAACATTAAATACTCAAATCGGGCATATTCATATGTAAAGTTAGTTCAAATAGCCAAACGTAATGTGCCTGCACCTTCAATTTGGAGGTGGAAAATAACACATAATTAACTAAATGATATTTGTTTGGAATGAATTTATTAGGATATATCTTATTGAATTTGCTACTATCGGATATCTTTACGGACAATTATGAGCAGGACTTTTTAGACATTAATACTGCATGAATCAAGTAAAGAGAAATCCCATTCTTCATCACTGTCGCCGGCAGAGTACCCGCAAAATGCTTTGGAACTTATTATATGCATACAACGCAATAAGACTGTGATTGGAAATGATATCTGAGGTTTGAACAGGTGACTCATTTCTTGCAAAAGTTCCAAAGGGCTGGTTCAAGTCCCAATAGGACCTCCATTGATTCTACATTGTGAAATTGCAGCTCCTTTAACAAACCAATAAAGCTTTACCTAATCTTTTAACATGCTTCTTGAACATTTTTTCAATCTGCCAAAAGAGTCGTCGCAAATGAAGGACAATATCTGTGAATAATCGTTGTCGCTAATAATCGTTGATACTTTCATTATTTTAATCCAACGCAGACGTACTAGAGAAGAGGAAACTTCTTAATCGGTGATGAGAGATAGCAGTGGTTATTAACTGAAACTTTATTGATAAATGTAACATAAAAGAATGCACTTTTAATTAGGGGAACAGTATAAGAATTGAAAGTTATGAGCGGGCCAAGTCGCTAACAGAACGAAGTAATGGGCAATGGCTAGTGTGGTATCGCATGCGGGATTTATTGGGTCGTATACAGAGACAGCCATCCATTGGATCGCGGTAGCGTCTGACTTAAACAAGACTTGATGAAAGCCCCAGGACGTGTTTCATGTATGCTGAATTTGCATGCAGGGGGCGAGCTCTGGTGTTCGGGAGAGTTTAGCTGGTATATCAATGGTTGCTGCTGCTACTGCTGGTATTGCAAGTGCGCCTCTCGGGCCTTTGCTTGTGTATGCTTGGCGATTTGTGTGATTTCTATGGTAGCTTAGTAAACCAGCATGTGGACATTCCCATTGCTCTGAGGGACATTCCCAGCGTGAACTTCATCACCTTCGATTTCCACAGATTTTACTTGATGACGTAGTCCATTAAGGAAAGTGGCCAAAGTTTGATGGGACTGGTGGCGAAAAATTCTGAAGAGAACGAGGTCGCCTGTGTAAATGAGGCCATTAACTTGGCCATGACGCCTTCATTTGTTATGCGAACATTTTCACGGAGCTTGCCCCACAGTAGTTGACGATGTTGGAATACACTTCAGCACAAGCCAGTCCAAGGAATGCAATGCTACAAACAAAGCCGTACTGAGGTCTTGCGGACCTTAGAAGGAAGATGGTTGAGGGTCAGCCATGGAAAAACTTGGGGAGTGTACCACCTCTATATCACAGATTGATCAAAAGTCGATGAAGATAACTGCCTCGGTCTGCGATCTTATTGCGGTGAATGTTATGAAATAAGATCCAGCCAGCTCTAAACGTGGCGCAATTCATCCGAACGTGGAGTGATTCGTTCATCCCAGTGTACCATACACATTATGGCCATAGCAGGCCCAACCACGATTATAGAGGACACGAATTGAAGACCAATTGTATATTTCCGTTACGTCTAGTGAAAAAACATTTTATGGAGGAGGAAAAAGTTAAACGCATTATCGCTCACTACTGGATTGTAGCACCTCGCGATAATAATCCACAGGGAAAGAAAGATATTAAACAAATCCAAAGGTTCTGCACTCCGTCTCTGGCAGGATTTGAATCTAAGCCATATCTTCCTTCAGTCATCAACGCAAGACGCTCACCACAAAAAGTCCGGCTACAGGACGGCACGTGAATACTAAATATGTATACCCCACAGAAATCAGTTACGGCCAGACGATCTCAGACATCGTGTTTACCGAAGCAAAGTGTGTCGGCACTACGCACGTAGAACCTTTGGCCTGTTTCCTAGTTAAGTTCGGTCCCGTCATCTGTGCGACCTTCGTCCAACCGTATGCTCTGAAGCCGCCGAACAACGCGAATGTCAAGTAGATCTGCCAATAGTGATTTCATTACTGCGCAGCGCGGTGTATTGACATACATTTTTGTGACAGCGATTCGGGAAGACAGCCGTCACTTATCGGCGGCAAGTCGCATTATAGATCGCTTTAATAATTCTCAATAGTGCCGAATCTTGCTCGCGTCTGGCGACGCGATGGCACGAAACGCAACGATCTTCTCAGGGCAGCCTTCAGTGACGGCCGCCTCGCTCCGATGTGGCCGTGTGTCGATAGTAGGTGGGCCCTACTCATCCAAGCAACCATCCACCGTGTACTGCCCCTTTTCGTCATTCGTTTCTTCTTTCTTGCTTCCTTCCGCCAGCCAGACACCGAATTTCGGTTCCTATCTGGGAGATCGCACAACATGCTACTCTCATGATTGGCAGTTTATTTATAGTACGCGAGAGAGTGAGAGAGAGGGAGAGAGAGAGAGGGAGAGAGAGAGACGGATAGAGAAATATGGAGGGGAGACGGCGATCTGCAAAGAGACGCAGGGCAACAAGGAACGCCTGAGAAATAAGGCCAAACAGCCGAGGAATAGGGGCCAAGGAAGCGAAACAGCAAAACGGTAGGAGAGCGCAACTCGTAAGGTCAGGAGGAGGGATATACATTGCCACTGTGCTCTGGCTGTATGTACCATGTACTGCGAGTCGAATACAGTAAGATGAGGAGCAGCACAAGGACCAGCCGCCTCTCCTTCCGAGAGACAGACAGAGAGAGAGAGAAAGTGGTCGAGTGAGTGGCGCAGGAGGAGGGGCGTGCCGACTGCTTGCCTCGAAGGCTGGCTGCCTGCCTGCCTATCTGGCTCCGTTGCCTCGTACAGCTGTATGAACGTTAGTATATGTGTGTCTGTGTGCGTGGGTTTGGTGTCTGGGAACGATACGATCGTGGGCTCCATGATGACGATGATGATGATGATGGCGAATCGAGATGATTTCTCTATTCCCATGGGGTCTCTCCTCCCACCGGGGGAAATGGGTCCGGCAAGCGAAAGGCGGATTGGAGGACTCAAGCACACATCCACGTATAGCCAGCCACCATAAGCACACGGATGTAGCGACGTGGAGACGCAACAGAAGAACAACAGGAGCTCAGGGAGGTACAACGAGATAGATACTTTCGAATCGATTGATGTTTGCTGACACACCCACGCGCACACGCTACATAGACCGGGACCGAGCGGGCAAACCCAGCAGCAAGGGAAAAATATGATTATCTACAAACAGAATCAAAGAAAACCTTGCAGCTACAGCGAAGGATGAGTGGTGTCTCACCTAGGGATTCCTAGGATATCGATGTGGGTATAATAATACCATCCGCTGAAACACTGAACTTATTGTTATATACACGTATAAGCGAGCCACACCGCTTCGAGTCGACGGAGTTGAGTTCAACTAATCATTTCTTGACTTCCAACTGATTGTCTAATAGTACATTGCTAATCATGCGAATCTATTACGGTGTCGTGGTGAAATGGGCGTTCACCGGGTTGAAGATTAGGCCTTCCGACGAGTTATTGACGGCTAAGTGGTCTCAGCTCTTGGAGAAAATATGAAGTGTTCAAAATGTTATAGTTTCTTAGAATTCATACAAGAGATTTCCTGTCCCGCATAAGTATACCAGCTCCGCTGGTTTGAATCCCGCGTCATGGCGACATTTTAGAAACCAACTTAAGCATTATAAAGATTTCAGTTCCTTTAACAAACCAATAAACCTTTAGCTTACCCTACCTTCGGTCCTCAGCTCTTCCCTGATGTTTTCAGTACTTTTTCGGATGTGTTTATCAAACTGTTATAGATATAAGGTGAGCCCCCACATTCGTGCGTGAATCAGTCGTTTTTTTCGCTGCTGATCCCACCGTGCGACGATGGCACTAAAATCGCTGATGTAGTCCTACAACCTGCAACCAGCTATCGCTCCACTTATTTGCGGCTAAGGCCGCAAAGTCCTCCTCCCATCAAACATTGCTCGAGACTTATCCGCATTGCTGAAATACGAAAGCAAATGTCAGGAGGATAACCCACACTTCCCTGAGGCCACGGTAGGATCTATTCAGACAGATCTTGAGTTTATTGTCGCTAGTCGTTGTTATAAGGCACGTGGAAAACGAACGTCTGTTTACAGTGATAGTCGAAGTTGAGCTAAATGTTTGCTATTTCCCTGTCGGATTTTGATCAGCCATGTTCCTATTGAAATAACGAAAAGCAGAACTACAAATAACATTAATCTCACCAGAACGCTTGCGAATGTTACATCAAATGTAAAGGGGAGGATTGACATGGGAGAACTTAGTAAGGATAAAAGTAAATTGTCTAGTTTTGTAATCACATATATGAGTACAAAGCTAGCCTAATCGAGAATGCAGCTGGAGAAGTACTTGGGTGGAACGGGCATCCCAGGAGTATCGTCAACGAATGCCAGGCAAAGTTTCGGTGGAGAGACCCAACTAACTTCAGGAGCCTCCTGGGTTGCCTCCGAGAGGAGGACAAAAACTTCTTAGATTCTACGCGACCGACCACAGAGAAAAAAATAGGTTGGTAAACCATGGAATATTAACTTCGTGGATGAATAATGGATGCCTTAAATGCACAGTTATTTTAGCCATATGAGATATACATGCATGAGACTAAATGAGTTCTATGAAATCTGTGGACGAAATGGCATTCACATTATAAGTGCAATTGTACATACAACGTCGGACTAATATACGTAAACAGTCACTAGTAATAATACTGATTAATAAGTAAGAGACATTATTCCACTCATTCTAGAATGAAATTACCAGCTGGTTTCTTGTGAATATTTACAATTTAACACCCAATAACTAAGCGGTGGCCCGCGCCGTCTATTGAAGTCCGCTGAATGTTCGATCTTATAATAGATGCTTGGGCCAATACATATGTATGTCGTACTCACGAAACCTGCGAATTTCTAGAGGCAACGTCGGGGATTACTTGCTTCAGCACCGCTATGACTATAATATCATCACACTACTTAAATAAAACAAATATGCACCGACCTCGTTGGGCCGCCAGCCTCAGCACTGACAATCAAGCTAAGCAAAGCAGTGTTTATCACATTTACTTCACACTGTCTGTGAAAGTGTATCACAAAACACTTCAAAAACAGTATTTTCTTATAGAACTATGATGGCTAAGACAAAAGAGAAGTTTTCGGGTGCGCGGCAGTTTCAATATTGCTTTGGTTCCACTTAGTGTTTTCTGGGGGAGCGAGCCCTCAAAGTGGTAGACATCGCGTTTTCGCTTATAATAAAAGGCCCAAAAAGGAGCATCTAAATGATGATTTCTAGACTTTATTGTTCTTCTTCAACAGTTCCAGATATAATAAAGATATGAACTTGAAAGGTATATCTAGACTCGATGAGACACGCCCGATCCCGTGGGCCGGAAACGATCGGGGCTCACCAAGGACCGAATTTCTATAAATGGTTTCATTGATGTCCCTTTTGCTCAAGTTTATTAGACTACTTTTTTTGCTTCCAAAAAAATATATAATGAAATAACTAAAATTGAGGGGAGGGGCGTCCAACAACGCGGCTAGCTTTTGCTATTACCGTAGTAAAATAAAATCGGGATATATTCCCAACTATAATACAATATGAAGTTGACACAGCCTTCATTGCTGTATCGTTGATATCATGATGGGTGTCTACCATAAGTGTTTAACATTAAGCTACTATTAAAAACTACAACACCAAAAATGCTTTGCTGACTGCGAGGGCCCATACTATAATACATGGATTGCATAAAATTCGCTAAAATAATTGTCAGAATACTATTCTTATTTTCTAATTTACTACAGCTTTTATAGCGAGTCAATTTTCGTAGTGAAGATCACAAATTCAACCAAATTCAAATCCGAAACTTGGTCGGACAGAAGCGGTCGATTTCGGCACCGGTTCCTCTCGATAGCACAGTCATCGTTTGGCGCGACTCGAACCTGCGTGCAGCAGGCGCAATCCTCAAAGATTGAGCTAATTTTACTTGACCAGTAACATGGACATGCAAGTCAATTTACGGCAGAGGTCATCGACGTTATGAGCCTAAACAAGCACAGGTGCTAATCCTAAAGAAAGATTGCACGTGTCCTTTGGATAAACATGCAGGAGAGTGAGATGATGGCTTACGCCAGCGTCCACCTCAACGACAACGGCTTTAGGCGAATCGCGCCGTTCGGTTGCGCCCGGCCCGATGATAGCTCCACTGGCCAAGCCAAACCGAAATTGTTCTCATTCTCGTGCTTCATCATCACGCACGGGCTTTCAATTGGCAGGAGAACACATTTATGTAAATTGGCGCAGATCGTCAACAAGGGAGTATGATATAGGCCTTCAACGAGGACTGGAGCCGTGGATCTCATCCAAGACCGGAAACATCAGACCCTCTTATGAAGCACCCCCTCGGGTCTGCTCATCTAAAACGGCAAATCCTCTCTCGCGGAACCCACTGCGGTAATACTCCGCCTCACCTTCAAGCGACCCAATGCGCAACCTGGATAGGTCATCAGACCAACGATTGGTCGAGATCGATCAAGGTGATTCTCAACCTATTACAAACTCTTGCATCAACACTCATTCAGCGGTACTCTCCGAACGAATTAATTACGAATCACAATCTAATTAATTATATAGATATCGACTGGCATTATTCTCCTCCTTCAGGTAAATAGTGGTCAATGCCAGAGTAGTGTAGAGCCTTTGTTTTACCACAAGATCTCAATTTGTTTCGCAGCATCCTTTGGCGAGACTAGATATTTAAACCGCTTCGCCGATTATTCCATTAAGACTGCCTATCTAACAAGAGTATCCTAGTATCTCTCTGGTCAAGTCAGCTGACTACACTAAATATAATGCCCCATCATGCATGCAATTAATGAAACTCACAGTGTTTCCAATGTATTTAGCTTCAATTATCATTTCATAATTATTATTCAGCAACTTCATTCACATACTTATTGTACCACTTAACCGGACACCTTTGAACTACGGTGTACTACATTACTCCCCCACTCATTTTTTACAATATCAGTAACAGGTTTAATTAAAGTTCTGAATAATCGTTTCAGCTGTGCACGTTGCGTTATACGAGAGTAAGCTACAGCGAACCAAAGGTGCAGACGAGTTCGCTTGCTAGTTGATCGGACAGATCTGCGCCACTACAGGTTATGTCCTTCAGAAGTGGGAACTTCATCACAACTGGGACTCCACCGCCGTGAGTACTCCTATCACCTCCAAAGACTCGAAATTTGCCAGAATATGAGCGTTCGTCATCACTCGTCCCTTCACTGAGACACGATTCTGTCACATAGTTAATATCAATCAAACGCTAGCTACGCCACTATCAGCTTTCTGTCATCAAATGGTGCCGCGATTGTGCAGGGCATCAAACAGACGTGTCTCATTTGTTATTGTTTTATATCAAGCAGTAGCTTGTAACGGCCGCTTCTGCGGTATCTCCGTTTGTAACCACCCTCACTTGCATTGCGCGATGCCCTAATGGCATATCGTACCCGCTGCCTCTACCGTGGAACTATTGGTGACGGCGCGGGTGGGTCGAGTGTTAGTCATTTGACTTGACTACAATAATAATATTATAATTATCTCAAGTGTACATAATACGGTGCATTGTCATCTTGCACCGAATCCTAATGACAATGAGTAATAATGGAGAAAAGACAGCCGCAACCCAATTGTTTTGTAAAGTAGTGTTGCGCAGGATTCTCCGCCGCAAGTATCACAGCCATCTTGTACGTACCAAATAAATATCTTCAAATCACTCTCCATCGAGAGACCACCAAGGACGGATGTGAGTTTCTTTCATTAGGTTCTTACATAGATGCGTGTATCATGGAAGAGTACTCGTTCAAACTTCAACCCTTTACCTGCTCCAATTGTGAAGAAAAAAATCGTTTGGAATCTCACAATCCGTAGATCTGGATTAAACGTGGCCGTCAGTTTTGCGCGTTGCTAACGTATATTACGGGTGGCACGACTCAACCTATGATCGAATATAATCCTCAAGACGAACGGTGCTGTCACACAAATAATCAACATTGGACTATCTGAAGTTCAGCAATGATCCTATTTGATTGTTAGTGCCAGACTAATACAACAGACTAATAAATGCTGAATTTCGAAATGGATATCAGGCCAGGCGGGGACTGGCGAAGCGAAAGAATTATTCTCTGCAGAGGAAATTTCTATGCGTGTAACATCGGAATGTCTTGTCAACTTTCGACAGCGTAAAGACAAAAAAAAACCGAGATCAAGAAGGCTGCCACGAGTGTTGGGCGTTGCTTGATTTGATTTCTACGTCTGATTAAATTCATCTGGGTGATCTGTGCTGTTTACATATGCTGTGGCGAGACGTTAGTGTCTCTGAAATTTTATAATCACGGGTATATATTCTTACAATACTCACATTCCTGGCGCATACGAATCTTCTATGTTTTCGGTCTCCAAACACTAGGATATAAATATCTATGAGGGAAACTAGCCTCTATGCGGCAACGCGTCATGAAAGCCTGGTGTTCGTTACTCGGAAACCCTTTAATGGAAAGACCTTGGAAAGCCTTTAGCCAAAAACTAATACCAATATTTGGCAACAAAGCGATTTTTTCCCAGAGCGCTCACTCTCGTGATTCCTGCGATTTTATGACAACCTGATTTATAACATGGCTGCATTTGACAGAATGATCACACTGGCATCGTTCGGACGACGAGAGGTGGGGGATAACCATATAAGGCCTATACGCCTGCGCCCATTTACGGCTCCTAGGGAATAATAATGCGTTCAATATTAGTCGTTTTGTTAATATTAATATCTGGGAGACGTCAACGTTTACTTTTGATGAAAGACAGCTGGCGTACGTTATCCCGATAAATATTTAACAAATTTGTGCATTCGGAGCAGCTGTTTTTGCAGAGCGTTGTGGGAATTGGCCGACACATTGAGGATCAGCCAGTCTATACAGTTCATCAGCTGCAACTCGATATTCAAACAAGAATCGCTTGATTGCTGACCCAGTTTATGAATGTCAATGTCGACGGCGAACTATAAGTAACAAGTCGTATGGAAGCCGATACCTGCACATTGAGTCAGTGTAAGAGAACTGAATACTCAAGTTCATCACGAAATAAATCAATTATCCGCGCTCCAAGCAAACGCATTATTTGGAGATTAAGCGCGGTGCAACATTTCAGACTCGTCTTGTGGTAAAAAAAGAGGCGTCTAAAGAATAACACACTGTGCCCATTAAGGAAATGGGAATCTCATGTCGCCCGTACCGAGGAAGAAGAGTAGTAAATGGTGCTCCAAAATTCAGGTCACTGAGAGCCACAAAATCAACCGATTATGTTAAACAATTCTGTCATTTTATTAAGATAATATGTATATATTTTTAGTGAACGGAATTTCTGTTTCTATCTTACTAAAGGCTGAAACCTGTCAGTACCACTAGACTCGGAATAGGATTTTCCGACCCATGCGCGTTTCGGTTTATTTGACAAGAGTTAGCAAAAGGCTATTTTTTCCTTTATTGATTTAGTCTAAAAAGTATGTTAAAATTCGCCCCCTGAGCAATTTGCAAAAACAGGCTTGAGATCATTTAGCTGCTATTAACTAATATGCGAGGAATTAATATTTGTTAATTCATATCAAAATGGAGCCATCCGACTGCGGTCTACGGGTCCGACTGCGGTCTAATAGTCCTTCTATAAACGAACATCCCCTTTCTCAAAAAGACTTGACACACCAACACACAAACTTAAGAGTGATAATATAATTAATACCCCTCTGAGCCCTTACTCAGAGGTGGTATTAACTTGAGTTTGTTTGTTGACACAGAGTCAAGGCGCTTCGAAACGCCTATCAACGGTAAACGCCAGAGAACAGCCATCGGATGGTGGAAGTAATGTGTCGGTTACCTAACAACAAAACAACAACACTACTTTCAAGAAGGCGAGGGGTATAGAGCTCAGCGAAAGAAACCTTTTCTCCATTCTGGATCCTGAGGCACTTATGTGTCGTTTGGTGCCGAACACCTAAATATTCGTAAAAAAATTCTACCAGCTTGTTTGTGTGAGAGGTCACTCTCAAAAAATGTGTAATTTTGAGTCAGTCCTTTCATTGAAAACGTGATACGGAATGTGTACGGCGTACGGAATGCTCTGTTTTTGGCACGCCACTCATTTAAAGCTAGTTAGCTAAGCATTAATGACAAGTCAAATTGTTTGAATTGGTCAAGCTGTTTTCAAGCAGTAACATGAGATAACAGAAATATCGGAGTAAGGATACGACTCTGCTGAATTGTAATATCAATTCAACTCCAGAATCAAATAAAAACATGTCTAGGCCAAGAATATACACTCTGTTCATTGCGGCACTTCTTTATCACTATCATTTTTACGAGAATCTCGGCGATGGAAAAGACTGAAGTTCTATTAATAAACCAGACTTTGCATTGTATTATTGTTTCTCGCATTGAGTGAGCGGCGTTTCAATTCGAAGGCCCACACAGTAGTATACAGTTGACAGACAGAGTTCGATTGAAAATTGCGGAAATTGTGTAATTCTCTGGGACCAAATGAGAGTGAAGTCCTTTGCTATCATTGTTAAAATAGTGACACCCGTCAAATTATATTGGCTAAAATCTAACCTCTAGTCTAAAATAATAATCTTTAAACATTTTGACCGAGGCTCTCTCACAAGTCTCAAGAAGGGAACTTGATGACAAATTCTAGAGAACATGTCAATATACACTAACGTTCATTTCTAGCTAACTCGCCTTGAAGGACTCTCAAAATTGGACCTGCAGGCCCTCTGTGGTCGTCCTGCAGCTCGTCCATGACTTACTATTGATACGTGGTCAGGCCACGGCCTTCGCTGTCGTCGACAGAACTCTGCTCCCACCTTCGCTTGTCCAGTCGATCCCGACGCAAAACGTCAATGACTGTCCCTTTCTGTTCGAGTTTCTTCGAGATCGTGACCCGGCGCTCCCGTCCCCCGTTGTCAGCGGCCGCCGCCGCCGCACATACAACCACAATCCACAGCTGGGTAGGCACCTTTTTCCCATGGCTGTTTCCCACCTGCCATCGTCTGGTGGTCCTCATGGTCTGCCCGAGATTTCGACTGCGTGTGGACCCTCAGCCCCCCCCCCCCCCGTCTCCCACCAAGGGCGCGCTCTTCTGTGGACTTGATGTTTCTCTTATCGTCTTTCTTTGACTGGTTCCCAACGACATCCCCTTGAAAGCAGCAGCAATGCTTTCAGCTAATGAACGAGACTTCCTAGGTCCACCTACAGGCGACACATCGTTCGGCTTTAAAAAGTGACATCTCCGGGAGGAGACATACGAAAAGAGGAGGCTGCCGGAGGAAATGTTTTAGCATAGACTTTCTGCTGGGCCGAAGCGAAAATGAAACTGGCGGGGCCAGAGTAGCCAACGGCCATTGGTTGCTCGAAATCAAACACCTGGTAGTTTTATTCGGTAGAAGAAGAACTTTTCGAAACACTACTTTTTCTCACGGGTGTAATTTGTTTCGTTGATGCTAATTATACGATAAAGTTTATGCACGATGGCTAGAAACGAGTGCATATCTACTTTGTACTGGAAACCTTTTAAGATCGTTCGTCTGAGTTCGATTCTTTGTAGATTAACAGCCAGCGTTCATGTTAGTTACCCTCGATGAGGGGAATTTTGAGGGTACAAAAAACTAATTTGAAACTTCAAATTCTAGAAATCACAAATGAGCGGTGAAATGGCAGTATTTGGGGCCGAAAAACCATTAACCATATAACAAGCGAGAAGATCAGGCCACGCGGTGCCATTTCGACTTGCTACACTGGTAAGTCGTTAGAATCATTTCCTGATAGCCACACGAACATCAGAAAGCAATACTTGTATTAAGACCATCAATTGCGCTTAGCAGCTGACGAGCCTGCACTTAATTTATCCGAGATGTATTTTTATCCCAAAATTTACATAATCAACATCGGTTATAGAGGATGCTGATTCATGGCAACTCCACGTTCCATATCTGTCAATTCTACTTTGACAAGCCCTCCTTTATGATTTCGTTACACCAATTATTTTACGTGAGACCATACGCAACGTCCTCGTTGGGAAGCTGCTGCTGGTTCTCCAGTCTTCTCTATTCCTGGATGTGGCTCGAACAGTCGATCACCCGTTTGCCCACTGAATGAAGAACGACTGCCGCATCCTCAGTTGAGTCTTTGTTGGGAATCCGCATAACGAACAATGGATGAACACAACGATACCGGTTGTATCGATTCGCAGGTACTCGCCATGGTTTCTGCTGGCAACATAACGATATATACAGTCAATTTAGTAATGGGAAGGATGGGACGGCAAAAGTCGTCTCACATTGGGGTAAGATTGCAGTTAGGAAAAACAGGTCTGCACTCGGTTGTGTATATTCGTTTTGATACGCGTGTGTTCCAGACCGTTGAATTCGTTTATGGACTCTCCCGTTGGCAGTTGAATCGTTACACAGCTCTTCTTCCAACAGGAGACACTATTCAGCACTCATCCGTATAGCGGAATTACTTCGAAAAATATCGAAAGGGAAAATCAGCACCTCCCTGAGGCCACGGCAGAGTTTCAATCTGCGACATACCCGATCTATTTATGCAAGTTATGACGCTCAAACTGCCTGTGCCGTGCTATCGGATGTGATCGATCATTCGCTGGCTAACTTATTATTCAATAACCTACGCTGGGTGTTCCTCCGTAGGAAATTGCCTTCCACCTAATTAGGTGAAAATATCTTCTCACCACAGGTATTTACCACAGGGCAAATATGCACATTGAATTAAAATACCAGTTAATAAAGTTATCCTCGGGTGAACACATTGCAAACGTTCATGTTAATATAAGATTAATAGTCATATAGCATTTGCTATCACCAATGTAACGAACTAATGGCACAACCGACTTGACGCATTTCAATCTGCTGGCTAATGCTAGGCGACTTTCCATATTCAGCAAAAACTAATAAAGTAATAGACCCAGTTTTCTACGTCCATGTCACACCGACGTACTGCCATGCCACCGAATTGCAGCATCTTTTGTGCGTCGATCGTTCGAGTTTGGGCGCCTAAAAATGTTATGGATATATAAGTTACGTAGCTCGATTGGGCCACTAATTATCGTCGATTTCACATCGGTTCCCATGACAGAAGTTCTTAACGCCCATCATCACCCCAACAGGATCTTTGCGCTTGTTGACACCTGCTTCCAAAACGTTATACCTTGCAGTTGGACTTAGCCCGCCATTGTATCGAAGCAATGAACGATGAGCACATATAGAATGTAAGAATGTGGTATCTCGTGGTACCACAAAAATGCAAGTAAAATTATAACTCATAACCATCATAATATAGGTTCTGGTTATAAATTTATATTTCTAACAACAGGGTCCTATGAACTATATAATTGAGCATGGGGTGGGTGTGCATCATAGAGCATGCAATTTCTAGTGTTCTCAAGCCATAAGTCCCTGCGAGTTGTTATTCTAAAGAGGTTTTCCGTTCGTCTCGTTATATTAGCTGTGAACGTACGTATTAAAGATGTGGTAATGTGGAAGATGACGGGGTCAATCGACCGATATCACGGGTCCTGACGTTAATTTGAAGTCTACAAAGAATTTACGTCGTCGCTAAAAAAAAACCCAAAACCTGTTCCGAGTCATCCGATTTTAGGGTGTCTTGTATTAAGCGTGGTCAAGATCAGGATATCTACAATTCATTTGGGCCAACCAGCACCGCATCATTTCACGATAGTTAAGTCAACGGCCTTATGCCGTAATTAGCCGAGAGATATAATTCGTCGGGACAGAGTTCGTGTATAAGAAACTATGAAGCTTGACATGCAATCTAGCGAAATCTAGAGATTGAGTAGCCCAAATGCAATTTCCAGTTATGGACTCGGCCTTGAATATTATTCACATTTACTATTATAAAACTAGTTCTTACTCGAATACCAGCCATGCCAGCATGTGTCTCGTATCATCGTGCATCGGACAGTATCCGCGAGTCTCCAATTTTTTTTGGTGCAAGTTAGTCCCTGTACCATGACGAAAGAAGGATTGCATTTGGGACTGTTGAAAGTAATCGTGCCGTAAGGGTTCTTCGAGACAAGTAGATATATTCTACTTGAAGGTCGGCTTTCATTTTGTTAGATATTAAAAAAGACTACTTCATAGTAGACAGCGTCGTTATGGCCTCATCTGCAAATACAGCACGAAGTATACAACTATTTACGAGCGATCGTTTAACTCACACTTATTTTAACTGTTCAAGGGGAAGTGTTTGAACTGCCAAACGGGCCAGTCGATCTTTCAATGGCAATTCGCCAATGTTTTCTCCAATGCAAAATACAGCCTTCTGCTGGTTCGATCACCAGCGATTCTTGGCATGTGCACGAATCCTTATTCATTAATCTGTTGCCCTGTAAAGCCGCCGTCCTATTTCACCTCTTTACTTCGTTCATATATATATCTACGTATGATATGTCTGTTCTATTCTATGCAGTAGTTACTATCCAAGTGTGCACAAGGTATGTTAAGGAATCCTATTACATGTTCTTGTCTGGGGTGTCGAGACCTCCCTTTGCAGCTCTGTGAGGTGTGTACGGTGTTAGCAGGTCATTTTCTCTCCAAGGGCATTGCACCGTGTCATTCCATCCCTCATTCCACCCCCAAGCTGTATACTCTTGGGAAGGTCTCTCAGGACGAGCAGAGAAAGTCACCAGCCTCTATACTCGTCACGAAAGCTCTGCCGACAAAGTTTCTCGGAGAGGTCGTCTCAACGAAAGGTTGTCTAAGCTTTAAATTTGCCGCGCATTCACTTTTTAGGGATTCGTTCTATTCTCGAAGGAAAACTACAATCTACCATGCTCTTGTCATGCGAGCCATACATTCTGAGAAGGTCGCCTTCTAACACACTATAACAAGGCGTCTCCACATTTCGAATCTTACACAATGAATACTTCTTGGCATCGCTAGCAGCGCTGTCATGAAACGCCAGCCTACTAAAATCACTGTATTTTTACTCGACAATGAACGATATCCACGAGAAAGCATATAGGAATAAATGCGTTGAGGACTACTCATTATCATGTCTCAGATGACACAATCACTAGTGTTAGACATGGCATTAAAGCGTTGTTTCCTGATAACAAATATAATCCCGCTCTTCTCATTCGTATTGTAAAGCAACAGAGACCTCAATGTAACACATTTGAATATCTAGGCTTCACAGCATAGCCTCGTTCCCAGACGTTTCTCAACGAGCTTTCTTCTGTTCGCCGCGCCGCTGTAGCAAATCGGAAGTGGCGCGCGACGACGAAGAGCTCCAAAGCCGTAGGACTCCACCCGAGCGAACGACCGAGCTACGGCGCTCTCTGCCGCCCGCCGCCCGCCGCCGCCGAGGCGAAGTGGGTTCCTGCTCTTACCGTCATTGCTACTACTACTTACACTACTGTAACAGCAGCACCAGCAGCAGCAGCAGCAGCATCTTGACGGGGCTGGCACAGGAGAGAAGTGGCTTCTGCCCGAGCTCCGCTCGTTGCCTACAGGCTTCGTTTGGACACTATCTCTATACAACCATATGTTCGTACCCATGAGCGTGTGCGTGTGTGCGTGTGTGCGTGTTTGTATATATACACCTATATTGTAGTGAAGTCACCGGTGGCCGGACGAAAGTGCGGCCCTCACGGAGCGCTGCCGCTGTAGACCATCTCTTGGGTGTCCCTCGTCAGAGTTATTGAGTCGGCAGAGTAAAGAAGCGGGTGTAGAGAGAAAAGAGAAGAGGACAGGATGTGTGAACACTCTCTGTGTGATGTTTGTATGATGTGCAAAGAACACGTTACCGAAGGGAAGTCGACTTAGAGCCGGTAGCGATATTGTAAAAGGCTCTACAGGGGTAGCTTCTCTCTTTTAGAAGCTACATATGATATTAACAATAATAATAATAATTGCATACATAATACGTGAGCAACTTTATACAGATTAACAGATCAGTTGCTTTAACTTTCACATGTTTTTTGCTATTGGTTTATATTGAACAGTGAACTCTCGCTCACAGTCCCCCACCTGGAATAAGCTAATTTTCTAGGAGTTGAGTTGCTTTCTTCTGCCATAAGCAATTAACTAAGTAAATAAAATGCAAAGTCCAAGTCTTGCTGTAAGCAGGCCAATTTGTAAGTTATGGTACGGTCCTATCAAGTGAGGGTCTCGGATAACTCGTACAGCGGGAGAAGATCAAGTTCGCTGTGACCCAGCAGATACGACATGACTATGTCAGTAGGTCATGTACTTGTAAACCTCACATCTAGCGGGTCGATCCATAAAGAAAAACATAACAAGAAACTACCCACTTCTGTGGTATTTCTGCTTATTCTTATTGAAAGTGCTTGGTAGTCTCGAAAAAGAGATACGTTGAGACATTCGTTCATTAATGTTAAGATGCGCCAGACATTCGTGTGCGGCTAAGCTAGTTTTTTTTGGCCTTCGCTGTTGTGGTAAATGAAGTAGGCACGCATTGGCTCGCTACGTAAGCCAGGGGGTATGTTTGTCTATTTGCTGAGCTAACATTCAGCGTAGGGACGCATATGACAACACCGTGACCGTCCCCTTCTGCTAAGCCATCATTGGACAGATCGAAGGCATTGACAAAATCAACCTAGTTGGTAAAGGTAAGGCTTTCAGATGAGACACCGTCCTCAGCCTGGACGCGTGCACGCGCCACTGCAATGCCTAGGTTTCAGGCATGTCACATATACAGCCGGGTCATTCGTGCATTTGGATAATGCAGTCTCAGCGCAGAGTTTACCACTTCCACAGAGGGCATGGCTTGGTTACTGCGGTAGATTCATAGATTTAATGATTATTTAATGAGATCATTGTTAGACATGCGTCGAGTTCATATATAGCAAATGTCATAAGTCAGTGCGTACCATAACCTGTATTGAGTAGTTGAGCTTGTCAATACATCGTTCTTTGTTATACGCTCTTTAATTTTAGAATCGATCCAGACGAAGCGCGCTCAACTATATTCTCGCCGATTTGTAGTTTTTTTTATTCTTGCCGATTTGTAGTTAGATAACTGCAGCCTTACCTATGCAACAAACAACGCGTGTCAAAGAATGACATTCGTCTAAACCGCGACAACAATTGCATTTATTTAACATAGTAAGTTCGCTCAGCTGCATTGCGTACTGAAGTCTAAGTCTCTTCTCCTTATATATATATATATATATATATATATCATATGGTTCAGCAAGTAAAGTAAGGCACGTTGATGCAAGCAGTGGCGCAGATAAATGTTTCCATGAACGTGGGAAGAGTTTGTCGGTGCTCTTCAATGAACAACTTCCAAACAATTTCTTCCAAGTGCCATGAAAGCGAATGAGAAACACGTCTGCTTTGCTATGATGATATCTTTGAAGAGGGAGACTTTCTGCTTTCTGTTTGTTCTGGCTCGTGGTTCCGTCGTTCCTCCTTACACCATCCCATGTCGGGGGTGATACGCACAACGGGTTGACTGGTTAGGGATGCAATCAGGGCCAGAGTAGGATTCGCGAACTGTTGTCTCTCTTCCTGTCGGTGCCGCCATCCCCGCAGCCTCCAGCAGCCGCCGCCGCCGTCCCCCCTACATAAGCGCTGCTCGCAGCTCGAGGACGAATTGTGGTGGAGATGTTTGTACCAGCGGTAGCAATAATAATAAGCATAGTAGTAGTAGTGGTTGTTGGTTCCTTGACTTTGCTGCCATTTTAGCATTGTGCACTCTTACCACTGTGTCTGTACCTGTTATCTGGCAACGCCGTGCCAATGGCAACTCTCGAAGGCAGAATGCCTTAAGGGGACGTGCGTGGCGCTCCACTACGCCTGCACACAATAGGTACAAACAATAGATGGTTTCTGCTACGGCTATCCATACAGGAATGCAATGAGTATAGGTAGAAGCGAGGTTCCAGCAAGGCGGGCGACATTCCTCTATGAATATGCCAAGCGACCGTTGCGGGAGGCGGCGGCCACCTTCTAAACAGAGGCGCCTTTTGCAGCTGCCTATCTGCCTCGTGGAGCACTGCCCTTCAATGTCGAAGGGGAGCATCAACAATGAACCTATAATATTGATCACACAGCGTTGTTGTTGTTGCTGGTGGTGGTGGTGGTGGTGGTGGTGGTGGTGTTTCTGCCGTTGCTGCAGCTGCTCTAAGTACCGTCTGTTATGGTTTGGCTGCCTTCGAATTGGACAAGTCTTCATAGCCCGCTAACTTTGCCTGGGGCCATACGTTTCATCGTTGAAGGTGGCCGGCGAGTGTTCGGGCAAGCATACAAGGGGGCTCACTCGCGCACGATCGACCAGTAATAAACGGCGATTTTAGAAACATCACTAGTGAGGGAGAGGGGCGGGGTGCGGACTCGTTCTGCTGTTCGGTATTGCCTCATCAACCACGACTCGTGCATTTGGTTTTGTTGAAGTCCAATGGAACGACTGGAAGCCGCTAATATCTTCAGGAATCGAGTATGCCTAACTAGTAATATGCGAGGAATTCGGGTCGATAGGAACTCCAGAAATGAACTCTGGCTTGCAGGAAATATTTCGCGCTGGCGAAACCACAACCTTGACAAAATTAGGCTAGTGATCATTTGGGTGGTTATGAAAGCCTTTCCAAGAATCATTGTTATTGGCAATCATTGTTATTATGTGCGGATTTGAACACGACTGTTCAAACTCGAATACCAAACGCAAGGACTTCTGCAACGCGTGTAACCACTACCCCAAGATCCTCCGTTACAAGTTTAGAACATATCACTCAGAAGAACAGGTTCCATTGACAGGTTCCATTTATTGGTTTAAGGCGCGTTCATAGATTCGACAATGACCTTCGGATTTATGCCTTCCTTATTTATGCCTTTAACTCCGGCCTGGCATTCTGTCCGCACCCTGATGATACTACTAAGCACAAGTAGTATCACAAATTAATTATGTCACCACCATGTAAAGATCGGTGCACGATACATCGATCTGTCATAGCTCATGAATGGAAACTATGCCGATGAAACTTCACTAAATATCGCTGTAGTTTCTCGGTCAGGTTGACATTCCCATACATCCCATGCATCGTTCACAAGTTCGAGTTTCTCACGGATAAATTTGTAGTTGACCAACCTGCGCCTTACACTTCGAATATCGGTGAATTAAGAACTTCCTCGGAAATACAACTTCCTCGGAGAAACGTTTGAAATGAGTTAATACGATTTGATTCTAAAATAAATTTCAATTCGATGATACGACACTGAATCAACTCGAAATGATCTGTGGCTCTTTAGGGACATAGTTAATTAGTTAGTATCTATTGGCCTAGAATCTACCTTGAATGTGCCCGTTTTCCCGAGAAACATTTTAGCCCTCTACCAAAGGCATAAGGAATATAGCTTTCTTTCTTTCTTCTTTTTTCTTGCAATAATTGAAGGTTCATCAAGAACTGAAACTAGCTAAATCAATGGATGAAATAGGTAATGACAATGAATTATTAAATAATCGAGACATTGCAATCAAAGCAATCACCACAGAAAACGAGGGTTTACATAGACAACTAGAACAGAGATCGAGGGAGCTATGTAATGCAAATAATCTCTTGCAAAAATATAATTGAAAAATTGTTAATAATAGAGTATAACTAGTAATGATTTCCAAGAAAATTTCTTGAGGCATTGTCAATTTCTTGTGGCTTCTCGATGCAACAAATAATTACGTCTTCAAAATAATGTTGAGTACTGTTTAGTAATATATCGCTTTGTGCTTCTATGATATTTACAGACGAGAAACTTACTTACCTACTACGATGCTAACCGCTTCGATAGATTAACTGTGGTAACCGACATCCTAACAGCGAATCGGTGGAAACACATCGTCTAGAGCCATTTTATAAAAACGTGCCGACCTTTTTATTTTACTGAATTAATCAGTGCTGGAATCGACTGCCAACTTGTTGTTATACAAGCAAGGTCACATCCATAGATAGATAGATACAGATAGGCAGAGATACATGATTATTTTATACTTATTTATATTTAGACAATATCGCTAGTTCAGCGTATAGGTTTTGCCACTAATGCTCTCCAGCGACTCAGACGTGTTTTCCTTGAAACGAACACGTCCATAGGGTTGCCCGAAGCAGCAACTAACGAATTGTGACACAAAGGCGGATAATAGATGAATTCACCTTTGTGTTATATATATATATATATATATTTGTTAAGATGTGACGCGTTTGTGATAGTGTTAACCGTTCAAGTGAAACGAATCATGTTGAAATGTTGGCCGATCCAAGTAACCCTAGAAACACCAGACAAACAAACCTATCCTCCCGACTGCATAAGAAGATCCCGTCGCCCCGGTCGTCTATAAGAAGGCTCTCCGTTCTCATCTTGAAAGGCATCCACTTGCTAGAGCAATGGGGGGAAATGTGATCTCTTGAAGCAAAATCAACCTGACCCGCACTCACGAGGATTACTCTGTCCACACGACAACCGGCGAGATTCACCAGCTGCTGCTGCTGCTGCTGCCTCTCGGAAAGCCAACAACCATCGGTGCTTTTTACCTAGGGCATCCGTTGGCCGGGCCTTATTCGATGACCCTCTTGGAGAGTGCAGCTATTTCTTGAAAGGGTCAAGACCCCCCAGGCTCCGCTTGGCCATCGACGGCCAACCCGTATGTGCTTCTACAGGCACACTGGTGCGGCCCGAAATAAGCGCGGCCAGCTAACTCAATTAAGGATGACCTTGATTTAAGTCAGTTGATCGGAAGGACAGGCACGAATAGTAGAGACCGAATCATTCCTATGTGAGGCGCACACTGACACCTTGGACAAATGTTTGGTTATTTCTTTACGTAACGTGGAATATAATATCCATCCATACCGGTTACTGCCTCCTTGTAAGATATCTCATACACATAACGATTGATAGGTTAGAATCTCAACAAGATTACGATGTATACCGTATGGCCAAATAAGAACAAATTTCCCCCTGTAGAGGAAGAGAGTCGCCTTTGTTCGGAAATAGAAAGTAATGCTATAATGTTTCAGTCAAGATGCACTCGATACGGGTGTTCCTAGTCGGGCGACAATCAGAACTCTGTTTTTTTCTTAGCTTCAACAGTTGCTGGGTCCACACTACACAATGTAAACAAGCGAGCTATTTTTCAGCGGGACTTTTCTTTAATACTTCTGATGGATTAATGTCTGAGTAATGATCGTTACCTATTGTACATGAACTACTAAGGCTATGCGTGCTCTAATTTTCGGAAGGCAGATAGGCTATATAACATGGCAGGGTGCAGCCGCGTTCGTGTGCTGGCCCCTAGTACCATATGCGTTTATTAACGCGTAGACACAATCACTGTACAATTTTGAATTTGAAATTTTGCAAACAGAGATAGATTTTCACAGAGATCGGAATTCAATAGAGGAATTCCATAGACAAAGATGAACGAATTTTAACAGTTTTATAGGTGGCAGCAGCGAGCTTATTTTACGAATTTGCAAAGCTAAAGATCACCTGACCTTGGTTCACTGGTCTTTCATTACAACTACCTTCAGCAAGATATGACTACAGTTTGATTGAGATTTCCATTTACAAATGTGATTACACATCCATAAATGGATATCGTTCGACCAGTTCGGTTTGTAATAATAGATATTACTGCTGTTGAGTGTATAATATATCCACGCCGCACAAACATTACGCGGTAAGGCGGTATCAGCACGAATAAGTCGAAATCAATCATTAAGGTCTCAGCTGAGATTCGAACCCAGAACTTGCTCATGAGCCCGGTGTCTTACTTGGCCCACGACGGTCACACGCGAACAGCGTGAGCAATTTCTAAAGTTTTGTTAGTTGTAGATCTCCAACTATAATCGCTGGTTAAGGAGCAAATGAGTAGACAACATTGCCATATTGAAGGCTACCTTAGTTAGCAAGACGCTGCCCTTCCAATGATACTTACAGGAAGCAAAGCCCGATAAGATCCGAAAAATACCTCACCAAAGGCAATGTTACACTGTAGATGGCAAAAGGACAATTGTAATATTCTGCGAAACTAAAAGTGCAAGCGTTGTAAATGTATAACAGCCGACCGCCCATTATCAAATAGTTTCGCGGTAAGCATTTTCGAAGATTCGCTAAACGATAGTCCTCCGTTGATGCGGGTAATGCGCAAGGATGACTGTACTCAAACTCACATGGGCTCCTCCAGACTCAGCTGGATGACTAATACCATTAATATTATACGGCGCTAAATTGAAGAAGGAACTTGCTTGCATCGTATCTCTCGGAACGGAGGCCAGCAGTAAAGGCTGGTAATGTTGAGTCCACTTGGAGAGTTGTTGACATTGGGACACCCCAAGGTTCCATCCTGGGGCCATACATGTTCATAATTATGATCAACTTTATCCTACTGAAGATTAGTATGGGCACTTTCTGTAAGACAGTGGCGTATGCGGACGACACGTCACTTTTATTTCGTATTTCTCCAGCGGCTACCGAAACGGGAATTCAGCTCGCTATGTCTAAAGTTGAAGACGTTGTGCGGTTATTTGCGAGTTTTGGGCTTGTTATCAATGCTAGTAAGACAAGGATAACGCTGTTCCGTCCACCCCAAAGGTCTGTCCAGATTCAATGCGTACAGCTGTGCGGTATGGCAGTTCCCATGTCCCCAAAGGTCAAATGTTTAGGCTTGACGTTTCAGGAGACGCTTTCGTGGCATGACCACGTGTCCACTCTTGTTCCTAAATGTTATGCGGTTATCGCATCTCTCCGTCGACTGAGAGAGGTAGGTGTTCCGGTCGCTGGGTTGCTGCTGGTCTATAAAGCGCTACTGATCCCACTGTTATGTTACGGTATCAGAATCTGGGGGGCGGGGTTTAAAGGTACAGTTCACAGAGGGGAAGTCATCCAAAATGACGCTCTGAGAGTGATATTTGGACGTAGACGCAGGTACTCTGTCTCTGATCTGATGAAACAATTCGAGCTGCTGAACCTGAGAGATATCTGTACAATGCAGATGGCCCTCCTTGCTTTCAAAATCCAACGTGGTATGATACCCAAAGACATCTCCTTCCCTATAGTTACTACGATGAAACGCTCGACCCGGCGCCCGACGGCGTTCATGATGCCATTTACCGTCAAAGAGTCTAGCCGCCGTGCCTTAGCTTATCGTCTACCGTTCGTCTGGGGCTCGCTCCCTCGCGAGATTCGTTCCCTCAATACAGCTAAAAAGTTTGCCTGTGAAGTGGGGAGGTATTTGGTGGGGAAGGACTAATAGTTATATAATGCGTGTTAATTCGCGTGCGCGTAAGACGGCAACAGGAATTTACTTGTGATTATTTCGATGATTTACTAATATTAACATACACAGTGGATGTGGTGTATATATGTACATATTGTATTGGCTGTTTTGACTTCACATTCTGCTCGACTTCGTTGAGGTCATACATTTGTGTCTAATGGCAATAGCCAAACGAGGTGCAATCAACCTTTTTCCTTTTTTTACAACTTTTTTACTTTTTTTTTTTACCGAGAACTTAAGCATTTGTATGTATATTGCAGTTCCGAGAATAAACATTTGATTATGATATGATATGATACATATTATTGTTATCTATGTGTCGGCAAATGTCGCAACATTGATTTGACATTGCAAGTCTATGGTGTGTTATTTTTCAAGAATTACGCGCATGTTCTCAGATGGAGCTGCTTTAGCGATGATGCTAATTTTGTGGGGTGTTTGACATTATAGTGAGGAGAAACCGTGATTTGTAGTGTAACAAATCATTTGTGGCTCGACGACCCAAATACCTTTTGTTTCTATTTATTTATTATTTAGCTATTAGTCCGTTCATAGTAATTTGAACATCCTAATCACTTGGCAACGTTTCTGATTGATCCAGATCAGATGTTTCATAGACACGAATAGCCTTACTCAGCACACCACCAATTGGCCTTTTCAATGCATGAAAACAACCATAATGACAAGGGCTTAAATCTGGAGAATATGCAGATTGAATCTATCGATGAATATGGTTAGTTTCTATCCAGTTCGTTATTGCAGCCGTACGGTGAGGTTCCTTTGCTGACATCGAGAAGTCGCACTCCGTGTGTTTTTGATACCTGTGCCATTTGTTGATGAGTTTTCTGAAGAACTCAAGATGTCGAGTTGCATAGATTTTTTAGTTTCTACGCAGTAACTCAAAATAACAAATGCCGTTCTCAAACTATCAGTTGTCGTTAGCAGTTGTCGGTTATCAGCTGTCTATCGCAAGTATAATCATCACCCTGGGACCAATCTATTTGTAAGTGCCATTGGAGATAACCTTTAATCCATTCGAAGCCATTTTCTTTCCTGGTCCCTCTCAGGCGGCTGGTACAAACGCACCCAATGCTTGTCCAACGCTGAGCATCAGCTAAGTTTTTGTTTTAATTGCTTTTAGTCTTGTAGGTTGCATTTAGAATATGCCACCCGTCATTCCACCTGTGTCGGGATCAGTTCGTAGGGGAGCCATGTTGCATTTTTTGGTAATTTTCAATGTTTCCGTTATAAATGCGTAGCATGTGGAAGACGAGTGACCAGAATGGGACGTGGCGTAACGTAGCACGCGTAAGTAGAATGTACCATGCATGTGCACGCACGTGGAGACATGGGGAGGGGAACGCGTTCTCTCTCTCTCTCGAAGAGCTTGACGAGGTTGCGTAGAGCCGAATAATACACTTCGGGTCGTCAGGCAGCGAGTAGGCACCAAGACGTGTGAATGGATTCGCCACCACGAAAATAAATGACAAGTGTTCAATCAACTCCAAGAGTCAATCTGCGTCCTCACTTGCAATCCCCGACAGCCCTGGCCATCTCTGACACATGTGATGCGCGGAATTCTGAATAGGCCGATAAAAAGGTTATAGTCTAACTTTCAGTTGACTCACAGACTGCAATTGTCGCAGCTTGTTCTCTCGTGAGATGTCCCCAGGTGAAGTCATCTCCTCTCTTGTCTCCAAGGGTCCAGTCATCCCTCTTGAATCGATTATATCAACAACAAACGTGTTGCCGGATAAAGGCCTCCCTGTCAATATTTTCACCAATTTTCAATGAATTTCATTTGGGATTGCTTCTTCAAGAAAGAAATATTTGATCATCGAACGCTGATTTGTAACCCCCAAAAACGATTTCTTTAGCTTGCCGACTCGTATGTGTGCTGAGAAACGGACCCAACTCAGAGCTGCATATATGAACAGACTTAAGTGTTAACAGATGAAAATTTCAAATGACTAGGACGCCTGCTTCAAGGGTTATCGAAGTTCTCCGATGTACGAAATAGCTCCGGACGAACTAATATTGTTGCTATGCAGTAAATAGGTTTCCACATCTAGCAAAGTTTTTCTCTCGCTGTGAGTCAGAAATACAAAGTCATCGCCTGCCTCGGGAATGACCATGACCGCTTCGGCCTGATACCCCAACTATTCCAAATTATTGTATTTCTACATTTTGTTTAAGTAGAATTGTGCCATATGCATATGACGATCTCACGAAAATGCTTTCGTCGGACCGCGAAGCTGTATCGTGCACACGATAACTTCACTGACTTCAATCAAACTGGCAGACAGGAGAGTCGAAGATCATTCGTCGATTAAAAGCAGCACTACTTCTCAAGAAGGACATTACACTCATGGTGTCCGCGTGCTATTGCTCAGTTATCGCTACACCTGCTAGCAGTAATTAGTAGCAGTGACCTGTAAATTCACCCCAATCCATCATTAACGTTAAACAGATTTACTTGTCATTTGCGATTCTTTTCAGAGGAATCTCTTTGTCGAAATGCTATTTTAATCACGTCCAGCTTTATTTCATCAGGAATAGTTTACGGACGAGTCATGGGCCTGACATTCTTATGCATGCTGGCTCTAGAATTATGTCCCAGAGGAAACTCAGAGGTTTATGCGGCAGACTACATTTAATTGGAGGCTCATTGATTCCGTTGCCTCGTCTCAGTCAACGTTCAGATGGATCGTCTAGATCTCCCTTCCCTTGGGTTTCAAGCCTGGCCCTTCGTGAATTATGCCAGGGTTTCACAGAGGGAGGATAAATGAGAGGGCGACTATAGAGTATATGGGCCAGGCAGTCTCTCTATAGTCCTGCATAGAAGCATCACGCCACCGCGGCTCCATTCAAAGAACAAAGGCTTTATTGCTTCCGTAGGCGCATTCGCTTCCATTCGCAAGCATTGACCCGATTTCGAGGCTTTCAGTCGTCTAGTCATTGGTTCAACGCGATTCATAGATAACAATTGAGTGAGAAATGAGAGTTCAAGTGCACGGGTCAAATATCCACTTTAATCCCATAATATATTCGTGTTACCATTGTTAAAACGTTCTTGTTGTAGCAGGAAGATAGGATAAGTCTAGTGAATGTTATATACATTAAATCAAGACATATACTTATTTCCGGCAGCATGGCATATGTAAGAAAGCGTGCTGCTATTCCTAGAATATGGTTTTTGCTATTTTGAGTAATATTTCTATATTTTGTGGTAAAAAAGGAGGGGTATATCGTCGAAGGCGGGCGGCAAAGGGATGCGTTGAATCCGAGGATGGACGAAGCGGAGGATGGAGTGTTGGCTGACGTGGCGGCACCGCCGCGCCGTTAACGGTGAACGGCGGTCAAGGCGGGAACGTCGCTATACCTACGAACATAGCTTGGATAGTTCCCAAGTTCAAGTCATGTCGTGCCCTCAGGGAGGTGTCGATTTTTTCTTCCGACGATTGTTGTAGTTGTGCCACACTGTTAAGTACCGAGAAATATGTGATGGAAGAAGGCTTAGGGGTCAGCCGCAAATGTAAGTCAATTTTTAGTATAGTGGCTCAAAGGCGTAATTGAGGCTTTGTCAGAGGACTCGCACTGCCAGCAAAGCTTCCCCTGGTAAACTACTTGGTTCCTGGGCAGTGGTTAATACACTGGGAGGTAACGTCTACTCAGTCTTGCATTATCTACCGGACGTAGGTAGCCACTGGTTCAAATCTGTCGTTAGGCAAAGCGGGGCCGTGAGGATAGTGTAAAGCCCGTTTATTCGAGCGGTTTTTTTCGGAAGAAGCATCATCGCACCCTTCCCAGCATTCGGTACGTTGATGGGTTGTACCGATGACCTGTACATCTTCACCTGAGAGAGATGGCTTGTGCTTCCCACGTGCCGGGCTGAAATTTAGATTCCTGAAGCACACTGCTGCAGGCTTGCCCCTTCACAGCACTGCCCGTGTGAGGCTCACGCGTGGCCACTGAGTCCATCGACGTCTGAGTGTGACTAAACTATGAGGCAGCGCCGAGACTGGGCTAGGAGTCTGCTTCAGCCCGCGATGTGCGGGACCATTTGCAAGCCAGGTGCCCCAGGACTAAGAACAGTCTGGGGATACGATGCTTCACTCTGATATTGAACAGCCGGCCTGTCCATGATGTGAAGCGCTTGACAGCCTTAGGGTTGGATGGCGTCGAATTGCTAACGCTCATCGAGACGAAGCTTGTTTGATCGAGATCATCGCCAGACGTTACGACGAAGCTTGTCCTTCGTTACGCATTAGGGGAAGGGGAAGACGAACTGTTGCGGGTGATGGCCAGTTCCGATGCAAGCCCATATTCCTATCATGCTGCGCCACGACAGAGAGACCTGTGAACATGCAAGCATTAGAGAGATTGTGCTGCGAGTACTGAGTAATTTCGAGCCTGAAAGATGTTGGCTCGTATGAGATCGGCGACAGGGCGAAGAATCCGAACAGTCTCTGACTATCACGGACTGCAAAGAAACCTTCCGGAAATTGATCGTAAGTGACAAGAATCACTTCGAAGAGGCACATTGCACGCACCAAATTGCGAGTTGCAGAACCAGTGTTTGATCCAAACCTGTTTCTGTTCGCCCCTAATTTGCTCCTTAGAAGCGTATCATTCGTTTGAACGAAACTATCCTTGAAGAGACGGGAAATTTCGAACACCGTCGAATCGCCAGTAGCAATATCTGGCCATTGCCTGTAGAGCGGTAAGAAAAAAACTTCTGAAACGTAAAGGTACGTACTTTGGAGGGCAGCCTTCTATAACTGGTATCGAATCGACAAGTATTTAGGGAATCTCGTGTTTCTTTAATTTTTTTATTATAGACATTAGCGCTGAAGTTGGAAATAACACATATGATGAAATAAGGTAAGTGCAGTAAAATGTAAGTAGAATACAGCATCGGCGAACGGGGGAACTGCAATGGGATGGCGATGGTAACTGCAGATAACTGCAACAGAACAACGGGAAATAAATCAACAAAATGATGAAGGTTCTCTTGCGACCAGGTCTGAACATGCTTTTGGTTCAGTTTACAATCACGCAGGATACTTGGTCCCGCACATCACGGTTATATTGTATTATATTCGATTAGATTGATTCCGAACTAATTTCGGCTATCTCGCAAGTAGTGCAGTTCTGCTAACACGAACGCTGCGAGCTTAAAATTTGGCGGACTTCTTGGCTAGTTTATTCCGCAACAGACACACTGTTTATATTTTGCCCGGATTCTTCAGTAGCAGTTGGCTGTCACATAAGGGAACAGTTGAGGTCAGCTCAAAATATGCAGCAGTTGCCGAAGCGATCAAATATGAAGACCAAAAGGGTGCATATCCAGCATTCTTCTTCTTGACCACTTTTGTGCTGGGAAAAATGCACCTGAGAGTACGAGTGCTGTGTGTGTGTGCGTGTGCGAAGTTGAAGGGTAATAGGCAGTATCAGAAAGGGTCCCCTCTCACCTTATTTCCTCTTCTTGCCTTAGAAATCTTTGGCGGCCTCGGCTCCGTTTCTGCCACTCTCCTTGAATGGGTCTATCACCGGCTGATCCGGCGCCACCGGGGGCAAGTGCGCTGGATCCTTCGTCTTCTGTGGCTTTCTTTCGTTGTGCAGAGAGGCAATATCGTCGCCTCCCTCGGTCTGAATGGCCATGACGGTCTTGGCCTCACGCCCCACCCTCAACTGCGTCACTAATTATTGAATATTTTAAGACACGGAATCACATGAAATAAGAGCATGCCCCCATATATAATGATTTTAATAAACCTTAACCCCGTTTGTGTCCATCAAAACTGGTTTCAGCGCTTTAGAGCTGAAGATGAAGCGATTTGAATGACAAGGAACGTCCCGGACAACCACGAGGGATATAACCACGAATTGCTGGATCCCCTGAATAAAAATGCGGCTTACTCAGCTCCAGACCTTGTCGCTTAGCGTGAGGTAGGCACGGCCAGTAAACTATAGTGTATTGTCTACATGCGCTGGCAAAAGTGCAGTGGATGCCACAGTCAACGAAGATGTCATTGGCACCCGTCTTACAGCTTGCCTTCGCGACAAACAAGGGAGAGTTTCCTGTACAAAGGTATTACGGGAGATGAACCGTGGATATTGTACGATAATCCTCAATGCAAAAAGGGCTCGTTATACCCAGCATTCATGACCGTAAGGTCATGCTGCGCATTTGACGCGATCAGAAATAACTGCTTTATTATGAACGATTCAGACCTGGTGAAACCGACGGCGAAAAGCGATATTGCAATGATATCACAACGCTAGGGCCCATGCTACTTGGATGACCCACCGCACTATAACTGATCTTGGCTGGGAATGGGTGAATCGCCTACCGTGACAGGATTCTCCGCCGCGGGATCCACATTCTGCCTGATAGCTAGGCGAGAGTTATAGAAAGCGCAAAGTGACTATGTTCATTAAGATCCTTTCATGCTTTCAAAAGATCCGGTAACCCAGAGTGAGTACGAAATTATTTATGAATCAACCTATATGCGTGCATCAAAAAACACACTTGAGCACTAAAATCATTTGAATCATACCTAACCACACAGCTTTTGTTTAACGCCTAGTTTGTAGGTCGAGCCAATCTTGTCTATTGTGAATCTCTTCGATAAGAGGTTGAAGGGAACCTGCAATCAAATGGCACATTCGCTAATTTCGCAGATAATAGCGAGTTCATTCCCAAAATTGTCCCATCGGCGTTTTCTCTTTAATTCCTGTAATGGTTACCCTTGGCCTTCAATCCTATCAGCCTCCACTCTGTTGAACTCGGTGGGTCGAGTCCCGTTTCGTGATTACTCGATTAAACGAAATTAGTTTACCTAGTAGTATTTGGTGTACAATAGTAAAAGAGGTTGCAGACAACAATACCGTCACGCCAATAGAGCCATTATTGTTTAGCTGCACCCATCGACGTTGAACTGCCCGTATATCTGTTCTGTATTGGCCTCTCCCCTGAGTGTGGCATAGCATTTCCTGTCCGATAGCACTGAGCGGTGGCTGAATGGGTGGATATAGCGATGATAAGCCAATTGACGTTGACCACAGATTTATAAACGAACTAATAATAAAATAATGTTGCGGGGTGACAATGATAACCGCCTACACCAGATGCAAACGAGATATTCTAGTTCCAGCTCCGATGTGAGATACAATATAATTAAAGACGTTTCTAAGACAAAGAAAAGGGGATTGTAAAACAATGCCGGACATGTGTAACTCTTGTAATTAGTAAATAAGCTTGTTACTTGAGCATTCAGCATACGGGTATAGTTTAGCACAGTTCTCCCCGACATATTGAAATTTATGAATAACAACGAATCAAATGATGATAGAGATTTCGAGGCCTTTTCCTTGTCGCACAAGCTCCAAAAGTTAGGCGTCGGTCTGCCGATCTGGAGAACGCTGTATATAGCATGTGAATTGTCCGATGCATTGAAACGGGCTTGATGCGCTACCTTGTATTCTATGATATTTACGCACGATTTGAGCCAATCAGCTTAGTAGCCTTAGGGGCCTCTTACTTTGCTGGCTAAGCAGCTCTCCTGAGTGAGCTTTGCCCTTCCTTCTTTCCCTTCAGCGATCTTCCTGACGCAGCAGAGATTGTGCTTTATTTGTTATCTGACACGTTATTCTTCAAGGCACAGTGGGTGTGCTTAAGGACTGAGATGGTTTCGTAGTTGCTTGTGCGTTTCTTCGCGTGTTGTGAACAGCGCCGTTTGACGACATGACAGGCAGTTATCTCCATGTTCCTGTTGTTTTTATGATACATGCACGTGTCGTGTAGCGGTTATCGAACCATTCGTTTGTACAGGGTTTAAGGCTTTATACACAGTGGTGAGGTGCGAGGTCATGATTATGGAGAAATTATGATAACATGATATGTATGATATATATTAGCGAAGTGGATACGGGAACATTTTCCAACGCGCACAGATTTTTCTTGTATACCTACTAAAATAGGGGACATTAAAAGAAATGGCCAAGAAGCGTTACGTACAATGTGGGGATAAGTGCATGATGCACTCTGGAGCATTTTCCGTTGGAGAACTTCGATTTTCCAATATAATACTTCTGTGTAGCTCGGCTTCAACTACGAATTCTGTAGAAGTCAAGACAATGCTGCACTATAGACGTTTATAAACCATGTGTAAAATGTTCGCAAGCCGCCATGGTGCATATAAAAATTTAAGTTATATGAGGAAAATTAGTGACAAACTCCTTTGAACATGACGAGATCGAATCTATTAATTTGGTTATTTTTGAACTTTACTCAGATACATATGAGAGACATATCAGTCTACTCCCATGACGATACACAGGTAATAATAATTATTGTCTAGTAAATGTTTTACTAGACAACCATTAGCGGCATAATGTTAATGGTATGAAGCATTTTGTTGACTGCCCCTGAGGGCAATATTTTACAGGAACCGCAGAGTTTCTGCACATGATTTCTGATAGACATGCTCTCATATACCGCACACTGTTAATCGGGAGGGTTCTCACCCTCGCGAGGTTTGACCATTAAACTCAGTAACAGAATTTATCATAGAGATCTTAAGTTATGTTAATAGGACACAATATCGCGCAATTGATCTATACATTGTTAATACTTGTACGACATGAATAATGCATCAATTATGATGAATGAAGGTTATGCTTTCATTTCAAGTGATTTAATTAGCTGGGTACGAGCAATCGATTCTCAAAGGGGTTTTGCTAATGGGATTCCGTACTATAGAACCGGCACCGCCTGCGTAGTAACCGCCGCAGTATCTCTAAGGGCTAGTATCGATTAACTTCGTATTAACGTTATATGGAATGCATCAAAAAATCGAATGACATATTGACATGCATGCTAAGATAATATCAATCTTGAAGCACAATTCACCTATATCCAGCATGAATCTCGGCTAAAAATATAATGTTTCCATCGAGTATACACCGCTTGTTATCGACACGCGTAGGTTTACTGCAGATCGCCCTAAGTTTCTGCGAGACTTCATACATTGAACTCTAATGCCGGTGGAGGATGGGATGGACCCCATCCGTAACGTGTCTTGCCTTTCAAGAGACTCTAATCGAAAGCCATCTATTTGTATTTTCCATGCAACTATCTTGAAGGGTTCTAGTGCGGTAAGCAACAGGGCACACGGCCAGTATCTGTCGAACGCTCAAAAAAAGAGAGTATTAAATTCTGGCCGATCTGGGTATCAAGGAATTTTCAGTTTAAAAGGAATTCGCTTAGAAAACATAGTTGACAGACCCAAGCTTTTGCAGATAATACCTAACGGCCCGAAAACCCATCTTTTGAAAGAGTCATTGATTGGCTTAGCTATAAATCGCACTACCGGAACACACGTAGCGAGGATTTATAGTGATAAGCAAACTATATACATACAAACTGACTGAGAATAAACGATTGTGTTCATTTAAGGACACGGTTGAGATGAGGACTCGTATATTCCTTGCTGTATCGGGCCCCACGGTAGTTTTTAGGGTGAATAATCTTTCGTTTCAAGCGAAACTAGCGTATGCGGTGCACAACTTATACAACTTTATCTCTGCCTTGATTAGGCCGCACGACCACTTGCCGTGGCAGATACCCAGTGAAGCTATCGCTACCGATTCCCTATAGCAGGCTTGCCCAAGCTTCATAGTGCTATCTGTTCGGAAGACGATAAAAGGCCGGATGGTTATACGCCATTGCTATAGTTTTCCGGGGAATTCATTGTTTGGCATACCTCGATTTGGTGTCCACCGACGGCCTACAACCGTTCGTACGAGTGCGAACCGGAAAAGTGTTGCTGGCACAGTGAACTGAAAAACTGTTGATGGAGCCCCTAAAATGTAGCAACTACTTACCGTATATAAGTATAAAATCGAATGTTATGAGAGACGTTTTTGGATAGAAAGGTCAGGTTAGGACGAATACCGGTGTGATATATAGGTAGTCAGTTTACAAGCTATCGTGCTTAGCTGCAAAGGTTATTGCCTAATCGAATTCAGTGAAAATTATACGAACACAGTTGAGTGGAGCCTTTAGCCAACCTAAACTTCGGCTCCAATCAAAAATTAATTTAAAATAATAATTAAAAGTAAATAAAGTGAGGGACGATTATCGGTTTATGTTCCGGATGCAGTGGTTACCAAAAACTAGCCTATAAGTAGTGTCAACGATAGGGTTAGGTAATACATTGACTTTTCCAGGAATAGAGCAGAGAAGGTTCCACTTAATGTCAATGCCAGGCACGTTATAACATTCGGTTACGGATACTTCAAGGAGCAAGATGCGTGTGAACACTCAACTATAAAAGGAGTTAATTAGTAGAACTTAGTATGAGCGTATACTCGAGTCGATGAGGAGTGCCATTGAGTTACCATAGAAAATAAACCTTTCTCATCTCAGAAAGCATTCGCTAATCGTTCAATTGTGAGATGACTGATTGCTAGCGACATAGAAAATACCGAGCACTTGTAGCCACAACCCAAGCCATGTGTTTGTTTGTGCAAAATTTAGACCTTTTGAAAATAGAAAATTTCGATTTTCGCTCTCGGGATAATTTACTCACTCTACACGTACGACGATAATATATACATGATCTTCGCCACTACCTAAAATACATCTAACTGAAATCAGGCCGTGTTCGGACGGGCAGCCTAACACAGCGATAGCACGTGCGATAATAGGTAAGTATAGAGGGGGGGGGGATCTCATTTAAATGATCGATTTGTCCTTTTGCCGATAGACTATCTATCTTCTCCAATTTCCAATACGATTCTACCAGTACAGAAGGTGCTCGATACGTTGGGGATATCCATTGTTATTACTCCCCAGGTAAAAGAAACTAAGACATATTGAGTTAAACGGGACGTGCAGGGGAAATATCATCGCTAGTTGTCAGAGATCTCAAAAGGTACTTGTTCTTGACACTTGTGATACCGCTTTAGACGAGTGAATACATTTGTCGACACAAGATGAACGATAACATATCCATGTGGTATAGTTCTGCTAGAATTTAAAATGATTAGCCAATCAAATCGTCTATCGAACTGTTATTATGAATCTTATCTCTTATACCTCTTTATTCAAATAAATTGTCTTGTTCAAGTCGACATCCATATGTAACTCTTCTCTCATATCTGTGTAGGTTTTTTACTAATAATTATCGCGTGCTTGGTAATCGTTCGCAAGATCTTCGGGATTGCGGTGAGAAGCGCCGGGTCGACTGGAAAGATTGCGGACACTGTTTTGTGAGAAGGAAACCATTTAATGACGCCAATTAATTGATATCAATGACGAAGTGTATAATTCCCAAGATGCCACAGCAGCATGCTGCCGTAGTATTGTGTACCTCGAGGAGTTGTGGATTCTTCCTCTCAGTATTTCTTGCAGTAATATCATAAAAGAAGATAGGCGATGGGCTGGAGGCGAGCCTATTTTATGTCTTCAGATGGGACTGACACTTTATTTCGGATCACTTTATTCAAGGCGTAGCTCATTTACATAGAATTCCTGTGCAGTTGGCGAGTGATCTTCCAGGGAAGCACATTATTGACAAGAGACTTCACAGCAATGCATTTTGGCACAATATTTTTACCGCATCTCGTGCTTGTGCATACAGTATTGAATATATTAGACATAGTTGTTGGCTAACCTTTCAAAATCTTGAGAAAGGTTGCCGCATCGTGCCTAACGATTTTTTTAGGCGTCGCATGCGTTGCCTTGGAACTACACACCGATCGGCAATTTTCCGACGAACGTTACTCTTTAGCGTGCTCGAAGTTGTCCAGCTATTTTAAACTCAGGGCTCCATACGGGCGAGGCGTATGCTAGTAATATAACAACATAGATGTGGATACGTTTTCAGTCAGAGTCGTTGTCTGAGAACGAGGGCAATATCCCATTAGAGTGCTACGATGCGTGAAGAACAACAATGACAACACAGTCCTGAGTCGTCGGCGACCCTCAAATATTTTCTAATCGGCTCATTATCTAATATTTGACGAGCAATCGTGTATCGTTGCCGCTCGTCATTGTGATCAAAGTGCAGGACTGCGCACGCACTTAAGCACTGAGGGGATACGATCGAGTTTTGAACTATTTGGTGCCCGTGGAGTGTTTTTTTACTCGACAACGGCGTTTAAAATTATTAGCATATGGCTAAACCTAATGATAGGGGGATACAATATGCCGATGGGAGTTGATGTAGATTATATACATGAGGGATCCGAATATGGTGCCGTGCGGACATCCCGAGCTTGCGTGACCTTCGCTCCTAATGGTTGCGAAGTACAACTTCGGCCAGATCGGTGGACGAACTGCCCTTTTGTTACTGCTCCTTGCTCGTCAGCAGCATAACACTATATTACAGCGTAATGACGCCCTCGAGCAGTTCGCCTCGTACCATTGTGAGCGAAACGAGCTGTTTATTATTTGGCTCTTCCCTGCTGTCTTTTTGTGAATGGGTCATATTATGGCGGCACATAACATATTCGGGATGTCAGTGTCTTCCAGAGATCTTCTGCATATAATATTTCGGGGTGTGCAAAGAGATATATTCAAGCATTTGTACAGATTGGGTGGCGTGCCATCCAGGGTGGTCGCAGTTGTGGATCTCAGTTTTCTCAGATGTGTGAAGAGGCGAGATAGCCACATCTTTTTCATCATTTCAAATTTAAGGTCTGGCTGCGTAGATATTTCAGGAGGATCGGGAAGCGCGCGCTCACATAGAAAAGTTCTCGAGGAACTTGGAGTTCGACACGAAACTGCGCATAGTCAATATAGGCGCGATACATGTTGACGACTGTTGCACAGTTAATGAATAAGAACATCCAGTTTACGGAATAGAGATTCACCTGAATGTCGTTATAATCTGCCAGTTCATAATGATGTTCTTCTCACAACAAAGCGCTGTTTTCGAAGCGGTTCGAATTTGGAGAAGGTAACCATACGATAGTCGGACCGGTTCATTATTACAAGGAAAAACCTCATCTCATTTACTTTTTGCTTAACTAATGAAATATATATATATATATATATATATAGCCTAGATTAGACTTAGCCTACCTCTAGGAACTATAATAAGTGGAGCTCAAATGAGCTCCTTAAACACAGACAGAAATACACCACCGGCCCTTACTGTACAGACTTACCGAAACATGTTGAACATGCCATCACTGCTCACTTCGGCAGAGCTGTCAGACAGCCCTGATACTATTACTTCGGCAATGTGTATAAGCCGTGCTTCATGCTGTCGCTCAGGGTGTCAGGAGCCCCGTCTTTGACGATAAACCGTAAGCTAAGATAAATACGGTTCAGACTTAAAGAGCCACTTTTTTATCCAATTTTATATAATATATATATAAATATATAGTATTACATCCGCATAATTTCCAGTCCCAGTCGGGTTATAATGGCCACCTTTTTTTCAAGTTTAGATGATATGAATTCAGTCATTAGGTTGCAGTATTACAACTTGGTTCTGCTTTATTCAAGTGAACAATTCCCGCACAATCTTGCCTCACTATTACATATGTCCTCATCGAACAAATTGTCACAATAAACGTCAACTGCTTCAATAAGACAGCGGTTGCCTGCCAACTGAGTGACTTGCTTAGACCTAAGTTCCACTGAGATTTGGATCGGGTTGGGCATTATCTTTGAGATGGATATCTATGTCTGCATTATCAATAGTCTGCTCTGCTCACAATCGCAGTGCGAGTAATTAATTCGCCATATCTTAGTCGGAGGAAACTTCTTGTTTGCTTTGCCACTTACATTTTCATCAGTCCGAGTTATTCTACGCATGCACATTATTCTTAGAAACCACACGATATTGGCGTTTTACCATATCTTTCAACTAACTCTCGGCATATAAACAAACTTCTGAAGGACTATGAATATCCATATGGCAATAGTTTCCATGAGCGTTTTTGTTTCTTCACCCTTAAAACGACGCACGAATCCACTTTACACAGTAGCGAGCTCAAGGACAAAATGTTTCCTTTGGTAAACAAGTCATAACGATACACCAATTTCGCTTAGCCGTTACCAGTTATTACGGCCACACTACTAGGGAACGTTAATCAAAATAGTGCCGCTCGCTGATGCAGTTGACTGTTTTCCGTCTGTTGGCAGACTGAAAGCGGCCCAGTCTAACCTATTTCGATCTTGTTGCACGTTTTTGCCAATGTAAACAAGTATGAACGAGTATTCCAGACCACAAAATGCTTTCGTTCCAAGGGCTATGCCGTCGATTCATATTGTCAGCATATTAATTCGGCGTATCCCCGATAAATATGTTAGCGGTTTTGAGTGTGGTGTTTTTATATCTATTATTATTATTATTATTATCATTATCATCACTATGGGGTATGTTGCGAGATGGATGAGCCAGGTTCCGGATCTTTGTGAGAAGAATGATAAACCAGACCAAGCACTACTAATATAGTAGACACTAGTAGATTTTACTTTTCTTTTTATTCACACGATTTGTGTAATATTATAATATACCTATTTTACAAACAGTGTGGTAGTTTATAAATATGTTACAATGTGCTTTCGCCAGTCTCTGTGGCGAGAGTTCGGTCGTTCTTGTTGTTATTATCTACGCTCTATTTCAGCAAATAGTTTCGTTGATTTTATTAGATTTCACTCGCCCGCATGATATGTACAACATTTAGATCCGCAAAATTTACATTTACAGCGGATTGACATACAAGGCGGTGGAAGCCGTGTACGGCGAACCTAGTGATATGGTGTCTGTTTGCTGTGCCGCTAAATTTTCCAGGTGTCATCTGTCATGGCCGGCGTCATATTATAGAAAATAAAGGGTCCAGCTCACTCTTCTTCCTATTTTGGCTGTCAATGAACGTACGATAACTTTCTGTTTCTGGGGGATTGAAAGTTTCGCGGACTTCTACTACGAATGATGGTGTGTCGGTCAGCAGGTAGACCATTCGATTCGACACTAGTAGATTGGATCAATGTCAGACATGAAGGGACCGTTGGACATGGACACATAGAATTAAATTCTTCATTGTGCCTATCGCAAGATGCCAGGAGTACGAACGCTATGATTATGCTGTAAACTTATTATTCTCAGTGTCACTTGATCAATACATTTGCTTCAGAACACCGAATAATTATATAATAATAATAATAATAATAATAGTTATTATTTTTTTTTCGAATAATTATTTTATACATAATTATAATTTATTTCACACGAGCACCTCAACGTTGTTTATGACCTTTCACTTGCTTTATACTAAACCCAGTAATAATTCTGATATCCGCTATGCTTTGCAACTTCGTGACACTGACAGATGTCTACCACGGGGATTTTACAAGCACGAGCCTTTCGTTACGTGATGACGCGAATTTAATACAGAATCACGTCCGAAACCTTCCTCCCTTCCCTGATGAAACATCATACTTGTCTACCGATCTCCCGACCGTCACCCTTATCAAAGTAAGGCCGAAATCCTGTCGTATCCTGAAGTAGACAAGGTGTAAAAGAACTCGTCACCCGCGATAGCTGCAATGTTACCTTTGGATATGCTTGGCTCATTCAAGCAAATGATAAAATTAAAATAGTTCGTTGCCGATCTAGCTCAGTACTCTCACACGAGCAGTGTGAGTGTGTGAACGGCAATACACCGAAAGATGAATCTATGGGCCGAGTTGCTTGTACACGACAAATGCACAGATGTGAAAGGACAGTACAATAATTCGAAAATTTCCTCCTCTAAAAAAAAAGTACAATAATTAGAGACTGTGCGGGCAAATCGGAAAAATGATGACTCGAAGAAGATCGTCCTGTCTCGCTTGTTTGTCTGCCCTGGTGGGTTGCTTGGACAAGAGGGCCCTTGTATGACTCCACGTGAGGAGGTCAGGGAGCAGACGTCGAGGGAAATGGCAGGAGGAAAGAAGCGGGTTTCTGGAGGACTCCCCAGAAGTCTGGATCCGTTATCGCATCCCCGATCAAAGCAAATGGATGGACAGGGCATACGGAGATAGCACGTACCACTCAGCCAGGTGGTCGTAGAACACGGATGTCTTCACGTAGAAATACCTCCATAAGATCGGTTAGGCATCCGAAATGCAGAGAGGGGATATGACCCATACGGTCCTCAGCTGCCCAGCTCCGGGAGAAGCACGAGGACAAACCCACGGCACTCCCGAAACGTCGGTAGAAGCATTCATAGGTATCATGTTTAAGGAACGGTGGTATACGACATACGACTAGTAGAAACACTAATGAAAAGTAAGGTAGATCTGGAGAACTCAAGAAAGAGGAGAAGTCGTAACAGCAAATCGTAAGCGAGCCATCAAGCAAAATGCACTGAAATAATATGCTACACAGTGTCTCAGTGGATGTAAAAACGTGTCCACAAAAAAAAAGGTGTCCAGTGCTTATCCCGAGGTGAGATCGACACGACAGGGCCAATGCTGCTCTCCGCGCAAAGGGCGGAGGCAAACTCTGTTTTCATTCTCGGAGGATTCCAAAACTGTAATACAGTGATCGCCTACGTTGATTTAATTCGAGATAGGCGATCGGTTTATGTAACAGACTGAAATCTGCCCACAGTTTACTGACAATTACTGTCGTGTGTAAGTAGTGGAATTGAATCTTACATCTGAATTGAATCTCATTATCTCTGTCCATGACACCTCTAACTTCAAAGGCGAACTTGCTTGAGCCAGCGAGAGGCGGAGAGAGATCAACAGATGATGCGTTTGTCCCCTGGACGGTCTTATGGCCAGCATCTTGGACTACCAGTAATTTTTACAATGCCTAAGTAGCATATGGCTTATATGGGCATATGGTTTGGGAAAAACCCCGCTGGACAAGGAGAATCGTTGGATTTCTTTATCATCTTTTGTTATCTGTGAATTCTAGGAAAGAAGGGAGGGAAATGATCCTGCGACTGATCACTGACGACGGCAAACAGAATTCAATTTAACACTGGCGAATCCGTAACAAAGCCTGAGGACAAAAGCACCAGCAAGTGCAGCACTCGCAATAGCTTGTGGTAGCTCGAGGGATGAAGATGGATACTACAATATATAACACAGATGTAGGGGCCGGACAATGCCTACTGATGAATGCGCCCACTGAATGATTGACGCACACTTGAACTTCAACGTGTACACGAGGTTCCATTAGGATGAATAATGTGCAAGTATAGGTTATAAATATTGTCCCTCAACGTGAGGAGATACTAGACACGGCCCTCCGTTCTCCAAAACAGAGACTTCTGTTATACCGCATGTCACATTAAATAGAGATGTTCATGGCTGTGCTGTACAGTGTTGATGGGGAAGTCTCTGTATTGATTTACTGCAAACAGAATGAGTGTACTTTGAATGTCCACGTAATTGCCGCATTTCCCAATAAGACGTAATGAATTTTGTTCCTCACTGCATAAACCGCCTGCATATGGGTCTTAAGTATTTCTACTTACGCACACAACGAGCCACAAGAAATATCGTTTGAATGACTCTTGGACAGCACTTGAAAAATCTCACTTTAGAAATATCGCTTTTAGGAACGTATACAGGAATTCGGTTCGGTGACAGTACCATCTAGCGGAACGCCTTTAAATAGAACGTCACGTATTGAGCAGTCTCTGCAGTGTCCGTGTAAGACATTTCGTCATTTTCTCCTCAATCTATTGCGACAGCCGAGACGATAGGTCTAGTTGCGCAAGTCGGCAAGCTGCCCTTCGACTACTAAGAAATTCTAGCTGTGTTGATGCAGAGGCTAAACGAGTTTGCCGCAGTCTGTCTCAATTAGTGCGACAACGATTCAGACCGTATGTCCATTCAACACAGGCAAGCACAGCACTATTCGTCGACTTGTGGCTTGCTGCGGTTGGTGAGGGGTATGACAAGCATTATACGCTCGCTAAGTTCATACGCGCGGAGTAGAAGTATTCATAAGTGTCATGATCGTTCCCTTCCACTTGATTTAATAGTTCACTGCGCTGCGTCGCAGGGCATATCAACGCTTCTGGTCGCGAGGCTGGACGATAGCTTCTGGTCTCAGAGTCTATGTACAATAACAACAGTAATATTACAGCTTAAAGGAACGGACACACAGATTGACGTCCCTCATAAATAAACTGACTCGTTTATTGCGACCAAGCGAATGAAATGAGCTGTGATGTGGCCTACAGACCAGAAGATAAACCAAATATAATTAACTTCCTCATTAGACGAGACGTTCTCGCAGACATTAAAATGACTGCTTGCAGAAATGGACGGGGAGAAGTGGGGGACGTGTGTGGAAACGAGGCTCCGCATATGCGACGTATACGAGAGTATACAGTAAAAGCCAAAAATTACGACGTATCATCCAATGTAATGATGAGTAGTAATTTCATTAACGTGGCATTCATGTACGCGGTACGCGTCATACACTCCTCGAACCCGCGCTTACTTTTTAGCATCATCTCTGCTACGGCACGGTAAGAACACCCCGAGGCTTTACCGTAACACGATGTCATTGCCTTTAGGGGCGGTGCAGTAGTAAAAAGGTCTGTTCATTATTCAAGTGGACCGAGACGAGGCCCCCACCTAGAGCTAAACCAATTTTTATGCTGAATTTACGAACGTCGTTGAATCAAACTTGGACGCTGGCACGCTCAGCAGCAAAAACATAGTCTACTCTATTCTCTTTATTTGCAGATTATATAGAGATATATGAACACACGTTGGTGGTTCTTGTGGCTGGTCGGCGATGCTTCCTACATTGTCAGGGGAAATTACTTGTTCTCGGGGTGGAAATATCGTACTGTGGATGTACTTGTGAATCTATTTGTAGACTATAGGACATGCCGTGCAAGGCGGTAACATGACAGGAGGCCGGGAAAGCAGAACCGGTATCGACGACATTGGTAGACGCGGCTAGCTCGCGGGGGACAACATAATTCTGTTGCGCGTCGATGTCGCTAACATTCACGACGCTCCGCGGCGATGATGGTCATGACGAAGACATCTCGTCGCGCCCTTCGAATATTTGGAAGATGTTCGGTGTTCGACCGTAAGGTCGATGTTGCCCCGACGATCGTGGTCGATGGGTGAATGCGGCCGTGGTGTCCCTTCCTTCCTTCCTTGGGCCTCCAATAGTCGCCGATAGACCAAGCTCGGTGATCCGCAGGCCTTCGGCCTATTCTTGCTCAGTCGACTCACCCCTACTTGCGTCTCCCTCCCGGGATGCAAACGGCACAAATGCCGTCCCGTTCCGCCGTCGTCGTGTCCACGTCGCGACCGTGGTCAGACCGTGGAGAATCCACCATCTCTGTTGGTGTCAGGAGGTCTGGCGAACGACACGGGATCTCCTCCCGTGCTGCTGTTCGCCATTCTTTCGCGTGATAGCTCGTGCCGACACTCTGCTGCCTTTGTGCCGCTGCTGGGCATGGCTGACGGGCTTGGCGTGGGCCAGCGAAATGGTGGAGAATAGCCGTGGGACTTTTATTCAGTGGCTAGAGCAGCAATTCGGGTCGTCGACAAAGCAGGCGGCAGCATGGAGGTGGCAATTGCAAAGCGGAAATGGAGCTCTTAGCTTCCTGTCGACATCCTATGGCCTCCTCGATATCCCCGCCCTCCTCGGGCTCCCCCTTCTCATGATGGTATCCTATAGTGATTTTATATTGGCCACTGGACGAGTTGAATGGAGCCGATGTGTTCGCAATCTATGCCACAATCAAATACACGGCAGGTGCTGCTTGCTGTACCCTTCAAATCGAGTATAAAACTGAATACCACCTTTCGGCCGCGTCATTGGGGTTTCGTCTGGTTTTGTAGCATATTAAAATTTTTCTCCGCTATTATAAGGTCGGTTCGTATAAATTATTATATTTTTATGTGCAACATGTTCGCGCTAAAAAAAAAGCAGCCGGTACTTTTCAAAACCTAGAATGAAGGGCGGAAATCTGTTTAGAAGTACTTCTGCACGGTCTGTGATGTTGTTGCATTTTTCCATGATGAGAAATTATACCTTGGTTATCAGGGTGTTGCCAAAATGTCTCGGATTCATGATAACGATCCATTTTCTATCGTATTTAGAGGAGACAGGACAAACACCGTATTCAGTTTTCAGTATATAATCAGATATCATTTTATTTACTGATCTATATACAATTCTAATGATAATAGGCATAGTTAATAATGCAGGCCCGCCACGCGCCTGCCATCGATAGTGCCACCTTAATATCATGGACGTTTGTAGTTGGCACGATCTCGTCATGTCAACATTTCTTGAATAGCGCCTTTCAACAACTGGTCACCATTTCCGTCGCTTAACAATCGCGCTTTACAGCCGCCTTCGCCCTAGGGAATAGATTATCGGAGGTACTGAGTATATATATATATATATGTGTATATTTGAGCAGGGTGATACGGAAGATAGCACATACGGCATGTCTAGTAGTGTTCATATATAGTCTGCCGTTATGAATTTCGGCGGTATCTCCGATAGATCACGGACCGTTCATGTGTTCCCTGAAGCGCAAAGGCGAGACACCTGTTTCGATAAGGTCACAAAATATACTTCCGCTTAGTGTCCATTTACATTTCACTAGATTGAACGTATGATCGTTAAGTATTCGTTGTCGAGCCCGATAGCGTGGTGCATTTGTGTGCGCCTTGAAATCGGAGAAGACACGTAGGTGCACGGGTTCGATCCCCGCCAGTTGTACATTTGCGTTTAAAAGGGGTCCGTCATGTGAAACAATGCCGAAAGCAGTTGTACCACTCCTCACTGCGTACGTGCGTTCTTTAGGAATTGAAAGCAGATTCATTAATAAAGACAAAGCATTGCAAATCTTGTCGTGTGTTTGAAGGGAGATCGACAGCGTACATAGTATATCTGCTTTTCGGATGTAGGCAATGGTGACACGATCAAGAGAGCGTCTATGTTCATCGTGATTTGTATCTGCTGCAGAGGGATAAACTCTGTGAATTTGGGTCACACATCGAATGTCACATCTGTAAGGAATGGCTTGAGGGCTTAGTGAGGCATGCTAAGCGAAAACAGTAGGTTTCTCGCGGATGAGCGCGATTGGTATCTCACGGAGGGTTTGGTTTTATTGTACAGACCGAACACACTCGAGTAGCCGGCTTCACTTCCGACCTCACCGACGGGACTGATCAGTGATGACACTTCTCTTCCCTGATAGCCCCCCTCGACCGCCTACTGTCTGACGTGCCGTCTGCACGTCTCCCCCTGCTGGTACCCTCGATAGTCTGTGTGTGTGTGTGCACGCTCCTACTCTCCCACAATACATACATTGTCGTGCACGTCCATTCGTTAGTTGTGTTCACAATTCTCTATAAACCATACGTGTGTTTTCTTACAGTCGGCCTATTCTGATCTGGCGGCGTCCTCGCCGACTCACTCTCATTATTGTAGCGTCTAATTACTACAGACGTCAATTTTTGTCTTGTATGTACATGCTTACATATCTCACTATTATGAATGTCATATTATTGTTACAAGTTTTTTTTTTTTTTTGTCATCTTATGACACAAATTATTGGTAATTATTACTACAATTATTATTATCGGTACAATTATTCAATCGTCGAATCTCTTCGGCTTCCGTCTCTCCCGATGAGATCGTCTCAACAGCGTCGTTGCGACCGGAGTGGGTCGACCATCTGGTCCGGCCCCGTCACCTTGGTCGCTCGTAGATCCACTGGTCGACGGTCCTTCTTCGATCTCTATCTCTCCTTCTCTCTCGATCTCGTCCCGTTGCTGCTCATTCGCCCTTGTCGTCGTCGTCGCAACTTTCGTCTCCCTGGTATCGTCTCCGTCTACCGTGGTTTCGGTGCCTGTTGGCTCGTCCTCTTGTGTCGCTGAGATCTCCTCTCGGTCCTCGTTCGCCAGCTTGTACAGTTTTAGTTGTGAGCAGTGGGCGGTGACTGTGTACCCGCACCGACCCACAAGTTCCACCAAACGGTACGTGTCGTGCGGCAAGACCTCGGAGATCACCATCGGCCCGCGGAACTTTGCTTGTAGCTTCGTGGGATCACCTGTCGGGATGGGGAGTCTTCTGACAACTACCACGTCACCTACATCGTAGCGAATCCGATGAGGCCTTCGACGTTCGTCATAGTACTCCTTGTACTCTGCCTGGGCCTTCTCAATGTGGCCTCGGATCTGCTCCTGTACCTCTTCAGCCGGTCGCCAGACTGATGCTTGCTGCGCGTCCACGACTGTCGAGAAGTTATCGCGCCTCGGCAGGTGGCCGTGCAACGTCTCGAACGGCGATTTTCCCGTGCTCTTCGCCGGTGCTCGGTTGATCTGCGCCTCGACAGTGCTGAGCTTATAGGGCCAATCACGTCTGTCCGCCAACTTACAGCTCGTACGAAGCCCTCGGGCGACTTCCTTGTTCATTCGTTCCACTTGCCCGTTTGCCTGTGGATGTTGTGTAGAGATCAATGCGTGCCTTATACCTTGCTGCTTCAGGAACTGACTGAACATTCTTGATGTGAACGCGGTGCCTCGGTCAGTGACCACTACGTCGGGTGCGCCAAAACGAAGAAGCACCTTCTGTAGAAACCGAACCACATACGTCGCTTGGGTAGATTTGACGGCCTCGAGAACGACAAATTTCGAGAACCCGTCTATCAGCACGATTACATGTTCCTTCCCTGCTGCCTTCGTCAACGGCCCGAGATGATCGATGAATAGTTTTTGGAACGGTCTCCGCTCCGGCACGATCGGGTTACACAGGCCTACGCGTCGGCCCGAGAAGTCCTTATTGTACAGACACTCGACGCATGCCCGTACATGCTGTTTTACGTAGTCCGTCATCTTGGGAAACCAATGACGCTCGCGGATGGCGGCCAAGGTCTTATCGACGCCGAAGTGTCCTGCTCGATCATGACACATTACCGCCATGTACTTCCTCATTGCGCTGGGCACCACGAACAAGTTCCGCTTCGACACCCTCTCGCCAACGCGCTCCTCGTGTTCGCGATACAGGATCCCTTCAATCAGAACAAATCCTTGCGCCGTCCGTTTCTCCTGCTCTGTCCGCTCGGTTCTGCTCTTCTTAAGAATTTCCACTCGAGACTTGACCCACGGGTCGCTCGCTTGCACCATCGCTACTTCGGCTTCGAGTGACACTGCGAGGACTCGCCTTACCAGTGGCTCGTCGTTCCCAGTTTCCTCGTCGGGGCTCTCCAAACAGTCTTCGACAGGGCTGCGGCTCAAGGCGTCGGCGTGTTCCATGGCTGTGCCTGCCCGATGCTTGATCGTGAACTCGAACTCCGACAATTGATCCAGCCAGCGTGCTAGCTGTGGCGTAGGCGAGCTTGATTTCAGCGCCGACACTGCACGGCAGTCGGACACCACCACGAATGGGTGACCATGCAAGTAGTGCCTTAGTCTCTGCATCGACCACACGACAGCCAACTGTTCCAGCTTGGTTGAATGGTAATTGGCCTCGGTCTCAGACAACTTGCGACTGATGGCGTACACCATCCTCCATCTGTCGCCGTCTTGTTGTAACAGTATGCCTCCTAGCCCGACACAACTCGCGTCTGTATGTAACTCCGTCGGGCGACCAGCCACGAACCTCGCGAGCACCGGTTCACTTGCCAGCGCCTCCCTTAACTGCTCGAACGACTTGGCGCAGCTTGCCGTCCACTCAAATGTTGCCGATTTTTTTAGTAGAGAGCTTAACGATGCGGCAATGGAAGCGTACCCCCTAACGAAGCGCCTGAAGAAACTCGTCAAACCAAGGAAGCGTCTAACATCACCAACGTTCTGCGGCCTCGGGAATTCGGCCACTGCTCTCAGTTTTCGACTGCCCGGTTGCACACCTTCTTGCGAGAGCCGAAATCCCAGGAACTCAACGGACTTCGTCAGAAAAGTGCACTTCGCTAATCGCACTGTCAGCCTGGCCTCTATCATCGTACGGAGGACCTTCTCAATGGTGGTCAGTTGCTCTTCATAACTATCGCCAGCGACTATCATATCGTCCAAGAACGGAAACGCAACCGCTTCACCAATCTCATCCTTCAGTTTCATCATCATCTGTTGAAACGTAGCGGGAGCATTGGCTAACCCCATCATCATGACATTGGGTTCGTAGTGTCCATCCGGAGTGACAAATGCTGCCTTCTCCGTCGCTCGGGCGGCGGTAGGAATTTGGAAGTACCCACACGCCAGATCGAACGTCGAATACATCTGTTTACCTGCGACAGCGTCCAGAACGTCATCGATGAGCGGCATTGGGAAATGCATGCGGATCGTCTGTGCGTTTAGTTTCCTGTAGTCGATCACCATGCGATACTCGCCGCTTTTCTTCTTAACTAGGAGCACAGGACTGGCATACGACGAGTGCGACGGGCGAATCATCCCAGTGTCGGTCATCTGCTTAATGATTCCGCGCAAGGCCTCCCGTTCGGCTAATGACAGTCGGTACGGCCTCGATGCGACGGGTTGGCTTCCCGGCAGCTCCTCTATATCGAACTCTGCCAGCGGCGTTCTGCCCAATTCGGTTAGGTCAGCTGCGAATGCGCCGCGGTACCGATTCAATAGACCGCACAGTCGGCTTCGCACTTCTCTTGGCACACCTTCTCCAGTCGTAATCTCATTCTCCGTTATGACCGTCGCTTCGTTGGGATGGCTTATTCTGGCTAGTTCACTCTCACTGCACTTCCCCTCGGCGAGCACTACGAGATCGTCTTCTTGCACTAAATGTCCCCGTTTGACGACGGTTCCCTTGTCAATACGTATCTCATTGCAGCCACTGTTAGTCACCGGCACTACTGTTGAACCATTGTCCAGGTCACATAACACTCCACACGATTCGGTCTCCAACAACACTGCGCCCCTTTGGCCATCGGTAGGTTGCACTTCCACGAAATACACACTTCGAGCTGGTACCACTATGTCTCTTGAAGTGACCAACTCCACCTTGTCTTTCGCCTCCGAATGGAGTTGCGCCAACCCCGGATAAGCTTCTGCGCTTAATACCAGTGCGGCTCCTTGGCTGTACAACGTCAGCAAACCGTCACGATCGAGTAGATCCTTGCCTAGCAGAATCTCTTCGCCGCCAAGCGCTCCATCAGGTAACACCGTAAATTTAACGTTCCCGTGACTAAGTCCGTCCAATTCGATCGTCGCGGTACACTGCCCCACTGGCACACACGCACCACCAACTCCGCGCACTTGCTTGAGTTGAGTCGGCGAAATTTCGAGTCCAAGCGCCTCGGCTGCGCCCTGAGGTATAACTGACACCTCGGCTTCTGTATCCACCCGTGCTTGCCAACTCGTTCCGTTGACCATCACTATTTTGCTTGCACGGCTCCATATCGCGTCGCGTGTTTGATTGGCTGCACTCGCCGGCGTATTGGTTGATACTTCGCAGATTGCTGGCACAGTACACGAACGAGCTAGATGCCCCACTTGTCCGCAGCGGTAGCATGTCGCCTGCGCAATCCTGCTACCTCCTGCTGGCGAACGTTGTCTCGCCCGTTGTCCTGCTGTCTGTGCGGTGGCAGTCGCCGTCGACGCGGTTGGCAGTCCAACTCCGGCTTGCCTTACTGGCTGCTGTGAGAAGAGCTGGTGTTGTGCGGTCGGCACCCTCTGGCTGCTCGTCGGGACTAGGTGCGCCGATTGACTTGGAGAGTGAGCAGAATGTGTATTGCGGTCAATTCTCTGCGGGCATTGGGCCTTCTTGTGTCCACTCTGCCGACAGAGATAGCATGTCGTTCGTCGATCTCCCTCCCCTGGCCTCACCTCCCTTGTGCGCATGCTACGTGCACCATATCTGATGTCCTCGCTGCCATCACTCCCACTAACACCACACATCCGTCTGAGCTCCCGTTCCAGTGCCGCGGCACGATTGATATCAGCCACCAAGTCGAGGCTGTCTTTGTGGAGGCGGCCTGCCATCTCATGCACCAGAAAGCGATATTCCGGTCTCAGTCCCTTCAGTATTTGGTCCTTGATCGCCTCCAGCGGCAGGTGAAGCTGAACGGCAATGCTCTCCTTCCTTAGCGCATAGTGCTCGACAGACTCGTCTCTGCCCTGCACACACCGTTGAAGCTGGCTTAGTAATACGCTCATATTCGTTGGTCGGCAGTACGCGGAATTGAATTGATTTTTCCACTCCTCGAACGTCGCTGCCTTCACTCCGTGGGTTAGATGCCACAGACGCGCGGCACCAGTCATTTTAGTCATAATCACTGCTTTGGTCTGATCTTCTGTCCATTTGCCGATTGCCTTCGATAACTCGAACCTTCGCAACCATTCTTCGGGCAATAACGTATCAGATCCCGTAAACTCCTCCAACGTTATGGCCACGTCCGACAGTACTTGCGCCGGTTGTTGCTGTGTCACCGCAGACGCACCGTGAGTCGCTGTCATCGTCTTCATTGTGTCCATCCAGGTCGTCATGAATTGCATCATCGTGGCCTGAAAATCTGCCGTCTCGTTACGATCTGGGGTCGTCATCGTCCCTGTCTGTCACGCAGTCTCGTACGTATGTGACCCTGCTATCGCTTTTCCGACCAGGTCAGCTCTCACGCCTTACCGAGTCCGATATCGGGCCACCCTCACAAAACGTCCTTCGCAGTCTATCCTTCAACTTCGATACCACCTTCGCTCCGCAGCAACCGTTACTTCTGTCCTTGCCAAGCACGCACCCCAATTTCTGAATTGTAAGGAATGGCTTGAGGGCTTAGTGAGGCATGCTAAGCGAAAACAGTAGGTTTCTCGCGGATGAGCGCGATTGGTATCTCACGGAGGGTTTGGTTTTATTGTACAGACCGAATACACTCGAGTAGCCGGCTTCACTTCCGACCTCACCGACGGGACTGATCGGTGATGACACTTCTCTTCCCTGATAGCCCCCCTCGACCGCCTACTGTCTGACGTGCCGTCTGCACGTCTCCCCCTGCTGGTACCCTCGATAGTCTGTGTGTGTGTGTGTGCACGCTCCTACTCTCCCACAATACATACATTGTCGTGCACGTCCATTCGTTAGTTGTGTTCACAATTCTCTATAAACCATACGTGTGTTTTCTTACAGTCGGCCTATTCTGATCTGGCGGCGTCCTCGCCGACTCACTCTCATTATTGTAGCGTCTAATTACTACAGACGTCAATTTTTGTCTTGTATGTACATGCTTACATATCTCACTATTATGAATGTCATATTATTGTTACAAGTTTTTTTTTTTTTTTTTTTGTCATCGTATGAACACAAATTATTGGTAATTATTACTACAATTATTATTATCGGTACAATTATTCAATCGTCGAATCTCTTCGGCTTCCGTCTCTCCCGATGAGATCGTCTCAACAGCGTCGTTGCGACCGGAGTGGGTCGACCATCTGGTCCGGCTCCGTCACCTTGGTCGCTTGTAGATCCACTGGTCGACGGCCCTTCTTCGATCTCTATCTCTCCTTCTCTCTCGATCTCGTCCCGTTGCTGCCCATTCGCCCTTGTCATCGCCGCAACTTTCGTCTCCCTGGTATCGTCTCCGTCTACCGTGGTTTCGGTGCCTGTTGGCTCGTCCTCTTGTGTCGCTGAGATCTCCTCTCGGTCCTCGTTCGCCAGCTTGTACAGTTTTAGTTGTGAGCAGTGGGCGGTGACTGTGTACCCGCACCGACCCACAAGTTCCACCAAACGGTACGTGTCGTGCGGCAAGACCTCGGAGATCACCATCGGCCCGCGGAACTTTGCTTGTAGCTTCGTGGGATCACCTGTCGGGATGGGGAGTCTTCTGACAACTACCACGTCACCTACATCGTAGCGAATCCGATGAGGCCTTCGACGTTCGTCATAGTACTCCTTGTACTCTGCCTGGGCCTTCTCAATGTGGCCTCGGATCTGCTCCTGTACCTCTTCAGCCGGTCGCCAGACTGATGCTTGCTGCGCGTCCACGACTGTCGAGAAGTTATCGCGCCTCGGCAGGTAGCCGTGCAACGTCTCGAACGGCGATTTTCCCGTGCTCTTCGCCGGTGCTCGGTTGATCTGCGCCTCGACAGTGCTGAGCTTATAGGGCCAATCACGTCTGTCCGCCAACTTACAGCTCGTACGAAGCCCTCGGGCGACTTCCTTGTTCATTCGTTCCACTTGCCCGTTTGCCTGTGGATGTTGTGTAGAGATCAATGCGTGCCTTATACCTTGCTGCTTCAGGAACTGACTGAACATTCTTGATGTGAACGCGGTGCCTCGGTCAGTGACCACTACGTCGGGTGCGCCAAAACGAAGAAGCACCTTCTGTAGAAACCGAACCACATACGTCGCTTGGGTAGATTTGACGGCCTCGAGAACGACAAATTTCGAGAACCCGTCTATCAGCACGATTACATGTTCCTTCCCTGCTGCCTTCGGCAACGGCCCGAGATGATCGATGAATAGTTTTTGGAACGGTCTCCGCTCCGGCACGATCGGGTTACACAGGCCTACGCGTCGGCCCGAGAAGTCCTTATTGTACAGACACTCGACGCATGCCCGTACATGCTGTTTTACGTAGTCCGTCATCTTGGGAAACCAATGACGCTCGCGGATGGCAGCCAAGGTCTTATCGACGCCGAAGTGTCCTGCTCGATCATGACACATTACCGCCATGTACTTCCTCATTGCGCTGGGCACCACGAACAAGTTCCGCTTCGACACCCTCTCGCCAACGCGCTCCTCGTGTTCGCGATACAGGATCCCTTCAATCAGAACAAATCCTTGCGCCGTCCGGTTTCTCCTGCTCTGTCCGCTCGGTTCTGTTCTTCTTAAGAATTTCCACTCGAGACTTGACCCACGGGTCGCTCGCTTGCACCATCGCTACTTCGGCTTCGAGTGACACTGCGAGGACTCGCCTTACCAGTGGCTCGTCGTTCACAGTTTCCTCGTCGGGGCTCTCCAGACAGTCTTCGACAGGGCTGCGGCTCAAGGCGTCGGCGTGTTCCATGGCTGTGCCTGCCCGATGCTTGATCGTGAACTCGAACTCCGACAATTGATCCAGCCAGCGTGCTAGCTGTGGCGTAGGCGAGCTTGATTTCAGCGCCGACACTGCACGGCAGTCGGACACCACCACGAATGGGTGACCATGCAAGTAGTGCCTTAGTCTCTGCATCGACCACACGACAGCCAACTGTTCCAGCTTGGTTGAATGGTAATTGGCCTCGGTCTCAGACAACTTGCGACTGATGGCGTACACCATCCTCCATCTGTCGCCGTCTTGTTGTAACAGTATGCCTCCTAGCCCGACACAACTCGCGTCTGTATGTAACTCCGTCGGGCGACCAGCCACGAACCTCGCGAGCACCGGTTCACTTGCCAGCGCCTCCCTTAACTGCTCGAACGACTTGGCGCAGCTTGCCGTCCACTCAAATGTTGCCGATTTTTTTAGTAGAGAGCTTAACGATGCGGCAATGGAAGCGTACCCCCTAACGAAGCGCCTGAAGAAACTCGTCAAACCAAGGAAGCGTCTAACATCACCAACGTTCTGCGGCCTCGGGAATTCGGCCACTGCTCTCAGTTTTCGACTGCCCGGTTGCACACCTTCTTGCGAGAGCCGAAATCCCAGGAACTCAACGGACTTCGTCAGAAAAGTGCACTTCGCTAATCGCACTGTCAGCCTGGCCTCTATCATCGTACGGAGGACCTTCTCAATGGTGGTCAGTTGCTCTTCATAACTATCGCCAGCGACTATCATATCGTCCAAGAACGGAAACGCAACCGCTTCACCAATCTCATCCTTCAGTTTCATCATCATCTGTTGAAACGTAGCGGGAGCATTGGCTAACCCCATCATCATGACATTGGGTTCGTAGTGTCCATCCGGAGTGACAAATGCTGCCTTCTCCGTCGCTCGGGCGGCGGTAGGAATTTGGAAGTACCCACACGCCAGATCGAACGTCGAATACATCTGTTTACCTCCGACAGCGTCCAGAACGTCATCGATGAGCGGCATTGGGAAATGCATGCGGATCGTCTGTGCGTTTAGTTTCCTGTAGTCGATCACCATGCGATACTCGCCGCTTTTCTTCTTAACTAGGAGCACAGGACTGGCATACGACGAGTGCGACGGGCGAATCATTCCAGTGTCGGTCATCTGCTTAATGATTCCGCGCAAGGCCTCCCGTTCGGCTAATGACAGTCGGTACGGCCTCGATGCGACGGGTTGGCTTCCCGGCAGCTCCTCTATATCGAACTCTGCCAGCGGCGTTCTGCCCAATTCGGTTAGGTCAGCTGCGAATGCGCCGCGGTACCGATTCAATAGACCGCACAGTCGGCTTCGCACTTCTCTTGGCACACCTTCTCCAGTCGTAATCTCATTCTCCGTTATGACCGTCGCTTCGTTGGGATGGCTTATTCTGGCTAGTTCACTCTCACTGCACTTCCCCTCGGCGAGCACTACGAGATCGTCTTCTTGCACTAAATGTCCCCGTTTGACGACGGTTCCCTTGTCAATACGTATCTCATTGCAGCCACTGTTAGTCACCGGCACTACTGTTGAACCATTGTCCAGGTCACATAACACTCCACACGATTCGGTCTCCAACAACACTGCGCCCCTTTGGCCATCGGTAGGTTGCACTTCCACGAAATACACACTTCGAGCTGGTACCACTATGTCTCTTGAAGTGACCAACTCCACCTTGTCTTTCGCCTCCGAATGGAGTTGCGCCAACCCCGGATAAGCTTCTGCGCTTAATACCAGTGCGGCTCCTTGGCTGTACAACGTCAGCAAACCGTCACGATCGAGTAGATCCTTGCCTAGCAGAATCTCTTCGCCGCCAAGCGCTCCATCAGGTAACACCGTAAATTTAACGTTCCCGTGACTAAGTCCGTCCAATTCGATCGTCGCGGTACACTGCCCCACTGGCACACACGCACCACCAACTCCGCGCACTTGCTTGAGTTGAGTCGGCGAAATTTCGAGTCCAAGCGCCTCGGCTGCGCCCTGAGGTATAACTGACACCTCGGCTTCTGTATCCACCCGTGCTTGCCAACTCGTTCCGTTGACCATCACTATTTTGCTTGCACGGCTCCATATCGCGTCGCGTGTTTGATTGGCTGCACTCGCCGGCGTATTGGTTGATACTTCGCAGATTGCTGGCACAGTACACGAACGAGCTAGATGCCCCACTTGTCCGCAGCGGTAGCATGTCGCCTGCGCAATCCTGCTACCTCCTGCTGGCGAACGTTGTCTCGCCCGTTGTCCTGCTGTCTGTGCGGTGGCAGTCGCCGTCGACGCGGTTGGCAGTCCAACTCCGGCTTGCCTTACTGGCTGCTGTGAGAAGAGCTGGTGTTGTGCGGTCGGCACCCTCTGGCTGCTCGTCGGGACTAGGTGCGCCGATTGACTTGGAGAGTGAGCAGAATGTGTATTGCGGTCAATTCTCTGCGGGCATTGGGCCTTCTTGTGTCCACTCTGCCGACAGAGATAGCATGTCGTTCGTCGATCTCCCTCCCCTGGCCTCACCTCCCTTGTGCGCATGCTACGTGCACCATATCTGATGTCCTCGCTGCCATCACTCCCACTAACCCCACACATCCGTCTAAGCTCCCGTTCCAGTGCCGCGGCACGATTGATATCAGCCACCAAGTCGAGGCTGTCTTTGTGGAGGCGGCCTGCCATCTCATGCACCAGAAAGCGATATTCCGGTCTCAGTCCCTTCAGTATTTGGTCCTTGATCGCCTCCAGCGGCAGGTGAAGCTGAACGGCAATGCTCTCCTTCCTTAGCGCATAGTGCTCGACAGACTCGTCTCTGCCCTGCACACACCGTTGAAGCTGGCTTAGTAATACGCTCATATTCGTTGGTCGGCAGTACGCGGAATTGAATTGATTTTTCCACTCCTCAAACGTCGCTGCCTTCACTCCGTGGGTTAGATGCCACAGACGCGCGGCACCAGTCATTTTAGTCATAATCACTGCTTTGGTCTGATCTTCTGTCCATTTGCCGATTGCCTTCGATAACTCGAACCTTCGCAACCATTCTTCGGGCAATAACGTATCAGATCCCGTAAACTCCTCCAACGTTATGGCCACGTCCGACAGTACTTGCGCCGGTTGTTGCTGTGTCACCGCAGACGCACCGTGAGTCGCTGTCATCGTCTTCATTGTGTCCATCCAGGTCGTCATGAATTGCATCATCGTGGCCTGAAAATCTGCCGTCTCGTTACGATCTGGGGTCGTCATCGTCCCTGTCTGTCACGCAGTCTCGTACGTATGTGACCCTGCTATCGCTTTTCCGACCAGGTCAACTCTCACGCCTTACCGAGTCCGATATCGGGCCACCCTCACAAAACGTCCTTCGCAGTCTATCCTTCAACTTCGATACCACCTTCGCTCCGCAGCAACCGTTACTTCTGTCCTTGCCAAGCACGCACCCCAATTTCTGAATTGTAAGGAATGGCTTGAGGGCTTAGTGAGGCATGCTAAGCGAAAACAGTAGGTTTCTCGCGGATGAGCGCGATTGGTATCTCACGGAGGGTTTGGTTTTATTGTACAGACCGAACACACTCGAGTAGCCGGCTTCACTTCCGACCTCACCGACGGGACTGATCAGTGATGACACTTCTCTTCCCTGATAGCCCCCCTCGACCGCCTACTGTCTGACGTGCCGTCTGCACGTCTCCCCCTGCTGGTACCCTCGATAGTCTGTGTGTGTGTGTGCACGCTCCTACTCTCCCACAATACATACATTGTCGTGCACGTCCATTCGTTAGTTGTGTTCACAATTCTCTATAAACCATACGTGTGTTTTCTTACACATCTATCGAATGTCCCTCAAGTATCCTTATATCTGAGGTAACGTATGCTTTGGGTGGCACTCAACGGCATTCTCGATAAGCTGCAGAATGTCTGGGGTAAACTTCGCGTCGTGATTATCACCACACGGACACCGTACTGTTATTTCATTGTTCTGTCTACAAACCGAGCCTGGCTGTTTCCGGCTGTTTTCGCGTTGACATCGCCGATCTCCGCTGCGTCACAGTTTTGACGTCGACAAAGAGCCATCTTGTTTGTTTTGGGAGCTAAACTATTCTCTGTCTCATAGCTGTTGAATATATGTGACTGATGTAACTGGCCACCGAGAAAGACTTCCAAACAGATAATCACACCACTTCTTGAGAAGGGTCAGTTTGAATTTGAACAATCTCCGCTTTGACTTTAAACTGTCCGTTATAACACTAAACCTACTCCCGCTGGCCAATTCGATCGTTCTATAAATCTTGTACAGCTTTCACAACCCACACATTGTCGCATCGTCAATTGTGCAATTAACTGATTATTATCTATGTTTAATCATAAAAGCAATATCTCTTTTCAGGACCGGTCAATATGCAATTGGAAAATCTATAATAGAATCTTTTCCTTGCGGGAGGCTTGATCTTGCGTTACGACTAGCTAGCTCGCAGCTTAAAACAATATGTCTATGAAAAATTATTTTTACAAAATGCAAAACCCATCACCCAAGGCTATGTTGTATGTATGACTTCTAATGAGTTGTGGACCATCAGTCTGGGTAACGTACACCAACACGCGGTTGCCTCATAAACAGAGCAGCCTCCGCGGAATGGCCACCACCTTGAATAATAGAGATTTCATTTGGTCGACCATTTCTAAGGTTTGCTATATGATAGACAGCAATTCGAAGAAGCTAGGTAATGGAACGATCGAGGTGTAATTGAATAAACTGCGCCGTCAAAAACAGCTAGCAAGAGGGGATTTGTGGAATAATTATTCTGAAAGAGATGTTTTTGATAGTATCTAGTAATACTCGTCATTAATATTATAAGGTGGGGTCTTCCGTATCACCTGAAGCTGGACCTATTTTATTCCTTGCAGCCTGTTTGCCCTTCGTCAAAAAGACAATTTGTTACGAACCATCGCGTGTTCTTCAACATTACGTAGGATCGCAGCTAAAGTTACCTGCAGATCCTTTAGAGAGAAAATTACTACAGTCTTGAGACCTCATCAGCTTGGCGTCGGAACCCTAGGTGGCATGGAAGCTGCAGTTCATGGCACCCGTTCATTCATACTTAGTAGTTCGAGTCCTTCTATCTTAGTTAAGCTGGACTTTCGCAACATTTTCAATTCCGTACGTCGTAACTTAATGCTCAAAATGAGAGATGATATACCCGAATATTTTAATTTGTTTAACCAATCTATCTTCCGGCAACTGGCCTTCAACAAAGTGATCCGCTTGGCCAAGCCTAGCTTATTCAGACTGACTTTGAATGAGATGGTTGACCCTTTAACATCTCGTTTAAACCTTTAGCACCTTGACGACTGCATCTCAGGAGAAGATATAATTATAGGAAAGTCCTGGCATTTCAGTCTGGATTCGGGCGATTTATAAATCCCAGCTAAAAGTGACGCCTTCACTATCGTAGACCTTTCTACAGAATTTTTATTAGTATGAGCAGTTCGCGACATACTCCCTAGATGTCAGGAAGTCAGAGGAGACAAGCTCGAGCAACAAGGATGTCCCTTACTTGCTGACGCATTTCGACCACATTTTAATTCTCAGTGTGAAAAACTTTGAGTCATGCTGGACACGTTGTCCTTATTAGGAGCACACAGACGTCTGTGTTTAATAAGGGGTTTATTGTCTGTTGGAAGAATTATTCACTTGATTAGAAGCTGCAATAGGGCAGATGAACATGATCTACTGGACTTATCATATTTGTTAAACATTCCACTTTCTCCGATAGAGCAAAAACAAGCATCCCTTCTTGTTGAGATGGGTGGACTTGGTTTGACAGCAGCAGCTTCTTTGGCTGGATCTAAGGTCATAGCATCAATGTATCCGATTTCTTGTTTGGTCAGGTAACTAGTATCTGAAGATATTTCGAAGCAATTTGTATCAATCAGAGATTAACTTAATATGAAAGTTAACATACTTACAAGATACCGTTAGAATATCTGGGGATTCAACCCAATCAAGAAATGTCATGAACTGTTCAACAGTCTCTCCTTGATCCGGCTCCAAGCGACATTGAAGGCCCTTACTAGGTCTTGAGCGGCAACATGGCTTAAGGCTGCTTCCTCCTCTCATATGGGAGCTATACTTGGTCATCAATGTGCGAGTCTTATAGAAGGTTTACGTTTGGGAAGTAGTCTCTCCACATTCCTCTTCCTGTGCCTGTTGATTATCTTAGTCGTCATAGACTCTCTTGTATAAAAGTGCGGGTCTTGGCCCGAGACATTGTCTAGTAAACTGGACCTTGGCCAGAGCTCTGTGTTCCACATCTATTCCTTGCATTCGTGCACAAGCAGGTAATTGTCGCTCTGATAGGAAGCGTCCTGATGGTTTGTCGTTGATCCCATATTCTAGAGGTTAAATTCTGGTAGAGGTTAAATTGGGGCTGCATTGTGGCTGACACTTTATCACCTGCTTATGTTAATCACGGAGCAAAACAGCCTCGTCACGCAGCCAATAAAACCGAACAAGCCAAGAACAAAATATGCGTATTATTAACGAACGAGTACTAATTTAGACCTGTGACCTTCGAAACATTTGGAGAACCAAGGATGCAATCATGAAATTTTCAACTGATATTAAGATGAAGGTTATCGTCCACCACAGGAGAACCACGTGCAACCCAATTTTTTTATATAATACAATAGTTTTCCATAGACATCCAAAGGGGCAACGCAGTTTCTCTTTTGGCTGCGCTCAGGGTCTGAGGAAGAGGGGCCTCCTTGTTTTAAATATTCTATTACTGATCTATAGATGAGGTTGTTCTTAGATGTGTTTCACGTTCAACGGGTACAATTGCCGCTCACTTTTTAACTGAATAAATATTTTGATAATAAAGGAGTATCAAATGTATATATATATATATATTATATATCGATTGCATTTACATAACACTAGCATCCATCCATAGACGCGCATCCATCCAAGTGGGCGCTGTATTCCAATCACAATTAGTTCTCTCTCGTTGGCTTCATCGCTGTCGAGCCAAAAATAATCAAGTCAAACATCTCTTCATGTTTCATTATTTGTGTCAGTTTTTTTATGTCAACAGCTTTAATCCTATGTTCTACTGAAATCACCTCTATCGATCTTCGTCCAGCAGCCTTTCTAAAAAAATAAGGGCTCCCGATCTTGATATAGTGGGACCAGATGAAATTCATGTAACTCTATATTTACATTTACATTCTTTACACGAAAGGATCGAACTGCATATAAGCGAACATCATCTACGTACACGCGCGATTTGTTCGCCAAATTCGAGATTTGCAAGAAACGTATTCCCAGGTCATTTTCACTCATTTTCTGGATAAAGATTAACCAGTAACTCAATAACATATATTTTAAAAACATACTTTTTGTTTATCCTTGAGAAGAAGTTTTTATTGTATTTTCTATTGAAAGATATTATGTGTTAAGGGGTGTTCTCAATTGCTCGTTGTCGGGGGAGGGGGGGGAACAAATATTTATTAAGAATCACAGACTATTTTCGAGTCATCGAACTTGTCGGCGACACTGTTTAATCTCGTAGGTATGGTACGACAGCAAAGTTATCACCACCGCTTTCCCAAAAAAAAACATGAAAAATACAGTACTGGACGTTCATAGGGTAGCGCGATCCTACTTAGGATTAATCAAAGTTTGGCGGCTTCCGGAAGTAACTTTTCGTCTAGGTCTTCTTCTGTTTGTATATTATATTTTACATCTTTAGATATCAGGGTGTATCTAAAAATCATAGAAAAATACACTGTCTCGAAAAGGTCATTTGAGAAACGAACGAAGAAAAATGATCGGTTTGTCTCCCATAGGGTTGCGAGTACTTTGCAGCTTAGGTCCGCATAATCATAATGCCCTAAGGCTACTAGGCAGAGTTGTACTGTAGCAGGTAGCTCGCCAGTATTTATGATTTTCATTTTAATTTTTCATCAAATCACTAGTGGTTGCTGATTCATCTCTCTCCAAAACTACACTGATCCATACAGCCTCACCACTGCGACTTATCGCACATAGTCCCCAAGACGGCGATACAATATAACTCAGACGTTTTGACCGTTAGAAAATCAGTTGGCCTTCGCACTGTTTTCTGAAAATCTAACTCAGGCAGATGAAAAACTGTACTAGAAAAAGTGAATTTCTTCGCTTCTTTATTGTTCGCCCCCGTGTCATCCGGGTAACTGCTAAAATAATGCGCAATATTGAAAGTCGTAAGAAATGCTCCATGTTTGCTAATGTTCATTTACCAAGCTAAGGTTCAACTTATTTGAAAATCAATCATTTTTTGCCATTATCATATTGTGGTTTGATGGAGGGCCAGGCCAGGGTGCCTGCACCCACTCATATATCACCTATGCAATCGACTTGTGGTCGACATGCACACCGATGATTATATTAACCCCAACAGGTTGCTCAAAATTGGTTTGGGTATATGTTTCAAGGATCGGCCAGTGCGGAAGCCAAAATAGTCGCAGCGTTCGAAGTTTACTGACATCAAATTTCTAATACTCACTACCCTTATCTAAGGTAGTCACAAAGTCGGGTCCGCTCATGCTCGGCCTTGAATATCTGCGATCATCAAGGACCTGTGCATAGATTAACTCACAAAATATATCAGATATCACGGGATTCATTGGTGTAGCCGTTGTCTTGACATTGCAGCGGCGCAAGAATGACAGTGTCTTTCATCTGCCACCAGAGCCAGTACAGAAACTCCCCAGCTTTAAATCGGCAATAATCGGACATTCTTTTCAAGCTGCAGTAGCAATGGTTTAGATTTGAATAGAGATCATATGTATAAATATAATATACTTCCTTTGACGTCATTTACCGACACACGTTCATCTCCGGTTGTAGCGCTGTTTCTCTGATAATGGTGATCCATGCCAATGTTTTCGCATGCTTAGAGCCATTAATTTGCTCTTATGAGTGACTACTTCTAATGTATTAATTAAACCCATTTGTGATTGAGTGCTTTTTGGGGAATAGTATTAGCTTCGTTACGACCCTGTTACTGTTGGACGTGGATATTTTTTGGGGCGGTTCTCATGATAATAATAATGATAATAATAATAATAATAATACTAACCCTACTATGGTCAAAAATTCAGTATCATGCCTCAAATAAGTATAGATAGCGTCAAAAAAAGCGTCCCCAAAGTGAGCAGAGTATATGTTGACTGATATTCGTGGTATGTAGCTCGCAAAATGTGCATGCTTAGCATTAAAAAGGTACACGATTAATTAGAAACTTGGAAAGCTACGCAGCTAGTGATTAATAATTCTACTTTAATCCATGTCAATGTATGTCTATCGCAACTTTTAAATTAGGCTCCCAGCCTTCCTTTCCTCTAAGCATTTCGTCGTCACGCGATGCACATTCAATACCCTTCCCAGCTGTGTCAAGACACGGGGTCGCTACTAAGCGATTCGCCTTCCAACCTGTGTCCCGTTATTCATGCGACGCCACCAGCGTCCCAAACGAGGTTGCAACACAAACACATCTATATCCTCGGAGATAGGTACCTGTACTCTATTCTGTAGACCCTCCACAGACCATCGACTGCTGTGAATCTAACGACCACTATCGTTGCAGGGCAGACGACGGAGAGCGGCCTGCTGCTGCCATACCCTTCCATGCTTCGTTCTATGGTCGCCGTATCCATCGGTGCTGCCGTAGAGAGGCAACGACCAAGCCTTACCTCTGTGTGTGTGTGTGGCCATCTTTCTCCATTCGGTGCTTCCTCACCCCGTTCTGACGTTTTGCATCGTTCTCTATCGCCATCCTCGTCGTCGTCATCGTCGTCGTCAAGGCAGTATAGCAGCGCCTTCTTCATAAAGAGACCCTTACGAGCGTTTTCAGACCGGCTTACTTGGCTCCACACGGCTTCTCGGTTCTACTGTGCTCTTCGCTCTCCTCACTACAGCTACTCTGCTACTACCACTACTACTACCATGATACTGTCTATCGTAAGCATGCTGGGCACGCCACACCGCCACCGCCGTTTGCTTTTTTTCGCCACACGAGACAGCTGTGAGATGTCACCTGTTGTTTTGTCGTATATATATATATATATATATATATATATACAGCTTGGTTGCTTCGCCCTGCTTCATACGGCCGTCTGTGCCTATATTTCTGCTGGACCCGGCTGTCGAGTGTGCCTTGTCCACACGAACTATTTTCACATCGGCGACTCCATACGAGCATGACCAACCATACGAGATGTGGTCGTAGTGGCTTCTCATAGATATTAAGCTGGAATCAAATTGACTAGTCTGCTGGAACATCCTTTTGTCCCGCGAGGCTGCACGAACGGCGCATTTGTCGTATAACGCAAGGATATGCGTGAGTTCCTAGACTTTCCTTTGGCACTCCTTAAACGTAGGTGCCTACGAGTTCTATCAGTGGCACTGAGTGGCTCCATATGTGTCGAACACAAGCCCTGCTTAGCAAATAGCGACATTTGCATTGAACATAGGGAGTGTGACAGTTGCATTCGAATCACGGAAGCAGAGCAGTACATTTTTACATATAGATGAACCAGATCCGCTGGATACGACCGATCGCGAGACGAAAAATATGGGAACACATGTCGCGGCGCACGACTCGTTTGCCATGCCACGTGCAAATTTTTTTTGCCCAGTTTTACCCAAGACTTGACAATTTTCATATATACGCAATTGAATTAAGTCAATAAAGAGAATATTTAGATACAATTCGACTATTTGTTCTGCGTGAAATAGGCTCTGTGACGGTTGCACGTGTTGTTTCCCATTAGATTTGTTTTTTTTTCGGGCTGACCCACAGCCAACATTTAACGTCCATATTACTGCTTTCGGAATTGCTTCATAAGACGGACCCCTTGAAAATGCAAATGTCCAACGGTGGGGATCGAACCCGTGCACCTACGTGTCTCCTCCGATTTCAAGGCGCACACAAATGCACCACGCGACCGGGCTCAGTTTCCCATTACTACAACCACTACAACTACTGTGATCTCAATATTGACTTTACATCTATATCAAACGGAATCGTTCCTGGATTAAGGGTTTCCACTAAAACTAGGGAAGACAATCTGCTAAACAAGATGAAATTTTGAGGGCGTTTCACCCGATGGCACTTTATATGAACGAAATCCTTAGGTTTATCCCCCTCACTGAAGTGACTTGTCGAAATTTCATTTTCCTAGAGAGGTGGACTGGCGTTGGTTTATCAACATGGTTTACCTTGTCTTTTAGAAAATGTTATTATGTGTTTTAACAGATCCCATCACTAATAGGTGGGATCAGGTCTACCATAGGCTGATCCGCGCCACCGGGGACAAGCGCGCAGGTTCTTTCCTTCTGCAGCGCCTGTCCCTCGCTGTGCAGAGGGGCAATGCCATCGCCTTCCTCGGGACATTGTCGACCTCACCCCCCCCCCATAATCCCTAGAAATAATTCCTAACTACTGTATGTTTGAATAAACTTTTATCACTAATATAATCCCATTGCATTAGATATGATCTCGAAAATAATTTCTAACTTTTCTGTGGCGCCGTCTATAAAAATAAGGCGGCCTTTTTGCATCAATTGAAGTTATCCTTGTACAAGAAAACAGCTGACGCTAAGATAATAGGCGAAATTTCGATTTGGGTCATTTGTTAACCATCATGGCCATGAGGTCATCCTGTGCTATTTGCGATAAGGAGCTGCACCACTATCAATGTAGTCTAAAATATGTCGCATTCTAAAAATGGATTCACGGTCCTTGCAATGAGCCAGCGATTGGAAAAAAGTTGATTACCTTCTACAAGAAAACCCCATTTATTTGCCTCAAATCCTACCATACAACCCTAGGAAAGTCTACAAGAGATCACCCGTTCTTATGATGGCGGCACCCACCTGATGAAGACAAAGAGCATCAAAGATGGCTTAGTACAGTAAACCAACCATGCCAAGCGTGCCGACTCTGGGGAAGAGATACACTCTCAGCAGAGGATGGTTCTAGCAGGCAGAGGCGTTTTGTCATCTACGTCGACCCTGCACTGGATCGGCCCACTTTCATGGAGATTGGAATGTCTCTGGTAATAACCGTGCGTTTGAAGAAAATTTCCTCCTCTAAAAAAAATAAAAAATAAAAAAAAGTACAGTAAACCAATTCTCAACCACTCCTGCGTTTCGAACAACGTGAGCACAGGGTGCAGTCGTGTGAGTGTGCCATAAAACGGTGAGTTCTTTGTCCTCCGGCTAGACAGACAATACAAACGACTGAACTGCAAAATTGAGTCACTTGACAAAATTCTTGAGGCTTTGAAAGAGGCTAACAGGGCCACGAGCTTGCGCGATAGGGACCAGTATTCAGAGGCTTTTGCAGGGCAGGTGAACGTGATTGTCAACAAGGTACCGGAAGTTGTGAAAGAAGACTCGGCTAAAGTGGTCAAGACAGCACTATCCTTCCTCAATCCAAATGTCCCAGCGATGAGGTGGTCAGCCTTAAGTTTACTTCAACTAAACTTCACAAACCTTTCCAAGAAAAATGTTAATTACCCACTATCAAAGGGTGAAATAAGCCCTGGGCTTTTTTTTAATGAATCAAATTCTCGCGAAACCCGGGAACTTCTACGCAAATCTTTCCAGCTAAAGAAACAAGGTCTGCTATTCAGGGCGTGGTCGCACAGAGACCGCATTCACGTTTGAAATAATGACTCTGGCCGTCCCCTATTCATGTATACAGTGAGAAGATCTGCAGAAATTTGCCTCTTACGACAAAAACGCGGCACCTTCATGTATCAGCTCATATAAAACTCACCTTATGAAATGTCTCGGAAGTGTCTCGAAAATGCCTCAAAAGGTTTGAAGCCTTAGACCACTTAGGATGTGTTAAGAAGAAGGAGCCATCGATCGTGTTGGACCTGTCCCGCTCCTTCACAGACGCCGACAAACCTGTGATGAACTTAAGAGCCCTCAAAAACTCCATATTGAACAATTCCCGCCTTTAAGGATGAATTCCGCTTCAACGACGCGCATAATCTGCCCCGCAACCCACTAAAGAATTGTACTAATATGACAAGTAATCATAACAATAGTCATAATAATATTAATTATGATTTTAATAGTAATAGTGTATTGCACAAAGTTCAGCTAAACGCGCACAGCATTCATTTGATCAGACATCTCAAATACATCACAGCCATGTTTGTTCCAAAGTATCACATAATTGCCATTTCCGAAACCTGCCTCGCCAACGAAGAACAGGTTCGTTTCAACATACAGGGGTACAAACGGGTGTCCAAGTGTCGTGACGGGCGCGGTGTGGTAGTGGTAATTTTGTCAATAATTCACTACAGCTGACCATTGACGAAGGGTTCATTAACCTCTGCCGGCTTACCCGTTCTCGAGATAGACTGTCACACTAAATCGTTATGCGTTAGAGGAACGTACCTCCTCCCTGCCCTTGGCGCCCTTTTTGACGAGCCTTGCTGTGTTGGTTCAACAGACACATGGTTTTAAGATACGTGAACGATACAGTTGTCGTGGGGATGGATGATTCGCGTCACCCTGAACCGGTCTTCCATGTCAGAGGCTTCGAAATTCTTATCAGCTTTCTTAGCGGGCTCTCCCCCCGCTAACCCTCGACCATATCTACACCCAGCTGAGTGCTTTTGCCTGCGATACCTTTCACCTCGGTGTCAGTTACCATCCAGCAATATGGTGCTCGATTGACATGCTTTCCGTACTGGCTTGTATAAGACAAAAGTGATAACAGTTATTCGAGGACTGAAGGACACCCTGACCAAAGCATGGCGCGGGGCTAAAACCGAAGGTGTCTACTGGGACCACATGGTAAGTACTTTGCTCAATGCCTTTCGTTCATATCTAATCCACTTCTTCCGCTTACCCGGTTAAGAGCCACGAAGTCAACAAGTGAAAGAAGGTTCGACGCATCAAGCAAGCCGACTGAGTGCCCCCGCCCGGGTGACGACATGTTGCCTGAGCCTAAGGCAGTCGCAAATGCCTTCAACGTATACTTTAAACGGTGCATCGAGGCGGCGATTCTCTCTAGACCTCCGGACATGAACGCTACCAATTCGTATATGCCTGTTGCCATTAACATCTGGCTGACCTTTAGCCCAGTCACAAAGCTTACTTTTCGGTCCCTGCTAAACTCCATCAGGAGTCCTGCGGCTGGTCAAGACGGCATCAAGGCTCACGTTCCCCGGACTGCATCTACCCGCTAAAAGAGGCGCGCATCGTGCCTATCTACAAAGGCGGCGGAACAGACGACCTATATTAAAGGCAACGGCCTACTCAGCGAAAACCAGTTCAGCTTTAAGCTATACTGAAACAGGTGAAGGTTACCCGTTGCAAACTTGACAAGGGCAAATTCTGTGCCACAATCTATGTCAACCGAAAATGTGCAACGTCATTCTACTCCACAATCTTACTGGATCCGTCCTCAGTTCCATAGATATTTTCCATTAAGCGCCTTCGTCTTAAATAGACGGCTCTTCGTAGATATCTGTGGTGTTCGTTCAGAAAAAAACGCGATGTAACTCAAGACTCTCGCACTGGACCCCCGGCCTTCTTGTGTTGTATCGACGAGCTCACATGGGTAGAGAAGGCGCCGTAGTCATGCACATTCAAGTATGTTGTCGACTCCCCCGGACATGTGCACTCATTGATGACGGACAACATATGCTCACTGCCTGGTCATCACTGTGAAAAAAATTGATTGTTTATTGACACCTTGCTTAGGTGGTAAACGAGCATAATACTATACAAAATATACCTACTATATAAAAAATATACCAAGTAACATTTTAAAATTATTTGTATCAGTGACTGTCAAAACATTATGTTCGGTGGTGTTCTAGGAAAATATCTGGGAGATATATTGAAAATCTACGGGCGCGCTAATGCATTGGGAGTACGTTGTCATAATACTGCCCGGAAATGGTACTTGGTGTAGGTTCCCATACGGAGACAGTTCGTCCTTGGATCATGGTAGCCGGGTGTCTCTGACAAAAAACAATTTGATGATGAAACCCATATCGACACAAAAGAAAACAATATAATAATGGGCTGTGTACCGGGTGAGAGCGTGAGTTCTGCCGCATTCTTCTCAGGCACGCCCAGTCATAGTTTTGTATCGATACAAATCTGGATCGTTTATGGCTCTAGTGAACCTCGATATGCCCCAGTTTCTTGGAGATTCAATGGCTGCCTCAACTCTTCAACGAGGAGAGGCGTCCAGGAAAGCAGCAATGAGCAGTAAAAGACCTGCGTGTTTCTCGCTGAAATGTCACATTTGAGAACGCGCTTTGGTAAGGCTGGCTTCGGAGTCGTAAAGCTGGTTAGATATTAGATAATTCCAGACAAGCGGCACCCCATATGATGCACTGGGAGTTACTACTTAAGTCGAATAACGTCAGCGCTGTCCCTAACCAAGGTTTCCGCGAAGAAGGCCAGAGTTTTAGTGCTTCGCTGGCCATGGGGTTCGGCATCGCCACTCCCAGAAGCATTCGCCGGTCACCTGATTCGAGTCAATAGGAGTAACTCTGGACGCCAACGAACTCGTGGCAATATCTAAAAAATATCCTTGGTGTTATATCGTCTTCTGCATTCTGCTTGCCGCATATCGATTACGCTGCTGAGTTCTGAGGACCGCTTGTACTGGAGAAAGGTTAAATCGCCTGCCAGTTATTCAAAATCGATTTCTGCGCATGTTCCTCAGCGAACGGCGGCGTTGTTCGTGGTATCTGTGACATTTTAGACATCCAGATGCAGATTAGGCTACTCCTTTTCACGACGACACCCTGCGCACATGGTCGCATCCATACCCTACAGTTAGTGTACCTAGACACCAACAGGGAGGCGGGAGAGATTCACGCACAATCACTCTGAAAGCCCAAGCTCACCGAAGCAGCCAATATAGTCTTGCCTTTGCTGTCGAAGCTGCTTAAGAATCCAACAGCCTTCCTATCACTATCATCCCCATCAAACAATTCAAGGGTCGCCGTCAAGAGGCACCCCCTCACTCATTCAGCAACACGGGCTGTCGACATACCCTTGCGCTATGTAGGATCATCTCATATGTTACTTTCTGTGTAACTATTATAGCATGGCGTACAACGGCCGCATCGTATGAGAGTCGGTCTGATTCATACGTTATGCTTGACGTCTAGATAAATTCACTGAACCTCTCACTCTAGTTGTCGTACGCGATCCTATAATATGTGTATCTCGAATTTGTAAATGATTTATCCAAATCTGTGTCTCGTCACTGCACACTGCTAGCCCTTGTTGTTCTGTTCAACAAAATAGGTAGAGGTTAATAAGGAAGAACAGAGAGAAAACGCGGAGAATAAAAAACCATGACAATTAATCAAATTAATCCAATGAAACCACAGGATTAGATGTGTGGCAGTTAATCGACAAACTTTAATAATGGATTAAGCTATCCATTGTTTTGAGCAATTACGGACAGTTCTTGCATTTCGTACATGGATTGCAGTTGAATAACAAAGTGGCCATAGTAATAAGTCCACATAAAATGTAAATTCGTCGTTACTATGAACTGTCATCTACAATTACCGTGATATGTTTCTAAGGGGAATGGTGGTAATGGGTACTTCTCATTCGATCGACATCGATGCTCGATGTCTTTTTGCAAACTATTACGTATGCCACTCGTTTTATTCCGGCATGCTTTATTTAAGCCGAAGCAGATACAGGACTCGCTCCAAGAGCGTATTTCACGCCATTGGCCTTCTAGAATCATAAACTATTATAACATCATGACTACAATAGATTGTAAGACACAATATAATAAATGCATTCTTTGATTTTCACAAATAGATGATATCCATTACTGGACTAAACGCACATATCTCGTAATCAACATCAGGGAGCCGTCAGGGTAAGAGAGGCGGAGCGGGAACACAAACGTTTTCGTGAAAGAAAAACCTCTTTTTTAAGGGGGTGTTGGCATGCTAATGAATGTCAACACCGTGGAACTGTTGACGGTGAGACAAACTTAAACGGCCTTTATTTTGTTGCGTTCTTAATTATCTAGCCAATTAACATAGGGCAGTAGAGGCTTCCGCGATTAAACCCGGGAAAAATTGTAACATAGTTGTCAGATTCATTGAGCGAAAATGACATTGTTCGTCATTCTAAACCGCAATCGTTAGGAGCAATTGGTGCAATATGGCAACAAATTTGGCGACAAAAAAGCAGAAGTGAATAAACCCGTATGACACTGAACCGTGATAGCTATTAGCAAAATGTGCCTGGTATTCCTCTGTCAACCTTTCACTTCGCATAGGAAAGCCAAATCTGTCCAAAAATTCAAATTCGTTTTTTCCCGAAGTTGATATTATGACCAGGTGCATAGGGAAGCATGTCCCACTACGGATTTCATTCAAAGATGCGTTATATAGTGTTTATTATATAAGGCTTATTCAACTCAGAAAGCTCAGATAATTCGCGCGAAACCAAGAACCACGATCGAAATCGTCACTGAATGAAAAAGCCCTACTGGCACAGCTAAGCAACAGAGGTTTATCTTATTGTTATAAGAGATCGACGTTATTACGTTACTTACGACTGCGATATGCCGTATTTAAGGGACACGTATATGGTAGGCTGTATGCATAAACCGGTTTGTGAAGTTTAGTCATCCTACGATTATGTAGGACGAAGGGCAATGCCATCCTGGTTACGACTAAACAAGCTGCAAAAATAACGTTGGAATCCATACAAGAAACCATAGGATTGCGACGGCTATGGGAAATGGCCTATGGGAAACACTTCTCGACTTATGATAGATTATTATATGGCTGCTTATGCGTATTGCACTAATTCTGATTAAGATCCGCTCTCGTACTTAAGTAATACTTTTAACTGGTCGGACTGCTCATTTTCCTGAGAATCATTTCATGGCGAGATAACGCGACCCAGGCAACCCTGTGAACAGTGGGCCCTCTCGAGCATCCTGGTAGAAGTTACATCGGAGAGGGTCGTGGCCACTGTTGAAGCCACTAAGTTCTGATCAAGTTTCAAAGTAGTAAAACTCATTAGGGTAAGGATCGAAATGGATAATTACGATTTCTTACTCTAATCGATATTTCTATGGGATACTGGCTCACAAACTCCAATCACTTGAATATAACAAGCTTATCTTTAAAAACGGAGAGGTTCGAACAGCAACAGAATCCTGTCGCTACGTCAAGTAGAGGCTTTCACCATATCTGCGAACACACCATGTACAATGAACCCAAGTTCGATGGCGATTCTTGCGAACTCTCGAAGGTTTTACAAGTTCGAGAGTAAAAGCCGGGATGACTTCAAATGTAAGCGAGCAGACAGCACAAGAGGCGGAGAGGGAGAAAGAGAGAGAGAAATATATCGAGTCGCGACACATTTTGCTAAAGGAAATTTACATTTGTTAACGAAGAGTACAGATGAGAGGTCATTAGCTGAGTTTTCATTGATTACCCTCTTTGGCGTTCGCTGTGCTATCGATCGCGACTGAATATCTGCTTTGTTGCGTATAGGGATAGATCTGAGGTATTGCAACAGTCTGATAAGGTATCACTTGTTGGAATGTTGAATGAGAAAAAGATGTATGCTTCTTAACATGTTTCAAGGGTTGGCCTGTGTTCTTGCAGACCCTCTACCAATTAGACTGAAGCGAGGGACGCCCATTGGTTGAATACTCAGTCGATTTCCACGAAACCCGCTAACGAATTATAGGCCAGTTGCTCCGAACGCTTGCCTTCACTTCGCAACGAACAAAATCATAGTCTAAGCTATCACTAGATGCCTTCGGTATACAGATGCATATTGAAGACCCAGCTCTGAGTGCCCAGAAATGGTGGTTGTGGGTTATAACCCGGTCACTTGCACGTAAAAATACCATCTCTTCGCAGGTTTGTTTCTATCGGTCTGTTCCTATTTACCCATAACCTTTGAAAGTAGGTAACAGCAAGGGTCACCAAACACGATACATAGATTTGCATTGACATCGAACCTCGTTCCGATATACTCGACATTCGAGACCTTTTACTCTGGACTCTCCCTTCAGGTTGATTGTCTCCTCCGAACCCCGGTTCACACTTATCGATAAAATAATTTTTACCTAACGGCGTACATCAGTAACAAGCGCCCACCATCAATTTTGTCTTTTGTGTGTTCAACGATAGGACTTTAGAGACACCTTGAGTTGTAAGATACTAGATATATCATAATCCACTACCAGCCACTTTTCCATGGAGAAATCTCATGGTTCGTTGTTGCCGTTCGACGAGGCGGCCATAAATTTCGGCAGAGCAATAGAAACTGAACGTTATGAAACAAAATCCTACTTTTATGATACAGCTCCGTAATAGCCTAGCCTTGAAGGCGTCTGTAACAGCCTTAGCCATTGAACATAAAACTAAGCTGAAAGTTTCTGCCCAACGCCCAATGATATTTATCCATTGATCGTACGCCGAAGTTGTCTTTTCCCTATTGATAAAACATAATATAATATAGAGCCACCAGCCGCTTTGTCGGTAGTTAAGATGCAAAGCTGACGCTAGATATTGATTGAACAAAAATTGTGATCCTTCAAGAACTATTAATAAATAAACAGGGCGATTATTCTCCTTGGATACATTGTTCAACATTAATATAAGGCCACTGGATCCCACGGTTGCACAGTAAATATCAATTCACCTGGAGTTTTTCCCCAGCTAGAACTAAATTAAATTGTTTCGTTAGTTATATAGCTACCCGTAGGCGCTTAAGCCCAACGCAAGAGCGGCGGTAAGTCATGTTGGTGACAGCTATTGGATACGGAAACGAGATTGAGCCGCCTGTATTTACAGTATAACAAGGGCCTAGGAGAGATAAATTGTCACCATGGGACGAGATAGGTATCACGCTCAAATAATCTACAAAAGGTGCCATGGTGCCTCAGTGTAGAATCTCGAAGAAACACCACTATCGCCATAATCGAATACGATCCTTATACAATATAGAAAAACATTTCTCAGATTATTATATCATATATAGACGTTGAAATCTCCTGAATCCAAATTTCCTGAAACAAGGTTCCACTGTGGAAGTTGTTGCAGTAGAGGGTCCGGAAGGAGTACACATTTGGGTAGCCGTGTTCGCTGCGGTATCTCCGATTTCGAGCTTGAAAAGCATGATTTTTTTTTATATATAAGAAAAAATGTTAAATAAATTTTTTTTTATAGAAAAAAAAATTATTTATTGCACGAAACTGGACTCGCGACAGGTCAATTTTGCAGTCACACAGAATTTATAAAAAACTTTCGATCGAGTCGCTCTTTTTTTGGATTGCTCCGAAGCAATCCAATTGCAACTAACAACACTTTTTGCGCCCGCCTGCTGATACCCTAATAGATCCAAAGTTTGGGATACTAAAACCATCTGTTGACCTTTTAAGACTATATATATATATACATATATAGTACATTGAGCACATACACATCATCTATATAAATCTATATATATATATATAGATGTATGTGTATGTACTGAATAACAGGGTCTCATCAATAATCACGGGACTAATCGTAAGTAAGATATTCGGACCAGAATTCAAAAAGTAATTTTCGGTTATAACCGCGAGCTGTAAGCACTGAAAGAAGTCGTTTTAATTAAAATATATCGACGAGTCCCGCGCTTGTCAGAGTTTCGCGCCTGCCAGGCGCGATTTGATCTGTAAAAGAGAAGATACAAGGAGCTTGAAACGGACGAGAATCCCGTGATTGGTACTACAAAGATAGGCGAATTTCGTGTTGAGAAGTTACGAATTCTGCATTGTTAGATAGATTGAGATTTCTGATTTTTTAATTAATCTGCGAATTAATTGATCTTTTTAATTAATCTTCTACAGACCCAACATGAGATTGCCTTGGATGTAACGTGGCTTATTGATATCATGGCTGTGCATAGTTATTTTCGGCAATTGTTAGAAGTTGCAATGAATAGCGTATCCTCAAACATTTTGCTGGAGCACATGTCACTATATAGTCCATTTCACGGAACATTAAGCTCAGCTTGGACGACGGACGACTCCACCTTTGAAACACGCATCAACTACAAACAAACATACATATGTATGTGTGTGGGTGTCTAGCAAGAGCTTCATCGAAAGAAACTCTTTAAGAAACCGGCCTCATCCAAAGCCGTCATAGGTTAAACTTCGCTGGAGGATATATTCCCTTCTATAGTAGAGTAAGACGCCATCTGGGTAGACCTAGACAAAAAAACCTTTTAAGAAGCCCCGAGTACGCGGCGTTCACACCCACCAAGAAGGCGAACCTAACCGGCTAACCTTATATTATATAATGCAACACACTCACTGATCGAAGGCTTACAAATATGTTACGACGCTCTAACAGACCCTTGATTCTCAACAAGCGCAATATGTCGCGTGTGAATCTAACAAGTCCGCCTAATGTACCCTAAACAATTGCGGCAAAATCTTCAGGAAACTTCCAGCTCCGAATATTAATTTCACAAAAGCTAATCTAATTTAAACCTATGCCTATTGTGTAACTTGTCCCAAGTATTATTTGAGCTGACCAAACCTAGATCAAACAGCTGCTTGACAATTAATTTCGAAAATATTTAATTTGAAAATATTTTTATGGCATGTCCGTGCCGGTTGAACCTTATTGACAACATTGTGAATGTTACATGCACATCGTTAGATCGCGATTAGTGAGAGTGGACTTTCGTGCTCACTAAATTGGAGGAATATTATTGTCAATCAGGAAAACAGTCGTTGACTACCTTTCTCCCAAATATCCGCAACGGTATCATAAACAATGGGGTTTTCTTGCTCAATAATATTGTATTGCATCGTTGTGGCGTCTGTTCAATTCGTCCTGATTGATCGAGTCAATCAATCAATCTTCAACTTGTCGCAGCATCCTTCAACTGTGTTTCTGTCTCGTGGTCACCTGCAGCATTTTTTTCTGATTGTTGATCATTATTATCTTCTGTCACATTACCTCCTGTAGCAATGCCTGACGTTTCTGTAGAAGAGTGTTCACCCACAATAGAACCGTAATTATTATAGACTCACTAGCTTGCGCTTGATCTGCTGTTTCCGCTTCGTGCCGCAATCTTTCAGCAGCATATTTATGACCCCTTTTAAAACACACTCCATCGCCCCAGTGTCTAAGCGTGCCCAAAATTGAGATTGCATTGCGTTTATTGTATTATTATTATTATTATTATTATTATTATTATTATTATTATTATTATTATTATCTTTGTATTAAAAATTCTCTCTTACTAAGTTCTCCTATAACGTACGATATCTCGCGTATTTTTGAGTTCTTTTAGAACTGCATAAACGAAGAAGGATCCACTTTGTCATTCCCACGTGAAATGATGCCATGAACAGATGGTGGAATTGGTCATTTTCAGGGAGTCGTATCGCAAAGGTTGGACCTCTATTTGGGCCAGGGAGCGGGCCCACGTATCCCATTCTAACCTCAGGAAATTAACAAAGAGTCTCTCGAACGCAACTCAGACCCAAGTGAAATAGCTGAGACAATAAATGCGTTTCATTTTTGCAGATTAATTAGTGTCAACGGATACCCGGAGTCAGGGCCAGATACGCTACAGCGATGACGGACGATTTCGATTTACGAATTGAGACAAATCGTCATCAGGATTCTTCTATATCGAATCCTGAATCAGCCAGGAGTAAGGAGGTTCCTAAACATTGATCGTCAAATAATTCTCTTGTTCCTAAAGAGATGGTCCTACGCCATCGACACGGTCCCTTCGACCCCGAAAAATTCTCCAAGTAAACACATTCTTATGAAAAGGAATAAGCACTGGTTTTAAGAGAACTTGCTATTTTCAATGGCCCTTATGTGGCTACGGCTCAAAGCCAACGTTGTGCACTCTCATCCGACGAGATCACCTAACATTGTAACTGCAATGCCTCTTCCTAAACTTACGTTTCGTCTGAAAGGGTACCCCCATCCAACGGGAAAAGACAGTACACGGAGTAGCGACCTGCTCTCCTTTACCAACTTTCCTGTTGACGAAATTTGATTTTAGCCATGCGGCCAATACTTGATTCGTTTTTCTCAAGTTTCGAGCTGACAAGCAAATGGTCCATGTTGCGCTTGGATGACAGAAGTGGACAATTGAAAGATATGTTATGCTGCTTTCACCTTGCTTTAACATTAAAATATAATAAAGTAACAGTTGGTCTTTAGTGTGAAATGGTTATTAATTGATCGACTTGATTTAATAAGGAAACTTATCTATATATAAGTAAATAATTGATTTATCATAATGAAGTGTATAATCGATGTATCATAAATAATGTAGAAAACAATAATTCGAATGCATACCTAATGCAATTTATTAATATATGTGCTGGAAAGTCCAGGAATAATTTACCGATTAATATTTCGTTCCACTCGAAGTTTCGCAACAGAGATAGCTGTCATTTGCATCTAACGGAGTGCTCGTTAGCGACATTTGAATCCGACATTCAACTATTCTAAGTGAACGCCTCCTTGATTTTCTAACTCCCTTTTGATGCTCTTGAAAGCTATTGTTTGATGCATATAAGGATTCGCCGAAGATACCTGCCCGACATATTGAGCTGATCTTAACTTATACCAGATGTTTGCCCGCACACCTTGCCCTTTACCGCACATGCCCGATATCATTGGCGCAGAGTTCAAGCGATCGCTTCGATATGCTGGTAAAGGTAAAGGTTTAATGGTTTATTGAAGGAGCTGCAATTGTTACAATGCTTAAGCTCTCTTATATGGTCGGTTACTGCTTTCTGCTGAACTTTATCCCATTGAGATGTTGCAAATTGCATGTAGTCAATGTTGTAGTCATCCCGTTCACCTATTAGTATGATCAAAATGTTGATTATCCCGACAGAAGATGATATGCTTTCTAATTGTAACTATTACATGAGCACCCTGTTATTATATTGTTGTTGTCTTGAGAATTGCCGTGATAACACTTGTGTTGGATTTGACCCGCGGCCATCGGCTCGGGGTCACCTGTATACCATTGAGATCGTTTTTCTCCTGGTCTCTTTATCTTGCAGGCTCGTTAATACTTCCGGCTATAGCTGTCCCGATATTGCGATACACGTCGTCCGCCCTTTCCGCAGTTTGACCTCTATTGAGGTTACACCGTGGCAGTTATCCGGGACTCCATTCGTGGGTGCCTTTTCAGTTCGTTGCAGACATCCTGTTATACAGACACAGTTGAACGGTTGGCTTCTCATTGCATTCACCGGCGCTTATTCACACGGGAGCCAGACTCATTTCTAACTTGAATCTTAGTTCTTAGCATTTAAGATTTATTTACATTTATTTACATCTCTATTAACGCATTTATGCACCTTGACATACGCACTGAACACAATGGTTCAGTATCAATAGCATGGTTTCAGAATAAGACACACACAATTCGTAGGTTGTTTCTCTGCGTCGCAGTAAGCCCACAGCAGAGGTGTGTCGTTCACCTTGTGAGATGTGAATACTGCTCTAAACAAAGACAAAGAACAAGCGAATTCTCTCCCCCGACCGCGAGCAGCTATTCAACCAAAATCCGCTTAGATTCGCATACGTTACACACACAGACAAATATTGAGCTTTATATAGTGGATATGTAGATACATGAATACAGATTCCGAGTAATATTCTACATTCGAGAACTATTTAATCCTCTCTAATTTAAAGTTTGAATAATCAAGCCGCCACTAGGTATATTAGGCACTTTTCAACTACCTAATAACTATTAAATGCAACCTAAAAGTTGCCGTGAGCTTTGAGCAACAGTATTTTGCCGGCTGTTTTCTAGCAGCGGTAAACGGCTTTATAACAAGGCTATATAGGATTATAAAAGAGCAGAATGTTGATTTTGAAAATGAATACTACCCAAAGGCCAGCATGTTTGAGACGCACATTTGTCCGAAATTTGTGCGTCTTGGTATTTTCGAATGCTTTTCCCCAGAAACTTTCGATTGTTAGGGTCCTTGAGACAAGCAAGTATCCTATTACATTAGCTTAAAAATCACTAGATTTATAATATACAGACAAAATATAACCAGTTCCCTGTGTTATTATAGTTTCGCAGGTCACGGAACTATGTACATATTCGACAAAACAAGTCGAAAACAACATTGCCTTTGTAAATCGGTTGAGGAGATTGAGAAAATCCAGTTATATTTTGCGTGCACCTTGGCGGCTATATTGGATAGTTGATTTCTGGGAAAAAACAAAACAAGGCTGGTGCTTAGGGCCTCAATAATTTAACGAAATTAAGCCACCAAGTGAATGCAAAGTTATAGGAGATTTCATTTTTCTGCAAAAATTATGCAAATTTAAACAATAACGCCTATGTCAATACAAAAACGAAGACCACAAAGGCCAGGAAGCCAAATCCGAGAGGACGTCAGCCTTTGGCTAGCATTCTATGGCACTGGTGGCATTTTGAGCAAATTTGCCACGCTTTACGAATACTTTGCTTTCTTTGTAATAAACGCTTGATATCTAGATATGTATTTATGGGGAAAAAGTGTTGCCTCCTAAACCCCCCAAGCTTTTGTTTATCTTCCATAGGATTACTAAGTTCAAGAACAATCTGTTCCATTGATTTGCCGTTGATCATTGCGCCAAATTATATTGTGCATCTCTTGCTCCAAATTACTGGTCGTACTCCACTTCACTGGTCGTAATTTTGCTCCGAAACGAAGGGGCTTCTGCCGGCGGCTGTTCCTCACATAATGTCCATACAATCTCACGGGACAAAGGTCCAACTGGAAAACATTCTGTAATGTTTAATACAAACGAGAGGCCAACGAACTCGCTAATTATGATGGAACGACTTCAGACATTCAGTTTCATGCGCTACGGGCGTAGTTTTGTCGGCATGAATAACTGAAATAGATGCAAAATCAGCAAGAAGTTAATTATATATAAGAGGAAAGCTGGATCTGGCCAATGGCTTGATAAGAAGGGACAGAACACCCATCAATATAGCAAGAACAATGATAGGGCCTGGTCAAGCGGGAAGCCAGAGAGCTGACAACGGATGAACTCCTTTTGTTTGTGCCAACCCTCTGAACGCTCCCCATTGCGGCTTCAGTAGTTCTCATAGTTCATCTGTGACCCGTTGCTTGTAATAAACCTATTTGCAACGCTAGCAGCGAACTACCCGAATCGCATGATGGGATTTTACCCTCGGTCCCCATGTGTAGTAGAACAGGGAGTCGAGATTCACCTGTATACGTTCTATCGCATATAAACGTTCTATTGTGAAATTGCGGGTGTGCCACAACAGCTCCATCATTCCCACCGTCCGATTTTAAGAACTTTGATATTATTCTCTTAAAGGAAACGTGATCCACTGAAGTTATCACAATACAAAGGCTCCGCACCGCTGAATGTCTGGTGTTTATAAACTACCAGACCCATAAACTTGAAGAACCCACAAGTATTGTACATAAACAATAATATCCGATCTGATGTCTAATTCTGATTCGAACAAAAGTCCATGTTATCGCCATGTGCTCAATCCCTTTAGAGCAGTGGAGTCTGATATAGAATCCTTGAATACTGAAGAAGGTGTCGCGTTTCGTAGAGACAGACTTTCGAAGTCCCACCATTTACCATTGCGAACTCAACTGGCCTTTAGACAAGTCGGACCGAGCTCGCTATCGTTCTCGGTATGTTGAACTGAACAGCATCCATTCCAATGTGCACGCATTGATTGGCTCTCAACGATAGTTAGCTGTAACAAATTTGCTAACCAGCATGTACAATAGAAACGCAACGTGTCAAACACCGAGCTCCATTAGAGTCTCACAACCTTTTGGACGCGGTCTCACTTGCCAGCTATATTCCAAAAAGAGGACGTATTTAATGGCCACACCTGGCTATGGGTTACTCTGGGAAAAAGATTAAATGTCGGTCAACAATGTAACTTTCCGCTGTCAGCAAATGCGCTTCTCTCAACCGCTCTAGCGATCGAGGCAGAGCTATAGACGAGATCAGTTGCGCAGGCGTGCGGTCCTCATGATGCCTTTCGAAAAGAGAAGTGTCGCATAGATGACCTAAGAGTGATGACTGTTGTCTCGATATATCAGGCTCGACAACGTTCACAAATCATTCATTCGAAATAACAAGATGGGTTTTGCAGAATCGCAAGAGGCTACTCCTATAATATCTCGGATGCCTAACGCCATCCCCAGAAGTGACTGAGAAGCGATCAGTTGGCTGTGAAGAGTCCAATCACATCTGCGAATTTTAGGACTATTTCAGAGGGATGTTTAATGCCGCATACCCAATATGAACTACCTTTCCTGCAGCTCGCATCGTCTGCCATAAGGACGTTACCTTCGCGAGGGAATATCGACGGATGTTGAGCGATCCGTAGATGAAGCGGGCGCTGCTTCCACATGAACATCTGCGCCAAGCAAGAGTCATCGTTCCGGCACTGCACATTCTCTTCAAGGCTATTTGGCGGTCGCCTGTGCTGCCTACTGACATCAGGCGTCAAGTTTTAGTCAGTGTAATCCCCAGTGAGAAACGCGACCCACTCTGATCCACTCTCATGTGGGGCGGCATCGAGATTCGAAGTGTGATCCATAAGCGACTTGTGGGACGGCTAGCTCGGTCACAAAGACTAAAGCAATGAAGTTCCGGCAAGGTTCCGGCCCGCTTAGCGGCACCCTCTATCTTGAAGCAGCTGGTGTTGAATACGTGGCTCACTTTTTTTATCTATTTAGAACAGCCGATAAGTTGAAGGGCCTTTTTTGCATCACTGATAATAGTCAAAAATATATGTGAGATGGTTGGGTTGCATTGGCACTGGCGTGATGCGAAAAAAGCGCCTCAACTGATGAATGACTCAAGCGACGGGAAGTTGGCGAAAGCTTGGGAAATAATAATAATAATAACATTTTTAACTCTGTGAGAAATTTGAGTGATATGCAAATCAAGGCTTTTGAAAGGTGATGACATAAACGTTGAACTTAAACTCCCCGAGAACATATCTAGGAAGCCCCCTAGCTGTGGCACTTTTTTTAAGGGGGTGTTGCCCTGCAAATGAATGACAACACTGTGACCGTAAAAGTAAATATGGCTCCACTCAAATTTGAACTTCCGACTCTAAAACTCCCTTTGAGTCTAATACTGCCTGACTTAACCACCGTGCCATGCCCGCAGGTCACTAGGCGTGACACTGTAGGTAGACATAAGGATTCTGAGTCATTATTTTAGATGTGCGAAGGAACGCTTGAAAGGAAAGGAGACAATAGGGTCTTTAAGTAAGGACGGTAGCATTTTAACAGATGACCATGAGAAAGTTAACATTGTAAGGACTTTTTCTTAAGTATATTCATTAAGTATTAGAACACCTTACACCTGGGAACTATTAGCTCCCATGTATGCCATCTACTAGACATAACTAAAGAGAAAATTCTTAAGAACGTTAAAAGGCGGCCTATGAAAAAGCAGCCCGGCGTCAGATTTACATTTCTCCTGTTTTCTTTTAAGAAAATGACTCACGATGAGACGCGAGCCTCCCTATTATCTATTACATATTGTAAATCCTATGAATGTGGGAGTGTTCCCGAATATTTCACGAAATCGATTGTCACCCCTATCCATAAAAAGGTGCAAGAATCGCATGTGAATGACTATTGGTCAGTGACTCAATCGTCGACGGCCTGTATTATATTGGAAAAGTTACCTTTAAAAGTGATAACACTTTTAACTTGTTAAAAGTATTTTTAGACGAATACCAACACGGGTTTACATAAGGGAAATCTGCAACAACAACAACAGCAACAACACGGCTGGGTGTCTTGGTCTAAGATTGGGCTGTTCATGTCAATAACGAGAAGAATTTGACTAAATCTACTTTGGTTTCCCTAAAGTCTTCGATAGAGTAAATCATTCAGTACTTCTAACTAAACCCGGGCGCTTACAAGTCGGTCCCCTTGGTCTGTTGAATTCAAATCACCTTAGACAGCTGGAAGAGCCCATTGCAGGAAAACTAACGTCAAAAATCGCGTTTGAACATAGATGGCTTCCACCATCAAAATGTGCACTCAAAACTTGTACCACACATGATCATCTGCAGTGAGTGTCATTTTGTGAGGGTCCATGCTACCCCGACTGGCTTGTAGAGTATTTCAATTCGGTACCTCTAAACAGCCGTTATATTCAATATCTTTTATAAGATAATTATGCTATTTGTTAATTAGATAATTATACGATTTATTAAGCTTAGCGATGAACCAATCAATACAATCGCTTTCAAGCTGCGATTTACTCTATGTCTTATAATAAAATTTAATTTGTGCAACAACACTCCTTATGACTTCATCACACGTATCTGGCGAGAATATATGAGATGACAGGATAAGCGACTCTAATTACAATTAATCTTTGAAATACTTCTCATTAGTTATAATTCACTGTTGCCGCTTATACAGTCATGTTAATGTTTAAGCTTATTAATTCGTCTCGGCAATGATATGAAAAAGAATATTGATGAGTTGGATCTAAAAGTTAGGAGGTATTATTTTTTGCCAATATTTATAATATATTTCGAGATAAGTCATATTCCAATCACAGTCATACCTTTACTGTTCAATTCAAAGCTTCATAAAGAGCGCTATATCGTTTGGCAGTGCCAACCACAGATGCGTATACAAACAAACATGGTATTGCTTCACGCCACCCGATGGGCGCGGTGGGACAACCTCGAAAACCGTTGCAGAACAATACATTAAAGCCAATCGTTAAAATCAATCGAACGCACAGCAACAAAGGCAGGCCTATGAACAATGGGCAACAATGAACGCTGACATAAACAACAAAACAATGAGCAGCAATGGCCGCGTTCTCGGAGTCGATCGCTATTGCTGGTTTTGCAGAGAATCACATTGGGGTGCCGACTACCCCCCTCCTTACCCCGACGCTTGTCAATCGAGCGTAACAAATATCATGAATGTATTCCCACACGTACCTATGATGTACAGTATTCGAAGGCTACACGGTTCACTCAGAATGGCAACTGATATCTGATATCTCGCTGCATGGCCAAAACGTAATAGTCATCCGTTGCGGATAGGATCGTTTGTCTTATTTCTAGTTCAACGAGTCGACATAAAGGTTTAATAATAGCCATGTAAAGCAAACTGCACGGAGTAATTATATTCGCCAATCGAGCGCGAAAACGCACCCAGAGGTTTGCTCAGTATACGAATGCAAAAAGGGGTGACTCGCGCAATTTTTTCCATTGGTCTCTCCAATCTTTGCATTGATATGAGCATTGCTGGGAAGCTAGCCGCCTCGCAAAATCTATGTTGATGTCGTTCCATTGTGATACTGAATTGATTGAAATTGAACGATTCCTGATCGCTGTCCTCTTTCATTGTACAACCTACAAAACATCGTTGTAATTGCAATCATGTATTACGGTGGTGGCCTTAGTTCACTTCGAATTTTGACGGTGAAACGTGCAAGCAGCTGCGAATTTAGCCCCAGAGGGAGAACAATTTATCTACAGAATCACAAAGAAAAAAGATAGGGCGATGTGGACTGTCTTTGAAAGGAGACCAATCGCCAACTATCGTGGCATGAGAACATGAGAGTCAAAATAATGAGCTGACGTCAGCTATGCGGCTTCTGTGCAGCTTGCTTGCTAATTAAATTAAAGTATACGTCTATGTATACATATATACTTTTTCACACCTACTCATAAAACGACAGCATAAACAAAACAATGTTATTCTCTCCTTATTACAGATTTTAACGTTAAAAACAATAAAAACAGCTTGCTCCCATAAGTATTATTATTGCATACAAAGTTTGTGAATTTTGTTTTGAAGCCGATTTTATATGATTCATTTCTGGCCATCCGCATCATCAAAAGTCCCACCAAATACGTCGTTCGATCGTGAGCCCGGGTGCAGAAGAGGGTTATATGGTCAGTTCCTTTCAAATTTTGAAAGGCCATCCGCTTGTCTTGGATTGAATTCTTGCCCGACAGGATACTGAATTAACTGTACAGATAGTATACCGAGCCCATTCTTAGGGATTTGTCATCTTAGAACGGAAACATCATTTTGAGCAAGATAGTCTACTGGGACTCCAGCTCTCTTCAGGGGTCTCAATGATGAAATTACAGCATCGCATGGTCTAGCAAGAACGTCAATGTACGTGTCCCCATCTGAAATCACCCTAATGCATGTGGATGTGGAGGTCCGACTGATTTACTGGCGATTTCTCATTACCGATTACTGGCGATCGACCTGAATCAGCATCGATCTGAGCTGTCACATCCTATAGCATTGAGCATATTTTCGAAATATGCGTGACGTCGATAATCGTACGCCTTCTCAGTTGCTCTTAAAATCTACCACTATATGTGGCTTTCAGCCAGCTTTGCGGGTCCGGAAACCAGAGTCGGAACCCGAATTGGTTCCAGTGAAGAAAGTCAAAGACTGACGGCGTTTCCTAACTTGTCGTTCGCGATTCCTTCAAAAAACCTGAAAACAAATTGTGGATAAATAAACACACCGATTGTCACAACACGACCATTTCTCGAGACTCACGCGGCGCGGTTCTCGATTTCGCCGCGTTCACATTTTTTTTTTACTTAGTATCCTGCGAATAGGGTCATCATTCATTCGAGATGTTCCCGCCTATTACAAAATCCGTGGATCGTAACAATTTAACCTTCCTCGAAAAACAAACCGACAGTGGTAACAACGTCTGCACCGTTTGTCACAGGGTTGACCAATCGGTGCTCATGAGGCTCTCGCAGAGATCTAGGCGGTTCCCTGACCCAGTTCTTCTTCAAATTCTGGTGTTATAATTTCGTGATAGAGACGCCCGAATGCGGCAGCATTGATTCAAAAGAACGCACCTTTGAAGGACAACGCCAAATCGGTCGAGGTATAGGAGGTTGGAAGTAGGGATCAGGATTTCATATATGTTGATATCCATTCACAAATATTAGATCGTAGAAGGTACAATATGCTGACGAGTAACTTATGATTTTCGAAAGACAACATTACAGTTTGCCTTATCTGGGTCACATTCATTCTGTATTTCACAATTTTCAGACAATAGAGGCGCAGATGTGAGCAATTCTAATAAGGAACTATCACTTAAGGGATGTATCATCTCCGTTATGCAAGTTGGGTGCTCGTCTTGTAGTGGCATGACCTGGGTGGCTCTTCTCGTGGCCGGTTGCCCTAAAGACCACGAACAGCACCACCACGATTGTGATCGGCGTCACCTTTCGCAATCACCCAGATCAGCGTCCTTCAACTGACTGATGACGAGAACTTAAGCATATGTATGTATATTGCAGTTTCGAGAATAAACATTTGATTATGATATGATGACTCAGGTCGCATATCACACCGCGGCAGGCCGATTGCACAAGGATGTTTTTGGTACTCGATGAACGGGATGCGTTCCATCTTGGTCTATTATGTAATTTGAACTCATGAATGAAATCATCATTCGACTCTGCCACTCAGGCATGAGGACAATACGAGCCATTGAATTAGTCGTTGACAAGCTGACGCCCGTGTCGTTGACGGCTGTCACTTCCCACCTTCCTCGTCAGACCCTTTCGATGATCACAAATACAGAGAGCGTTCAGGGCGAAACACAGCCGCCGGAGTTAACGGAGAAGGGCGGAGAGCTACATTGAGGCGAGCGTTCATTCGTTTGTCGTTGAATCGAGCAGCGCTCGTGCGTGGAATCTCCTACTGCGGATCTTTGCTGCAAGCCTGCTAGCGTTGTAGCAAATTAATCTGTCGATAAGTCCGTGATCATGACAATGTAGGCCCGCGGCCGGATGCTCAGCTAGCAGCGGACAGGTCCCTAGGGGCAGGGAGCAGTGGCGAGCTAAGGACGACACCAGGGGAGAGTTAGAGCAGTTAGAAAGATCCCGGACGAAGTAAGATCGAGGGGGGCGGAGGCGACGAACGGCCCGACGGCGATGGGGTGGTACGTCCCCATAAATTTGTGCGGAGAGGCTATACCTATAAATATCGGACACTTTGCTACCGCTTAACAAGCGGCGCTGCTGCTGCTGCTGGCTCTTCGCAGCATCAGCAGCAGCAGCGTGGGCCGATGGAGGCGGCACGCTAAGCCGGACCGACGGAACCACAGCGAGCGCACGAAGCCGCGCGGACCGAGCCGGGCTGCCCCCAAGCCAAAGCAGGCTGAGAGTGGCAAACCGGCTATCCGGCTGCTCGCCTCGGTCGGCAGAGAAGCCACCAGGCAGCGAGTCGAGTCACACAAATCCCCCGATCTTCCTCCATCGCGAGGCCTTTTGCTCCTTTTCCCCATTCCACTCTAGATCCGCTCACCCCCCCCCCCCCCCAAGCCCCAATTCAGGCCCCGAAGGTCCTTGCCTGCCGTTGCCGGCAGACAGAGAGACTATCCGACCAGCGAGCCAGCTAGCCATCCACCGCGCGCTCGTGAACCCGGAGGCTGGCGTTGCCACTGCTGCGCCGCTGCTGCGATCACCGCCACTACCGCCATCGCTACCATCGCTAACGCCGCCTTCGATGCTGCCCGACGCTCCTGCCACCGCCGCGAACCTTAATTAATTTGGCCACCCGCAACGCGTAATCCTCGAGAGGTGTTCTTACTCCCACGCCCCCTCTGTCTCGAGCTTCTGGCCGCCGCCGCCGCCGCCGCCGCTGCTGCTGCTGCTGCTGCTGCTGGTGGTGTCTGTATGTGTGTGTATGCGTGCGTGCAGCCTAGCGACGATGCCAATGTAGGAGGCTCCTCGCCTCGCCACAGCGCAAGTGGAAAGCTGAGCCATTTTGGGTGGCTGTGATGGTTGTTGCTGCTGTTGTTGTTGTTCGTGCCATTGGTGGTGGCGGCGGCGGCTCCGAAGTGGTGGCGCAATGGTGCCGATACGGTGAAGGTGGCAGCCTACGTGATGATGAGGTCAACGAGGCGAAGACATTGTTTTTGAACTCGATCCGTTGGTTAATTGATTGATGCCTCTTTTTTTTTGCACAAGCGCAAAGTGTAGATATCCGCACGGCTTTCGCAGAACAGGCACAGCGCATATTAGTCCATACAGCAAGCCACTACTGAGGTATAGGTAAAGCTTTATTGGGTTTATTAAAGGAGCTGCAATTTTACAATGCTTAAGCTCTCTTATTATCACTTACTGTTGTAATAGGGACTATTCCTTTCATTTCTAGCATGGAAGCTTTGTGATGTGCTTTTATCCATTTGAAGTTCATTTTGAAATCGAGATCTACACTTGGGCTTACAGTTGGATAGGAAGGAAGTTTGCATTTACGGAAGAAGACCATCCTCTAGTTGGAGAATAACATGGTTTTCAGCAGTAATAGATGCTGCCTTAAACAGATATGAGCTCTCGTTTTCCTTAACTGTCAACCATTTGTTTTCTCACTATAGACTCACGTCTAAGGCAAACTGTTACCCTACTTTTGTCTCGCCTTCCTGTCGAAGGACAACAGGTCAGGCCGCGGCTAGGACCTTCATACTACCTTCATCTAAATCAACAGCGGCATTTTATTAATGTTAGTCGTACCGAGACTCTGCGGCTGTCACCACCTCGTCTATGTTGTGTGGAACCCCGTCGCGTTGGAGCACATTTCGGCAATAGAAGCCCAGCCTCAGTCGATCAGCATCATGATCCTCATAATCTAAAAATTATCCTTCTTCTTTTGCCAGCCAAATTCTAATTCTAACCTCTTCTCCTACAGTTAATTCGTTTATCCTGTTACTGTCGTACACTAATCCCACTATCCGGTTGCAGTCGTCATATTCGCTTATTGAAATTATCTACCTAACCTCCTGCTCTCCTGCTCAGGTTGAACTTGTCCTCCCAATTACCCCATTGCAGTTCTCCCTTTACATTATTTCAGTTTGCCAACTACACTTTGCTCTACTTACTCCGGTACCTTGCCACAGCCGCTGTCTTATTATACCTAGAGTTGCCAAATGCGGCACGAATCCCTATCCACATCCTCCCTAACTCACTTCACTGTCGCAGCTCATCCAACTCAATTTCATCCAATCCAACCATCCGGGCCGCTGCTTCACGCCATCATCGATGTGACCTTCATGCGAGTGGTCATATACTATACCTCTGAGTACCTGGAACACCTTATGGGGTCCTCGATGGGGCACGTGGGGACGGAGAATCCAGGAACACAGAATGCTGTTTGACCGGTCAATGAAGATTCTATTAAAGTAAAAACTACTAACTAAAAATTACTGAGATAAAAATCGACCTATAACACCCTAATGCTTCACATATTCCCAACGCTTTCCTAATTCATTATATGCTATGACATAATTGGAAAAACTCGACGTATTTCTCGAGAATCCCATTTCATTTCTATTGTGTACAGAGGCCAACTCCGTTAGACCTGTATCATAGCGAACCGTACCACACATGAGCATGAACTGCTTTCGGCACTGCTTCATAAGACCGATCCATTTAAATCATACGCCACCTAACACTGTTCCGCTACTTTTCCCAATCCAAGCATAAACCAGGTTCAAACCTAATCGGTTTAGACTCGAGGAACAGTTTCCACTGTTCTGTTAGCCTGTAGCACTAATCAAGTTACTTGCTTCATTGTCGCTCCGTTATATTAATTGCGATGCAGTTCTTCTGTTAGCTTATTTCAATTAATCCACTATATCCTTCTGCTCATCCAGCTACCTTAATGCTATTCTCTCATTACCCCGTTTTAGTTATTCGATTACATTGTTCCATTAACCGAATTACCCTGATTAAATTACTCTGCTAGACCGTGCCAGTCATCCCAGTTATTTAGATAAATGCATCAGCAGTTATCCCAGCCTGCTGTGTTTTTGCTTCGTTTTTATATTGTAATTAACCTGTTACCCTGCGACCTTTCATCTACCTCTTTTTTTATTAGAGTTACCCAGTTCCGTCATTGCAGCCTTTCAAGCATCTCAAGGTAAAAACCATTTTAAGGTAAGGCTTTATTGATTTATCAAAGGAACTGCATAGAATGCTTAAGTTCTCTTATATGTCACGCAACGGGATTCGAACCTGCGGCCTCTGGCTTTTTACAGCCAGAGACTCAGCCATCCAAGCCACCACCCGAACAAATTTCTAATTTGTTCGGGTAAATCTGAGAATCTCTGTTAATTTCGACAGATCATTCAAGGATCATTCCTTGATATTTTTCAGAAATTTTCAATCGTCAGAAAGAAAAACGCCATATGTTACCCAATGGCAGAACAACAGAAAAACAGTCTATCCCCAGGAGATCCCAAGTAAAATATTTTGCTCAGTTTACAACACTCTATAGGGATATTTTCATGCTTTTGTACATGAACTTGATTGTCCCAGGTAAGCCTTTCACACTATGCGTATCGATTCGAAAAATCAGCAAACTATTTGTCCGGATTTTCCAATAAAACAAAGACTGCAGCAATGATGATGATTCAGCCTTCCGATTCAAGACCTCTGCGCGGGCCCAATTCACTCAGATTTGGTGACGTTGTTAGGTAGCGGAAGGTAAAACAGGAATGGTGTGCGAGTTTTTAGGTGGAGGAGACGAGCTGCAAAAGCGCAACCGGAGGCGATCGGAGCGATGATGACAAGCGTCAAACGAAAAGCGTGCATGAGCCGTATGCATTGGCTTGAGGTTTATTCATTATTCGCTATATAACAATGTAAATACGATACTGAGTAGATAATCGTAATAACCAAACAATGAGACGAGTGTTTCCAGTGTTCGAGCAGAACTCGAGTTATTATACTCTAAGACAAGAGTGACCTTGAACGCACTCTCACGACTGGTGAGACATGGGTCAAGTTGGACAGCAACCAACATCACTAATATTTGTACTCAGGTAAACCAGCGGAAACGGACCTGGTGTGTGAACGGAAAGCTCAGCTACGAAACGATGCTGATTATGGCTGGGGATTTCGACGGAATCACCTTTTAACGGCCCCTATCTCCGAAAACCTCTATCACTGGTGGAGAGGTGTATAAAAACTTTTCGAAAGGGAATCTGAGTATGCCGCGCTTGCCGCGGAGTAGTATACGCCTGTGTGGCTTCTCCACGACAACGCCCGTCCTCACAGAGCTTCAGTTGTTGAACAATTTTTGATCGAGAAGGGAATCAAGCTGTGGGGTCAACTCGCAGATTCTCCTGGTATAAATCCGCTAGACGTCTGTTCGGTTTAGCCAACCGCCAAAATCGGAAGGAGTTCAAGCATGTCATGTTAAGAGAGATAGTATATAACCTTTCTATCACGAAGGATTTTGACACGAAACATATATAATCAATATGAATACATAACTTTTTCTTTATAAAAAGTCCGTCCGCTTTTTCTGGAATGAATATGTAATAATAGTTACAACCATTTCGGAGATTTTGGCAAAAACATCAGCAAGTTCTTTAATTTTCCTGCTTTTTTGAATGCTCATTATTTTTCAAGCGCGTTCTTTTCACTATCGAGTGTTCTCATCAAGTCAAGTGTTACACGGAAACACATTGAAATGGTTAGAGCCATTTGGAAGATCGTCGGCACATACATATATGTATGCATAAATACTTACCCTCTTTAGAGTACAATAGGGTATTGGGACGACTGCGAAGAACCCAAGAACCTTCTCTACTGCTTCTTCAAAGTCTCGAACACCTTTCCGGATAAGACACTCGTGGTTCTAGGCACCATTCCCCGGCCCAGCATCATGTCCAGTCCTGGGCGACGAACGACCTATACCACGCACTGCCTTGATTTGCTGCCATCACGATATCAGGCCTTGCGTTCTGGAGTCCGGCTGGAGTGCCTTTGTCAGGGTAGAGTGTCTTCATCCCGCTCTTTGGCCTACTCGTACGGCTGTGGGGTAGGCTCCCTCACAATGGTCTACTTCCGCAGACAATAGGCCCTCGGTGTCGAATCCCTCTTCGTCTCTTGTTTAAACGCCGGCAACGATGTCTACTCCGAAATCCAGCGTTAGTTTGGTTCTAGCGGTGTCAGCCCTTGAGACGAACACCTAGGCAACTCGCCGGTCTTGTGCCCGACACCACGTCACCTTTCCGGTGCTAACAACCCACTGGTCGTCGACGTACTTTGACGCAAAACGTCCGACTAAGCGTGGGGGTTGGTGTTCGCAAATCCACAGTTAATCGTTGGGCAAGCCAAATCGGCAGACTCATGGTCTCGGACATTACCACAGGATCGGTCAGGTGATGGTTTCCGTAATGGTCGAGGTGGTAGCGTTGGTACTACCCAGTGACACAGTTTGGATTAATAGACTGGCAATGCGACATGTCCCAGGTCGCAACTGACATTTCTCGTAGTAATGTTCGTAGTAATGGATGAGTGCTGAGAAATGTCTCATGGGAGATGGCCTGAAGGTCAGCCGAAACGAAAATCCTTTAGGCCTAGACTTCATTCGTGTCTCCAAACTATAAAGGACTAGGTCGGTGTTGGATTCTGGCAACAGATAAGCCAGCTAGGGTATTATACCGAAAGCGAGTCTGAATTGGTAGTATTTTATTTTTGTCTAATTGTTAACCGAAACAATATATAATATATGTCCAAGTTCATACGGACGAACGGACGGGAGACAGAAATAGGCTTATACTAGGACTTTTGTTTCAAAATTTGAAAAATAGGCTTCCAGTTCAGAAGAGGTGGGTTTAGAGTTGAAACAAATGTTGCTTGAACTGTGACCTTATGCTTTTCTTCACTGTGAACTAATTTTTCTTAAACGGCTCACCCACAAATTGTCCCGCACGAACTTTGCCCCCACCTCTCTTTAGAGAATTTAATTGATCAAACAGGCGCAAATTTTTCTTTCATTTTCATCGGTATTTCTATTTTTGCTAGTCCACCAGAGACCATCCTCCAGGCTAATGAAAGTACATACATGCAGGTTTCTTAGTTTTCTTAGTGTCCGTAATCTCAGCTTAAGACGTCAAAGAAGAAAAACAATCAAGTCTTATATGTCTCTGGTTCTCGTCACCAATCGTTCCCGCTCGCATCAGTAATCGCTAATCATCTTTTGGGAGCCCACGGGGGTAGTTTCAGAAAGCTGTGACTCGGATCTTTCCAATTGCTTGCCTCCTCATCTCTCCACCCGTAGGTACCCGTATTAAACTTGCACAGCTCGCTGAGCTAGCACGTTGAACCCCCTTTGTTGATTCACCCAAGAGGTACAATTAGATATATTTAATTTTTGTTGTGGCGTTTATTTTGACGCACCGTATGCACAAACGTTTACCCAAAATTCAACATCAACCAAAATAGAGAGAATTGTTCCGCCTCTAAGTTGGCTACGCATCTCCATGTTCTCCTCGTGGCTTCAGTCCAGTCTGTTTTTTTTTTCTAGATTTTGCTTGATCGCCCACCCTTTTCAGATAAAGAAAGTAAAAAAGTCAAATACACTGCTTCTTTTTAAGGGAATCATGGACCCATTGCTTGGCCATGAACTTTAAACTCTGCATATTCTCAGTTATACATAGGCACTGCCCTCGGGCAAAAATGTCTGGATTTGCGCGTATTTCGACATCTGCTGGATCGATGGACGGAGTGTTGCCACTGCACAACTACAACATGCATGCACAAATCGAACTCGATAGCAACAACCATGTGTAACAACAGGGCATTCCACGAGAATACAGAGCAAAACGAAGATAAATGCAAATGGTTCCATTGAAACTACCATTATGTCAGGTTGTCCTTGTTGGTCGAACTCCCCTCAACGTTCCCTCCGCGGGGTCATTCAGGAACTAAATCGCACTTCGTTTGCTGATGGTGATGTTCGTGCTTCGACACGAGAGTCAACACTTAGACATATCCGGATGACCCTGCCAGCTGACGGCGCTGGAACACACAACGGCAGAGAACGTAACTGTTTATAATTAAAATTTATATTTTTGCCTTTTCGCCCGATGTAGCGATTCGACTGATTATCGGTGCGTTCTTAGTTTCGTTGTTAATTCCGCAGTCAAATGAGGATTTATCATCATCAATAAAGGGGATGTAATCAAAGAATTCGATATAACCCTAATAACGACCCATGCAAAATTCTGCAAGGGGCAGAACTTCTGGCGCCGTTAAGGAAAGAGCTAGCACAACGGATAATTTAAACCACTGGCAATTTCAATCATGGGCAGATTCTAATAAAATGTTGTATGGGGGGATATTGGGTGTTGTCATGTTTTTACATTATTGTGTTAAATTTCATAAGGAGAAGATGAGAGATCTCAGAAGAAGAGTACCCCTCGAATCGTGGCCCTCAGCTCACTCATCGGCGTCTCAGCTTATTTTGCGAGGCGTATTTATGCAAATAGAGCTAGGCCTTGCATACTAAGTCTAGCTTTTCGGGCTGACCCACAGCCAACATTTAACGTCCACAGTACAACTGCTTTTAGCATTGCTTCGTAAGACGGACCCTTAAATGCAAATGTGCAACGAGTGACCCTTGCATACTGAGTCTACTATACATTATAGCGTATAATGGTTGTGGCTCTTGAAAATATGATCTCAATGACCATATAATCACTTGAAATTAAAGGTTCGGACATCACTTGAAATATTATACGTTGAACTGAATGATTAGCTAAATAACATAACATTTGGCGTTCATCTAGGCTACTAAGATTATATAATTGTAGGAGCTTGTAACGTATTGTACATTTTTACCATACGCCATATTGAGGAATTTCGGGTCCATTCTATACAGTTTTTTCATAACTGTTTCAGTATATTGCTCGCTATGGTGCTCGAAGGAAAGATCGTAAGTTTTGCACTTCCTAAAACACACTTATCATGGCTCGTGGCTATGTTTCGTCAAACGGGGTGCGCTTTTTTGCGTAAAATGGGAAACCTCGTATATGGAGAGGAGCCGTTCATGTCCGTGCACCTCTTCGCGGATCTAGGCGAAATGGAGGACCCGGCAGATGGCTCCACCGTAGCGGACCTTCAGTCTGCGCGCGTACCGATGGAGCTTTTGACGCTCGCACCGTAATAGTGTACTCGAAAAATATAGGGGGAATATTGGCTAATAAATGGCCATTTTGTAAACTAACTAATTTCAAGGGTTATCCTGCTTTCAAATGTTACAATGATACGCCATTCATTGGATTCGTAATGTAATTTTACTGCGAATAACTAGCAGAATTTATATAATTTGTTAATAAATAATTTCCCAAAATCTGAATTTCTCCTTGAAAAAGTTTATTCCAAGATTTTCGTGAAATTAACGTGGCCAAGATTTTCTATTTTTTCCGATTTCTCCCTCCAAGTAAAGCTTAAGCGGTGCTACATTTGCTTGAAATATGACCTGCAAACTCATTGGGGGAGTAGATCATTGAACATCTACCAAATCGGGAGATGTTGTATTTTGTTGAACGCGAAAATTAATTCGATGTTTTTTCTTCGGTCAAATTTTAACTTCATTTTTTTTCCTTACTGTGCCTCTGAGCATTCTTTTAGAATCGGACGTTGTCAATATTACACGAAAAAAAATATAGAACTCCCCAAATACTTCCTCGAATTTCCCTTCGCTTCGGTAGCAGCCTTACGTTGCTTCGTTACGGACTCAATAAGGACATCGATCGCATTTTCGTAGGTGGTCGCGCGCTCGTTTGCAAATAGATCGAATTTCTTTTTGTGGCACCGGGACGCATTTCTCGCACACTACATAGGTGCCCCATTGGGATAATGTGTCGGAGCACATCAGGTGCTCCATTGGAGGAAATTTTCCCTTCTATGATTGGTTCCTGTTGGGAACCGCCCTGTCGTTTTTGCGAACCCAGTGTGGGCGTTTTAGTTTTCATAGCGGATGGTTCTTCGATCGCAGCGGGCGATCTATCGAGGTGTTCACCTAAAATATTCGCCTGTTACGCTGTAGAACGCATCAGAAAGCAGAGCGGCGCTGCACAGGCGGTGGCGGGATCTTGAATCACAAGGACGCATAGGAGTCGTGACAGTACTATAATCAGTGTATGAAATTTGCGCGTTTATTTACAACGTTTGTTCGCTACCTTTAATTATCTTTAAATAAAAAAAACGCACTCGAACCAAAACTCACCTGAACCCTTCGCAATAGAGCCAATCTCGGGTTGGCGTTCGCTATTCGTAGGACCGTCTTCTTCTGACCTAATCTTGTCGGCTATTTCATTGGATTGATTAGATCGTGGACCACACGCCCAAGGAGCGTCTGGTACTTATTCAGTATCTCCAAGTATGCACCAAACAGCAATTAAAATATAAATATCAATACAAATATCAATACCCACCTTTTCCCCTTCTTGCTTTTGAGACCTTAGGCGGGCACGGCCGCCTCACTGCGAACTTCCTCGAAAGGGTGTACCACAGGCTGATCCGCGCCACCGGGGACAAGCGCTCAGGATCTTTCCTACTGCAACGCCTGTCCCTCGCTGCGCAGAGAGGAAATGCCATCGCCTTCCTCGGGACAATGTCTGCTGCGGCCCTGGTACCAGCTAATCCCCCCAACAATCAGTAGAAATAATTACTAATTATTGTATATTTGAATAAATAATAGTATACAAAGAGTAAAAACAACCAAATACTATAATAGAAAATATTTTTGGATGTCTGTTAACCACTATACGGCTCAAGGTGTACCTGGCCAGAAGCGTTCGCAAGAAGAACATCATTACAAGAGGCAAGTGTGCGTTTACATAATTTTTAGCCAAACAAATGCAAAATCAACGCTCATTTCCAAAATGGAAACAGTGCAACAGTGATTTCACTGTCTTTGAGAAGTCATAGGCAATATTTTGAAAAATAAAAAGCTCAGTGAGAAAAATGGAGTTACAAAGCGCCGAGATAATGGGATTGTTTTGGTAAATAGTGAAATTCGAGAAAAACAAGGTACATGATAAGGGCCACATAGGAAAATACGTGATTGTTAAATTGTGACTCAGTCAAATGAGTAAAATGTTTGGAAAATTACAACACGATTGGACCGAGGCAACTCCCTTTGTTTTAAATATTCTGTTACGAATATATAGAGGAGGCTGTGCTTAGATGTATTCCACGTTCAACGGGTACAACTGTCTCCCACTTTTATAATTAAATACATTTTTGATCATCAGATTCCCCAAGCACGCTACGTTATGGACCGGCTACCTAGACGTACTTACGCTAATGTTAAATCTCCACTATAGAATCATCTGACACCGCTATCTCATTGAGCGTATTTCTGTCACTCTGGCTCATGGACGTATTTACTAATATACCCCAATGTAGTTTTCACAGAACAAAAAAGAAGCGTCCTAACTGCATTCGGTCACTCTGTTCTTTCACATAAATGCATGTGAGTCACGACTAATGAATTAATAATAATAATAATAATAAAAACAATAGGATTCTGCAAAAAAATAAACATAGAAAAATGTTTATTCAAGAGAAAACGTGCGATAAAAATGCGTTTTAATGTATTTGCTTTTCGAGCAACTTGTCGATTATCACAACGCTGAGCACTTACAACATGAATCATAGCACTAATGTGACAGAATTGCTTTCGCGACAATTCTACCTAATGTAGCCACAACTAACACAGAGACAACTGCTGACATTTCTGATGTGACAGTCCGTTGTGAGCTAAATGTCACTCTGGGTAAGTTGCGCCATTAGCCTTGAAGACTGACCAAAGGCTGGCGGCCTAACCGCCGATTTTTTCTCTAGATAAACATTTAGATCGCCATGAATATTTAGAAATTAAAAGGAAGCAAACCACGGCGTCCTCTCCTACCCGATTATACTATCGTTTGTATTCTTTTTGAGATACCGGCTACTATCTGTGATCAGGGAACAACTAACTAAGTAGGATTGCACGAAATGTTACCTTCGTTAAGTTCGAGCTTTACCTAATCTCACGAGCTTCCTGAGCTTTTTGTTTCCTGAGCTTCGGGAAATTGTGTAAAAATCGGAAAATCATGTATCTTTCCCGAAGTGTAGCTCTTCGTTATGGAAACTCTACGTAAATTTCAGGACATTGTCTTCAAAAGTATGTGCCTCAAAGTATTGACTTCGCTGCTAAAAATGCATTCCCCTGTAAAATGATGACAACAACGACAGACTTCACTATGGGAAACTGCTGGTTGTACAGCAAAAGCTATTATTGTATGTGTTGTAAATTTCCAATCTCTTCCTGTAAGCCCAGCTCTGCTGGCACACCCGTGCGTTGGGGACGGCAATATATAGACACACAGTTCCCGACGATTCCCTAGGGATCGTTTCTTCTCTGGCATAAACTAAAGGCGACACTCTTATCTAGCTGCTTTATTCAAACGTGGCGTCCGCCTTGGACCACTCCCACTTAACCCGGAAAAAGCTAAACCATCTAAAATGCTTTCGGCACTTTCAACGCTTTCAAGGTTTTGCCTGAGCAGGTCTGGTAAGAACACAGACCACACCTTTCAAGCGATTCATAACTGTAGAGAAATTACGCCGATTTGGAACGTCCGACTTAATAATACGAAATCAGATATAGACGGAATCGCCTAAGAGTGCTAAAATTATAAGTACTGCTCAAACAGAATCGCCATTTCAGTGCCAGGGCGATCACGAAATTTTGCGAAGTGATTTTCAATACTGCTGTTGACAGACGAGCTATCTAGACATTGATAAGAATCAGTGCATCGTTGCACTGCATCGGTATACGAGTGTGGTCAATATATTTGGACATCTAATTAGACAACTCATTATATTCCATCTGGGTTCAAAGCCACCCTACTTTCTGCTAAGCATTGGCTGAATAAGCACGTCGAACACGTTGACGTGGTGTGTTCGTGTGCGCCCTGCAATCGGAGGAGAGACACGTAGGTGCACGGGTTCGATCCCCACCGTTGCACGTTTAAAGGGGTTGTCCGTCTTATGAAGCCTTATGCCGAGATCAGTTGTACCGTGGACTGAGTTAAATGTTTAAGGCTGTACAGAGTCAGCCCGAAAAATTCAGTTCAGTCCCAAATGAATAAATAGGAACGTCTTACGCATATGACTCACTTAATATGTAACACAGACATTAATAATAAGACACGTATATGTCTCGCTTATGATCTTGTTAATTATTATTTTAGAAATAAGAAGACACAAGCTCGTAGCAGAGGGATGTTTTGATACGAACCCGACTGTCCTGAAAACGAATGCAACATCCAGTACTAACAAAGGTCACTTTGCATTGAAAAGTGTGTTGTAGTATACCACATCGTAGTGGTGTCGCGCATGAAATAAAAATAATGATGTGACACCATTTGCTATGAAAATGAAAATACTGTAGAGTGAAAAATTATGCAGATTGCAATGGGACGCAAATTTGACTTGCCCTTGAATCACGTTACTTACTTGGTTCAGAGAAAATGCCACCTTTCAGCCGCATCCCGCGAACGAATTGCTGCACCGTGACTTACTACATACTGAACGTCAAGTCGAATGCGACACAATTTGAGCGCGAATACACACATATTTAAGAGAGATTTCTCACAATGCTATTTCCGAGCTGAAAATCATAGTTTTTCTATTTATACGAAGTTCAACCATGTAAACCACAGTGATGGTCATTCGTCTGGCCTCTGTCCGGGACGGTGTATCTAGTGCCGGGCAACGTTTAGCTAACTTTTTTTTTTTTTAGTGGAGGGTGTAGAGGAGGTTTAGAGGTTTTGCTAACTAACGAGTGCGAGCTGCACAACACGAATCAGCTCGTCATCAAACAAATATCTCGTATAGTTTTATCCCGCTTTCATTTGACTGTCGAATTGAACGATTCAAGTCCACCGATTCGTCTCATTTAGGTACAAACAGAAGAGCTCACCAGTTCGTACACTTAAAAATAATGGGCATTTGACGACGCTCGGAAAATCGCGATGTTTGTGATACCACAACGTTTTTGCATTTGAACAAAGACGAGATGCTTCAATAGATGTCATATACAGCTTTTATTTCTGCGCAGAAATAAAGGGCTGCACACTTTATTTATTTCGAATACACGAACATGTGCATGCATGAAGCCATAGCTCGTCTCGGATGTAGCCGAGATGATTTGTTTCCGCCAAAAACAATAACACGAAGCAGAGTGGCTTTGCCGTTCCCTTCGAGTCTGCATCATCACCATCGCTGGCCGGTTTCCTGCGCCAGCGGCGGCAGCAGCAGTACCAGCTGCATCAGCGAAGTATAATGGCATCCCATAAGAAGCCGAATGCTCAAGGGTAGCCTGATGTGACATCAGGAAGGAAATTTCAGGATGAACAACGACCATGTGCGGACAACGAGGGGTATGACAATAAGAGACGTCATAGCGAAGCATCCACATCCACTTGAGCCTTGCTTTTTTGCCATAGCTATCATGGATAGATCGCTGGATATATAGAATCCCTAACGGGCCGGCAACGCTGCGAGCACTGCGTGTACATACGAGAACGTCCATATAAGTCAGCTCAAACATTAGGTGGGGGGATTTCGTCGCTGGGGGCGCGCAACAACTTTCATGACATCTTCAAAGGGATATTTTGACATCGGCGCGTACATCGTGCATTTGAATTTTGTACACATCACGGTCGTATCTGGCATTTCAATAGGAGAAGCTAATGCTTTATCATCGGACCATCGGCATTGGCGTTAAGTAAGGTCGAATATCGTGGAGGTTATTATTTAGAGCAACTGACGAAGCTGACGCTCTACCCTAATTTCGTCATTCATTATTCTATATATCAAGACAGGCAATAAGATGAACTATATTATTTCTACGGATCAAAAACATTGTGTCTCGTACGAGAAATTAGTAGCAGTACTGCGGCCGTCTCTACTCGATTTGCTTTTCACGTATCTTACTTCAACCGAAGTCGAAATGACCTGACTATTTTAGCGCGTCGAAGATAAATTCACCATATATCCATATCAAAAATAAATGAGCTTATCCTAAAGTCCAAGAGAACTCTAATGATCAGATATTATCATTTCTATTAAGCCAAGAGAACATTTTTGGGTGGCTATTTAAAGACGTCGATGTTGATGATTGCCCGGACGACCGTAGGGAGATCGTTACATTATTTCACTGTCATGACCCCAAAGGCCTTATTACAATGGGTAGAGCGGTGGCGCAAAATTTCGAAATGATTTCTACTGACGCGTTTTCATGTCCAAGCAGGATTTCTAATGTTTCCACTAATATAAGACAACAGGATTATGAATACTACGAATACCAAGATCCTTTCTGTGTTATCTAGGCGAGCCTCGTAAGTTAGCTTTGACAACGCCTCTGACTGACATGCAGCCAGTGAAACCGTTCCTTTGAGCACACTGCCCAATACTTGGCCCCTATGAGACAAGAAAACTAAATTATACAATGCTACAGTGCGCATGACCGGACTTGTGATGATGGCTACCCTGACTACACTGACCCGAATCCCCAACGTAGTGGACAAGAGTCCATTTGGCTGTTACGCAATGCCTCAATATCGCATATGTATGATGGTAATAATAATAATAATAATAATAATAGAAATAATAATAAGCGCATTTTATTCAAAGGTAGATGTAATAAAACAATAAGCTTTCACAAAAACACACAAGTGTACTACTGCTATGGTGTCACCGTGTTGTCGGTCAGTTGCGCAGAGCATGGCTGATTCGCCACGCAAACAGATAATTTTCTGGCGATGAACCTGGGTAAAATGTTTCTTTGAGACCTTGTAGAAGTTTCCATTATATTAAACAGTGCTTCATTTTGACTAGGACGGCAACTGCAATATCCCGGATGATGGTCAATCTCTGTAGGTTGATTATACCGATGGAATATGTGCAGTTTGGATTTCCATGGCCGAAATGGAGAACCGCGCTTTTTCTTACTAACAATCCTAGGCCAAGGATAACCGTCCACTCTAAGAACTTATTGAGTGTCTCTTGTAGAAGTGTACAATCCTCGATTTCATTAACACTCGCATATATCTTCACATCATCAGCGTAAATGTTAACAGATATTGATGGGGGGTGGTATGTACATTATACGAATTTATTTACAGGATAAACATAAGCGGTCCCAGAATTGTTCCCCGAAGGCAGCCAGAGGTTGCTCGGGAAAAATTCGAGTATTTTCCGTTAACTCGAACGCGGAAGGTGCGATGTGAAGGAAGTCTTGGATCCACTTCACTAGAAGCTTACCAACGCCGAAGTTCGGAAGCGTCTGGATCAGCTTGGAGTGAGTGACCCTTTCGAACGCCGATTTGAAATCGAAATATAATAATTACGTCGAAACGTTGAGACATATTTATACGCATTGCCCATTGCGTTTCGAGAGTTGAATTGTTGTGCTGCGGCCTGGTCGGTAGGTAAACTGAGCTTCTGATATCAGTCCTTGCTGTGTTTGCATTTTCATGAATGGCCTTACAGATAACACTTTCAAGAAGTGTGCAAGCAACCAGTGTCAACGACGCAGGCCTCTTGTTGGTCGGTTCAACGTTCGATCCATTTTTGCGCACCGGACACACAATGACGGTACGAAATATGTCCGGTACCTGCGCGCAATCCAGGGAAAGGGCTGCACGTTGATAGGCCCAGCTTTTTAACAAGATACGCTGGCAGTCCATCAGGAGGCCCACTCATCGTTGACTGGAGCTTCGTAAGGTGCTCCTTAATTTTAATTGGACTGACATCCACGTCATCCACCATATACTGAAATGGGCCTTCAGGGAATCGGGGTGGTTTGGTCAGATCAACAAGACGGACCTCATCAATCGACGCATATATGTGGACTCAAAGAACGCACACAGTATCTATGCTTTCTCTTGACCTTCGGTCGCGAATGTCCCCTCAGCACGCTTAATCTAAGTCAACGAATCTCTGACCACAAGGCTCTTGCGAAAATTGTGAATCACTTGTGAGTTGTTGCTGTTCACAATGATGTGTTGTGTCATTACCCACTTTCTTATTGCCTTACTTATTACTTTCTGCAGGTAGCGCAACCTTCAGAACATCGTGGTCGTTTTCCAATGCTAAGTATAGTTTGGATGTACGTTCGTCAATTTGAGACTTGGTTTTCCGTCTGGCCGGTATGTACATTTCATCCAACTGGCGGATTAATGTTTTTAGCTTGTCATACATTCTCGTGACACTATCGCAGTGACTGAAGAAGATTTCCCACTTAGGTTGGCCGAGCTTGGATTTCATTGCAGCATAGTTTCGCTTTGTATAGTCAAGAGAAGGGACGGTGTATTGTTCTTTACACCTGGGTCCCGCTATGCGGAATTTTACTAAACGATGATCAGAGCCGACAGGACTTGGTAATATCTCGACATTTGACACTGAGTTATCATTACAGAGCACAACGTTTAGAAGAGACATCGTGGTGGAAGTGCGTCTGGTAGGGTCGGTCACAAATTGAATGAGGTCGCGATCCGCACAAAAGTTCAAGAACACTGCTTCTTTAGAGTTCTCAGCATTTCCTCCCGACGTACTATAAGTATCCCAGTTGATGTCAGGCAGATCTCCTGAGACAACAATGGTATCCTCGTCAATGATCGTTTCTATAAATTCGTCATATATATATTCGTCACCATACATGTTTTGGAGCTCATCAGTGCTGCCAGTGAGCGAGACATACACTGCAACGAGCTAATGATCACTCTCCGTGGGAGTGTACTAGTACATGCGATAAGTTCAGACGAAAAAGAACTGACGTAAATCTCAGCTCAAGGTACTTGCCACTTTTCACAAGTAAAAGAACACTTCCTCCTCGAGATCCTCGGTCTTTATGGTAGACTTCAAAGCAGCCTCCACCGCTTAGTTCAGCGGAGGTTACGCAGTCCTCAGAGAGCGGTGACTCACTTATTAAAGCAAAATCAATGGTTTTAAGTTTTAGATATTGATGAAGGCCATCTATCGTGCCAGTTTTACATAGCGAGCGAGCGTTTAAGCTTATGCAATTGACGGTAGTGTTTGCAGGCGATATTGTCCGTTCAAATTCACTGTTCATCTGTTTGGCCTCATAAAGTCTTGCCGGGTATGCTCCCATTACTGTGCTTTCTATTAGAGTTCCAAGGTAATGTGAAATCTCTGCGTCGCTTTCCCACGAATCGTCGTTAATAACATGTATATATATATATACGGATTCTAATATACGATGTGATATGCTATAGGAAATCCGGTAGACAGGGGCAATCTCCAGTTTTGTGAGCGTGATTTGTCAATCGTTGAAGCGTTGTCACCAATCAATCAGCCGAAACTGTTGCTGAGATGTCTGACTGCGTCTATTCTTAAAAGGGGCTTAAATTAATTTCTTCGATAGTGAACTAGATGTGAGTAGGCTCGAAATAAAAACGATTCTAACTTATCAACATAATGCATGACAAATATTATCCGGATCTTTAATGGCACGTCGCCGTGGATACTTCGTCGCTAACGACAATGATGATATTAAAATTGCATTACAATCGTCAATAATATTCCCTTTGTTGTCATTATTATTATTATTATTGAGATAACTGTTTAAAATAAAACCCGCACTCACTTAGACTTAATTCAATAGAAAATGTGTTACAATATAGAAAACATAACGATACATCATTGAATAACACAAATATTTTTCCAAGCAATATATATATATCTCTTTTTATTCACACGAGTTGTGTAATATTTAATAGCAATATATATATACATCCCTAGAATACTGATTAGATGAATATTGTTTCTCTTTCAGTGACAAATACCCATTTCAAAAATAATTGTGTAATGCATTTTGCTAAAATCGTACCAGTAAAATACCATGTGCATAAGTATGCATACATATTCAACTGCACGTAACTACGCACAAAGTCGGCGCACATTCAAGGCGAACTATAACCCATGGGAAACGTGTCCCAGAGGCAGACTTTAGCCTAGCCCTGCAGACCAGTGTTGCTGACGTGGAGTCCGCCTTTCCAAAAGTCGCCTGATAGGGGGAACTTCTGCAAAAAATACACGTGGCCGCGCTCACAGCCACACGGTGTTATGCAGATATATATCGTCCCAACTCTCGTTGGGACCCCGAGGTCTTCGCAGTCCAGAGGTGGACACGTCGTCCGTGGGCTGGCTGAAGGCTCATTAAGAGTTCGGCGGCCGCTGGAAAGATTCCACTCAGAAGGAGCAGTCAACAGGGCGCCCCAATCCGATTTCGAACTTGGAGGCTGAATGTTAATTGCTGCGGCTCGAACTCCAAGGGCTTGTCCCTATCATGGTTGTACGAAAAAGGCCTGCGTATTCTTAACGGTAACATAAGGTGTAATGCCTAGTTCTTAGTCTGTCTGCTCTTGTTCATCTCGCAGGAGCGCAATGAGGTGTCCACCAGTGATTACCCTCACTAGTGATACAACTTTTTGGCGAGCTGCCAAAATAAAGATGTTGCTCTTTTATGCGCTAGCAAAGCTCGCTGACAAACGCTTCCGCTTAAAATGGCGTTATGGTAACACTCATGCGAACTCTATAAGTGGTATCCGGTCTCTTCAGGGGTAGACATATTTTCTTCTTAGGTTTCATCAACGTCAATGCCTTGTAAATAATTCGCTACCATCACATAGTCCATTCATTATAGGGAGACCGATCTTACGGATGGGAAGCTGAATCTATAAGACTGATATCAGGTTCACGTAAAAGTAATGCTGGTTTTTGTATTTTTCAATTGCTTTCCTAATTATATATATATATATATATATATATATATATATATATATATATATAATGACTTAGGATGAAAGAGATCAAATAAAGCCTCGCGCTGCAAATACTCCAACGATGCTGAGTTGCTGGAAAAGAGATTATTCTAAGGTCACTGAACGTGTTCAAACGGGTCCGACGAGGAATAATTGAATTTTATATCTGCCAATGAACATGTTGTATCGTCATGTGGTGGCAAAAAACAGACTAGCCGTTTGTCCATTCACTGTCGAAGTCGCTTTTACTAACGCATGTACCCTTTAAACATCGTGACTTCCAATGGGAGAAATTCACCATCACTCAGACATGGACGCAAATGAATTCATGGAATCATCAATTTCATGGGTATTCCCGTAATTGTTGTTCCCTAGCGGTTCTTCCTACAAAAAAACACGGCCATGAAGTGCTAATGAACTAGCGAGCTGTGCTGGGCGAAAATCAAGTTTCTGAATTTGAGCATTCATCGTCTTGTGCACCTCCATCGAAAACAGGGCCGTGAGTGAGGTCGCAGGGGTTATATTCGGTGGAGGTACTATTTGTTGCTCAATATTACGAATTATAAATACTGCTTTCAACATCAATCGAAGACTGTTCATTGGGAGATACATAGACTAAAAGCCTGGTAGCAACTACATGCTATCTACTCGAGAGACAAGGGTGGACGCAGTGTAGATTCTATGTCAAATAGACATTGTATAATAATGTAACTCGTAACATGCCTTTCATACTTCGTTTCACTTTAAAACCATCTGCAGACTTTAGCATTTATGAACATAACAACTACATACTCACTGACATTTATCCGAATGATACTCTCTGATGATTCGTAATAAACTTATTATTATTCTACAACAAAAAAAAAGAGATCAGTGACCCTAAAAATGGAACCGCCTCGATTCTCCGATCTCACATATCATTCGGTCAGTTCTATGAACGGTAAGCTAAACAAAAAAAAATAGCCAGATACGGCACTACGATTTTATACAGCATGGTGATCATATATCTACAAATGTAATAAATCAAATTTGAATAATTTTTAACTCTGCTTTTAAACATTATTGCATTTTATCTATACACCTTCACGAGCAGATACGAGTTCTCCATTTTTGGATCTGTTCATTTTTGCCGTCAGCTGCTGAAAAACTCTCAGCTGTGGAGAAACATAGAATAGCTAAAGGTACTACATTATTTTACTTATACAACCTACATTTAGCTACTTCAAAACATTCTTATCATAACCAACGTGCGCGGATGTGTTCCGATTTTCTCGCAGCTGGACCACTTACAGCTTAGGGAATGTGACATCAGCAAGTGTTATATATATTTTTAACAACGATGACAAGAAAAATGACAACAATGAGAAAAGCTGAAGGTGAATGAACGCAACTCGCGTCAGCTAAGGTTTATATTGTTAATTTCTGTATCCAGCGAAGCGAAGCAAAGCTTCTCTCCCCCCTTCCCATTGTGAGTCGATCCTTTCTAGTAACCTCCCTACACTTGCGTTTCTACGGCTGCATTGAGCTGCACGGGGCGTAGTTATCCTTCCATCGACATCAGCAGCGTTAGTCCTCTTCATCGTCGTCTAGAATAGTGCGATACGATCAACTGTCCTGACAATCATCCCCTTAATCTCGTTCGATCTTCTTGGCATCGGTGTCACCGGGTTTTAATACGTCACGTTGGGATCCGTGATTGCCATCTAGTACTAGACTAGTAGAAACTTTAGATCCGCCAATGTCCTCACAGGAGTGTGGCGTTTCCTTCCTGTATTTCCCGTAGTTGGACCACCCTGGTGGTACCTACCGCAAAATGCCCGTAGATAGTCGACGGGCTTGAGGCCTTTCAGCCGCAAACGAAATTACACTTAAATAATTGTTTTTCGAACAGCTGACCCTCAGCTGTTCCCCTATCTGACCCAGGCCTAAGCACTTAACCTTTTAGGTATTACTATGAGGACCCGTCGGGGCCACCTTTGCTTATTTTTCTCTACCTTACTCGTACCTGGCCAGAATCTTCAGATAACGAAAGTTGACGAACACGAAACGATATCACACTTGAAAGATCACAATCTCAAAAAATGAAATCGTTTTCACAGCGGATCGATTGAAGAATGTCCGTTTTATTGAAGTGTTTAAATTTCGATCTGTCACCATTGTGGTCATCCGGTCATCTTCATGATGGGCTTCTTCAATTTTTATCTTCCAGGAAGTGAATTCGGATTGGCGGCTACGACCTTGTCTTGGATCTATTTAGACACTGAACGAATTGACGAGGTCCCAAATGATTCGAAATCCTGCTTGTCGGTCCGTTGCCACTTGCTAAACAGCAAAATACAGCAATCTGCTGGACTGCCGAGACCGAGCAGACATTGATTTATGTTCGAACAAGCCAATGCAGAGCTGTCGGTCACCTAACGCACAATTCGCCAAATAAATCTGTTCTCATCGATGTTCTCACAGTCTAGCCGACGAGTGTCCCATTTTTGTCTCAGACGTCCCGAAAAATGATAGCGCCTCTCCCGCAACGTACCACGACGGCAATGTATCGTACGCGAGGGCACGGATCTGAGCTACATGACTTTGCAGCCAGATTGTCTCAATGACCCTGTACTTTTAAAGATTCCTGTAGATCACAAATTTCACAGCTTCGTTTACAGTTGCACATTTAGTATAATATGAGTAAGTCATTCGTAATCGAAGATAAATACACATAATCTTCAAAAATCCTACCTTCAACGGACGTTCGTTGAAATCAATCCTTTCATAATTGCAAAGCGAGCCAATCGCATCAGGCTAAATCTCAGGTTAATCGGAGAGCGGACAGCTATCGCACTCTACTTCGCCACTCCATATAGCTCCGGTCGCAATCGTCACAGCCATCAGGGTCACTCAATGCTAAGAAAAGCCCTCAACCAAAAAAAAGTTTCGCGTCTTCGTGAGACGGCGAAGAAGGCCGAGAATGCCGGTCCTTATCGCGTATATATTGCTTTTGATACTTTCGCCTTGACCATCATCAGCAGCACCAACAGCAGCCGCCGTTGGCAGATCCAAGGATTCTGGCTGCAGCCGATCTTCGAAAGGCTCCCTTGGCTGTTGCTGGCATCACTTACCATTCGTACATTCCCACTGGCTTCAGTCATTCAGTCATTCATCGCTGCTGCTGCTACCTCGCCTCGCTCAGTGACTTGATTCGAGGTCGGCCAGTGAGGCAAGAAGACATCCCCCACCCACCCCATGCTCTGATAGAAGAGATACGAACGAATAAGTGAGTGAAAGAGAATCGGATCCAACAGTTGGCGACTGGATCAACATTCCAGCTTTAATCAAATTCTTGTCCAAACTTCGACTTTGTCACCCTTTGCAAAGCCAATCTTCCACACGAGGCCAGTTTCTTTTTTTTCACAAATTACATATTATATAATTAGTTATTATTATTATTATTATGACTATTTTGTATGTATACTATTATATTTGGCATTCGTTGTGAGTCAAGCGAAGTAGAAGTTTTATTATATCTTTAGTTTTATTAAGTTAAGTTATATTTTTTAAATTTTATTATTATTTATTTAGTTATTATTACTATTTTGTATGTATAGTATTATATTTGGCATCTGTTGTAAGTCAAGCGAGGTAAAAGTTTTATACTAACCACAAATAATGTAAATATATTAAATGTATTCATACTGTAAAGGTATAATTCCAAATTGCTTAGTTGGATAATAAGCTGACTGCGCTTCGAGTGCGCGTAATGTTCAAATAAACATAAATTAGTGTATATATATATATATATCACTTATTAAATTATAAAAGACTATCTTGCAAATGTAATTCATTATTATTTGATTTTATTCTCTATCCTCCGATGTTCGGATTTAATTTGTTGACATTTGGAATAAACCTTCCCTTAACGCAAACTCACTGTGTTCGTATCTACAATATATATATCCATCTACAAACATACTATATCTATCTAACGTCGTACAACTCAACTCAAGTGATTTTTCTATTTGATTTTTCTGTGGGATGATAGAGAGGTTCATTCCGAGGTGCGAACGCTGACTGAATTTCGATGAGCAATTGAACACTTATTCTTAATTCGGATTTGCCCTTCTCCAAGGGAGTGTCGTTCTCTACTTCGATCAAATACTGCTACTAATATGACCAACGGAGTTTTTCTGTCATCCGTATTTCTGTGTCCTATACCAGATATGCATAGATGCATGGCTTAAGCCATATGACGGTCCACCTCTGTCTCCAATAAACGAGAAAGTTCAATGTCAATTGGATGGATTAGTGTCGTTCAGTTGTTCAATTCCCTTGCAGAAAACGAGCGTTATCCGCTTCGTCACTTTGTCACTCACTTTAAGACGGATTCTCGCAGTTTTGCTATTAAGGGCAAATAGAGTGGTTTTGTGCATATGTCGGGGCTGGGGGGGGGTGTACAAGGTTCGCAACTTCTAAAGGGAGAACTAGAGAACTGGACGGAAATCATTGAAGAACTGTTTCATTCGATTGAAAGAACTGGATCCATGCACATGGCTAACGGGATAAATACGGAGCAGAGCGTTAGCTCTGCATACGAACGATACCTTTGCTTACACAGGTTGCAAGGTCGATGCGTGTACGATGCGGAAACCGAATCCCGGGTGCCTCCCTTTCCGGGGAGGTGTTTAGAGCCATTAGACAACCGCGCCACATTTCTTGAGGGCGATCGGTAATAATATTAAATATTTCACTCGAATTATGACACTGTGACGAACATAGTCGTCGTAGATATTCATATTGAAACTTGGTGGCACTAGCGAGACGTGTCATAATATATTCTATACTAAATAGGATGAATATGAGTGTTAATATACAAGCATGCCCACGGCTATATAGTCATATCTATTATAAGTGTTAATAAATGGAATGACGGTGAACGACGAACGAGTGAGTGGTTCCACTTAACGGGACGAGGTTATCAGTCCGTCACGTAAATTGACGTGCAGCAAATGATGACGCACCAGTCAGCGAACCGGTTTCTTCCGTGACAGTGTCCTTTCAACACGTCTCTGCGGATATTGTCACGGCAGCCAGGTTCCCATCTACCGCCTTCTGTTCGTCTCTGTCTACCAGATCCTCAAGGCAACGGCGATATCACCGTATTCATTTAAATAGGCAGACTCGAATAGGTGTGTTCGTAACAGACACAGAGTTCTTTCCGATAGCTCTTACTATTGTTCTAATCAGAGATGAGTACTCAGCCATTTATTTTACCTGATTATTTAGAGAAGATCGGAGTGAAATACAGAGGCTTGCGCACAATCAGATACGAGGGACCCGAAGGAGAGTGTTCAAGGACCGCTCCTCACGCATATGCAAGATACGACCGGAGGCTTTCGACATCTAATTTGAAGACTTATACGCAACAAACTAGTAGCTTAGAACACACGGTGTCGATAGACGAGACATGGGTTAGCCTGCATAGACCACCTGAGAAGGACCAAGCAAAACAGTGGCTCCGGCAAGGTGAAGCGGCAACGTCTGTGGCAGTGCCTGATAGATTCGGACGAAAGGTGATGGGGATACTCGGCCTGGATATCAAGGGCATTTGCCATTATGAAATATTAGCCGCAAAAGAAAAACTCTTGAAGAGATTGATGAACAAATGGCGTGGAGATCGACAGCACCGAGTGTGGTTACTCGACGACAACGCAGGACCTCACCGCACTGCTGAAATTACGGCCTGGATGGAGGGGAACAATATTTAGCGATGGCATCAACCCCCATATTCTCCTGATTTTAGTCCACGTGATTATGGTTGCTTCCATGCATTAAAAAGGGCAATAGGTGGGGTTCCATATGCAACTGTCGACTTAATCATAAAATTATTTTGTGTTTCCCGTTCGTAACCCCTACCATTTTCCGGGCTGACTCACAGCGAACATTTAGCGTCCACGAAACGATTTTGTCATTGCTTCATAAGACGGACCCCTCAAATGGAAATGTGCAACGGTGGGGATCGACCCCCCGTCCCTCCTTAAAAAATAGTAAGTATATCTGTGAACAAAAGCACAAAACTGTTGCACAAAATACATAAAAACAGCGCTGATCTTGGCTTCATTCATGATATTTAAGTTGTTATAGATAATCCGATGTTGTTCTATTGGTCTACCGTTAGCAATTTCAGCTACTACGTCATGTTGGCAAATTTTATTGAGTTCAGTTCACTTTTCAAGAATAGATTCTAGCACTGTGCTCTGTTTTTTTTTTGCGGTCTGCGGTGGTTCCAGGTTGTCTGGCTATCAAAAAAAACGTGTCTACTCCGTTAGTTCCAACTGTCCACTTCTTTATCATATTAAATATAACGATAAAACAAACAATCTCACAAGCTTAACCGGACGGCAGACCACAGGCAGTGGTTGTTATAGGCAAACTCTCGAGATTCGTCTTTAAAGACGTCTAAAATATAGTGATAACACGTCAAAGCAGCAACCCTGAAGCTCGCGAAAGCGAAGTTTATAGATTTCTCATTTCGATTCGACATGGCTTTCAAGTGGATTTTTTCGAATCCATATTGAGGGCCCTGTTCCCGTTACCATATTTATTTTAAAATGTTGAATATATGCACGCGTTTAAGTTACACTTAGCAATTTTTGTTATTAATCGACTTACGATAATTGACTGGCATAATATCGCAGCCAGTTTTGTAAAATTTTCAAATGAAAAATTCACGTTTTCATAATCTCATTATAGTGAAAATGATGTAAAACAGAGCCAGATAAAATTAATGGTTGAATAGTCATTTCTGATTAGATAGAACAGGAATCGCTATTAAGGTTAAGTTTATGTTGTAGCATGTTATCCTTAGAGAAGGCATCCTTGCGTCTTCCACAACTGGATAATCCATGCGGTGTAGGTCATCAGGATCAAGAGATCTGGCCATTAATGGTGGTAAGGAGTAGGACTCTCTGCCTGTCGATTAGAAACCTTCCTTAGAAAATAGCTCTGACTCATAGCTCTGCTCGGGATGTTCAATATTATTCCCGATAGATGTTTGTTAATCTTTGATTTGCTTGATGCTAATGTTAGACGTGCAGTTCATACGCGCTCACATAAGATGTGTGAACCATCTAACGTTTGATGCAGAAATAATACAAACTCGCCAACTAGAATTCCGGCTCCGGGACTGCTTCCCAATTAATTTGAGAAACAAATGATCCGACGAACGTTGTACGGGATCAACGTTCCCTATATATATATATATATATATATACATCTATATATATATATATATATATATATATATATATATCCTCAGAAGAGGTTGCGTAGAAACATCCAGTCCAATAAGACCGACTTCGCTGAACATAGCAACGAGAACAAGTGTTGTACGCGTCTGGGTATAAAGTCAAGTGCCAGGACACGAGGTAACGAACAATGACAGAGAGATGCGGAGAGAGAGAGAGAGAGAGAGAGAGAGAGAGACTCATACATCTGTATATAGAGGGCTGGCTACGCATGCGTTTACAAAGTATTCATTCATCACCATCGTGTAAGACATTTAAAGAGAAAATCAATTAAAATCGTCAGAGGTACGCCGTGAATGAGTAAACAAGGGCACCGTAGGATTTAAGAATATCACTTATGTTACACGCCGCTCCCCTGACGCCATTCATATCTACGGAGAATTGAAATGATCAGGTGAGAGATCACTAACTACTCCACAACAGCATCTAAGGCAGACTGTTTTGCTAAGCCTAAATATAGCATAGGGTTTCTGTAAAAAAATTGCATCTCAATCCCTGTCCCTTGTGGGTTTCGCCGCCTCGGAGAAACAGTCTTTTGTTCTCAGCTAATGAACATAGGAAAAATTGAATTTCCTTCAAGAGTAGTTAAGCGTTTAATTAAAATCCATCTTTCGATGTCACTTCAGTATCACATCGTCTAGTCTAGCTATACGCCATACACAATTCGGGTAAATAATTCAAGTACCTAAGCGCCTCTAAATTGCATTTGAATTACGAGTTGATTGACGCTAATGTCCTTGTAATTAGCTTAGCGGTCTATTGTTGAAAATTGGAATCCATGCTGAAGATTGTAAGCGTACACATGGTATATAATAGTAGTTTGTGCGATTTCCCGAAATGCATGCTCGAGGTTTTACTTAATTAATGAAGGGAGAGCTATGACTTGATATGGCTATATATCCACGTATTACTTTTCACAACATGTTCATGGTACCTGCCACTTTTTCCATGGTTTTGGCACACATTTTGGTGTAGCATCTGCTGTCTATATATAGTCACTGATGAATGTGCCCTGACATCATGGCAAGTCGCCATAAGTTAGTCATACGATCGTCATTTTTGCTGCCCGATGGTGCGTTTTTTAAATATAAAAAAATGGGCAGCTGCTGTGTGACAGCTGCTGTGTGGTGCAGTATCAAAACGCTTGTGTCATATATATGGAGGTAGATTTTCCGGGTTTAAGCATATATGGACATGAAGATGTGTGTAAGCATCAAATTATATAAATTAGAGCCTTTTAATTATCACAATATTTTGTTCATTAGCGTAGTGCGTCTTCGTGGTAATATTTAAAAATGTTCAAGGCACTGGTTCAAAGTACCGGCACAGTAAGCAATAACTTCACTTGAATTCACGAGTTCACAGAACGTTGATTACGTGTCCCTCATGCAGGTAATGTTCACAGTCATAACTACGAAAGGGAAACTCGTCCGCATACAGGAACAACAGCTGGGTTGGCCTTTAGTGTTACTCACGGGTTATCCCTGTGAATCACTGCCGACGAACAACAAATCCGCCCAGTTATGTGACCAATTCGTTAATTGCTAATTCCATGGCATTGTTTTTGCTCTGTTCTCCCTTCATTACCGATGTTCATTCGATGCTAACAGCTGGTAATCAACGTAGCAGCCATAAGTAATAGAGGCCTAAGTTGGCAAGCAAATAGGAGACTTCCCGGAGACTTCCTCAGTACGGTTGTCTCCAGCAACAGCAGCACCTGGGCCAGTAGGCACTGATTGTTAGTGGTGTTGTTGGTGTGCTGCTGATGGCTTTCGCGGCACTATAGAATCACTTGTTGTGTGTCGTGCCATGCAAGCTATCTAGATGTGGAGTTTTGCTGAAACGGAATATGTACGTAGCTTCCTGAGCGTTATGTATAATGTATGAGTCTGTCATTCTGAAACACTGAGCCGAGGACCGTGATAGTTCAGAAAGATGAAAGTGCCTTACCGGAATGCCTTACCCTTTCTTGACAAAAAAAATCCATCTTAGAATGCTCTCGGAATGAATATCTTCGAGGAACTGCCTGGCCGCCAAAGGTCTCGAGGAGAAAATAACGCTCACACAGCAGCGACAGAGGCAGCCTTCAAGCAATTCACGTCCGCGTTCGACTCTCAGGCAAGAAAGAGACACAGAGCGAAATCAAAGATTGCGAATAAGCGGCGAACATACAAGTCGAACATCTCGTTTTTGTGAGAGCAAAAGGAACTGCAATTGATACCAGGGTCGTAGTGATGGCGTCCAAAATTTCGCCATCTGATATTGCTGTATAATTGAAAATAAGTATGTGCATTATTTTGGAGTTTGAAGCAATTCGGAAATGATCAATAGCTCGTTATAATGTTGAGTTACTAATTAATTCATCTAATGACGAACTTAACGATCTTCTCGAGAGTTTGTCGTCTGCTCGAGCCATCATTGCAACGTGTATTTGTTGGCAGTTCCCAAGTTCAACTCGTCTAAATCCATAATCAAAATCCTTTCATTGGTTTTCACCTATTTACATTCTAATACCGACTTTCTAAAACAAATCGATTATAATTGTTACTAGAATGTATGGTGGAGATAATAATAATAATTTGAACTTGACAAAAAAAAAGGTAGAGAATTTGTTTATTTTTAACATAACTTCTGTGGACCAACTAATATACAAGTAAAAACAATTTAATATATACAGGATTGACCGAAAAATATTAATAACGCAATATGCACTGAAAGTATATACAATAATATTAACAATAAGCATATTCCGTAAATGTACTATGTTGACGTTATTATCAATCAGTATCACATAAGATAACGTCATTATCCAACTTAAAATACAAACAACAATAATAAAAAAAACATTTTCGGATTCCTAGAAAGAAAACACACAAAAATATAAGCATATAACTTGAAAAGAAAAAGAAAATGAAAAATAACTAGAAACCATTGACTGCTTCTTCTATATATGGTCAATGCTTAAATGTACAACAGTACTGTGTCATGGCCGACCATTGGTCTACATCTGTCTCAGGAATTGTGCGTTTCTTCTTAAAAGAGCACATGAGATAACACAGATTAGCATACTTCGATTGATAACAAAGGTGGCCCTAACAGGTCCTCATAGTAATACCTAAAAGGTTGAGAGCTGAGGCCTGTCAGATAGGGGAACAGCTGAGAGTTAGCTTAAAAAAACAGTTAAAGTTAGCATACTTCGAATGACGACGCATCGCGTCCTCAAAAGCAGAAATAGCACAACTTTACTTCTTTATCATTGGGTATACGCACTCGTTGAAGTGGGTTGTGATCGGATTGGTTGTCACGCACCTCCATTGAGGGCAATTATGTTTCATGTAGACAAAAACACTGGCCGCTTGACATCTGGCCAGCGGCGACATTGAGGCCCTCTTATAATAATTCCTTTACAATTCTGTGTGTATCGTACCCCGTACGGTTCACATTTGCTAATCTGTATTGAAGCAACATGGTAAAAATAGTTCGGTCGTGTAGATATCCAATCGTAATTACGACAATCACCACCCACCGTTCCCGGAGTCGATTTCTTGTGTTGCAGTGGGAACCTCCTCAGGGACGAGGCGGATGCACATAAGGAACTGCACTCCTGATGAGATGCTGATTAAAGCCCTCCGAAACGAGCTGCTAAGTGGACCTCCCGGGAGAATACACGAGCTGTGCAAGGAGTCACCTGTTTCGTCTCACAATGCGAGTACAGTGTCCCCGTATGAATTGCACCTTTCGTATGCGTCCGACCGTTTTAGCGACCGAAAACAACAATTTGTTATACACGTGTAATATGTGAATAATGCAAAAGCTCGATGATACCCCGCCTCACATATTCCCACATATACTTGCGACTCTCCGAAAGGTTCGTACGACGCTTGACGATCCCGACCGTATGTTGTAGCTATGCTATCCGGACGGTATGTTGTAGCTGTCCCTGTTGAATGCAATAACCGATAGCATGCTCACTTGTGTTGTCCAGGAGATGATCGAGGTAATCGTGGCAGATCGCTTACTCATACGTGGTACTGTTTTTAAAATAACCCTGAAAAACTTGATTGCTTTCGAAATTCGATCAAATTCAATCATGTTCCACTTAAAATTTGTCTGGAGCTTGAGGGGAATAATTGAAAGCTTCACCATCTCACTTTGATAAAATCTAAAACACTTATGTATGTGTGTTGTAAAGTTCCACGGCGAAGTTAGCGTCCAACATGAAGCTGATGGTATTTTCCAGGCCCGATACTCTGGGATTGTGTCCTGGGTCTATCGCAATATATAAAATAAACGTGATTATTATGGACAACGGTAGGCCCGAGAGTCACAGGTCGCCTGAGACCGTGCATGGCCCGTCCTAATTTAAGCCTAATTGTTTTTCATCGCTAATCGAGGTAGGTGTTAGGTCTATCATCATTAAATTCAGGTGGACGCCTGATCCTGTGGTGTTCGACTGATTTATCCATACAGTATAGTGCTTCGTATCGGGCCAAACGATTATAAACGGTAAAATCTAAGCTAGATGCTTGGTCGGAATCAATCTAAATCAATGTTTGTTATATATATCTATACCAGAAAAGCAGTTGTACCGTCGACGATAAATGTTGGCTGAGAGTCAGCCCGAAAACCTTAGTATATCTATGCCAGAATACAATCAAATATAGTCGTAGTTGATAGAACTAAATAGAAAATGTTTTCCAAAATAAAAATATAATCGCTGTACGTACACGTGTCAGCAATCAGAACTCGGTTAGATCAACAAGCGAATGGGTTAAGGTCGAAAGAATTTAGGTGAAAAGCTGGCACGTGTCCAACCTAAATTCAAGGGTGACCTGACTGATTATAATTAGCCTAGGTAGCATAGACGTAGGTAGCATTTTACCGAATCCATCGCATAAATTGTACCCATTCTGCATCAGTCTGTTATTATCAACGATAATTTTATTACCCTGATTTCCCAACGCTGCGATGACAAGCGAAGGGGAGATGTCCGTAACACAGTCCGCGTTGGCAACCATTGCCCACCTTGCCGCTCGGTCAGTCGCTCGCTCGCTGCAGAGCCTTGTGGGACTCCAGTCTGGCTTTACCACGCTATCTGTCCATTGTTGGATGTTGGCATTCCGTAGCCTAGAAGAGGGCTGCAGGCTGAGTTGGGTGAAAGTGTCTCTCTCGGAGGGAGCTTGAACGGAGGGGGACAAGGGAAGGCTAATAAGATCAGGCGGTCGCATCCCTGCACTACACACCGTGGTACCATTCCGGAGCACAGGCCTTTCAGGGACTCCTTTCGCGCGCTCTCTCTCTCGTTCGCTGCCGCTCTGCGGGTTCGCCCCACTGCAGTGGGGGCTAAGCGGTTGTCCACCAGGCCGTCAGCTCCCACGGGACTCCGTATCTATACTAGGCCTGTCCTGGCTTGGCTTGCGATTGGATGTGTGGCTCGCCTGCCTTCCAGTTGGGCGCACTCGATATTGCGGCCGGCCACCAAGCGCCGGCGGCGGCGCCAGCAGCAGCAGCAGCAGCCGCGGCCAGCCCAGTACCATGTCGTTGTTGTTGTCGTCGTCGTTGTCGTTGTCGTCGTCTATCTAAGCCTTTCTCAATGAAGTCCTGGTGATGGCTGAGTGCCTACAAGGAGGTCCTACGGGGCGCGTTTTCTTCTTGTTACGTGTCCTTCGTAACATGGTCGTTCCGCACACACACAATATTATTGAATAGCAGACAGTCCTCCTCGCCTCGCATTGCTCTGATCTCCGTCAGCCGTATGATGATGAGCGGTGCTTTCCTTGGCACATCTGATTTCACCTGTGAAAGAAGAAAGCTGGTGTGCCGCTGTCATATCGGAAAAAGAATACTCGATATCGATAAATCCACTACTACTGGCTGTAGCGCCAATCGCCACTCGGAAATAACCGAGATTTTATTAGCCAGTCTGTGGAGCAAACCTTATTTCTCTGCTTAATATTTACTATAAAAGGCAACAATGAGATCGTATAGTTCAACACCAGAGCCCCAGCTCCCTAAATATCGATCGGGGTATAAAGGATTACTCAAAAGCGATACATCTACGTAGTTTGTACATATGCACTCCGCATAGGTGGGTGAGTGCTTACTGTGGAAAGACTATAGGGTTCAGTGCTAAAAGTGTGAAAGTAGATTGTTTTTTTTTTGCAACAACAGCGTCCGATTTTAGTGCCACCAAGGTCTTCCCTACAATTGTTCTCAGCAAAAGCTAACCTCATGAGGGTGAGTGAACGAAGTCGAACGCCCCGGTTGAGCTTTTCCTTTGCTGTTGTTTTTTGTCTTTTATACACGCATATGAAACGCTCATATTGTTCGTTCTACCTGGAAGGACATTTAGGTGATTCTATTGGATCTGAAGTTGCATTGTGTTGGCTGTTTCGTCTTGATCTTTATGTAGTCTTCGGTTGCGATACTATTTGTGTGCTTAACCAACATTGGAGCAATTTGGCATTGTGAAAGACTTGTGATAGTTATAATATTATATTGTTTATAAGTGAAACCTATAGGGCTATGTCGAGGAAGGCCTAATATCGTTCCTGATTTTACTCAATTAGGAGGAATCTTACTAGACCAAGTACGTTGTAGATTTAAGTGATCTTATCGCTTTAACTCATCGACACCCCACTGGTATTCCGAGTGCAGCTGGTCTACGTTCTGAATTGCTGTTTCCTGTTGTTTTTGTATTTGACGGCGTACGAGACAGATCAGCCTACAGTGAACAGGTGGAAATTAAGTTTGTGCATGAAATTAATAGGAATATCGTGCGAGGGCCAGGAGTTTTGCTAAAAATAACCTTAGACCCCTTGATCGATTGTTAGCTGAATTTTCGAGATCTGCCCTTCCTTTGAAAACGGGTAGACAGTGGGCATCATTTAGTGCTTTTAGGAACGTAGCATCGGCCACAAATAAATTGAATAGATGATAATGGGTTCGACTAGAAGTCCTATTTATTGCTGTGATAAACTTGAGGCCGCACGGGGCAACCTCCTCTTCACATACAGATTAATTTTTCTGGTCAGTGCATGTATACAGCATCGGCTAAACTTTTTCTGAGAATGATTTTCTATATCTAACTCAGAAAGCTCAGTAATGAACACGCAATGCTCTTCATTGTTTCCAACCCCATCACGTTAAAAAATTTACAATAGCCTTCGACTGTGTTCTCTACCTCCTCTAAGCGACTCCCACCTACAACTATTGTTCACTCGACGACGAGTGCTCTTACCATCGTGGTCTCAGAGCTCTTTTCTTTTTGCGTTTCTATGTATTTTCTCATAAATTCGTTTATGGTGCTTTCTAAACATATGTTTGGCATTCACTTGGTATATTTGACGCATCTGATTTAAAGCCGGTGTTGTTATGCCATCACGCAGTTTCAACAATCGCTTGCCGAGAGACGATTTATTGCCAGTCGCTCCGAGCGTAGACTATCATTGTCCAACTGGTATTTTCCTATTTCTTGTACACCCCGAAGTTTACGAATGGTGAACGAGTGATGACAGCTGTTGCCAGCGCTTAGATAGACCTCTTCGGAACGTATTACGGGTTTCTCTACATGTGATTGTTTTGTGCGAACTATGTATATTCCCAATGCTGTTCGAATTTGTTCGTCCCATACGGGATTCAAGCAGGTGAAAGATCCTTATCTAGTGACGCCTTGGATACAGGGTGCTAAACCTTTAGTTCAAAGCGCACCCTGTCAGTTACACTGTTGCTTGCGATGTCCGGATATCAGGATTGGCATCCCTTAGTATAATAACAAATTCCTGTGTTCTCCGAGACAGTTCAGCCCCAAGTATACTGATCTGTGAGTCAGACAAGGCGTGCGCATAAGAAGAAATGATCTCCAGATCCCTTCTTTCCCCTGTTTCTCTGTATATTCTATATATATATATATATCCTATATATTTATCTGTATATATATCCTTTATATATCCTCTGTATATATAATCTGTACGTCCTCCGAACAAATTAAAGCTGTACACTGCTTCCGATCTGCCATGAGTGTCGAATAGAGAGAGGCATCTCCTCCTTTCCTCTCTGTTCTGTATGCGCTGAAAACACTTTTTGGCCCCGCTTCGTTTGTGTTATGTACAACTTCGAAATGTTTATATGGCTACCTTTCTTGAACCAGCTAGCATATACATCGAAGGATACCACGTTAATTATCCTTTGCGATCGATTGTCGCAGAAATTCCTCGAAATCTCAAAATGCCTCGATAGTGTTGGAAGGGATATATTTCACCGCGCATTGGCTTCCCAAGTCGGGGACTTTTTCTGAGGGTAGCAGTGTTGATCGTACCTGACGAAGGAAGATAATAAGCAAAGGTGGCCCCGACAGGTCCTCATAGTAATACCTAAAGGTTAAGAGCTGAGGCCTGTCAGATAGGGGAACAACTGAGGGTCAGCTCGAAAAACAGTAACAGCAGTGTTGATCGATTCTTCTCAATCGATCGCTGTAGTCGTGGTGGACAAGATCAATGGCGGTCACTTGCGTCAAGATGGGAAAGTTCTGCAGTGGTCGCTGACCATAAGGACGTGTTGTTGTCGTGTCGACCTGGTGGGCCAACTGGGTCATATGTTGGAGGTACCTTCCCCGCATTGCAGGAGACCGTCGCGTTTCGATTTCATTTTTAGATCTTGCTGTCTATCCTCGCTTTGCCTCGAACAAGGATTTCGTAGCGGAACCGCATCGAAGACGAATCGGTATGCGATCTTCTGCGGCCACCCTTTGTACTTGGAGTTGCTATATTGATAGAAATGGAATCTCGAGAACGTCCAAGGAACTTGCAAATTCGCCAGCGACATCCGCGACCATTTTCTGTCGGCATTCGTTAAAGTGGATTCCATGATGAGGAATTTCGTTTTGAGGGAGGACAACTCGTAGATAGCTGCAGTCTATTTTCGGAAAACGAGACCGCAGAGTTTTGTTTGGTGATTGTATGCGATCTCACGAGGAACTCCCAGCAGACTTACGCACTATGATAGGAACGAGCAAACGGTCCAGTGAGCCTCTCTCCCTTGCATCTCACGGCAAAGTTTTCGATCTGAGTGCAGAGATCATTTGCGCCGGACTGGTTTTCTCGATCATACAGTATGTCAATAACTCCTGCGTACAGCACAATCTCTACATCCATGATGGTCGTTGGAGCGAGATGATCATTATTAGCAAGGTTAATTGCGTCAGGCATTTGCACATCACCCTTAGCAAATAAGATGAGTTCCTAGAGAGGATTTTGCCTATAGCCGTTGTCAGCTGTTCTTCTGAGCGCTTTATGCTTAGAAAGGTACCTACCCGGCAGGTATACATCTCGCCCAGTGACAACAAATTTCTTAAATTGATCTAGACAATAATCTATATTCTGATTCAGTTCTGCCAGTTTGTCCGTCGCTTCACTGGCCCAATATGTCTCCTCTACGGTCTTTGGCAGGATATTATATACGTTCTTAAAATCGAACTTCGAAAGGGAACTCGCCTTTACGGCGCTAACGAGCCATCGTATGTCTGGATCTTGGCGTGATCGCTCTGTAGGAAATTTTCTTAAATCTATATTGTAGGGCCCTGAGAGCATTGCGTGACCTTCGTTCTGTTTGGTGAAACTCAACTATCCTTTTGATAACTGTCTCGTAGCTCACTCGACCCACGCTACTGCACAGCGAAGAACATCATCTTCATATACGTGGCCTTTTGGAATAGCCATTTTGATGTCAGTCGATTGCTCACGAACTGACACCAATGAACCGCCCGTGCTATGATAAGAAAATCGAAAATTGCAGCGTCCACAAGTGTGAACACCTGATGCACAAAAGGGGTTGACGATTAAACACCATCGATGATGAAAACCAAGTTCGAAAAGAGCTGTAGTCAGAAAACAAATTGCTCAATGTATCACAATGATAATTAATTCAACGGCTTGTTCCGAGGCCACAGAATACTCAAACGTCAATTCCATTGTCGTTCGGCTGCCGCCTACGGTAATAACGTTTACGAAATGTACGCTGGACTGACATGGAACACTGGGCAGAGGTCCGAACTCCGACAGCTATAACGGAAAATTCCAAAATCGTCACAACATCGGGATCGTCCACTCACAGAAAGTCCACGGTGGCAACGGCAACAGTCGAGTGAACCTGTCCACTGTTATATCTGAGGGCGAAGAGTTGGTTTCGCTAATTGGTTGAGATACCAGCACTTCCTTATGCTAACGGTAAGGGCACTGCCATGGAGATGGGCGAGCTTGCCACAAAATGGAGGTTTGTGATATTTGAATAGTATTGCCAGAGGTGTCTTTTAAAGGCACTGATTTTAGAGCTTAATATAACCAATCTTTATTCGTCTCGTTCTTAGCGATGCGCTGCCGCTTACATGTGGACACTTAATGTGTTTATGCTCTCATGAAAATGTTTGCCGAGTAGGATCCTAAAGGAAATCCTATCAAAGGATTTCTTGATGTGCTCGGTAGACGTATATGAGGAGGGCCGCAGGCTGGTATCGCTTAGTGGTTACAGCTGTATGTCTGCTCTTGCCAAACTAAATTCGAAAGCTTGAGTTGCAGAGATGCCACGAAGCATCTGACCAAGAGTACTCAAAGAATCATACATTTGTTTTTGTATCCCTTGTAAGTTAATTATACAATACAAATACACTAAATTTCTACAAAATTAACCATATTCCGTAACATATTGTGCGCCATCTTTCAATAGGCTGTTAACGAAACTCATAGAGATCGTAGACAACTGTCGCAGCAGAGTGTATCTACCGTACTAGTAAACGTTAGGCTCCTGGGTTCAATTTCCATCAGCTAGCTAAAAACTCCGCAAGTCCGTGAACAGTCGTAATAACAGACTGATGATTCTAAAGTAATTAAAACAATTGACGTCTAACAAAAGCTCCAAATGGCTAATATGGCAATGGTCCTCAACTTTGAAATTTGCTCCGCACACAGCGAAGGTCAATTGTACAAGTCGGACATTGCATTGAATAGAGTCAGATCAATAGAGCCGCGCCGATGTTGGCAATTGTTGCCCTATGGGAATTGGCACTGTTGCGCAGCCTGTATCGCCCACACAATGGATCCAATTCGAGAGTGTTGGTAGCACAAATCGCTAGTTTTCCCAAAGGAGGTTGTCATTTCCTGGCCTTTTCATGCTATCTCACGCCATAAAAGAACAAGCGTGAAGAAAAGAGCAGTAGTCCATGCTTCTCGTAAAATACTGCATCTCAAAATCACCTGTGTCGGTCGGTTATCCATGAAGATTCGGTGCGTTTTAGTTAAATACGCGACCTGTCTGCAGACATATTATGACAATTCGTTTCCTTACGTAACGATGTCAGAGAGCGGCTTGCCTTATCGTGGGTCCTGACCACTATCCCTTGTTGAATAGAGACCCTAAGGCGGCGTGGGCGGTTGGAATCGTTCGTGGAAGAGTGAAGAGCTTTAAAAGTGAACACTATGACACGACATATTGCAGCAGAGTATCTACTACTATAGGAGGGCTGTAAATACTTGTTAAAAGTCCGTAGACTAGAGGATGCTCGCCATAATCACACGTGCCGATCTGTATACCGACCCCGGTTCTCGTCCAGGCCAGAAGTGGAATGTGGATAGAGCTATATGAGACCACGAGGTAGATTTGTGAGTCATCAGTTTGCTGTTTTTGCAAAGTCATCCGTGATGAACAAGAAGCGGACGCCGGATCCCATTCCAAGATTGGTCATTCCAAGAGACCCTATTTTTGTGAATCTTAGGTCAAGCTTCTAGCGGAGGGTTCCACGTCGTCCTTGTTATATTGTGATCCATTTTTACTCTGCTCGAAAAAGAAACGTAGAACTTAAACATGAGTATGTTTAGCTTACCGATTTAACTTCATGGGTGAATTCAGGGGCTCCATTTCAAGTCATGTGCAAGGAGACAAGGCACATATATATTGAACAGCGCAAAGACTTAGTGAATTTATTTTGTTTAATATGAAGTTGCTTGTCATATCAATATAACTAAAGTCGACACACCAAACGAGGTCGGAGTATACGATAAACGCCAACGACAGATCTGCCTTTCTACGAACATCAATTATTATTAGGGAGAATGATTTGTTTTTATTGTGGCTTACTTTTTCAAATATGGTGACTATATCTCACAGTAGTGTACCAGAATCTTTGACAATTCGAGCTATTTAAAATATATACATTGAAGGCAGCAGTCATTTGCCCATCGAGGTCTCTGTAAATATTAATTGAGACGATGGCCATGCCATCGAGATGATTCAATTCAAATACTTATTTATTGACCAAAAGGGGTGGTGAAAGTTATAGTATATTGTCAGGAATATGTTCCATATGCTCATTTATACAATGCGTGATTGTGTTATTGCCTTGTATTCATTAGAAAGGAAAGTATACTTAGTCAGACCGACTAGAGGTCCGATACCTGCCACGTAAAATTCCAGACACCCTCCATGAAAACCGGTCTTAATTTTTGCAGTTTAAGATGATATCGAGGTCTTCGCTGACCGGAGTTTTTAGACAGGACACTTTCCAACGGAAATCGTAACTTCATTTACCTTTAAGCAGTCGGAGATTCTATCTATGATCAGTAGAGTTATGCTTACCTCACTCTCAGTACGAGCCGGTGCATAAAGCTTCAAATCGTCTGCGAAAGGTAGATGTATTACACCTGTTTTATACCGTGAGCAAAGTGGTGAAGTAGTAGCTCCCCAAGGTGTGATCGCTGCGGTACCCCTGACGGACAGAGTGGCGGTTTGCCGATCGACGAGTTGGCCCTTACGCAAAAGGACAGTGAATCCAGATAGGCTGATAGCCAGTTTGAAGTTCTACTGTCTGTGTCATGCCGTCTAGTTTGCTATAATTGATTTGCTATAATTAGCATACTATAACTGACTCTATCGAAAGCCTTAGAGAAATCAAATTAAATACAGTAGAACTTCCCTCCTGTTTATACGCAACTCCCGTGTCGTGACATATAAGAGCGCTTAAGCATTGAAAAAACTGCAGTTCCTTTAATAAACCAATAAAGCTTTACATTTATCTTTACCCCCAGTTATATATCATACACATATGATTTGAAGCACTGCTGGGCCTTGTTGGTCAAGTCATTAGCCAACAGCTGAGCTTCAACGTGCTAATTATTTATAATATTTTCCATGTTCGACTAGCATGCAATTATCAACTTCGGCCTATACCCTTAAAAACAAGTGTTACCGCAGAGTGACCAAATGCCCATGGTACAGAAAAACAACGATATCTAGAAAATATATCTTAACGGCTCAGCACTTTTATTGCTTGAAGTTTCGCGCCACGCCCCAAGCGAAAACGTTAGTTATCCGTTCTGTCCTATCGTTTCGAGTTCACTCGTCTATCGTTCGACAAGGAAATGATCAAGCATATTTAGCTGGCCCAAAGACTGCTCGTGGACTTGGAATGAAGATACGTGGAGACGTTGTGCCATTTTGTATCAATCAGACATGAACTTAATGCGAACCTTATAACTTTTCGTGAATCTGTTCAACAGTCTCTTGTTGATCAGGCTTCGAGCGATATGGACCGAGCCAGGTTAAAGGCCCTCGCTAGGTCTTGAGCGGGAACATGGCTTGATGCTGTTGCCTCTTCTCATATGGGACTTTACTTGATGATCAATGTACCCCTTTTGCAGAGGGTTTACGGTTGGGAAGTAACCTAGCTTCTCCGCATTCCTGTTGCTGTGGAGAACCGGTTGATTCTCTAGATCGTGATAGACTCTTTTGTATAAATAGTGCGGGTTGTGGCCTGAGACACCCTTTAATAAATGAGACTTTGTCCAGAGCTCTTCATTCCACCTCTACTCCTGGCATTCGTGAACCTTCAGATATTTGTCGCTCTGATGGGAAGCGTCTTGATGGTATGCCGTTAAACCTCTATTCCAGAGGAACAGATTTGGTTTGGGATTGCTCTGTCGCTGACATTTTAGCGCCTTCGTATGTTAGTTGCTTAGCAAAACAGCCTCGGCACGCAGCCCATACATACGAGAAAAGAAAGAAAAGAAAATACTTTTCATTGATGAATGACTATTACTTTAGGCCTGTGGCCTTTGAAGCATTAGGAGGTCCATGGATACAATCGGTAACCTTTCTACAGAAGAGAATAGGTTATCGTCAGCTACAGGGCAACCACGTATTTTTAATGCAAAAATTTTCTTTCGATATCCAAAGGGAGAACTCAATTTCAATTTTAGGCACACGCTTAGAGACAGGCGAAGTAGGACCTTTTTGTTTTAAATATTCTATTAAAGATTACGATTTAGGAGGTGGAAGGTGTTCTTAGATGTATTTTACGTTCAACGGGTACAATGTCGTCGACTACTTTTATAATATATTAAATACATGTACACAACACCAAAATAGATTTCATATGCTGCGAAATCCGTACCTACCCGGGAATATGTACAAGCAATTATGTTCTGATTTCCTAAACATTTGTGACATTGCTTTCCTTTCATTTGTGACATTTGTGACATCATTACCTTATTACGAGAAATTAAGCGTTGCTATAACCGCAGTTCTGTCAATAAACCACTATTTGTCTTGTATTGATACCCCACAACTCTGATACCGGATCAATGGCAGACGGCAGGTGTTCTGTCCCCTCCGGGCCTGTTCAACAATACAATCTGCATATAACTTATGTGCACTCAAGGTCCTTCGGGAGAGCTTTCTTTATATCGAAATTGAATACGTAGAGGAGTGGAAGGGACCTCTGAGGGACACCTGATGGACAAGTTCCTAGAGAGCGTAACTTCCCGCTCACTTTTACCCTGGACTGTCGGTCTGCGAAATAGCTGCTTATCCAAGTGATAGGTTTGTTATCGATCTGTAATGGTCAAGGTTTTACAATCAACAATCTGTAGATTCTAGGTTCTTGAATTTGGAGATCAGATCTGATGGTAAGCCTGTCGAACGCTCTGAAGAAATAACAACATACATCATGAAAGTTCTCTCCTCGATTTTAAAGGAAGGCCCAGTCTTGGATTATGCTGACCATTTGGGTAGGTGTAGATCTGCCCTTAGTAAAATCATATTAATCATCACCTGACAGACCTTTTTGAACCTAGATACTCAATTGTGGTCGACAACTATTTTCTCAACGATAATATAAGTAATAGGCAGCTGGGTCACAGATTTTAGATTTATTTTTGTGTACTGGGGTGACAATCGGAAACGTTAGTTGGTAAGCTACAGTTTAATGACTTATGAAATGTCGCTATTTGCCTTTATTTGCTTGTTCCATCGGCCAAAAGCATTCTCTGAGAAGAATAAGAAGACATAGGCACTTCGGGGATATCTGGGCGAAATGTTGAATTGATCAAAGTTCAATAAAGCTTTGCTATGAATTGTTCGATATGACGGCCAAATTGTAGATTCAAGCCCAGTTAACTGGCATATACCCTCGTTGTAGTTCAATGAAGAGACACCAACGAATATATTGGCAATAGCACCTAAGAGTTCTGTTTCTGTTTCTTCAACAAGCGTTTGGGGTTGGAATAGTAGAAACAACAGAACTGAGCTGATTTTATACTGATATTTGAACATATTTTTAATGCCCATATTTATATTGCCCAATATAAATAAGGGCATTAAAAATATGTTCATATAGTAAAAAACAATATACAACAATTCGAATATTTTATATTTTTGGGTGGTTTTTTTCCTACATTTGCGACTCGCTCTGTCTGACTGGCTTTGAGATCGTCATTCGGGCTTAGGGTAACTTTGAAACAGTTTCAAAATTGACTTTCATGCACCACCAATTAACACAATTATATGTCTTCACTCCAATCGAAGAGACTCTTTCACTACAAATGTTTACAAATGCAGATATTTCAAATGCAAGCAGTTTGCAAAACCAATCGACAATGTGCAGATGAGTTGGACCACTTTCTTCGAATGGCCCTGTTCTGTTCATCAGACAAAGCTGATAAACCAGCGTTTTGGTTATGTGTGAAGTACACGCCAAACAAATCGTTACAGCATTTAGCAGCACCAGAATAACATGTTTGCGCGATTAATCACAACAGTGACAAGTCTAAATGGCGCTCGAGTTGGTTAGCTTGAAGCGAATTTTATACCCAAAAATTAATACTTTTTTTTGGGGGGATTATGGGAATGCCTGATGCACATTCTCACTGAGCGGTCCACCTTAAAACAGCGCTAGTGTAGAACTCTCGAACTCACTAAACCCGCGTGCCACCACCCACCTACCCGCCCAGATGGCTCGGAACGCTTAGCGCATTACATCGACTGTTCCATCTGATCCATTATACAGTCATGAAAAATTAATACCTAGCGATCTTTTGTGTGATCTTCAACCAATATTGACGCCGTTCTCTACTTAGCGAGATATCGTTTTCTGCAGAAAACAGTGTGTAAGCTTCCTAACCCCTTTATTCGCGTTTTCCTAACGCTTGATCCATATGCATCACTCAGACAATAGTGAGTGACTTTGAAGTGTGGGACTCACGCACTTCCAATACCATGGGAGATATCTCAGAACCCACACATATCAGACTCACTCTCTCACCCCCGCAGATATTCACGCACGTTCACAGCTGTTAAGAGGTGCGAGTAAGGCAGAGAATAAGAAAAGGTGACCCCGACAGGTCCTCATAGTAATACCTAATAATACCACATACAGCTGAGGGTCCGCTCGAAAAAAAGAAAAAAAAGAGAAGAGGTGCGACTGATCAACGAATCTCGGCAGCAGCAGCAGCAGCCGCCCCTATTTTTGATCATCCCAAGTGGCGGACAATTTATTTCGTCATTAGTGCATCCTAATCTATGATGCTCATAAGGGAGAAATGTATTTATACCTGCCTTCAAGCGTATTCATCCTGAATAAATAAAAATTGTATCTACTTTGTGAGCGGAGACTAAATTATCTAGATGCCCCCGCGAGCAGGGAGATTAGCGTTCCGCGTTGTTCCACATTCCTGGGCACTGAAGCTTGCATAGAGGAGTGAACTCATCTGCCCTCTATTGTTTACTTGTTCGCCTGTTGAGATCCCTGTAGCGTGATACTTTTCATGGTCTTGTACAACGAGGGTTGGCTTTTCTCGGCCTTGACGGTTGGCTTGAACGGTTACTTGTCCTTGAGGTTATACTTGTATTGTATGCGAAACGAATGAAAATCCCGGGACAAGAAGGGAACGATTAATTAGCATATTCCCGTAGTTGGTTTACGCATTTTTACGCATCACTTGTTTTCCTTTGACTATGGAAATATTCTTATATGGAGCACCTGTAGTTTCTCGATAGAGGAAACATATTCGCAGTGCTGCTGGCCCTGCGTCGAATCCACCTAGACCTGAAAAAAGAGCTCCGTAGATCAAAGCATTGTTTATCTAGGCCGGCAAACACGGCTTGTGTATACTTTGGTCTTCTATATCATTGTTTCATTGTGGTCGGTTTAGTAGCAGCTGCTCTGTCAGCTAGGAAATATTAGCAAAATACTGGTTTCAGGGAATCACTGCGAGCCGACTATGCTTATGAAGGCCATTAGTGTAAATCGTGTAAGATTTACTTGAAAGTTTCTATTATCTCTGAAAATCGCAAGACTTGTCGAATATTTTGCAAGACTTGTCGAATATTTTACAAGTGCGGCGAAAGCCGTATCCGGATCCTCATCTTGATACTGTAGTGACTGCAATCCAGAGTTCCGTCTTTATCTGGTGTGATATACGCCCACAAGTTTCTTCAGTGATTTGTCGAAGATGTACAAAAGACACACAGATAGCTCTGACAAGTATGAAGTGACATGAATATGGAACCGATGGAAAAATGGCTCAATATCTTGAGTATTGGAAGAGGAGTCTTTCCAGCGTCATCCATATGACTCAAAAACTTTGGGGTGGCATTTATTTAGTGCATGGTAATTAAGATTTTTAGTTATATATGATGCATATGTAAGGTCGTGTCGCAGACCCATTGCGAAAGTCTTAAAATGTTCTATTTAGAAATTTTAAGAAATAAATTAACTATGTTGCGAACAAAAACGATAGCTAAAATGATCTAATGTTTTAAAATAGAAAATATGATAGAGGATATCAAGGAGACCCCGTTGTCTTATCTAGAAATATCTACCTAAAGAAAAAGGTGAACGTAAGCGATAGGCCATCGTACCTTTAATGTAATATATGTAATTGTTCCTTGGCTGTAAAAGTTAGAAATGGAAATTGTACATACTTAACTTAAATATTAGATTGACCCAAAAAAACCACACAGATATAAATTGCAATATCACCTAAACTAACTAAGTTAAAACAAAGATATTTTAGTATGAGTTGGAAGTAAGCACCTCTTTTATTCACACACTGGTCCCAGAATTGTGGCAGCCTTCTAACGGCGAGGTATGCACCATTTCTATTACCATTTATAACTTCGTTACTTAAGGCCTCTCGGAGTAAATCGATGTTTGCATACCTTTTGCCACCTATAGCTCTCTATAATCGATAGAAGCAACCATAGTGACACGAGCTTAAATAGGAAGAATAGGGGGGTGGGGTGATGACATCGCCCATCTTGATCGCAGCAATGAAATTACGTCCTGGCCTTAACCCAGGACGTAATTTCATTGCTACGATGTGCGCTAGCATTGTCATTGACCAGCCACACTCGGTGCTTCCTATCGCCATGCCAATTATTCATGAGTCTCTTCAAGAACTCGAGATATCGAGCCGAGTCCACTTCTTCTTTGGAGCCCTAAAGCTCGCAGTAGCGAATTCCGTTGAAATCCATGGCAAGTGCTACCATTACCTTGGGCTCGAATCTATTTGGTACTGCTACCGCCATTGCCTGTTCACCTGGTCGTCGCCACTGTTTCACTTGATCTTTTTCCGGTCCCCCATACAAGCTGACCCATGTCTCGTCCACTACAACGGTATACTCTAAGCGACTCTTTCGCTGCCTACATATCTTCAAATCGTCTCGCAAACACTCCTCACGCATTTTCAGTTGGCCAGGTCCGGGTTCATGCGGGGCCCATTTTGCATTTTTTTCTGCATCCTTAGATTATTTTTAATAATTCGACGACATGTTTTACGCGGCAAGCCAATTTTAGCTCCTCAATGACCAAGCTCTAGTTTTATCAAAAGCGTTTTCGATCATTTCGATCCGTTCATCGAACTGAGATTTGGGAAGCGGTGGGCGCCCTCGATGTTCATTATTGTCCCAGTCGCCTTACCTAAACTGCGCACACCAAGGGTAGACGTGTCGTCGACTCAGGGCATTATGGCCGTGCACACTAACCAACTGGACATTTCTTCCGTTGAAACATAAACCTGACACTTTCCCTCTGAGAATGCAAGTCTGAGGGAAAGTGTCAGGTTTGCGAACTTCCAAGAAGGGGTCTACCATAGGTTGATCCGCTTTCCTAATTCCTAACTATTGTATGTTTGAATAAGTTTTATCGTGAGTCTGAGAGACCTGCTCCGTCGGTTACCATTTCGAACGCCCAACGAAAGCCGAATGCTAGCGGCTTTCGAGCCGTCTGCTTGCTAATTGTTGTGTCTCACTACCCGCCAAAATTGAATTCAAACCGGCCAAGAATAAGAATTCGGCGTAAGACGATAGGAGTGCGTGTTTTTTTGGTCAACCTTATATATGTATATATGTTACAACAATAACAGTTCCTTGAGCTATACTTTTTATGGACCTCAATGTTGGTTGAGTAATTGTAATGATATTTCAAACAGCTTTGATGGTAAAATAGGTCCCTCAAAGATGAATAAACTATATCAGTAGAAATTCACGACCTTCATATTGACACTGCTCTGTAATACGGATATCCTATGAGAGTGGGTGGACAGATCAATAGAAATACATTTAAATATATGTATATACACTACTAGGATATATATATATATATATAATTTATATATTCAACGTCAATTTAATAAGCTGATGTCGTTCAATCGCTCAATTAAATTGCACTGTGCCAATATTATCCATTTTAACGGTGTTACTGTGCAACCATTGTATCACCCATTTCAGGGCTTTTTTCGCCATGAGCAGCAGTGTTTTTGTGGAAAGGGTGCAAGGTCGATGTAATAATATGTCGCTGTACTGGCCGTTGCCTACAGCCTGCTTGCAATGAAAGAATAACAACACTGCGAGAAGCTACGCGATTACTCTTAAATTGGAGTGAGAGAATTGGATCCGTTCACCTGGGTAACAGGACAACTACGACGAATTACCTGAAACCGAGCGGCTTTCCTGCCGAATATGGTTCACGGTAAACGGCCAATGAGATTCAGGCATTCGTCAAACCTTCGACAAAACGGATGGCTCACGCTATACAATATATTATAGTTCAATAACAATAACTGTTTTGTTCTCAACGTCATCTAACGGTGCCCTACAAATTGTTGTGGTGACCTCAAGTTGGCTCTAAATCTCTAGCGACCTCGTAGTCTGAAAACAACTGGTACTTCACTTGCCAAATAGTAGTAGCATACACACGCACCAGTATTAATATCTAAGCGGAGCCTCATAACAGACTCCAAGGAAATGGTGATTTTATTTGGTCAAGATGCCTCAATTGTCAATCAGTGTCTCAATTCCTAGTGTAGGAATTGGGGCACTTAGGCTGGTCAATATTGAAGTGTTGATCAAAATCTCTCTTAGACAGCACGATCCCAGGTGCAATAGCACACGGGTCACCGATTTGGATTTAACGATACACACAATTCAGTTGAAGTGAATAACACAACAATAATAATAATAATCATCATAGTGCATTATGGGCCCAATTGTTAATCTCCCGTGTAAATAGATGCTCGCAGCATCGCTTACAGAATTAGCACCCTTTCTCTCAGTCGCTATCCAGACCCGATACATCCGTCCTGTCAGCTACTGTATCATCTATTTGGGCATTGCCACATCAGAACAGCAAGTGTACGAACGCACAAGTTCAAAACGTAGCAAATAACTGTCAAGGGGATGGCAACAGTCAATCCCCGCTGTTCGCTCCGTTGTGGGACGATCATAGAGCTGACATGATCGATTGCTCGTGTTGGGCTCACTCGACAATGCCTGTTTACTACCCATCTGTCTGTACATGCATTGAATGTTGGACATCCCTATTCAACGCGTACGTACGTAAAATGTGGATATCGTTAATGTTCGATGGGTCGATACCTGGATGTGTTTCAGCAACGCAGAACTCGACCATACTTCAATGAGTACCGTACAATGGGTATAGCTGTCCTGATTGCCAAATGCTGCTTGAGCTCCTCGCTTGTGTGTGGCTTGAGTGAATATGAATTGTTACGTGTACAATATAGGGAGGGCCTAAACCGTAAATATTATATACGGAGTTAATACTCGTTAACTAAACAGAGGGACTAGGGGGGTTAAACAAGTTTTACAATTGAAGATATGTTATCAGTGTGCAGAAGGCACACAACACTAGTCTGCATATACATCGGCGTCTATTACAACATCTGCCAATCTGCCCATGACGTACGGACTCACACCTTGAAGTTTTACATCTCTTGTTGAGCGCTTATTCATCGCAGTGTCAAACATTAGCTTGAAAGAACAGAATGTGACTAATTTAAATCAACTGTTTTCTTTTTCAAAGTATTTGACCGCTACAGATAAAGTATTTTTGAACTTCTGAAAGCGCTTGTGTTCCGTCTCTAAGCACTGTTTCCATTGACCTATCGGAGTCACGAAATTCTATCTCGAGCTCAAACTTCAAAGATGGATGGTTCCAGACCAGATCAAGATCTTCGGACTGTCAGATGGCACAACGTGCCATATTCACGGCAATCATCAACTTCATTCACTCTCCAGTGAATTACTATGTATCTTGAATATGGATAAACTTGGAGAGCAATCAAGTCAATTTGTGTCTCCAAACGGTGGTCATGGTTGACCAGAAATATTTAGTCGGAAAGAGGTAAATTCTACCTGATAGTAAATACACAAATTTATCAGAGGTTATCGATTGACCTTTTTTCAAGTGCCTTCCATACCGCCTGCGGATTCGCTTATTTACTTATAACGTCTATTACAAAGATGTCCGAAAATGTTTTCTTGCTAAAACAATTTTGTTCGCCATATTGGTATTGAATATATAGAATAGAAAAAATAGTGTTTTTGTTTATTTGCGTTGTCCTTCGGCATTTCACTAAGATAATTCAATGTGCAATGTGCCCTTGAAAAAGTTTCAGTGTCTTGATTTGCAGCTTGTAACTAGAACTATATCTGTCTAAATAATCTCCGAGGTGGGGCCCTCAACTCTTCTGCTCAGATTATCATCTCATTAAAATCGTGAATTCTGCAGAGGCACTACTACAACAGGAAACGGTAATAAGATGTTGATCATAAACAGCACAGAGGCCTGATCTCAGCATACTCCAGTTTGTAATTTCGACTAATGCACCAGCTAAGAAATTTGAGGTGTACTCGGCTTGACCGGGCCGTACCGTGGCGACCCTTCAGCCAACAAGCATCGCCCTCCGATACAATGATCGATTTATGAGTGTAGATAATAGTAGGATGATCCGTTCGTCAATATCGTCATGTGATATCCTAATACAAGGCTAGACTAAACTGCCTCAACTGAGTGTGCTAATGTCGTATTAATGCATTAATGCCATAATGAATACTTTACTACACGACACGAGAAGCTCGGGAACGGTTGACTACGACGAGGCCATCTCATGCACGACTTTCATAGAACAACAACATACTACCGGGCCAAAGATGCATAATTTACAAGCTCACAGCACGAATGTTACTGTATAACTAACCAGGGCATATCGTATACAACAATATACCTATGTATAAAGATCTCCTATGAGAAGTATCGTATTCGTACTTCTGGATATCTTACTTTCCACCGAAATTATGCCAAATGAAGATACTCCTCTTTGTATTTATGAGAGGTCCTTTCATCGTTGGCTTGCTGTATGCAACGCTGTGAATCGGAAATGTCATGTACAAATTAACTGGACCTAAAAACCTCGTGCACTCTACGGTTAACATGCCACAGGATCTCTGTGAGTAGTCCTAAAACGGTGAAAACGATATATATATATATATATATATATATGTATATATAGGAATATGTTGCCGAATAAATATATATATATATATATATATATATATATATTTACCGCTCAGTGCTTCCAATTGGTGTCGATCAATGCAGCTATTATAAGAGAATGGTTCTGAACATAATCCTGATGCAGGATTATGTTATACGTCGATTTTTTTTTACAGACCTACGATGTACTCGTTTTCTGATCATCCGTTAACTACCGAAATTAATGCACAATTTTAAAGCCGCCCGCCGCCGTCTCCCGGCTGATCCCACAGTTGCCAGATGCGCGCACACCCTTCGCTCAAAGCAGAATACGTTGTGTTGCTGCAATATGGTTAATATGCAAAAGTTTGCATTGTCAAGCCAAGCGGTTCGTGGGTGTACCAACTGGAGGGCTGGGTAAGTGTTCGACCATGAGTTTCGGCCGCTCGGCGTGAAGTGTCTCACCCATTGGTGAGCCGACAGTTCCCCGTGCTGGAACCAGATAGGGTCTGCGGCTTGCTTCTAATGAGTTGCTGCCAGGAAGGCGTCACTCTGGCGCATGCAACCGACCAGACTATACCCATACACGCATCGTACCCGTACACACAACGTTCATACGAACATCAAATGCAACCCTGTGTCGGCTGCGCCCAAGCGAGGTTCCAACAGCGACATGCTGTCACGATGATTTCGTCAGGGTGAAGATGGAGAAAGAGAGAGAGAGAGAGAGAAACGAGTTGAATGTTGAATTTTAGTGTGGGGTCAACATTGAAATAGCTCGAGCAACGTCCCAACACTGGAACGGAACTCGATCGTAGAGCCTCGTGTTAGCGGCCGCGATGACAGGAACATGTCAACTACACGAGAATGTCACATAGCTTTAGTCAGAGAATGGACAGTGGCTAATGACTTCAAAATAATAATAATAATTGTAAGCAATAAATACATCTGGTTAGAACTGTCCACGGATGACATTGCAAAAACACATTTTTCAAAACATTGTCATCCATGTCCGTGTCCAAAGTCCACAGGCTGCAAAAGGCACCTCATCACCCTATCTAATATAGAGTGCCTCTTTTGGCGTGCCTAACCTTTATCAGATGTGGCTGAAGGGCTATATGATGTCTGGCCGTGGCAAGTTTATCATTTTGAGGACAAGCTCTCACTACCTCTCTCTCTCTCTATCTCTCCCTCTATATATATATATATATATAGATGTATATTTGTTTCTCTTAATAGACTGCCGCCACAGATTAAGCGCTATGGCCTCATCCTTTCTGTCTCTGCTAGTTTATTGTCTATGTAAGGTACGTGTTGTTCAAGCTATTCACACCTGCTAAAATCAACCTCTGGAAGAGATGGACTCTCAGCAGAGGATTGGTTTTAGCAGGCGTTTTGTCATCCACGTCAACCCCCTGCACTGGGTCGGCCCACTTTCATGGAGATTGGAAGGTGTCTCTGGTGGTGTCCGTGCGTTTGATGAAAATTTCCTCCTCTCAAAGAAAAAGTATGGATTGACCCGCTCAATGGATAGCCAAACAAAAATAAGATACTAAACAAATTACAAGAAGTTTTTGTATGCTTGACAGATGACGAACAATCAGATACTTGATGCACCAGCAATCACGAAACGAACATGCTCAATTGGCTTATACGATTATTTTATATATTTTAGATCAGCGTTTACAAAAGGAATTAATAACCTTGAAAGATCAAATCGGTTTGGTGCCGCCTTCAATTCATCCAGCTAAATAGCTCGTCGAGTTGAATTAGACTCGTAAACGATTTCGACCGTATGCTAGCGTTTCTCTTGACCGGAGACCTTGATCCGCTGTCTCTTGTTTATTGACTGTTATTTAGTGTTAAAGCCCACCGTCAAGTTGACCCCCACACGTAAAATGAGTGCAATCAAATACACTGAACGGACTCGAGGCAGGGCCCTCCAGTGCTTGCATGGTTGATATTTGAATGAGAACAATGTGAATAATAGAGATAAGTGATCATGGAGCGTGCCTTGAATTGACTTCGTTTAAAATGGCCTGTTTAGTTTAGTACAGCGCTAAGTGATGTAATTTCGCCTAACGCATATGTCCTTCAATAGATTGATATATGCACAGTTTACAGTATGTCATCTTCAACCAATGATCAAACACGCACACCACCCAATCGGTGCCATATTGTGCCTACTGACGCCATGATATCTCCCATGCATAATGTGGTGCAAATTCTTTTGCATTTTCAACACGGCGTTGTCTCATGATCTTCATTAATAACAGCGTAATCACCGTAGCGTGTCAATGAGCGTAATAAGGACAGAACGCTATGAGTGCGCGGCAAACCGTTGTCTAATGCAGAAGCTTACTGATGTAGCCAGTTCAGGTAAAAGAAGTTGTTGTCGCAGAAGACCAATACGTCGTTGGCTGGTCGATTGAACTAACTAAGATATATCCTTTCCTGCCAGTACGGTGTAGGCGTACAGATTCAAGAGACCACAAGACACTACACGCAAATGACTCTCCAGTAAATTGCTAGCTCAGGTGAAGGGTTGGCGAGTTGATTAATTTAACTGGTGACTAATGGAGTTTAAACGACCCCAGAAAACTCTATTAAGTGCCTGATTTTTTCTAGTTAAATAACGTATTTCAATTGTCATATTTGCTGATACTGATTCTCCTGGGGGCTGTTGCCTTACTAATGCACATCACTACACTGTGACCGCCCCAACCATCTGGAACTGTTGACGATGCTATAGCATGGTGACCCCCACCCTCTCCCTTCAAAATATAGTTCAAGAGGATCAGTGTCTGCAAACATGACAATTGAAGTGCATTATTTAACTGGTAAAATCAGGCACTTATTAGGCTTTCTGGTGTCGTTTATACTCTATCAGGCACTAGGCAAATTAATCTCCTCGTCAACCCTTCACCTGAGCTAGCAATTTACTGGAGAGTTACTTGCGTGTAGTGTCTCATTCAGACGAGCTCCGTTTCTGCCGTGCGAACACGTGCTGGCAAGCAGTATTTACCTTCATCTGAGACAATCCCGAGGTAATGCAGAGAGTAAACGAGATTTGCAAAGCGGCTTGGAGAGGATGTCCACGGTCAAGGGCACTTGACTGACCATCAATATGGCCTCCTTGAAATCACTTATAGCGTCAAGCCATTATAACGGTCCACTGGTTGTGCCAAATAGCTCAGATTGGACGTTTGCACAGTATATAACAATCATGGAACGGTGATATGATCCGCGCACTTTTAGGACCAGTCAATGTAATTGCACATTTCATAGAGACGTATTTCAAAAGTAATTATATGGGCGGTTAATTTGAAAAAAATCGATGTAATTTGAAAATGCTTTGGTAATGTGTGCTCAAGATGACTGTTAAAAATCTCATTGGTAAATACTACTAAATACTATTGAACAAATACTACATATACTTATACATACAATGCTGCACCGTGGTTGTGGCATCTCAACAATGGCACTGAAACTGCCTTAGTGGCATGCGTATTTTGGAAGCAAGCACTTTCTTGCGAGTTAAATATAATATGATCTTAGAGCTAATATGTATACAAATTTGTATATATAGAAAAGGGTTAAGTTGAAATGATTCTCATGAATACGTACACCTGAGAGGTTCGTAGAAATATTTTCTGTTCCTGCATTACATCTCTCTGTGCCTTCACCTACGCTGCCGTAGAGTGGCGTTCCAGCTCCATTTTGGCAGTATTGTTCATTCATCCTTTTACCGTTTCTGCTTCGGAAAAAAGTCGATATTCTTGACTGATTGATGATAACTTGACTGATTGATAAATCCTGCATTGGGGGTGCTCTGAGAAACGCCTTAGAGATTACCTCAGGAATTCGACTGATTGCAACCTGACGACCCCACAGCCTCACAATACTCCTGAAGTCCCCTGGATGTCCTTCATGAACGTGTGCAGATAGCAAGAAAATGATGAGATGAGCTAAAATAAGAGGGTATTGCTTACCCACACAGTGACTCATAATCAAGGCATCCTTTAGCCGTACGTCCTAAGCGTCCTGTATACTATATTATTCATACTTACTTATTAATACTTACCATGTGCTGCCCTCTAACGCACACGGATGAACTTGTATAATTATATTTTAGTTATGCGCAAAGGCCACAGAACACGTAAGTTGTTCCCTAAGTTGCCTTCGTCAACTATATACTTCAGTTCGATTTTTTGAACTTCAAGTGACAATTGCTGAATACTATATGCACGGAAAGCTCTGCCAAGTGATCCGCTTGAATGTCAGACCTCGCCAAATTGGCGCGCTGGATATTCTTGTGAATTTAGGTAAGTCATGCTTCTGTATATTGTTAAATTATTTGGGTGTCCCGTTCAAATTGCACCGCCTTTCGAATGGCTTACAGTCCGCACTACGCGATACAATTCGTTCATTCTTGGAGTGCGCACACGGCAGGAACGTGGCTTCTTTTCGAACACTGAGTATTTTTGATGCGATCAGAAAGATGGACACTGCAGCAAGAAGTGCAAATTCAATGAAACTGGGATTCCTCGGACGAGGTGTCATAGAATTATCACCACTATACTGAAGATGAAGAAAATCAATGCAAAATGGGTTCCCCATACACTGAGTGCTGACCAGATGAAAATGCGTCTGGAGTGTTCACGAAAAACTTAATGCTCCCCGATATCTCGACTGCTTGAAGGGATTGATGAACAAATGGCGTGGGGATCGACAGCACCGAGTATGGTTACTCGACGACAATGCAAGACCCCACCGCACTGCTGAAATTACGACCTGGATGGAGGGGAACAACATTGAGCGATGGCATCAACCCCCATATTCTCCTGATTTAAGTCCATGTGATTATGGTTGTTTCCATGCATTAAAGAGGGCAGTAGGTGGGGTTCCATATGCAGCCGTCGACTTACTCAAAAAAAGCAATAGATAAGGTAAAGGTTTATTGGTTTATTGAAGGAGCTGCAGTTTTACAATGTTTAAGCTCTCTTATATGTCACACGGCAGGGCTCGAACGTGCGGCCTTTGGCTTCCGATAGCCAGAGACTTAGCCGTCCAAGCCACTGAGCTGACAGAAATTATAGATGGAAATGCGAATGGTAAATATTTGGCTATCTCAAAACTCCCAGAGCGCTCGAATCTGTTCTGTCAATAAAACTGGAGAGTACCTCTAACTCATACCAAAAGATCTTTGTTCTAACTCATTTAGTTCAAAAGTTATTGGCATTTAAGGAGCGGACAATTCGAACCGGACGCGCTAATATAGTATAATTTTGCTGATTACAAAGTAACACAAATCATCTTACTGATCATACAAAAATCAAGATCTTCACGTAAGATAATTTACGGATTGCAATTTTACTGAATTTTATTGTCGGAGGGTATAGATTGATCATCTCCCCACACGTTATCTCACACATTACCGTACACGTTATTAGAAAGCTACGCACATCGCTTTAATTTCGCTTCCGAAGCTCATACGTGCCTGTCACAATCAATGGCGAATGCTGCTTGCAACGATGTCAGTCACTTTAGTTCTAGTATCAATTATCATTGGCAATTATTCACAAATATGTATAGTACCACCTCACACTACACCGTGTTCTAGGCGATTGGAATCGAGAGGCCTAGGATAGCGAACTTCGCCTGAACCAATTCGGACAAGATTTCGTGGTCGGTATTCTTAATTTATGTTATACCTTCTCGTGTCTTTCTTTTTTGATGAATGTGCTCATATGTTACTACCCTCTTCTAAACAGTTAAAGACCGGAATATGCTGGTAGCCGCAAAAGCGAATTATCGAACGGCCGACCTCAGGTACCCAGCTGCTCTTGATAGCGAACACAATCTAGACAAAGCGACCTACATCTATACACCGGATCCCCGAATTCTATACGAATTCCATTTTTTGAGTTCCGAATTACTTGAATGTGTTAGATTATTATACGATGCGTATAATGAGAACGAACTGAGTGTTGTGTACTCTAACCGCTTACACCTCGGGCGGGGCCGAATGTCCATCTGACTGACTTAATGGTTTTAACGATCAGTACGTGCTCTTCGCGACGTATGGGCATCACTAGTTCCCGGTTTTGTGTCTGTATAACGTTGAGATGAACTGTGCGATTTGGCCATCGGGAAGCATTGGTGAGAGTTTCGGAGGGCCCATAACGCAGAGAACGATAGTAACAGCGAGGCGGACGATGATGACGATCCTGTTGATGGTGGCGGCGATAATGATCTACTCACTCCGATGATGCGAATGGTGACCGCGCTACATTAGGGTATCCTTGAGCAAAATCCCATCCCGTTGGGGAGCAATGACGCCACCATGAAATTGCTGTACTGAATTGGATGGGGCAGTTGTGATAACGATGGCGAGACGCGTCCTACGGCAATATGAGCCACGTAAAAACGTAGCAATGACTACGACTACAATATCCGGATGCACCGAAGGATGTTTATAACGAATGAGCGTCTCTTTACCGTATGTCAGGTAGACTCAAGGCTTTGTTCAAGGCTCTACTTCAAGAATAGAAATCTAGACAACATTAGGGAGCTCCGTTTTTTTCTGAATTTTACAGTATTTTTTTTTACATTTTTTGTGTTGTTATGTAAGACATAGCTCGTAGAATATGTATAGTCGAAGAAAAAGCCTGTAACCTGATAAGACGACACTAGAGCAGTTTGTTTGTTTGTTCGGAGCCGCTTTAATTACTAGCGAGTGATATGTTTTCAATACCACGTGGAGAGAAGTGGAATACAACGATGTTCGCCATTTTACAGATGTTCTGTGCTGACGGAGTGAGAGGTAGGTCATGAACGTTTTCTAGAAAATACTCAAAAACATATGCCTTGTTTTATCGAACAGAAAAATCTCTACCAAGGGAACTCACCAATTGAATGTGACTTGTATGTATTACATAAAATCTAGTTTTCTGGGTTTATACAATATGGAATAAGTTCTACGCGCGAGCTAGTCCTTTCGCAGCGGTGAACTCGTGTATTAACCTCGGTTTCCAACACGGTACCTGGCAATCCATCCTGACAAGCCTTGAAAAACTCAGACTAGTTCCAATGGTTTAGAAAGGCGCACTTAGCCATCGATTGAGGGGCTATTGCTGAGCAGGGATCGCCTCGGGATAGGAAAGAGGAGAAGGAGACCTCGACGTCCGAGCCGGTGCCAAATCGAGGATATTGAAAGGGAATTTTCGTTTTTGGAATTCCTGTTCAGCTTTCTCATTTTCAAACTGTAGCTTCGCCCTATTGGTCGCCGAAGTTGTCGCTGTAAGTCGTTAGAGGCACCTTGCACGACCTAACATGCACTTCCAAGCGGAATGCTTGATACATTGTTTGTGAAACGGAATTTACGTTCGCCTGTCTAAGGTCATGAAAGGGGTTCTACATTAGTGACCATTAATGTGAAATGTTGCAATGGAGCATAGTTGAGATGCCCCCCACAATAATCATTATGTATCACTCGATACTTGCATCTTAATTCTCATATACACCTCGGATTATAGCTTTGCTTGAAGATTCGGAATTGCTGCGCCGTATCAATGATGTTTTTAGAGAGAGACCCTTGTCATAGAGTTCAATCTTAACTCCTCCTCTCGGATCCAAGGTCACCCATCTGCTTTGGCGGACTCGATGTCCGGAGGCGATTCGACCTAGCTGCGCCGAGCTTTATGTCATCATATCATGCTTCAAGTGGACTCGCTCGTCGTTTCCTGCCACAAAACATTCACAAAAGGCTAGGGTAAAGCCGTCTATGCTGTCTACAATAGATTCCGCCGATTGTGCCCTCGTACAGCAGACGTTAACATGTACTGATCTTTGAAGTAGCATGTCGGTGACTTCGTTTACACAAGAACTCGGTGCTTCAGCTGACTGTGACAAGGAGGGCGCTCGTTGGCTTAGAGCCCTCTCATCAGCCAAGGTAGACGCACTTCTCGACGCGCGTTAGCTTCGAGTCTGTGTCGTCTTGGTTTTAGGAACGCACCCCATGTCAGCCACATCGCTACATCAGGGATAAGTGCAGTAGTCAGATAGACCCATCTGTACTACATGGTGTCGCGTGTAGCGAGAGTGGCGGATGCGACTCGTGGCACTCTATACCTGACGAGGAAGTCTCTAATAGCTTGAGGGCTGCTGGCGTGCCGAACGTCCACGACCCGGCTCATCTGTCACCCAATGATGGCAAGCGACCTGACGGTGTTACCCCTATGCCATATGCACACACGGAGAGTATCGTGTAGGAGATACACACGCACACGTTAGCGGCGCCCTACGCACAAAGAACGGCTCGTCAAGCGGGAAGTGCCGCCTCACTAGGGAAGACCGTAAGATGACTAAGTACGCTGGAGACTTTAGGATATCTGGCAGACCCCACCGATGCTTTCTTTGTCGTTCTCTCGAATACCTTCCGACGTAACAAGGTGTCAACGTGCTCAAACGAATTTCCTCGGAAGGCTGCGTTTTTGCGTCTAGCGCGGAAATACTTTATCCGTTCTCGGCAGCATGGAGGACAATATTTGGGGGGGGGGGGAATCAGTGACTTCGATTACCAGCGTAGCAAACACGTGTTGAAATCACAGAACACGATTCTTTTCAGTCCTACCTCATTGTCAATTGGAAAGCCTCCGTCAAACATATGCGTACACTGCGAAGAAGGTCTAGAAGACAACCCGCAACATACGTTAGCGATCTGCCAGGCCGGGTAAGAGGTCAGGCAAACCAACTCCGAAGCGGAGAGTTGGTGAGCGATCAACAATGGCCTTGCCCCTTTCATCCAGAACATAATGAAGCTCGGGGAGCAGTGAGCGTACAACAGACGAGCGTATAACAGGTACTGCTACGCGGTGAGATTCAGAGGAACAGCAAGAAATGATCCCTCGCTCGGGATTGAGTGTGTGCGAAGAGGCGGAGAATTTAACGAGAAAATGGAACGGGACGGGACGTAACGGGATGTAACCCGTTAGTTGCCTCTGCAAGCCTCGGCTTGAAGTGGTAATCAACTAAACTCGAACTCACGGCAATCAAGTCTTCGAGGTCTAAGAGTTTTAGTAAGTAAGAGTGCCACACGACAGTGGTAAGTAGCGGAAGATCAACTGTTACACTCTGTCTAATTGGCAATATCTAATTTGGTCCTGAAATGGACTGAAAGTACTATCCGCAAACAGAATTCACGCGTATCAGAATATCACAAATGCAACACGTGGGTATTTTATGGGGCAAGCTATTTTTTTTAGCATAAAATCGTACAGCATCATTATAATTATTGATAAGGACGTCACCGCTGTCCCACCTCATCAAGCATTCCAAATGGGAATTAATATTAAAATTTGAACTATTTAGAGTGGTCCTGCGTTAACGCATTTGTATCAGAATATGGTAACATCCTTCGCCGGGGACAATTGTCACTGCGAATTGTAACTGACAGTCGTATAACTCAGTGCGCCCTGTATGAACTAATATGAACTGCAACGGCCAAGCATCATAGGGACAAATCTAACTTTCCGATTTGGCAGCTCAACTTCAATCCGACGTTCGAATTTTCTTTGTAGATTGTGATTTGTTTATTTTTTATGTGGTGGCGTTCCCATTTCGAATCATATTAATGACAACCTCTACCGTTTATCCAGGAAGCTTAAGTAGTAATAAACGATATCGAACAACATTTCAATGACGCATGCCCATTAATAATAGGCTCCATTGACGGAGCCACATTTCTCACTTCAATCCGGCTTGGAAATTGTCGGATTTAGTTGAAGTTTTCGCCCTGAAGGCCGAAATGGTCGAGTTTACGGCCCTTGGGGCCTTACTTGAAGTTGGAGAGCAGCACTCAGGGGACAAATTCGAAAAGTTCCAAAAGAAGCCTTGTCAGCTATGGGACCCCCGGTGGGAGTGCTCTACACCCCAAACATTCCCAGTGAAGCTCTTAGATAACGTCTCGCATAACTTTCGATAGACGCATTTATCCTGGCGTTCTGTTTCCCTAATAGTAACTAGCATATCATTATACTGCTCCGTTTGCTTTCAATCGTCGTCGTAAGGCTGATAACTAAGATACTGTAGAAATATCTCGGAGGTGTTTTAAAACCACAAAGACAACGAAGTGACAGTGAAAACTCGAAAATACTGTCTGGATATAGTAGGGAGTGATTAATACTTAGTTCATATCTGAAACTGTATATTATATGCGTTATATATATATATATATATAGATATGTCAGATAAAAAAACTTGTAAACCACCTTCATTTAATATCGGCCTCGATGCTTGCATGTTTGAATAAAGAATCTTATTATTATTATTATTATTATTATCTGAATCAGAAAGTGGCGCGGCTGATACTTCATATATATTAGGGATATTACGGAGGGATATTAAGGACGTCGTGCAACAAAAATGGTATCGCGCCCCTCTGAAGTACTCATGTAAAACATTCGAATATTTCAAATCAATAGGCCAGGGTGTTTAAACACATTTGTGCAAAGCATACATTAGAAGTGACCACATTATGCGAGAACTTAGTCTAGAAGGGTAGCAACAAATAACGGTGGACGACGATGTAACGAAATGTTAGCTAAAGCTTTTCGATATAAATCAGGCGTGTGAGGAGGACACTTCTCTATACAGAGCAATTAAATTGATAATGCACTCATTTGCGAATCGCTGGACGGTACTTTAAACAGCAAAAATGTCTAAGCGGACTATCGCTAATGCGGCATGTTAAACACTACTCTGCTTTTATCAACATACCTAATGAGCTCGAAGCTTAAGAATTGATAGACGACATGTAACATCGAAATGCCACAATTAGACTCCTGGTTATGGATAATGCCCACTGTGTAACTTTGTAGTTATTTCTCAACAATAAAATACGCTTTCAAATGAACGTAAAGCATACATTACAAGTGACCACATTATGTAAAAACTTCCTTTTAGTACTGACGTGGGTGAACAATCACCTCCAAGGGGTGGTTGTTTACTTCGGAGCGTACCGCATCTATACTTGAGGCAAGCGGCGGCGGCGGCGGCTCGGGGCCGACAGGCGACAAGCTCGAGTTACTTCACACTAAATGTGCGACTGCGACATTTCATGGGGTACACCCGCGGTCGTTGCCAGACTTCGAGAGCCCTTAGGGCTTCCCACTGTTGCGCTCGAGTGCTCGAACTGTTGGCCCTCGGTGGCGGGTGCCTGCAGGGGGCATCTCTTGGGTTGAGGATGAATTTACATATGAAACACTCCGAAGGGCGTCAAGCAAAGACGCACTTTCAAATGGAACGCCAGCCTCGCTGTGCTTGGGACGAGTACCAGATGTCGCTAAACCGCCACCCACTCCTCGTAGAATTCCCATCTCCTCATTTGCACCTTGAGCACTTCGGGGCAGAAACCCTGTACGGTGCTGCACCATTCACCTGTGGAACGCTATATTTTTTCAGTTAATTTCGTTAACACCGACCTTTCCGATGCAGTGTTTTGAGCGATTCACCTAGCTGGCCAGCCGCGATTGCAAATAGATACAATGACAAATGACACGTAACAATAACACATCTGTCCTCCTGCTTAATCGATTGGTTTGTCATTAATAGCGAACAATTACCAAGCGCTGTCCATCCATTTGACGTAGCCTAAAATCAGGGTTGAGTATTGTACATTACTGGGCGCCAGTTAAACATAATTCATAATATTGTTAACAGAAATAGCAGACCGTCAGCTGTCTTCCCATAGCAGGGTTCGGTACCGCTGTATATAACGACTTCAAGAAGCCGTCATGATGGATATATCTGTGCTTTTCATCAATAGGCCGCAGGAGAGGCATGTTAACCGTGTCCCGCCTGACCACTATTACTCGGGGTTGAGGAGATCTGCAATAGCCGCCCAGACTAGGCCGCCTCACATATTTCATGATTTACCTTAAGCATTCTATGCAGTTCCTTTAATAAATCAATAAATCAATACCTCAATACCTAAAAATATACTTGCTCAACTTTTGCGAAAAAAGAAAAAAAGTTAAAAATCTTATTTTTTTACCGTAATTACACCGTCATTTTCTCTCTCACCAACCATATCTGGCCGATAGTCGTGGTTGGGTTATAGCTACTTTGTAATACATATAGTACGCATCAGTAGGGTTATGTTGAACAGAGTGTAGTTTTTTGCTCAATCAATTTTTGCTTTATCAATACAGTGCAGAAAAATGCGCCTCTCCCCCTCCCATTCGCAAATGATGAATTAAGTTGTCATATATTTTAAAAAAACTTGACACTACCATCCAAATTGCAGGTAGTTTCGGATCGACGCGGTTATTATATTTGACGGTTCATTAATAAAGTCACTTAGTAACCTTTTCAATTCGAGTGTAGGCCATGGCCGCCAAGGAAACATCAATATCCACTCGGTATCACAAATGTCCTTGGGTCGGGAACTGCGATGTCCAGAGACATATAGATGGTTCCCTTGATGGTCTAATGGTGAGCGACTTGGACTGTGGTTTGCGATCAACGGAGGCCAGACAGAAAAGAATCTTTGGAGTTCCTGATCATTTTCTTTGTATGTCGATTGTTGTCAGGTCGAAATGTGGAGAAAATAAGCGAAGATGGCCCCGATAGAAAGATCCTCATATTAATATCTAGAAATTAAGTGCTGAGAGTTGTCACAAAACGGAACAGCCGAGGGTCATCTAAAAGGAGAATGTTTTTTAGACATACAGATCAAGAAGTAAGACAACCGTTTTATGTGTATCATACCTAATACAGATCGGTGTTTCATTTGACACACTGAGTACACATTTGCTTTGTGTTTGCACCTTGCATGAAATGAGTTGCCGTATTGGCTTCTGGCACATATACATTGATGCATAAGTAAGCAGGACATAGCGTTATATCACCTTACTGGGTGTTCGTAGGTCGGCAGCTCCTTGAGAGAACAAGGGGCATAGTAAGCGCAGCAATATTATATAATCTTTAGAAGGCTAACCGTTTGAATGGAACATACATACACCCGTTTACCGAGCGAATTGTGACCGAATGCTGTCACTATAAATTCATTCAATTAAGTTTCGAAGAGATGAAAGATTGCTTGCTCGACCACGTAATAGCTATATACGCTATTCATTCGCATAGTAATATTTGATAATAGCCGACGCACAATTCGTTTAGGTTTCAAGTCCTTATTTGATTTTTTCATAGCTGACTTTCAGCTGCCTTCCCGTGCCAGGCCTAGGTATTGCTTTGTAGCATTGCCCCAAGGGCTTATTATGTGGGTCGTGATGGACCTTAATAGGCCTGCTCCAATAGACCTATGTAAGGGCAGAACAATGTTAACCATATCACAGCAAACTACGATTTGTGGACTCCGAACAGGCCATCACAAATTGTGATACTCTTTGTGATTTTCATAGCAATCGCACTCAAAGGGATGCACATTAGTCGCCCAGGATACCGGCGCTAGAAGCTGCCAACGTGTAGCCAGCAGAAACTGACAATGACGCCCAACAAACTGATATGATGAACGGGTCCACGCCAAATACTCGAATCATGTAGGTATACCAGTCGTATCATTGCTGTCCTAATACTGATCCTCTCAGGGAGCGGTCGATATTAATTACTAATGAAAATTGGCGAAAAAAGTCTACTAATGGGGAAAAAACTACACATTCGATAAAAAATCAAAATTTGAGATTTTTGTGTAAGCGTTCGTAGTATAGACTATCCCTTAGAAAGACTGACCTTAACATGCAAATTGCTTAAGACAGAACTGCCTCTTTGGGACGTTCACCTAGCACAACAGTTAGTAACTGTTATTTCGATAGCTGTTTTTCGAGCTGACACCTCATCTGTTCCCCTATCTGACAGGCCTCAGCTCTTAACCTTTAGGTATTACTATGAGGACCTGCCGGGGCCACCTTTGCTTATTCTCTGTCTTACTCGTACCTGACAAGAATCTTCAGATAAAGAAAGATGATAAAGAACTCCAAAGATTCTCCAAAGCGTCTGACAGAATTTGAACCCAACACACACGTGTCCCTCCGGTCTAGTAGTCTAAGACGCTCACCACTAGGCCATCCAGGGGACTATATTTCTATAGCTAATTTTGATTAATCGAGGAGTTCCTCGTCATGCACCATCTACTTACTTCATATTGTTGTGTCTTTTAATACACACGATAATTAGTGACGCAGTAGAGGCACTTGGTATCAGGCTGACGCCGTCATGATCACCGCTGACTGAGGCGATTCGCATTAGCCTCATTGTTCTTCTCACAGCGAAGGAAAATCGCTGCAGAAGGAAGGATTCGTTCCTCGTTTACTACTAAGCGAATTCCACCACTCGCGTGAACATACTGAAAATAAGAAAACATTGTTTTCGGTGTGACTTTGCAGCAATAACATATTCCTGTTCGCTTGTGCTACCTTTTATTTCTCAAAGACCAAAAAAAAACGGAAAAAACGAAGGAAGAGAGAACTTGAGAAACTTCTACATTAGAACGTCTCAGGAATTTTCATCTATTGTCTAGATAGTCATTGTTGAAGCCATCTTTTACCCAATTTATCGTTAGAGATTTTTTCAACAACATTTCTGCGTGCGCCTGAACACTCAGTATTATGAATTTCAAACAGAGGCTGGATATGGCTACTATGAGCCATTTCGAGGCAATCAACCCTCGGAATGTATCTGAATAAGAATTAATCATCATATAAGTTTATTAGTCTCTTGGAATTTTGAGTTTATCTCTAGCAGAAGAATGACGCGCTGATGAGCCACAAGTGTCGCCTTGTGCGCTCAGTAGCTGACTCGGAGCTTTCACAGAGTTTCGCTTCTTTAGAGAATATGACTATCAGCTAGGCTTTTGAGTAATTCACATCTGCATTGGTCGGCACATGTCTATCTAAAGTTATGTCGCTAAACGGCCTCATTGAGACTCTTGTGCGATTCGTTTAACATTGAACTGTAGTAACAGCGCTGTGAAATCCAAAACCAATGGGTCCGAATGCGAAGGAGAAGAATTTGAAACACTACTCCGAAAGACGGCTATCGTATCTGCTATTAAAATACGCATGCGAAACAGTACTCGAAGAAACGGCACACCGAATGTAGCGTGCGTGTGCCTATCTCCACGTATAGTGCAGGTCTCTATGGCTGCACCTTGCTACAACCGCACACACACTGTGCGAGAGAGAGAGGTGGAGGTGATGCTGGTGCTGCTGCAACGGTAGCGGCGATGGCTGTCCTCATTAATTTCGTCCTGATTAAGTAGACGACCGGCTAGACCGACAGACAGTAACGAGACGCCATATTTGTCCTGTCGTAATTAATTTAGCAAGACGCAATGGTCTCATAATTAATTCTCCCAAAGGATCGCGCTGCCACTAGCGTGCGAGGCGTATCACCATACAACAATGGCATCACGCTACCGTTCCTTGGCAAAGGCCATCCCGGCCGCGACTCGTTCTCTGTCGCGCCTACAAAAGCCGTGACCGACCGACTGATACCGCCCCGGAGTTAAGTACATTTAATAGCTAAGTCCATAACATCCCCCTACCAGAGGCCTCCCCGTTTGAATGACTCCTCAATGGAGTCGGCGCCAAACGGCGATTCGGTTGAGTGGGACCCAACCAGGAGTGCGGAGCGTCCTCCCAGGGACCTCAGTGTCAAAGGGGACTCAGCTGAATGCCAGCTGCTGCTCGGGTCTCCGCCGGTCGCACGCATCTACCCTTGATGTCTTGTGATGCTCTACAACGGTGACGAGCAAGGGGGAGGTTGGGTATAGTTGCTAGCCCGGTGCGGGGGGGCTCGACTGCACCATATATCAGTACACGAACAACGCAAGTAAGCATAATATTGTATTCACCTCTTGTTACGAAACCTGTTGCTAGTGGGAGCACTACTATTTGTAGTACTACTTTTATTAGATGTCATGGGATGCAATGCCGAAGAACACTCGTATCGTGGACGGTAAATATTTGCTGAGACTCATCCCGGAAAATTCACTTGATGCCATGGGATATACTGGACGATGGATGAGAGCCACAACGCCTGCTATGGTGAACTGACACTTCTAACCTTGGCCACTCCCTGCCGCCATTGGATAATGCTGGTGGTGTACCTTTGAGCTTAGTCAATGAGTTGCATATTCAGATGTTATCCAATTATGCTTTGACTGAGGAAGTCTGATTCTCTCTCTCTCCCCCCTAGCTTTGGTTTTAGATTTTAGCAGGCCTCTTGTTGGCGTTACAGCCAGGATAATATTCAATTCGGTTATTACATAACAGATAATGCAATACATATTCAGGAAGAGAAAAATATAGTTCAGTAACCAGGATAGGTATCTGATATGTAAGAACGCAGACACTGAAAACTTACATATCCATATAATGAGCTGGTTATCCGAGACCTCAGACCCCATCCAGTCCACCAAATAGTCCCTTCCAACACATGGTGCATAATGTTGATGTTTATCCCACGAAAATTCTCGAACATCTTAAAAAAACTACAATCGAAGACCAGCGCGACACCGGACGGTGTTCCTGCATATGTCTCCAAAAAGGTATTTCAGCATTTCAGTTCCTCTCGCATACATTTTCAGGCAGTCTATCGATTGATTCGACATAGCTGATATATTTCGAACTGCAATAGTGTGTCCTGTGCACGAGAAAGAACCAAAAGCTCAACCGTCAAATCAGAAGCCCGTATCCCTTACGGCCGTTGCATGCAAGCCCCCAGACAGTATCATCTGTAAAGCTCTGTAAGGTAATAAGCAAGGCCTAATCTCGAATGCCCAATTCGCCTATCGGCCAGACTGGAACAGAACTTTGCAACCACTGGACACACAATTGGACTTGGCATATTTTGACTTCAAGTCTGCCGTTGAACGTGTCACTCACTCAAAACTCCTCAAAACATTACCCTGCTTCGGCGACCCTACATAGGCGACCTTATCGTGAAATGGATAATTGACTTTCTTCAAGATAGGACGTTCCCAGTACGAGTCAACAACAAATACTGCGACATTGCCCAAGCAACCTTCGGCTGTCCCCAGGGGAATATAATACTGGGACTTCTGATATATATATATACTGTATATAAATTCGATCATGTATATATTGCTTATCAAGATTTGCGTACATAAAGGTACATTCCAAGGCTGGCTCTAATCAGGAGAAGTCCCAATTGCAGGAGGCTCTAAATCTCTTTCTGGAATGGACTCTAGATCTCGATTGAAAACTCTCTATTGAAAAAGGCGCTGTGTCACATTTTGGGCATGGAAATCCAAGGCATGTACACACTATTTTTGGGGGATCTCCATTGCGCACCATAAGACACTTAGGACTGACTACGTCGACGTAAAAACACTGAGTGTGTCACTGATATTGTGCTCTGTGCAACACGGCTAACGTTTGGTTGGCACTAACCTTGGGTTCAAGCGTGACAAAGATAGATTGCAAAAAGTGGACGCCATGTATGCCAGAAAAGTGGCTTTTATGTAAATGCCAATGTGATAGACCAAATGTGAAAATTACGCTAATTTGATACATCTTGATAACCTACATAAGCTTACATATTCATGTATAAATAGACATCTACCCACCCTACTGAACACTACGTTCGAATTGACCAGACTGTGCCTACTTCGTTTTTTCAGTTTTTGACCTTGTTCCCTACATGCCTTTCGGCACTAAGCTCCAGAGCTTGAATACCACTTCTGCAGGCGGCTTGTGGTATCGTCAAAACTACATGCTGATTTCCATATCCAAGTGTGCATTAGCTCCTGTGCATCAGCTGATACAACGACGACTATTCTATCAACGACGCTGTTATTAAGTGAAATGTTTCATCAGGGACCTAGGCGTACTAGTCACATTAACCCCGGATTTCGACCTCCACATCATCGAAGTTGTCATGATAGATATATTGCCCACAACGCACGGATTAGAGACGAATTTGTATCTGCAAAGACCAACCGCTTTGTATATGATACACGGTCAACATGTAACAATATCACATTTGTACGATACTCCCTTGGTCTGGTGTTGCTACTTAAGGTGACCAGGAAACACGATCCCCAGACTGTTCATCTGTACAGAAGGGTGGATATGGGGTCAGGGTCTATTTTTACAGAGCAGTTTGGAGATCAATTGTGCTATGTGGCGTTCTGGCACTTGGTTAAGGCTCATATTTATGGATAATCTTAACAGGCCGAACTGGTTGTTGATGTAAATGATGTCCTATTGAAGTTGCGGATACATTCAGATTAATTGTCTTTATCTATTTTGTACACATTGGCCATATTATCGGCGTATGTTATCTCTTTTACTCCCAGACGCTTCGCTCATCTGGCTGGTTACAATAGCCTGCTCCGAAGGAGGCCGAAGGCCACTGCCGACGCATACCTAATTGACGTCTCGGAAGCTACCCAATTCAAAATTCTTCGCAAAAATCATCCAAACGAACATATCACGAGCAGGCCAGTACGTCGGTCAAGGTCGGCATTGTTCATACAACGTCTGAGAAAGCTATTTTTTAAACATGATTACCAACATTTAAAACCGTTAAGAGCCAGAAATGAATCGCGGCATCGGCCGAGGGGCCGAGAGCCTTCACAATTAATCACCAAATTTTCGCACAAATCATTAAAACAAACATGTCACAAGCAGGACTAGAGTAGGTCGCCGCCCTCCAGGTCAAGACCAACTCTAGTTGTATAGCTTGGTATGACAACGAAACACTTGTTCTGGCAGTAGCTAGCTGTTCGCAGTTTCTTGCATATCCAGCAGGAGCCGTATATATATATATATATATATATATATATAGTTGTCTACCGCAACATGCCTACCTCCTCCCGAATTTAATTTTTAGAATTTCGGCTCGATGCCTCCAGCCGTTGACAGAGTTCAGTTGCTGTTCGTCCACGCCGGTGTCGGACGCGGCCGGTGTGCGGGGAGACCCTTTGAACCCAGATGACCGAAGATCGGTTAGTTGAGGTGTTGTGGCGCAGTCTGAAAGGTCACCACTGGCATAAAGCTAAACCCTGCCCTCTTGGCCCGAACAAGATGTACTTCGTCAATATACATCTCGTCGATATTCTAACACCTTGTCAAAGCTTTCACAATGCATGCCGTTAATATCAAAGGTGATCTTTGCAAGAAGCCTTCTTACGGACCGATTACCCGAGAGCATTGCGGAAGCGAGGCGATCTGTCACCGTTCGGACCGAGGGCTCAGCTTAGCCATTGCGTTGCGTAGGACCGACAGTGGTATGGTAGTGTCGAAACTCTCGGCAGCGCAGGTAACTCCTTAACGAGTTTGCCGTAACCATTTGCCACAATGTGTCATATACAGTAAGCCATATGAAACCCTAGATGGTTCGGCAAGGGAACAAGTTCCCCAACCGCGTGCAGCATTTCGTCAATACGTGAACGTAAAGGACCGCAAATTCCGAGACGGCCAACAAACCCATGAAATCTAACGCCAACTATCTCGAAAAACCTCACACTCGCGTTTATACGGACCAGTGCGGACGCTTGTCATTGCTTTTTTCTTCTTCCGTTGGCTGAATACGCGACCTTGAACGACCTTAACGCAGACGTAACCTCTACTCAGCGGTCTTTCACATTTTCCAAATGCAAGAGTGCTCTGCCGTATCGGCGTCTTCCTACAAAGAGGTAATTTCCAGATAAAGATCCCACGGAATGACCATTCCAATTTGTCCGTTTCTCCCGTTATTCTTTCATGAGAGGCTCAACAACCTCTTGCCCTTAAGTGAACAAATTATCTGCAAACAGGAATCATATTCCAGCTGTTCAAGGGTCACCCCATGGAGTGGGCCACGGAGTTCTTCTGAGACGCCCAAACTATGTCTAAATACTCAGATTCCGAAGAATGACACTTTGTCTCGTACGACTCCAACCGAGGACTGGTATAGGCGATCATCTTTTCTTGACGATCTTCAGTCTGGATCAGGACTGCTCCCAATCCGTCGTAATCTATATTCGTATAATCCGTATAATCCATATCTATATACGTATTATCCGTAGAACTGTCTCGTTCCGATTACCACCTTTTTTTAAAGCGGGAGTGTTGGCATGCCAATGCATGCAACACCGTGACCCCCTCCCCCCCCCCGGTGAAACTATTGACGATGTTCAACAGAACCTCGGCCCTTCCCGGTAACGCTTAGTGCATTCTTCAGTAAGGATGGCTAGATGTGTACAAGCCCCGACACGAGTACCACACATCCTCCTCACCGTACGGACATGACGTGGTTAGCTGACTCTCAGCTGCTTACCTTCTCTCTTACTCTCTCAAGACCTCTGTCCATTTCCCATCTGTGGACAACTACTGTGGTCAATAGGGCGTCTGTAGAAAGCCCCGTGTATGTAAACAGGCAGTATTTATGACGCATACAGGGGGTGTACGGTGCCTTCCTTTTTGCACAGTGGTAGCTGTGTCGTAGACCACATTAGTTGCTACTGCTACAACGAATCTTAACAAATTTTATTGCGGAGATACCGCTCATAAAAGTAAATATGGTCCCACTCAGATTTGAACCTCAGACTCCACAAAACTCGCTCCGATTGCCACCTGAAGTCCCCCCAAGTTGGAGAGACTTTACAACGTATGCTCAATTTTCGCAAAACCTTCATATATCGCCCGCAGCACGACGTCGGATCAAGGAAGATGTTGTGCTCGCTTGCCGTGGCCTGAACTACGAATGCAATGGACAGCTCGCTGTGCTGCGGTTTGGAGAGATGCCCATCACGCTGATCTTGTACCTTAGGTAAACTATGTCTTGTGCCACGAACAAAGGCTTCTTTACCATTAGCCTGAACTCAGGCATATCGCCAGAGTCCAGCACGCCTTTGAGATAAGCTTGATGACCATTGACATCGCACGCATAGATTTCAATATCGTCGAGGCCAGTAAATACATTTGGTACCTCTTAAAACCCATAGCCCTATCCACGAACCTGTTACAACGTCGGTAAGATGTTCACCAGGAACGTTCCAAATGGCATACAAGGGAGCTGGTCCTCTTCAGGGGCGCAAGACGCGTTTCTTTCTTGTGCTTGGAAAAAGCCAATTTGCCAATAGCCCCTCAGCAGGTCGGCCTGATAAAGGAACGCACCTCTGATAACGCGTCAATGGCGTCGTCGAACCCTGGAAGCGGGTATACGTCACGCTTTTGTTACGACATTCAAGGTCGCCTGTAGTCGACGTAGAACCCATCCATTTTCCTCACGAAGTCTACTGAGGGAAACCAGAAACTAGACGAAGGCTCCGCATTTTATATGCCCATCAGTAGGACAATAATACATATCTAGCATGCTTGACTGGTATAATTTGCACCGCAAATAAAATAATGTAATATATATATATATATACATTAAATAAATAAATTTTCCGGGCTGACCCACAGCCACCATTTAACACATTACTCTACCTACTCTAAAACGTTTCTAAAACGCATCTTTGCAGACCACTATTTTGGTAAAATTTAGCAATTATCAGCTAATAACCATGTGAAATCGTCCGACAGATAGAACGGCTTGGTCGCGGGATTACTTTACGTATCAAGCCAATAAATATAATAAATAAAAAATACGTTTTAATGTTACTTAAATGTGCTTGAAAACGTAGCGTAAGATCGCTTTGGCCGTGATGACGCGCCGAGAAATTGACTACTTTAGCCATTTCGTAAAACCTATCTCGGGGTCGAACTGTCAGCCGCTGGGATGGGTCCCAACGAGAAATATATGAAGGCGACGTCCACATCGCCGAGTTTCGTCAGCACACAAAGATCACGGAGAGCATAACAGTTACAATAAAAATTAAAAAAAAACGAGCCATAGAAACATGCTTGCAATGCTTGTCTTCTGGCAGGTTAAGTTTCATTTAGTTGCCTAAGTTACTGGCCAGATTATACTTGCAAATTGTACACGCTCGTTGGGTGTGCTTGCCCAACTTGAAAGAACATTCACCAATTTCGACGTACGACTCGAATCTATCCCTTATCCCCCGTGCCTGCCTTGTTCGGTCCATTCGTCCCCAATACCGATACAAACTGCTCCCTTCTATTCCGCGTGGCAATTAAACCGCGCGGCGGTCTAGTCTTCGACAGACTAATCGCCGTGTATAGGCTAACGTGACGAAATGCTGCCCAACAAAGCGACGATTGTTACCTCTGTCCTGTCCTCGAACGTTCGCCTGAATGTAAATTGACCTGACGCTCATTGTACGGCCCCACATTGTTCTCATCCGATTCGCAATGTCTCTCCAGGGGACGCTTGGCAATTCGGTCAAGTAATTTTCTGTTAGTAGCGGCCAGGATTGTCTGCGTTGATTCCAACGACGGGTGGAGTAAACAGGGTCATTGGAGTTGGCCCTAAAATCAAGTAGCAGTCATAGTAATGGCGTTTCGCCGCGTTCGCTCGCCTGCTTTTACTATACATCTTTTGGTCGGTCACCTGATGGTTGGGTGGCATATTGTCAAGAGGGGATACGCGTATCAGCGCGTTGGCAATTCGATGACTTGTGCGCTTTAGGGCAAAATGCAATGTTTATTCGATTTTGTCTTCCGGTACGTCTTATGGCGGAGGCTTGATTGATGATTTGAAATCGTGAGATTGCAGGTTTCAATCAAATGGGACAGTTCCATTTAATTGAGCTGAGCTTGTCTATGCTGATTCATTTATTAAGCGTATTGCTAACGTTTGTTGAACGTAATACCATATATGGAAATAGCGATCGGCTTATTCTACGTGTTGTATTTGCTGTGCTTTGTCTGATTCGAATTCAACTAAGCACACAACATTTGATATCCTAAAGGCTTGAGTTGATTGTTCAAGTCGTCCGACACAGTCGTTGACATCGTGTGCTGCTACGGTGCAAAAACTAATTCGCATTTATCTTCAGATTTCTAGAAGGGGGAACACAATAATAACTATGTCGCCTTTGTTCCAACATGAAACTGTAGTAATAATAATAATAATAATAATAAGCTCTTGACACTGCAAGATTCTTTTTGTTTTCGCTCAAACATCTTTGTAAACCCTTTTTTCCTTGCGGTAAAACGTATAGAGGCCCACATTTGCTTTAAAAGCAACAGCATTTTAATGATGATGATGGGCCGCATATACTCCAATATTTACGGGCGATCTATACCACCTAATGATAATTGGATATATCGCAAACAAGCCTCGTCCTAAGTAACAGGACTTTTAGTTGCGACTTGAGCCTGTTGCGAGGCTGGCTAACCGGCACGTATATTTGACAACGTATGATATGCGTATGTATGTACATATTTATGCGTTGTCCCTGTTCTCCTCTGGTTTCATTTAGGCCTATACAAGAATACATGACCTAGAAGGTGCTTCATTCCTGCGGTTACGGTTATAAATGTGATGTTTTTACTTTTATGATTGCCCACATCCCGATGCAGAGGCGGTTCGTCGTCATTGGTCGTCGTCTGGTCAATATGGTCGCCAAGTCGTGCCTTGATCAACTGTAGTTTCATCGTTGTAGCCTCGAAGCGAAACAGTGCAAGCTAGCTGCCCGCCACAACGTCGCAGAGAACGGACCATGGGCCATCAAAGGGGTGGCCGGGCGGGGGGAGGGGGTCGCTCGTTTGGGTGGTGATTTCAGCGTTGTCGTCAGCCGTCGCTGCGGCCTGGCCATGCAGGACTCTCTGTCTGCGCATTAACTAATGAGATGACGCGGTCGAGGGCACGTGCTCGCCCAGTTTAGTTCGTTCGTTCCATCCATCCGTCGCTCTCTGCCAGGGTTGCCGCAACAGTCAACGAATGAATGGGTGACAAACATACGCGCCGACCGCTAAGTTGCTGGGTCAACAACACAATAGCGCCGCGCAGTAAGATGGACGCCAACACATAGGGGACCCTCCTGCATGTTGTGAACAGAGTGACATGCAGAAAAGAAAGTCCCAGGTGGTGACGATGATGGGTCGCGTATAACGTCATGTTCAGTGATGGCTGAGACGCGAGCACTTTGTTGAGTTCACTTGGGTTTGTGTGAATCTCGAAGAATTGAGTGCACCTGCGTGAGATTGGTGTGAATATTGAACAAATCGATATGAAGAAAGCTAGAGATATTGTAGCCTGTTGCTGGCGTTCAGGGGACTGCTACGCCTTGACGATGCTTGAAAGTGCTATACGTATAATATCGTAATGTGCTTTGTGAGCAGTGTGGCAATAGCTACGATGGTCTATATATGACCGAGTGTGCTAAAACGTTTCAGTTAGAAAAAGAGGCCTGATGAGGTCAAAAGCAGAGATTGTATTACTCCTCGAATTTAGAAGATGCAACTCGTCATTTGGTTTGCCAGACAGGCAGCCTAGAAGCAGCCATGTGGACGCCGAGCTTAGTGCGGACACCCGATCGACATCGACAATCAACGGAGGGTAGCCCCAGCCCGTGGACATACCATGCACCAGCCTCCCAGAAGCAGGATTACAGGGACCCGCCACGGCCCCCGGCGAGACAGGTAGCCTATCGGTCTGAGACGAGACCGAGTTAGCAAACGTCGACGTTGTGATGCATCGCTAATTGTTGCATAGACGAGATTTGGGGGTCATTTTATTAGCTTGAAATGTCGGGCTAACAAGTTTAGAGTTATTTTATTAAAGACACTTAAAGGGTTCTGACTATGACACTTCTGGTAGACGGTCCACTTCTCGGATACCCTGCAAAACAACCTACTGCATCGAGAGCAAAGTGTGCTACAATATTTCCACAATTAGAGCTTGTTGCAATATTTCTTAAGCCCAATACATTTTTAGCAGGTACAAAATATAAGAGAAGAGCCTTAGAATACGCGGTTAAATGTTGGACGTTAAATGTTGGCTGAAAGTCAGCCCGAAAACCTTCTGGAATACGCGGTTGCGGTTATTCGATTTAAGATTACTTAGCTTACTTCAGGCGTACAGCGATGAAACGGCTTAAGGAGTTAGCGTATCATTATTTTTTATCTTTTTTTTTCGATGTTTGAAGATGTATTACAAAACATTGGCGTATGGTTCACTAATACCGATTTATTCTACGTTTGATCTATTTTGTTGAGGGCCTTCGCAAAATCCTACAGCGACTTATATGTCAGAAATGACAAAAATTATTCCACGCATATGTGAATTATGTATCTGGCCAAGGTAGAGAACCCATCGGGTATACTAGGGCAACACTAAGGCGACGATACTGGGGTAAAAATATGCTTCCAGGATATAGTAAAATATAAACTTAGACATCAAAGTATGGTACTCGCCGACAAGGACCTGATATGCTGGCTAACATATCCCCTGACCTTTACCGAGTGATTGTTCAATGTAGTCAATATGAGCGTTTAGAGTAGCAAGTATTTATTTTAATGCAAATAATAGTATAATATAATATTGTAATCCACCACGGTTGATGCAGACGACCCTGCGGTAAATAATGCAGCCGCCCGACTACCGCCAATGGTGGTTACGCGGAAGCTACAAGGAACTGGTGGGGAGAATAGGATTCACTACTACTGGGAGCTCAGAGGAGGGGGTCGCCACGCTACGGCAACTACGAAACCTAGGTCCGGCTCGACAGTGCGGCAGACGGCTGGGCACCTTTCGGTACCGAGTGCAGGTTACCTCAGCCATGGTAACCGGAGGAACTAGCCTACGTCGAAAGAGCCTACGGTGACTGGGTGACTTACTTCGTAGTCAGAGGGATTACGGAACGAAACAGAGCTTCCCCTTATTCCTACCAGGGAGAGTTACAACGGAAAGACGACACTCAAAGTTACGGAGATTGACACTCGGGCAGGGTGCTACGATCCTCTTTCCTGTGTCTCGCTCTTGGTCGACCTCTGCTTTGTGTGCCGAGCCGTTGCCCCTGTTATTTGTTTTGTTCACGCGAGTTCCGGCGCCATCTTCTTGCCAGAGGCAAGAGGCAAGCGCTGATTCCGCCGGTGTCCAATCACAGTGAAGATAGTCGGTGCCGCTTATCGTCAAACGTTATCGTCATCGTACCCAAACGATGGTAAGTTAGCAATACAGCATTAGAGTAGTATCAGAAGGGCAATATAGGTGTGTAAAACGAACGCACTCATTCACAAATTGGTGCCTATCTGCTTATTTGTTTATCCGAGCATCGACGGGCCACTGGGCATTTGGGAGAAGGCAAATACAGTGAAATGAGTAATCACTTTCTGCTACTCAAGGTTACGTTCTCGTACCTTCGGCCGAGGCCATCGTCATCGGCAGTCTCACCCTCAACATCAACAACAAGGAGCGAATCGAATGGACGTTGAGGTAATGGCACAATAGTCGGAATACTTCACGGTAATCCCCATGTCTTCGAAAACTGAGAGTGTCAGTCTGTATCCCGAGTCATACGGCGCCGATTACTCCTGGATACCTGCGGAAATATAGTACAATCCCACGAATATCGTGGTCGAAAGTGTTACAGTGTGCTATGGCAAAGCTCTACGCATATCATATGAGACCGTGCACACAGAGTATATGAGCAATTGTGGCGTGATTATTACGGTATGAGAACAGTGAATCCGTGTGGCGGCAATGGGTAACAGAACTATTATCATATGGACGCCCTATTCAAAGATCAAAGTAATCATCACTCAAATGGAGAGGATACATCATTAGTAGTTACGATTGGCCCTGAAAAAACAAGTTAACACTAATAAGTGTAGCAAGAATAGTAATCCTAAGCCGAATGACCCTTTACAATATATCCAGTCGCGTTTCGCTTGTTGTCAGAAAAATAATGAACAAATGGGACGCAGCAGGTAATCAACGAGATCCAAAATTGGATATATATATATATATTACGTGGCCATCGAGGTTGCTTGTTTGAATAAGGTTTACTATATGAGGTTTCAAAATTAAATCATTCAACCACCTGATTAAGGTAGCTACCCAAGCTTAAGCTCCTAATATTGTGGCCATTCCGGCTACCACTGCACTAAGTCACGCATGACGTGTAGGGATACCGGTGCTCGGTAATGACACAGAGCTAAGGGAAGGTGCGGACGACTTAGATACGTGGATCTAAGTAATCAGTATCGAAGTAATGCCTAGCAATTTCCGAGTCCCGGGGGTGGGCGGAACCCTGGTTTGGTGGTTTTGCAAGTCCCACGCTGGTCATTATAAGCTGAGTAGCACATGTGTATCGTGTATTCCCGAAAACCCTCATAATAAAAAAGGATATGCGGAAAGAAAAGATATGAACGACATTATCGGACAACAACAATAACAATTAAAATACCAAATATTGATTGAGTTCAGTTTTCAAAGATTAATTAAAAAATTATAAACGAATTAGTAAAGTTATAAGAACACGACAACTCCTTCTGATGTGGGAAAGAGAGGCGCCCTTCAGCCGCCAGCGGAAAAAAATATAGGTGGATCATTTCTTTTTTTATTATTTACAGATGATATGATTACAGATATTAGGTTTCGATATAATATCACAATCGTGTATAGGGGAAAATTGAATTGTACAATCTGTAGAAAAAATTGTATCAACAACTTCAGCGACAATTGCCAATATGAAGTTACTCCAATTTATTAATAAAACACCCGACTGCAATAGTCATAGTAGCATATTTTATTGAACATCCGTGTCGGATTCCGTCTGTGATACTCGAAACGTTCCCCCGAGACGCTGATTTATTTATTTTATCATTATCCCCGTTTCTTGTCCGTGTTCCCAACCTATCTTGAGCCTCAGAGCTACGCTCAGACTAATCACGAGAGATACTCTGTGAAGTCGGAAGGTGTCAAGTCAGGATATTATTGTCATTCATGGTCATTCTTCCGGCCTTGGGTTATTATTTCTACTATTTTTTTTATTTGGGCACGATTTTGCTGGACGACTCATCTGTTTTGTCTTAACAGGTCTGTGTGTTGTTACGTATTGGTGATCTCTTATCACATCCCAGTGCCCGACGAGTTTTGAGGGTCGATGGCGCTATGTAGTTCATGTTTGTGCTGATTCCCATGCCAAATGCCTTGAGTTAGATGTGCCTTAGTCATCCGGGTGACTTCGCCCCTTAACCTGGCTTCGTCAACATTTGAAACAACTTTCGATAACTCTATAACAAATATCGTATTATAGATACTTCTGCGGACTCGTTCCAAGCAATCGGTACGTCTCCACATAATCTGTAGGATTAAAACCCGCGGCATGCTCTGCATTTGTTTTTACCGTATACAAGTACATTTCGTAGGCTATGCAGTCACGGGTGCTCAAATAGCCCATACGAATCGTTAGGTGAACGGACGTAAACTACGACATATCGCTCTCAGTTATTAAGTAATATTATTAAGTAAACTAATCCCATACGATTTTTTCTATCTTCAAGGTAGACGTCGCCCTTATAGATATGTATGGTGATATTTTTCTTTAACAAACGATCCGAGACGAAATCAGCACAATAGTACCTATCTAGAGATGTTGAAGATGTCTCGCTTTGCCTTTACGGCCTTACGGCCTCAGGTAGCCAGAACGGGCTGGTGAGTCCAGAGGCAGGGTGTACCGGAAGATGTTTTAGGATGTCGAGGCTATCTTACACCTACCAATCGGCCATAGAAGCGATGACCTTTATCTGGCACGAAAAGAAAGCCATTCAGCGTGTGTCGTTTTTATATCGAAGCTTACAAGCACAGTCCATGTCCAGTTTCGCAGCCTGGCAACTCCGCGCTGTTATATCTGCCCTCTTATCTCAGAACTAGCCGCTGAAATATGATATAAAATTGCTTAAATTGAGCGCTACCATCGCGTTTTAGGGCCAATCAGAAAATGTGTTGTATCCAAATTCAATAATAATGTATTGAACATATGTAAACTATCGATGATACTCCCTCGGTTATGCCGAAACCATTCATTCGTGTAACAACGGGAATTAATCAAATGTAGGTCATTAGTTAGTGACGTAGTCGATGATACTAACTAACTGGGTAGAGGAAAATAGAAGAAACGTCTAACGAAGTAACTATGACTGTCCTCTAGTACTATTTCGTCCATCAGAAATACGCATTTTAATCCGATCTCTGATTATGAGTCTTCCACCATGATCCCATTATCTAATGCTATATATATATATATATATATATAGCATTAGATAATGGGATCAGGCAGGAGTCACACAGTACCATGGCAAATACCTTAGCTGTGAGGCCTGGTCTGCATGAGCATTCTCCGTCAAAAAAAAAAAAGATAATGGGATCATGGTGAAAACTCATAATCAGAGACCGGATTAAAATGTGTATTTCTGACAGACGAAATAGAACCTGTTTTACTAATTCGTTTCTTAACCATAGTGTATTCTCACTAAACGAATCCTCATGGGATTAGCTCAGTGAGAATGTACTATGGTTATGAAACGAACTAGTAAACCAGGTTTGCGAAATACGAATCACGAAAATAAATTGTCAGCTTTTTCGACAAATATTCAAATTAATTTCCTAAACGCTGACACTTGAATCATCAGTTCAGCCTTTACTATCTGTACCACGATACAATTGACCGGACAACAATTCTCCTAGCATACCTTGTGTGGTTACTTTGGATCGAAATAGCCAGAAATCCATTTTGCGACTTGATGAGCTCGCAAAAGTCGTCAATAACGTTTGCACCAACCTAAAAAAAACGTCAACGTAGAAGACCATAGGGGCATAAAAGTTCTCATAGGGCCCCACTGAGCCCTTTCTTGGGGAAGCCACAATTCTGCCATCGGTATATTTCCCATGGCACGTAACAACTCCGAGATTAGTTGGTGTCTCATTCCCAGCGGGGTAACTTCGTGTTGAGATTGGCCTCGATCCTCACCCAGCAAAGACTGAAGTTGTTCCTCTAGAGATATATCTGTACAGCCATGTACCGTGTCGTCATCCGGAGCAGAAAATTTTGCGGGGAATCGAGTAAACCGTTTTCTTTAGCAGTTCAAGCAATCGCTAAATTTTCACCTAAAGTTAAATACATATATCATATTAAGTTGAACGTCAGTAGTTTTTGATAGAGGAATCCGTGTAACGACTTGAGATCGTTGACGTGTAATAATTAACTAAATATTCGTAATGATATGAAGCATAACGGGATAACGGTTACACCGGTACCTGGGTAACGGCAACCTGAACATTGTATTTCACCCGCTCAGCGTCATCGTCGAATAAGCGAGGGAGACTACAAAGTGACATGGCGTTATCGGAGTAGATATCAGTTTTCTTCAATTTCTCATCGCCTGTCGTAGGCGCCAACGTCGCCATTATCGATATCTTGGAGCTTTTAGAGCTCAGTCAATAAAGTGTACCTGCTGTAGAGGAATCCAACATTGAGGCCTACACGGAGCGCTTTACTACAGCTTGCGTAGGATCATCATCAACCGGTGGTATAACGCATAGTGTTCAATGCTAGGTATATGAAGGCATAGTTCGCAGTTCGGCTTAAGGGACGTTACGGTTAAGTGTTGTCTTACCGGAACAGCTGTCGACATGAACTGGAATATCAGTCCAACAACTGAAAAGCTCGACGAAGGAGCATTTTATCTTAAAATATTAAGGCGGAGTCATTGCCGCCAGTCAATATTCATATTTGCCATCGGTGAGCCGTAAACAGAAAGCTGGCGCTCTTCTGTGTCAATTTCTCCTCTATCTCTCTTTTTGCTGTTTTTCACTGGCACTTGCTAATTACTTAATGTCATTAATCGATCTTCCATCATTGGATCCCTTTCCTAAAGACGTAGTTAAGAATTCTCTCTACATTGGTGTTGTTTTCGGGCATGACCTTCTTTTCGACAACATTTTGATCGTTGCAAGGGTCTATTTGAACGTCGCCATGAATATCATATCAATAATGAGCCTGAATTGAGGTAGTTTGGCCTAACTGCAGCATGTCCATTTGCAGTTTCCCTCATATGATTTCCTATGCTGTCATATATATCAAAATAATTATCCTACAAATTAAATACAATCTGTGATTTGTCCAATTACCCCAAGAACGACGATTGTTCTCGTTATACCCGGCCATTACATTGGCGACCAGGTTACGAGGGTTTGAAAAAGAAGATCTTCGCACAGATCAGCCAAGTTGAATCGCAGCTAATGGATTCGATTAGCACGCTTCTGGGACAATGTTTTACGAGGATAACTGCTACCCTGGACAATAGCCTGAAACGCGATGCCACCACCATTTAGCAACAAAGTGAACAATTAATTAAACAGCTATAGGCGCTATTCAGACTAAGAAAACTGCATCTAGCACTCAAATAGGATCTTCAACGAATAACGAGTTTGTAACGAATCGTCGAATTAATCGAATACCCAAATTCGCAGCAATGATTCTAAGAATGGAATCAGTTTCGAAGGTGGCTATCTCGATATGGATCAGGTATTACATCTTATGGCGCAATTCTTAATGAAGCATCTAGCACAAGGCTAGTAATTCAAAAACTAGATACGCCCTCGTATACAACACCAAAAAAAGTCGACGAACTTAACTATCAACTCAATCACATGCCTTGATGATTGATTCGGACCTAATATTTCTCGACCTGCATGAATATATCGACTCACCTTACGAGTCCTAGGCGAAGAAGATTACGAAGAAGAAAAGATTTGATGTGTACAATGGGAAGACTAACCGAGTGTCTGAATTTGCTGATATGTCGAGAATTGCAACAGACCAAAACAGATGTACGATTTGGGTTTGTGAAAAAGCTGAAATACGATGAAACATGCCAAGATGCTCTGAAATTTGTCGACGATAAACCTGACGCAACTACTGACCTTACATAACCATATAAGTCAATCTACGCAATAAAAAAAAATGACTCACGCCCCATTGGTGGGGGCATACACACACGCGAAGTTGATGTGGGTAGTGTCCAGGATACAGAAACAACAATATTCACACCGTGTCAAAACCACCGTACGCATGTATAAAGAAATTTGTGGCAAAAATCACTGGTGGTATAGAGCCTGTCCGCAAAATAAAAAAATCACTAGCAGATCATATACGCCACACAAGGGCTGCGACAGACAAGGATGGCTAGCATTAATAAAGTTATACCCAAGGACAAAGACCATATAATCAACAATATGCATCATCTCGATGTCCGATGAGAGTACCGCGAATCAATATAGGAGTGATTCTATTATAGCTGAACAAATTGAACAGATATTATACAATTTCGATGAAGTCGCCTCCGATTTAGTTTCAGGTTGATACTGGTGATGTTACTATAATTAGTGAAAATATTTGGCTTACCCACGGTCTTTCAAGTCAAATTTGAACTGACGGCGCGCTAATATCCAAGAATTGGACTGTCCGGGTACGTTTCATGGCACATATTAACTATGCAATGAACAAGACACAGACCAGTGCTATGTTATTAAAGCCGATACTGTCAGATGAGATGAAGACTAGAAGAAAAAAGATGAATCGCGATAGAAAAAGTTTTTAGACAAAAAACAAACCAAGTTGAGGCCTCTAACAACGCAACGCAATACAAGACCTAACGACAAGGCTTAAAAGTATTTTCATCTTGTTTGGGCCTAGCCTGTTTAAAAATGAAACAGGGACACCCACACAACCTGTATTTCGCAGAGCCAGCCCAGTCTCATATTAAAGGCTGTACATACTGGAGAGTTAAGTTAGAAAGGGTTTATTAGAACTCATAACACGTTCAGTTAACTGCCTCGGTGGGCCTGTTTTGAAAGGAAACCGGGAGAGTTTTAGCTATGCGCTGATTATAAAAGGTTTAAATGTAGCTCTAAAGGATTCTCATTATCCATTACCAGAACCCAATGACACATTCACGAAGACTACTCGAGACAAATGCTTTTCAAAAGTATACCTTGCGGAAGCTTATCTACAAATAGAAGTTGATACCAGATCAAGGGATCTCTCAATATTAGACACGACAAAAGGACTTTTCTGCAAAAACAGGTTGCCCTTTGGTGCAGTATATTCCAGGAAGTGATAAATATGAGGACTTCGGCTGTAGAAGGTGTGGTAACTTATTGATTTAAGGCATGAATGTCCCGACGTTTAATATGATTAGCATGACATTCTGACAAGCTTGTCTCTACTTGGACTACCGTGACGAATCTCTTGGTGGTCTTATACCGGGTGTCGACCTTACCTTTCCTGGTGTTCTGAGATTTTTAGCACACTCTCACACATGTGTTGAAATATTAAGGTACACTGACCGAACTCTCCGCGTCGGTGATCGAAATACTTCTTCTCGTTTGTGTGCTTATTATCTATTTGTGGCGTAAGATTTTCACATAGGTATCAAGTGTTATTCTGGAAGATTTCTGCTGGTGCGATTCCGTTATGATTTGAAATTGTACGATATAATTGCACAGCGAGATTTTCGGGTAAAATGGAGCATATTGTTCGATTATATTTTCAAACAGAAGAATCGTTGTCTTTCATTTTAATAGTCCTAGTTATTTCAATTATAGTATTCACTGTATATACCTCATTCTCGCTGGTGGTGTCTGTTCGTCCGACAATGACTTCCGCTTCTTCCGGGGGTCTTTTCGAGGTTTGTCCTCCGCCGGGGACGGGATGGTGTCTGATACCGTTGTGCAGCTACGGATGGGGTCTATATTGCGATCGAGGTGCCGATCCCCACCGATGCACATTTGCATTTAAAAGCAATACCATCGACATCAAATTCTGTGAGCAAACCCGAAGATATATACAGGTTAGATATCTAAGGGGTGGATTTTTTGCATTTGTCGATACGTCTCGACGAGCCGCCTCGATTTGCAAATGTTGTATATGATGCTAAAGTGCGATTTTCTACTTTTTTTTTTAAAATTGTCTTAACATGGCGTTCCGTGTAAAGAGTGATTTTCGTAAGTTTAATCGATGTATTTCGACAATTTGAATTTACTTTTAGTTCATAGTTTTTTTGAGATAGACTCAATTTACGTTTCCGGGGGCCGAAAATTCCCGAGAAGGTCATTTTTTATTTAGTTAGAAGGCTTTCCCTTTGTTTAAATGGTTCAATGGGGGGGGGGGAGGGGGAGTCATCCAGAGCGCTATATTCCCAGCGGCTAATGTTGTGTTAATTTTTTGGCTCAGTCGATACCTTGTTATATTGTGAACAAACAAGCAGTGCTTGTTAGTATACCTGAAGTCGATCGTTTTCGAGGTAATGAGGATCGTGTGCGGAGATGCTGAAATGCTAACCCCGTGTTGTCTGTCTGTCCATAAGTTAATACGTCAGCAAAGGTTGAAGGCCGTCGCTGCTCAGCCACCGACAGAGAAAGCCATTCTTTAAAAGCTTCAAGAGCCAGAAGAGGGTCACGGCATCGGCTGAGGAGCCCACGCATGCGTCTCAGAAATCTCCTCACTTCAAAATGTTCATATCATTCATCCAAACAAACACATCGCGAACAGGATAAGCTCATATAACGACCAAGAAAGCCACTTTCTGAACATTAACATCAAAATTGAAAATTTTAAGAGTCACAACAGACTAACGGCGTCGGCCAGAGAGCCGAAGACCACTGCGATCAATCGATGTCTCAAAAATCATTTAATCAATTTTTTTTCGCGAATTATCCTAGTTTTTCATCATTTGTCGACCTTTTCCCTTGATTTTCTCTTATCAGTGTCAATTGAGGAGTTGATCTACAGCTTTTAGTGGGCGGATATCATTTAATTTCGTTAAGGTCTTTATTTAATTATACAAATTCAATCAATCAGGCTTTATGTTAAACTTATTCCTTATGCACAACATTGACAGGTTGTTTTTTAGGCTATATCAATAGCTCTTGGTATGGTAGACAAACAAGCAATAGGTGCTCCTATGCCTACAGTCGATCGTTTTTGAGATAGCGCCCATCATTTTTCAACCATTTCGTTTGATTTCCGTTTGCTGATGTCAATTCGAGCCTTATAACGACGGGTGGCATTTTTTTGTTGATGGCACATAACATATCGCGTATGATTTTCTTGGGTATAACTTTCTTTCAATTAGACAAATTAAATTAATAAACTTCATATAACAGTTATTCCCTACATTGTTCCCCTATGTGAACATTCTCGGGCTGTTATTTATGCTATATTAATAGATTTCGACATTCGGAACAAAATCGCAAATAGATATTCCTATAACTAAAATCAATTGTTTTGTTAGTGGGTCTCACGACTGTGACGAGCGCTATGTCCGTAACATGCGGTACTACTTAGAAGCCCACATTTTCTTTATTTGGTAAAAACAACAACGTGGAAAACATAGGGGGTGCCTGGTCGTATAGGTAAGACCGGACGTGATTATCTCGGCTGGTGGGAGTCGTGTGGATGAGACAAGCTGCCTGACAAGTCCTGTCAGAGGTGCTAGTATCTAGTACCTGGTGTAACGGACAACAGAAGCGGGTGCGTGTGGTCTCCTCGGCGGGAGACCACATACATAACATACCATTAACTTTATTATATTGAGGTCAACCCTATGTATGGATAAACCCTATGAAGGTATGATATATAAAGGCAGCAATCCCATATTGACTTGAATCTACCAAAGCTACAATGGGTAATCCTGAGTCATCATCGTATATCAGTAGAATTTTTTTATTGTTATATTTTCCCTTTGCTTAGTTCAGACATTATTAACAGTCGGCGCCATATTCGAATTTAACATCTTCACGGAGTTCTTCTAGAGGTCTTCTTGTCTTTTACATCTGGGACAAACACGGCGTAGTAGTTAATCATTCCCAGTATACACTCGTAGCAAGCATAGCTCAAATGTTCACTATGAATGATTATGTTAGATGATGGTGGCCTATTCATGGTTATATAGCTTCGATTCTATTTAGAGCAGGTTGTCATCCATACTTCGTATAATATCACCCACGCGGGAACCCCTGAAATCCGCATTATTACCTAATTAATAACGTGTCGGAACATGGCGGGTGCGCATTAACATAACGCGGGTGCGTTAACTCCAAATGGAAACCTATCGAACTGAAGACTCATTTTTGTGTGTAAATTGATAAAAGGTATTTTGACTGGTTATCTACTTCGATTTATACAAAGGCCTAAGCTAGATCTACTTGTGTAAAATATTTACAACCATTTACCTTTGCAAATATCTCGTCAAATCGCGTCAAGACCTATAACGGGTACCAGTGGTCGACAATAATGGCCTATTATTGAGTCATTTGAAAACATCGGCACAATAACGTACATCACCATTCATTTTTGTTTACGACAACTGGGGCAACGAAGTGATTATTATAGATGACTATTTTTTTTGCCAAGTTAATTATTGGGCTTGCACACACTTGCTCTACGCGCTCCTGCCTAATTACGAGTGATCAAATCAGAGTGCTTAAAGCAATTGTGTCACTTGGCTAGAAATGCATGGAAGGATGGAATATGTTGTTGTTCTATTGTAGGTTTTGGACTCCGAAACTAACCAGTCTATCGATTTTAACTTCACATTTCAGTTGAACATTGAGGAGGTTGGTCGAGATTTTATAAATATTGGTCGTTCTTCTGACATGCTAAATATGCTTTGACTTTTAGACATCGTTCTAATTCTGATGAGAAGACTGTGGGATATGTCATTTAAATATTATCTATAAGTGAAGTGAGCTGCTTTTTTATTATTATTATTATTAATGTGCGTATACACAACTTTAAACATACAATAATTAGAGAATTTGTTGGGAACAGTTCTGGTGTCAGGCCGTATCATGGTCACCCCCCGAGGGAGGCAAGGGGTGGAATTGCCTCTCTGCAAAGGAAAGATCCTATGCGCTGCTTTCTCGTTTCCGTGAGGTGGACAGAGTTTAAATCGGTTTGTCGCGAACCGTTAAAATATTGTTATGAAGTAGCGATTTTTTGTAAAGTTCCTTCTATATATAAATTCTCTTCCGTCCTCAGCCACAGATTTCCTAATAAATTGATGTGGTGTCTCACTACATGACGCTAAAGGGTGCGTGGAAATATAACACGTATTCAATGATTCCCATATTTGCACCTTTCAGCGTTATATTTTAAGGATTTAAAATAGGCCTATCTAATCTGTTCCGAGTTTGAAAGATTCTTACGGTCACGTCGGTCATGTATTTTGGCGCACTTGAATCGTTTCGTCTATGATGATTACGGTCCATAAGATCTTTAATGTATTTATATATATATATATTTCCCTGGTACATATCGTGTAGATGTATCATCGTCCTCATATGTATTATTAGAATTGGCGAATTTTCGTGCGAAGCCTCTCCGAGTTCCCTCTGCATGAAATGGTGTGCATGGTTCTGTAACTGTCCAAGTGTCGCGCCTACCGAAAAAATCTGAAGTATATCACACTCTACATTTAACGTCCACAGAACGGCGTGGCGTGTCACGTATATCTGTCACTAGAGTTTCGCCAAATTGGCGAAGTTTGTGGCGGTGAGGTAGTTCCACACAGTTTGTAGATTCTGCCCTGGACGAACAGTTGATATGCCAACCCTGTTCCCGGAACTTTGTGTCTTGGCAAAATTAAATTAATCCGCCTCTGTGTGTTGTTGTTGTGTTTGTATAGACGTGACAATCTGAATTTCGTTCTTTAAATAAAGCATTATCGAAATTTTGTATCACACCTTAGAGACATTAGAGGTCCTCTCGATACACCACTAAAAGTAGGGAGCACTTTTAAATGGACAACGCTGTCTAAATTAATTATGCAAAGTCTTCCGGTCGAACTCACTGCGTAAGCATATCGACCGAAAACTTCTGATAATCGTAGCCACGGATGCCAAGCAACACAGGACAGGAGCTGTTATTTCGCATAAATATCCTGACAAACCAGAGAAAGCCACATATCATGCCAGCCGCTCTTAAAAACCGAAGCTCAGAAGCTTTGCTCTGGTTTGCGCATGTACAAAATTTCACAAAGTTGTTCATGGTCGAAAGTTCACACACGATCATGGATCGCTGCTAGCGATCTTTGGAAGCACTGAAGCAACACTAATATTCTACCTACAGCTGCAAGACTCCAACGGTAGGCTACCATTTCGTTAAGTTCTCATTTTGACATTAAATATGTCCAGACAAGAGATTTTAGCCAGGCCGCTGCTCTATCTATATTAATTTCCAGTCAACGTGATTCTTAAAACCCAGGGGACGTTGTAGTGGGAAATACAGACGAAGGAATAATGACTTTTTAACATACATCCTATAACAAACTCCTGTCACATTGAGCGATGCTAACGAACCAAGCCAGAAAGGTAAATTTATACAAATGGCAAAGCATTTCACTAAAACGACATACCTTATTATTATTATTATCATAATAAAAGACGACCACCAACAAGACACCATTAGATAATTAGAAAAATAATCGTAAACTTGTTTCGCAACCACGGCCCACACACCACGACGATATTCTACACGAGATCGTGAAGCAGCGGAACGGCCTCAAGTCGCTTATGACAACAAGACCTTTTTTTCAAGTACGTACTATTATCGCATTTATTTAACTTCGCCCCAAAGGCGCGGGGCCGCTTAGTGAGTATGTTTTCAGAGTCCTCCAGAGGGGGATACCTTTAGTTAAGCTAGATCCTCAATAACCTGTCCAATGCCCGAAGAAGCCTCTCCCGGTTGCCGCCACCACCGCCGCCTTATCTTTTATAAATCCTTTTTTTTTCCGCATCATTCCGACCAAGAAACGGATGCCGTTGGACCAGCCGTCCGCTTTCGCGAGCATGGCGTCTACCACCTGCTTGACAACGCTCCATCGGCGATCGCCCTGCAGGTCTTCTCTTTTTCTTGTTGTTGACAACAAGACCTATGTTAGGCGAATTCGTCTAGACTAACAAAAGCTGCAATGTTATATATTTAATATTTAATTTTTCTACCACAATACTTCATAAAAAAACGCAAGTGACCAGAAAGTGGTGGATCGGCGGATTTTTTTGCAGTAATCTAGCCAGATTTGCGATGAACTACCGTTCTATAGCAAGTTCCTGAATTGCCAATGGCTCTATATAGTATATCAAATCCAATTGTTTCACAGAGCTGAGAGGGATAAAAATGGACTTAGCGTTTTTGCACAACAAGACCGCTCGCTCTTTCTCGTTTTTTTCTCTGATCAGCGATCTCTCTGAAATAGTCACCAGACGCCACCTTCTCCTTTGAAGTGACTCTGTATGCGGATGATTTCGTGTTACACAGCAGAAGTAGATTTCATTTAATTAGAATTGACAGCGACATGGGCTAACTTGACGAAGTTGATATTTTTGCAGATAAACACGAAGAAAATGGAGTCGATCAAATTCAAAGGTGGAGGACGACCGACAATTGGAGACGCGATCAGACTGAAAGGCCAACCAGGCACGCAGCGACACGCAGTTGACTTTGAAAGAGCAGCTTGTCAGTGAAGACCTGCGAAGGACCTTTGACCTAAAAGAGACGTAGGTGTAATAGGCGTTCATTCGGCCACAGGAAAATAAGATTGCTGAGGTAGACCTGCAGTGCAACGAGACACAGACAACCTGCAAAGATACCGGTTACTTGGTACCGGGTTCATGGTTTCCATCACAGAGTTCGTAGGATTGAAAACTCCCATGACCAAAACAATCCTCGCATCTGTAAGCATAGGTATAAAGCTGCTCCAGGTATCATTCAGGAAAAGGGTAAGAGGCAAGGGAGAATAGACAGGCAGGGGCTTCAAGGTACATAGGAAATTGGTAGGGGAAATTGGAATTTTTGGGCGCAGCAGACTATTCATTATTTGCACTCTCTTAGCGAGGCATTCGATACTATACTAGACATAAATTAGTAAACCCACTGGTAAATATACGGTTTATGCGCGACAAGACTCAAAAGTTGTGACCGTAGTCGTCCGAAATAGACTTCAGCAGTAGTTCTTAGAATTCCTAAAACTGCGGCTGGTTTCAAAACCGAGTATCTCCTACGAACAAATCTGCATTACTACCTAGGTAGGAGTGATGCTGGAGGATGCCTCTCCAATAACCATGTTAACTTTACGAATAAGCTACGGTTTCAAACGAAATCAAATGAATTCAAAACATCAACGACATATATTCACTCATGTTCAAAATGGTGTCACCCAGATCATATTTACACAGCTAGAGCCCATTTTGCATTTTCAATAAATTGTTATAAACCGGCGCGTTCAGGTACGGTACCATTTTAGGGCTTCCACAAAGACAGGTTCGATATGAAACAATGTATTTTCGCAAAACGTTTTACCCGTTACTATTATAATCGGATCGATCCTCTGCTTGGTTGCAGTAAATTGAAATCTTGAGAGCAAAAATAATGTGACGCAATGGAAGATCAACCAAAGTTTGAAGCTTCTATAGGATAGGTAACTTAGGTGAATATGGGGTGACTTGAAACAGTTGTTGTTGTTGTTGCTGCTGCTGTTGCTGTTGTCTTTCTTTATTAATGGGGGGAGCTGATCATCCTTGGCGGAGATGGAGAATCCTTCGAGATCATTCGGTGCGATGCGTTTACCTGAGACAACGTTTAGGTTCGTAGGGCCATCTCGGTGCTCTGGACTTTCTGATCTCAAAAACCGTTTCTATAGCTTCTCGTGGAGCCCTTTACCTCAGATGTTTCCGTCGTTTGTTTGTTCCAAGTGTTTATCGTTTCAGTTTCTTGTTCGCTATAAACCTCGCTGGTACCACGTTGGTACAATATGAAAAGGCACAGCCAGCTTGTGGTTCTATGTCACCGTTCGTCGATTTTAAGTAACCCCACAAAACTAAACCATATTCGTATTTTGAGTATGTGTCAAATAAATAGTCATCGAAATGCAGCTGAAAAATCCAGCAGATCATATTGTCAACCGTAAAGGGGCTGGCCATAGACAGCGTAGAAACTCAAGCGTGGCCCAGCTGTCAAATGTCATAAATGATCGTGCCGACGAAGAGGGCATGGGACACCTGGTAAGCTGACTAAGGAAAGATGAACAGGAGATGAAAGATCTGTCAGTATAAATCTTCGTTCCTCTCTCTATCGTTTGATCTCGAAAGGTGGCTGTGTAAAACGCTACAAAGTTCAGAACAAAGCGCCGCAACTGTGTCTACCAAGAGACCGCTTGTGTCGTGTTTTTGGCTTATCAAAAGGGTGTATAGGACTTCATTTTCATATGGTATCCGAGGGCGTGCAGGCTGTCCAAAGGGTAGCTATGCCGTGTTCTATGGGATGATATAAAATCGATTAAGCACTCGATTTAAAATTATGTAAACGACATTGTTCGCCTGTAGCGAACAAAAACAATCGCTTTCATTTGGGATTACGACTCGATGCGAATCGCGACACAGGGTTTACGGACCATTGAGAGGGTCTATGAAATATATATATATGTATATGTATATATATATATATATATATATATATATATATTAAAGTATGAAATACATTGAAATAATTTTTAAAAACCCAAAGAATCCAGAAGAGAACTGCGGAGATGAGAAACAATTTCTCTTTGATATGCGCAAGACATTTTTTTCAGCAAGCGAAATCCGATATTAGACTTCTGCATAAATGAGTTGTTCTCGACGCAGTAAAGCTACAATAGATAAGCGAATTTCTATCACAGTGACATGTTTATATATGGCTCGAAAGCATATCGCTGTAGAAGGCAGAGGAGTCATCCGGAGGTTAGTAAGAAAGTGATGAAAAGCGGGTCTACTCAAAGGGAAACTATGATTAAGAACACCATTACAGAATTCGACCTTCATCGAAATTCAATAGAACATTATATAACTTTGCATTTGTTTTTATATCTAATGAGTCTAATACTGCCTTGTACAAGACCACTAAAGCCATAAATTAAGCTTGTTTTTACATTCTCAATCCGGACAGCGCCCAACGGCTGTTCCCTTGTACATCCCTTGAACTCATTTCAAGTAATTTGATTACCTGGCCATGTGCGATCGAGCCAATCTGGCAACTGACTGGTGGACCTTCTCCATCTCTCAGTGCTATGCTCTGATTACAGCTCGATTTGAATTTGTCATATATAGCGATTATGAACGATGTTTCAGAAGTGGCCAATCGCGATTTAGGTACACCTATCCGTTCGTGTACCCAGTCAAAAAAGTTCAAGCCTAAAGAACTTCGTTCAAATCCCGTCTCACAATAGAACATCGTAGAAAGTAGCACATTTCACACAAACAACAGGTTAACTTGTTTGCTCTTTTGTTTTCGTCCCTGGCGATATAAGTTGTATCCGACAAAGGAGTCGGCATGTCCAATCCTACCTCGTTAAACTGCAACGCGAAACGCATTTCTAAACCCCCCCTCGTTCGCCTCGGCTCGCTAGTAAGCGTTTACGCTTTGCGTTTGTGGAAGCATTGCCCGGGGCAATTGCAAATCACGAACGCGCAAATCTTGTGAGGCGGAAATTCTTCTTGAGGATTTAGATTAGATTGAGTCCTCTCGCAGCCCACGCTGAAGTCGACGCCGACGCCACGAGACAGATACACACACGTGCACACAGCAGTGAAAGAGCGGCAACCGATGGATGGATGGCCTTAGTTGCGCCCAGGCCGCGTTAGGCCACGTAACGTGCATCCACGCGACGTAGCAGCGTGGCCTGCCGCGGGGGCTACAGCCTCTCGCGGCGCCCTGCGTTGCTCCCTTCGAACCGCATCTCCTTGACAATTCCGTAACATTCGCGTCATTCTCAGCGTCAACAGCGGCAATATACATCCAGACGACTTTGTATTGCGACGAAACGAGCAATGATGATGATGATGATTATGGTGATGATGACGTGGAAGATAATGGTGTTTCTCTTCGATCTTCTCGAGGTGGACGCGTGTGTGTGTGTGTGTGTGTTCATCAGATGTGGAATAGTTCCCTCTGTCCCGAAGGATGTTTCGTTGTTCTTGTCGTTGCTACATTCGTTCGATTTGGTAAAAAGTACGACTAGCTCAAACACGAACTGCGTAACAATCGACAGGTAGGTGGAGAAGGTTACTACTTCGGCCGTGTTATTATAGTTTGTAAAATGTTGCGACTTTAAAGATTTCCTCGATAAATTCGATGTTGTGCTGTATCATATGTGTTGTGTTGTTTTATTTTGTAAAGTTAGTAAGCCGAGATGATTTCATTGACAAACTCGAACTACAGGGAGCATCAGGCTCGAGGTAGGCCGGCATCAGGCTTCGTTGGTTACTATGTTGAAGCTTAAGCAGGCTGAAGTCATAGCGGACTTTCATTGGGTAACTTTAATGATAGGGATGCTGGGTAGAATCTTCTATAACTGCTATAGATTGGAGATGTCATCGTGCATTGACGAACAAGAGGAAAAAGGGCTGGGTACTTTTCAGCCATTAAAGAAGAACAAAAGGTGAGGAACCCAACGTAGTGTTTACTTGTGTTTCAATATTGTACCAAACCAACATTGAGATTCTTCCTCGCGACAGACAACACTAAATCAATCAGTACACCTTTTTTTTGGGGCGATTACGGGAATGCATGATGCACCTCCGTGTTGAGCGGTCCATACCAACCTTAGTGTGGGACTCACAAAGGCCGCACTAAACCCGTGTACCTCCTCCCCTCCCTAAATGGCTCGGAAAGCTTGTAGCATTACTTGGACTGTTCCATCCGGGGGTCATACAGTCCTACAATTGGCCACTGAGTGGGGGCGTCGGACTCAGCAGAACCGAACCACTCCTAAACCCTCAACCCGAAACCTCTCTATCCTGCCCCCTCCCAGACGCTGCCGTCTGACCATTCTGTCCTGGGGAGTTATATAAGATTTGCCTGGCTTTCTCCAGCTTATCCTTCTTTTTCACCATATAATAGTATCCACCCAGGTAAGAACCATAGCCCAGTTCTCCTGGGAGCGCAGCATGGTACTCACTAAGTTACTGAGAGGGCGCGATTGCAATTCCACCGGGCCCGTCATTCTCTCCGTCTGCAGAGGAGCACATTCGAGCAGTGTGTGTGGACTACAACTCCGGAGGTACACAAAGCACAGATATCCTAGGGGGCGCTCCCTATACGATGCAGGTATTTTTGGAACTGGCCGTGGCCGGTAAGCACCTGTGTCATCCAGTAGTTCAGTTGGCCGTTCTGGCAATCTACCAGCTTAGGAGATCCGGGATCATGAATTTAGTCCAGGCGTCCTTCCTTCAGTTTGTGGACTGGTTTGGCCTGGGTCCACTCCTCTTTCCACGGGTCTAACGTGGCCATCCTAGATCCCGTAAGGTCCAGATCACCATCCAGGTAGCATTCTTCTCTTTCGCTCGCCCGAAGATCCCAGGGAAGCATTCTGGACAAGACAAGGAGGGCCTCTGTGGAGGTGGTCCTGTATGCTCGGCACGCTCGAATGGTTCGAATGGCCAGTGGCCTTTGAGCATCCCGTAGGAGCTTCCTATTGGCCTTGGTTCGCAATACCATGTCGGCCCCAATTGGGGCTGCATACATAGTCATGGATTCACCCACTGGGGCAAACAAGCACCGGTTACCCTCCGAGGCGCCTCCCACCCTGGGAAGGATTCTGGCGATGTTGGATGCTACCTGACAAACCTTTTGTTAGACCTTCCTGACGTGAGAATTGTCAGCGTCGTACGAGCCCGGTCGTTGCCGTATTCTGTCAACATATTACAAATCATAAAGTAGCGCGTGATGGCCAATACATTCCCCACAAGCTGTGTACACCTGGCCCTCCGAGGAGAGCACCTATACGTTTGTAAACGCCTCTATTCAAGGAGATAATTATTTGTTTGAAACCTCCATCTGTGATGGTTCTGCCGATTCGGGTATAACCATACTAATCACGCGTAAAGAGCTACACCTATAAAGGAGTATAATAACCATCCAGATAATAATAACAACACCGATATAACAAACCATGCCCTCTCTTCGTCCCTCCGATAGAGTCTCCCTTACACAGTTATGGCCATTCCCTCGTGGCTAGACGGCGATCTCGAGGTAGAGCATGTCGCTTTTATACTACTGCCATTGTCTCAAGCCCGCTCCCACGAGATTCTGGCGCCACCACCCACTTCGCTGCTGTTGTTGAGGCCGCAGCGCCCCGTTCGTGGCCTTCTGACTTTCCTCTATGTGACTGCTAAACGCAGCACGATGTGCGCGAGCCTGAAAATGACACCGCTGAGCATCGCGCGCCACCTCTGAGTGGTGGCTACGCGCTCTTTGAGGCTGCTTTGCCGGCGTGCCAGTAGCTTTACCACACCACCATCACCACCGCATTATCCATTACGGGAATATATACATATACCGAGTGCTGTATATACATAGAATGCAGCAAAAACAAAAGCTGCCGCTGCCGCCGCCGCCGCCGATGTGAAAGCACCAGAGGCCACTAGCCATGCAGAGGATGACAGACATCCCCTTGGCCGCCTTCGGTAGACCAGCATATCCGTGTGGCGAGACGCTCCGCCACGCGTCGTTCCTTAATTAATCTAAGCGACAGAAGCGACTGCACGACCGGCTGAGATTTTAATGTTTTTCTACTACCGCCGGTACGGGCAGCCTTCACCCAGCTGGGGGTGCTGATGTATATTTACATACCCATGAGTATTATTAATTTAGACAATAATTGATCACCAGTAGTAAAGGGAGAATGAACTTTGAAACTTCGCTCTATCTCTATTTTATATCGTCAAACAGATAGACATCATGCGGCAGCATTATACAGTCGAGAAATTGAAGTACTATACACAATATCGAGTTCGTATTCAATGCATCTGTGCTCTAGAGGTGTGTTTAGGATATAGACAAGTATCCAATGAAAACAGGCTGGTGGCAAACGGTAAGAAACTGATCTTTGTTATTATTATAAAGTACCTACCGATAACTAAACAGAGTTCAGACTGATAGAAACAAAATATATATGTATATATATTTACCTGTTATATTCATCGCATTTCCTATTATCGGTGCTGACCGCCGTTAGATGAGCACATGCGAAAGGTAACTGACGTCCAGCTTCAGAAATCTCACAAAGTGTGTGTTTAATAGAAATCTTCATAAAATTATACTAGATTGAATATATCATAGAAACGGTTATCATGAAATATATGAAGGACGCGCCTTGATATACTAATGTTGAAATATATGCAAACAAATTAAAAATAACGTTAAATAAATCGAAAATATTAACATTCGAGACATTGTGCGCAAAAGAAAAAATTACACTAGTTTCAAATTCGGGAAGATAGTCGCAGCTGCTCGAGTGAATTGGACTCTACTGCCAGATTTGCCTTGAGTTTATTCATAATTATATTCTAAATCACGTTTGGTACGTGATTTTTCTAAATGTTACTGTATTCTAAAAAAAACAAGCAATTATTAATTCCACTTAGTACCTTGAAAGAAGTTGATATGTAAAAATATACAATACTATAAACATTACTGTCTAATTGCACGGTGGCCTTCGCATGGATCGTGATCTCTGAAAAACGCCTTGAAATGTATCTTCGTATTATTTTCATTCGCGTCCGCATGCTCTAATTTTTGCTTCAAACGAGCTAACGAATGCTGTAAATCATCCTGAACTTTCGGGGAATATATTTCGGTTTTGATGAAGTAAGCCTTATCTTTATTCGTAGACGATGCATGAACCATCTCCGGTGTTGTAATATCTATCCCGTGTACACCAATTGCAATGTTGATCCAAATACATTCTCGTTGTAATGGGATAAATTATTATTATTATATTAGCGCCGAGGCACGTTAATGCTTCCGTTATTGGCAGGCGCTGACATAATGACCAGTCAAGTCAATCAGGACTGGCAGTGCCGTTACCCTCCACCGCAAGGGACACTGATTCCTATCGGCTGCTGCAAGAAAACAAACGAGGTATCAGAAGCAGGGGGATATTTACGGAAAGAGAGAATCGATATGGAATGGATTCTCGATCGGGTAAAGACATTGTCAACATGAACCATTACGGTAATTGTGCTTCTTCTGAATTAATAGCAGACCCATTGCTAATCACATTGCTATCTGAATTGCCCCGGTGGGTGAGTCTCGGAGCATGACCTAGCCGTAGAAATATGATTCTCTAAAATTATGTTTCAGGGATAAAAATGTGTAAAATATGCTCGCGCGAAAAAAAACACAGATTTTGTAACTGTACGCGAGGCGTTCGCTAATTTTGTAAATATTGTTATTATTATTATTATTGTAATATTACGCTCATGTATCTTCCAGCAGCGAAATGTCTCAACCAATGCTAATGTGAGCTTTCACCGAAGTAGACGGTAAGCAACTCACACCTGACTGCTTGGCTATCCAGATGCTATTATGATTATTATTGCTATTTGCTAGCTAGCAACCTGGTTATTGTTATAAGAGCCCTATAGGCTAAGTTAATTGTTGGTTATTATTGTATTATATACCAGCTATCAGCTAGCAGCGACCCTTTTCAGGACTGATGGGACAATATCGTTTGCAAGTGTAGGTATGTGAATAATACTAATGGATGTTTATTATAGCCAACAATATTTTCAAGATGGTATTTAATGTTTCGTAAAAACGAACGGATATGATTTTAGTTAATTTGATTGATTTCAAACGACGACAATAGAAAAATATAGTGGGGGTCTAGTTATTATTAAATAATCTCATCGACTTTCTGGAGTCATACATTTCTGGAGTAAAACAAGCTATTATTTCAGTATAGCCTCAAGGGTGAACGTTCGGAATTTTCAGGTACCTCTTGATACATAAGGCGTTACTTTCACATGTAAAATCAAGAAAATATGTAACAATATATATATTATAAAAACTAATTTAAACTGTAATATATCCAAGTGTGCCTTTTTATGGGCGTTTACCTGTTGTACATACATCATTGCTCAAACACAGAGAAATAGAGTTCCCGCCGAATTTTTTAACTTCTCCTAATTAAGCCTACACCGGGGGAGTGTCCCTCGGAAATCCTGCTGTTGTGGTAGTTTACGAAGAGGAATTTGAGGTTAGAATGCAAACAAGTCTTATAAAATGCACTCATTTAAATATTTCGCTAAAGAAAGTAACGCCTAATAACGAAAACACCTTACATCGCCGGGTACACCCAGTGAATATCTCGGGCAGCATAATTCTAGCAAATTCGTAACAGGCAATTCCTAATTACAGTATTCGAATAGCATGCAAAGATTTTCGTTAGAGCTCCAAAATGGCAAGAGTTCCTATTGAGGACACGCTTAGGGACTGGGAAAGTGAGGTCTGCGTGTTCTAAATATTCTATTAAGAATATATAGTGGAAGGTGTTTTTCGATGTATTTCACGTTCAGCCGATAGGACCATTGTCATCCACTTCTATAATTGACTAGAACATGTATTAATATAATATCCAAAAAAAAAAACAGCACTCGTTTGTCCAGCAGCTTTTCGGCACAGCCCGAAATTCTTCAAGCATTCACCCACTTCGTAGCTCTCGTCATAGGTAGCATTTATTACTAGCCTATTACTGTGATTCGAATTGACACCACGTTACCAGGCCGCGCCCTCCCCGAACCGTCAGCGTTGGCTTTCACTGCCAGTGAATCTGTCTGACTGTTCTGAGCGGCCCTGAAAGTTGGTCCCGAGGACGGCCCGTCGCCACCTCTACAAACCCACATACGGTTATGCTTCGTTCACGTTCATACACTGTCCTGCTATTATTTATGCTTTGGCCACACAATGGTGGATGAGTCCAACCGTGCGTTACGCAGCGCACCATTCGGTATTGACAAAACATTGCGAATACATTCTCACGTCACATGGGCGTGCAGCCACGTGCCAGCTTCACTTTTCGTTTACCAGACGTCCACCGTTCCCCACCGTTCCAATCTCTCGTCCACCTCCGCCCCCCCGACGAACTGGCAGATACGCGGTCACACATGCACACACTCAAGAGATACTATAGGCACATCGGGGGGCAGGCAACACATTTTGTGAACTGCATGCAAGAGCGGTTAGACAAACGCAAACAGCTCGTGGCGCATGGCCAGTATACGCAGGACTTTACGCTCCACCAACGTGTAAATGAATCATAGCCGTAAAACGCAGTGAGCAGAACTCGAAGTCCTGCGATATCTTTGTGTCAGGGGACTCGTTGAATAACAACGTACTGTATCGCGACGGCTGGCTATGCCAGGGCAACAACGTTGTCAAACACTTGAACAATAACAGAATCGTGTGGGGGCGGGCGGGGGGGAGGTCTGAGCGCAACGAACTAAGGTATAATAAGCGTTACTAAAATATAGATTTATTCAAACATACAGTAGTTAGGAATTTCTAGGGATTATGGGGTTGGTGGGGGGGGGATATAATAATGATACTTAACGGGTAAACCGCCTATGAAAGACATTTATTCCGATATAGTTATCATAATTACATTCTACATTATACGCATATCGGACTATTACGTAATGAGTTACGAATTAAGAGTCGTTATATCTACAGTAGATTCGTACAAGCCGTGGTTGAAACGACTGTATCTGAACGCAAAGTACGGTAGCAGTCACGCTGTTCAGACATTACCTGAGGCCCCATCTAAAATCCAAAGGAAGATGCGCAAATAAAGATTACGCAAAAACCGTCAACCAAGGAAGCAAATTGTGGGAGCATCTAATTGTTTTGTGCCGAATACAATAGATAATTTTCAATTCGCCTCGCCGTCTCACAGTTAAAACTTTCTTGACAATAAGTCAAATGTTGACGAAAAAAGTCTGTTTTTCCCTTTTATTTATTGTTATGTCAATAGTCGGCGAAAAACTTGAATGGAAAGTATTAAACATTGTCGGATTACAGTTTACACTGTTTTCGTTGCGGCCCATGAAAGAGTTGCAGTACCACCTTGGAGCCCACCCTGAGGGTCCTGAGGGTCTGTATCTGACAGGCGGTTAGGTGGTGGCATCAGTACACTCTTGTGGTCGCAAAATCCGGGAAATTTCCTCGCGTGGCATGCCACGATGTCATGCACAGCGGCTCAATCATATCTGCGACCCAGCGCAGACTTGGACACACATATGGCGGAGTACGCGAATGGTAGATTGAGGAAAAGCCGCCTGAAATTCACTAACTGAAGAAGCGTTTGCGTTTTGATATGTTGATCGCATTGTTTTGTCTTGTTAGTGGGAAGATGGAACACTTCCTTAGTGATCTTTCAAAGCGAATTGGAGTCATCAGCGAATTCCGAGGTGACGAAGAGAGACCTGCGATGGCTGTTGTCCTTAGCCGTACCGCGAAGCAACTCCGCTTTTACAACAGTTGCGAAGAACTATTCGCTGAGATGAGTGAAACTTAGTGTACATATGCTGCGATAATAATTGAAATTTACATGCACGAAGTAAATATTGCCCCTATGAGGGTTTTAGGGTGAAGCAACCTTAGGAGCTGGAGATGGTTATATTAATTTTGTGTATATATATATAATTATATAATTATTTTTGTATAATTACGTTATTATTAAACATTGTTCGTCGTGTGACATTTAATCGTTTTGCTATCAACTAACTTTGGCGTAAATGTATTTACCTTCACCTGGGGCTGCTGCTTCTGCTGCTGATAGCGTCCCATTGCTTTTGTCTAATCTTGAGTACAGCTTTCGTAGTAACAGATACTTAGCTCGTTCTGGGTCCAATGACAGAGGCATTAATGCAAACGAAGCTAAACTAAGAATACGTCCCAAGTCAAAAATACCCGCGCATCTCTCAGACACAAAGTTGTCCGAAGCTGTTCATTTGGTGCATGTACTTATTTATGATACGTTCCCAGACTGGCATTTTCTATTATTCCTGGTCAAGGTCATGAACGAAATGTTAATAGTTTGTCAGGTTTTTTTGGAACCTTGGATTATCACAGGATTAGCCACTGCAGATTTGAATACGACTCGAAGCCAGGCACCGCTAGGGCGTTCTGTCAACTTGCCTGGTTAAGCCTAAATTGGAGGAGATTTGTGTTTCGGAGGTCGGGCGCCATGGCAACACAAAAAGACGAAAAGAGTCCATAAGGCAGCTCATCTGAGTGATGGCAAGCGCGTTTAGGTCCCAAAGAGATGTCAGCGGACGACTGGCTAGAATACAATCCGATAGATTTGCCGATGTCCTTGATGACAGCGTGGGCCATTCTCTGAGCCCAGTAGCTTGGCATCGGTGGGCAGGCACCAGTCGCCAACCCCGTTGTGACAAAAGCGGTTTTCTTTCTCGTGCACGGCTACGCCACAGCGAGAGTACTATACTCGATGTACATACAGGCGATTGGAGTGGTTGCATGTGTTTCTGACGGCGACATGCCAAACGATCGCGGAAGGGGAGCCAGGAGCTACACCCAGGAGTTCGTGGGTAAGTAGCGCGGGCTGGATTCGATTTATTCCCTGGACTCTCCTTGTAAGCTTGTGAGTGAGTTCGTGTATATCGAATAATCGGCCTATCTCCGGCTTTTGCTCGAGGAGTTGGGTGATCAGAACGATTCGGACCATGTTTATTTCTGAGCAGTCTCTGTGAATCGTTCCTTGATCAACGCTGGCCTCGTTTATGGACTCTACTATTTGTGGTAGTGAATGGCACAGCTAACATCATCAATTCATCGTTTGATGCTGCCGATGTAAAATACGACAAAAGCGAGCTTAGGAATCTTGCCCACCATTAACAAAATGCTGTTTGGATACAGTTTTCTGATCCTTTATTTCGTAGTGGTGTTCCGATCGAGTAACTACTTTATCACAGCTGTTCCAGTTCCAAAAGCGCCACATAAAAGATAGCCTTTATGGCAGCTGTACATATCGTCTGATATTGGTTCTATTATTTGTAGGGTGAACGAAGCCAAAAATACATAGCGCTTTTCATCGCTGTGCAGATTGCGATGGTCCCTAGAGAGCCGTTTCTCAAGGTCCAAAATAAGGCTATGTTTTGTTCCATGTGTTGCCACCATGCACGCTACTACAGCTAGAGCTCGAAAGAGGTTCCATAATGTCGGCCTCAGAATATGAACATTTGGTTATATTTTCGATTTTCCACAAATGCAGAGATTGGTATCACTATCATAAGCACTCTTACTCTCGCACTGTTAGACTAGATGTCTCTACCAATCTCTCTCGCTAATTAAAAATATATTTATGCATTTTCTGCCTAGAAGACGAATAAGAAAACTACTCTTTATGTCGCGTTTGCTTAAGGCTATTCTAACGACTCAAACCAGACCTCTTTGTATCTACTAACTCTGTGGCGTTACCACAATATTCGATCACCATTTTTCACTTGTAGAACTCAAGCGGAGCAAGGGGTGCTGTCAGAGTCGAGAACTTGCCCAGTAAAGCCGTAGAGTCAACATTGCAAGCCAGTACAAATACAGGTGGCTTTAACGCTAGGTAGCTCATGTGCAAGGTTTCGACCGAAGAGCGCCCAAAATTGTCCCGAAGCAGTGATTAGCATAAATAGTATTCTCGAAAGGGCTACGAGATTACGTAACAGGGAAAATGGTGGCCGGGTGGCCACGTTTTGTGACTTACGAACGGCAAATGTTTGTTGGTCTTCAAGGGCAGGACAGATTGAAAGAGATTGCAAGGTCTTAGGATGCGGTTGATATAGGTTTATTGGGCTGCGACTCAGGCAGGCGAACGTGGTGACCCTTTGCCCGCCTCGTTTTTGGTGTCTTGCAATATCACGCCACAGTATACATAGGCACGCCTGGTTAGTGAAAACGTGCATTTGCAAAAATTACTCCTGAGAGATTGGGAGATGGCCAGGCATTGTTCCAAGGAGTATGCCTCCGCCAAATAGCAGGACGGCGTCATGCGTGGAAAGGGAAATTTGTCAACAAATAACTCCTGAGTAAAATAACACACCTATGTATGCGTGTATATCGCAGGTTAGATGAAATCAAGTTTCCTTTTCTGTATCAATTTCATTAAATGATAAACATCTGTATGGATACAGGGAATACTCTATCTTTAAACGTTGTCATGCGTTTGCATGATTGACGATTACCATGTAAGTGCTCTATGGAGAAATTATGAACCGATTATGAACACTAGATTATTTTATGACACTTCAAAATGAAGATTTTCCTTCGTCTATTAGAAGAATATATGTAAATACTGGATGTATTTATATCTGATCCCGGATAATTGCAAAACAATTAGCATATTCAACAACAAGCAATGTATACCAGAGGTATATGCATATCATATAATAGCCAGTGTCTCAACGGGTATCCCTGCTAGTTATTACGCACGTATGTATTATATATAATGGACTTCTGCCAAAGCTTGGATTCGAACGTCGTAGTTCCCAAGACCATTTTATATGGGTAAGTATTATTTTTGTCATATGAACCACCATTGCATAGACACACGTAACGTCTATTTCTTAATTTATTAATGCATTGATGATTGCACCAAGTACAGTGCTTTCTATCCCTTTGATTGTAGTAGTCCACATTTTCTGCTAATAATTATAAAAAATCGAACAGCCTCTTATTTCTGACGAGGTTAAGCCATAACGGATATAAGCAACAAAAATGAATGATGCCCTTTAAACCTCACTGCCGTTCGTCTCATCTAAGGTACATACGTAGTGTTATTTTTAAGGGGAAACAGTTCTTGGATCTCACGTCGCACCGATGAATATGTATTTACGGCGAGTAATCGCCAGAAGATCAATAGGCTAAGTACTCGAATTCTCCGAACGGCGAACGGAAAATCTTGACCCGATAACTCCGAGTCGAGCTATACGTTCCTACACATTTTTCAAATTCATCTGACGAAAACGTTCATCCGGAAAAGCAGCAGCGGAAACAATGAGTGGGTGCCGAATGCGACCGAGAAGGAAATTGCTGCTCTGTTGATAATGACGATCGTCGGCTAAATAGGTATCATTTTTTCAAAATATGTTTTTGATTGGGTTGTATTCGAAACCAATCAGACATCTGATGACATTCGCCCCCCCCCCCTCTGTGTAAATAAGGGAGTTTTTCGATTTCACAAAGATTTATCATATTCTAATTTGACCCCTGCACGCTGGGCCAAGTCTCAGCCCGTAGGTCTCATGTTCGGTATTCAGCCCGAGTTAAGATCAACCTTTGGTTTCAAAGAGAAGTTATCGTAGTCAAACGCAAAAGCATATCGTATCAGCTACCCAGATAAATCGCTAGATATCCATCCGTGAGAATGAATACCAATTTAATAAATGCTGAATCTATCCCGTTATCAGCTTGGATACTGAATGCCTAAATTTGAACTCAATGGTACAGAGTTTTCATTTCGTTTTTACCTTTGGAAAATACTGTGGAGAAGCCTTTGTCGATTTCGTGGGAAGCAAAAATGGAAGGAAATTAATCTACGGTTACAAATATCGTTTTGGCCAATATCATTCATTTATAGCGTACGCGTCTATGGAAGTTAAGGAGTATAACCGAAGATTGTGTAAGTGTGTCCGGTGCAAAATGCCTAACCTCTCTGCCTAACAGCTTGCTCATTTTTCCCCACGATACACCCGAGGCAAGACAGCACTACGCTGTGAATATCGAATCTCCTTGCCCCAAAGGATTCAAAAGCTCTCGAATCCCGACGTTCGGTTTCATCCAGCTGTCCATTGTGACTGGTCTCTATTTCCCAAGGAACAAAAAATGGCAATGCCATCGCCTTCCTCGGGACAATGTTGTCCTCGGCCCCGGTCCCCTACTAATCCCCCCCCCAAATCCCTGGAAATGATTCCTAATTATGTGTATGTTCGAATAAATTTCATTTTAGACTGTGCTTTATATAAAAATGGCATAGTTTGAGGTGATACAGAGATGTGGATGGTATAGAACGACGTTTGTAGTAATAGCTAATAGTGGTCATCTAGTATCGAATGTCCGCGATCGTGTAAGTATCGTAGTTGAGGAGGGAGTTTGGTTTAAAAGGGACAAACAAGTTGGTAGACTAGACATATTTTTCGTGTTATAGGAATAGCTCTCCTAGAATCCGAATAGAGTGGCACGAAGCAATTCTATATGTACATTATTTTTCCAAACCACTCCAGCTGAGAAATTTTCTCTAACTTCATTCTCAGCCTGAATCTAATTACCAGAGAAATCTAGACGCCGTAAAGCCATCTTGATATGTTAGATCGTCCACATGACGCAAGCTCATCGAAAGATCTAAGTATCTTTTCCGAACACGATCGCATTAAACATCTCGATAAAAAGATGTTTAATACGATAACACGCGACCATGTGTAGTCAGTCTCAAAACTGGAAGTCGCCAAAATGTACTCGCCTCTCCCATCCGTGATGACTTACTGAATTCATTGGCGTATTTACGTCGGGCCATTATAATGCGAGCCAATCGTGCCCCTTCCTCTGCGGTGGCCTCTGAGAGGAGTCGCACGTGTGAACAGCACTCAACGTGCCCAAAGGTGCTATAAGTCGTCACGCGACATTTGAACTTTCGCGCAGTGGTCACGCGGTTTCTTTGCCGTAGAAGAATGGGATAGAATGAGGCTGAACAGCCATGTGCTATCATTTCCCGCTGACAGCTTCTTTTCGAGGGTGGGGAGATAGGACTCTTTATGTGTTGGAACTTATTCAAAAAGATGAGCACGCCTGATTTCGCGGAAAAGTGGCGGCGATAGGGCGATATTTTCTTGTTTTATTTTTTTCATGTATCAGACAGACCTCGCTAGGCTCTATTCGAGCACTGTGTGTGTTTATCTGACACAAGAACTAAACATATTCGGCCGTCTGGGGGGACACCGATCAATGATGCATCTTGTTTTCCATCGTGTAATGTACTTGGTTTATAACGTCCAGTTGTATAACTACAGTGCTTTATTTTCTAACTTAAGTCTGCACCTCGAAGATTCAATCTACAATATGTTTCCAACTCGTAGCAAATGTTCCAGGGGTGATGGAGCTTGATGAAGGAAACATGTCCCCCAATGGGAACACTGACGGACCTTGATGCATAGTTTTCGAAGAATCGAACTTTGCAAGCATGATTTACTTGATTTACCAATGAAATTGCTTAAAAAGTTTCTCTTATCCCGCTCGTATACTCAGTAGTATCTACATATGGCCCACACTGTGACCCCTCATTTGTTGTCAGCTAAATGTCAGTCGGGCTACAGACTATTAAAACAACCTATAGTTGTAAATGATTTTAAATGATATTTTTTTTCGACACGATCGCTTAAGGTGAGAATCAATCAATCAGTAAATGAACATGCGAAACGTTTATGTAGGTAGTCGCGATTGAGTTTTTTTCAAGGACAACCTGTACCACGAGATCAACCACTCAATGCCACGCATAGTCTCAATTTTCTATATATATATATATATATATATATATATATATATATATATGTCCTACTCTGGTGTAAAGACAGTTCTTAGTCGAGTTCGGATGTCCGTACCATCGAATGCGCCATACCAGCTACCTTTGCTGCCACCTTACCGTATACGCGAATACTTAGACCTATTCGGCAGTGTATGGTTTCGTCGGTCTATTTATATGATGAGCAAAAGAAATATATCATCAAGGTATCGGTAGCAAGACGGGCCTGACTAATAGCCGAAGGAGGACGGAATCGAGGCAGAGGTCGGTGAGTCTGTTCCTGATTAACAGTTTAACGCAGTCGGCCGAGTCGTCCACTGGCTCGATTGGCAAGCCCTGCGAGACGCTGCTCGTCCATCTAATACAAGCATTGAGTGACTCGATGGTTGGTCATAAATCGCTATCCCGCAGTCCTAGGTAAGAGGCCGACGAAGCGCCAATATCGTCTTCGTTGCCTAACCGATGAGAAGGGTGAGCATTGTTGATTAGGGACACGAGATGGCGAACTGCCGGCAAATTGCCGGAATGGCCAATCGATGGCCCGCACACCTGTGTCATGGCCAGCGCAAGCGACGCTCATGGACACATCGGCTGTCGTTGACACGGTCATTTCGAGACGATGTACTTGCGCACTGACTGCAACTCATCGAGCCAATGCGGTGAATGAGCACAGGGGACTGTCTCAGTCCTGAAGGATGATGCTGACAACGACGACAACAGCAATGCCAATTCGATTGTGAAATAGGCTGGTAGCCAACGTTGTGAAGTGGCTCTTTATTGGATATCCAGAAATGGTGAATATTGTCAGCACAGGCAGTTTAATTGGGGCGCAATTTAGAAATTGCTGTGAGAGTTTATGACTAGACGCAACTATTGCAACTTTGTGCAGGTTACAACAGCTTAAACTGTTGCATTGCTGAAGTTTATCTATGAACCATGGAAGAGTTCACGTAGGGTTTCTATTAACTGTCGGTTTCATCTCCGCAAATTGATTAATTAGCAATGAGAGTGAGAGGTTAATTTAATAACCGGGCAACTAGCTACATGAACATATGGTGTCCTTGTGAGACAATTTAGATTGACTACAATTTTGATTTTAGAGAGAAACAACTCAGAATCCAACAGCAGACTATTCATATTAGATATATTTCCGTGTTCATTCGTATGGTATTACGAACAGGAAATCTCGGTAGGAAAATCGCACCTCCCTGAGCCCATAGTGGGATTTGAACCTGCCAGCTGGGGTTTGTCTTCCGACCGATCAAAGCTGTGTCTGTCCTAGGTAGTAAAATTTTTTCGGGATGACTTTCAGACATTTTTTGCATTGCTTCGTAAGACGAACCTCTAAAGGCAAGTGTGCGACGGTGGGGATCGAACCCGTACACCCACGTCATGTGTTCTCCAGTTGCGAGGAAGTCGCAGACGAATTCACCTTCACCGCGCTCGACTACACTCCTGCATGGACACTTTTAAGCAACCAATGCAGCCTGTTCAATTTAGGGAAAAGGTAGACTCTCAACAGAGGAGGCGTTTTGTCATCCACGTCAACCCTTCACTGGATCGGCCCACTATTATGGAGATTGAAAGTTCCCTTCTGGTGTCTTTGAAGAAATTTTTCCTCTTCTACAAAAAAGGAAATGCCTGTTCACTAAAAATTAGAGAGACAGAAAGAGCTTGAACCAAAATTTTTCTCTAGTTTCCATTTTATTAAGGAGGTCACTACCCAATCGACAATACCCATCTCTGATTTCTATTACAGAAGGTGAAGCACACTATGATACATCAATGGGCAAAATGCTCAAGTCCTATACTTTTAGATCAACTCATAAACATATGCACATAATACGTATCAGCCTACACAAAGTGCTGTACTCGCTGTTTGGGATGCACGTTACAAAGTCAACGAACAAAAAGCATCGATACCATCCTTTGGCTCCATTCAGTACACGCATAGCCCAAGTAAGAGCGCCTTCAGGGTCGAGATACAAACGCACAGTTGGAGTTCACGTGTAGATAACGAATCGAGAATTGATATTTGGTTTCAAACATCTTCTGCAATAGGGGCGATCGTCTCGAATTGTTTGTGATTCGTCTATATTTCAACTGTTCGGACTAACTCAATCGACTCATTATTGGTCAACACTAATAACTAACTTGCGCGTACAATTGCTCATGCTTGTTTACTTGAAGCTAAGTTCATGTTTATGTATGGGATATTAAGCTTGGGCTGAGCACTGCGCATTTCTCTGCAATGGCCGAACCGCAAGCGTACGGCAGTATTGAGGAATGCTGCAGCGCCAGCTTCAGTATTATTATTATTATATATCATCTCTCTTTCTCTGCCTTGCGTTCCCTCTGTAGAATCCAGAACTTTTCTGTGCGGCGCCGCTTGGGTCTCGTCGACGGCGTCACTCGGCCTGCTGCGTTTGGTGGCATTTTGGCTCTTGGGGAACGAACATGGACGACTACCGACCTTCAACAGGCCACACAACAGCGTTCTCCCTATTGTCATTCAAGCTCTAAAATGAAGAAGCACAATGCCGAGCTCGGCAGCTATGGGATGCGTTTGCCCGGTGCGCGGCCTGTGTTCCGTTTTCAGAACTGCTGCTGCTGCGTCAGCTCTAGCGAGGCCCAAGTGAAAGACCAAGAAAATAAAGATAAGCTATCACGTTTGTGGTCTCGGCCAAGGCCACTTTGAAAAACACTATTACCTGTGAGAGAATCCCAGGTTATATGTGGGACTTTTTTTGCTTCGGATATTATATATTATTAAACTGATATGGTAAAATGCACTTAGAGGGTTTCGAAAGGGATTTGTCTTTGTCTAGTTTTTACTCAACCCGTCAACGAGAACATAAGAACAATGCTTTATTCGACTACAATCAAAGGTAAATAATGATTGGACTTTCTTACGGGAACGCGATGAGCATTGTTCGATTCAGTTTTGCTGAAAGCTGCGACTGTGATAATGGAATTCTCGAGAAGTATGTGACGGGTACATTCGCTGCTGCTATCATAATTCTACTTTTGACTTCAAAGAATGATTAGGTTCTTAGAACAGAGATACATGTATTTGCCGGCTTGCCCCATTGCGTTGTGTGGTGTTTGATGTCAAAAGAGGCTAGAGGCATATACATCTGTGTACATTAGGGTCACAGATACCTGGACAGCAATGATGTTTGTACATTACGCCATATTCTAACAAGTTCATATGCCGCCCCCTGCATTCGCTTTTCTCGTCACAGATCAACACTATTTGCGGGACAATTTCCCTGCATTAATCTCTTGACACCACGTCGCTCTAGCAGCAAAAATGCTATCATCTACTGTACAGGTAATGATGCATTTTCGAAAAAAATAGCCCTCTACGGTTACCTGAACATATTCTGCAGCTTCTTATGTGATAGATGCTACCTAAAAGGTCGTCAAAGCAAAAAAATCGTATTCACAGTTGCCGCAAGGGCCGTGTGATTCAACGTGTCTACATCATTTTCTCAATGTCAGGCTGTGTCACGGAGCTTGAATCTTAGTTGTATGTACTATATATATATATATATATATGATTGACACGCGCTGCACAAGAATAGTTGTCACGTAGAGGAATATAGGTCATAATACTGACTCTTTCTTCTCTTATTCAGTAATTATTAGATTCACTGTCACTGAAGGCTGAGTCTGTATATAATATGCTCATAGGAATGCAGGATGCTTATGAGAATGCCCTATGCATATTTTTGTTTGTAAAAAATTGAGACAATTTTTCCGACTTAAATAATACGAGGACATTTCTAAGCAAGAGACACGAAATATTAGGAAACATAGCTGAAGAAAAGAATAGACATAGTGGTATAATTATATATATATATATCGAAACTGTAAGTTCCATACTAATGAGTTTAACGATAAGTATTACAGACACATAAAAAGAGTATTTCTGATAGGAATTAATGTTAAAGGTGCCTAAAATGTTTATATTAACAATAGTTTATGTCATATGGACGCGGAAACAACGTATTTTTTGTTTCTCATAATAACCATCAGGTAATTTTTTCTGTATTTGATACAAAAGTCTAAAACTAATTTCACCAGCCTGCAAATGTCCGAAGCAGAAGCACATAGATGCGTGCGCGTCTATTAGATGTTGGGAGAACTATAATGGAAACAAAAAATACGTTGTTTCCGTTCTCCCAACATCTAAGATGTTGTGCGGCTGTCTGTACGGAAGAGCGCACACTATATGAGTTCAACGTAGATAACGCACCGCTATAACGGTGGATAAATCTGTCATGTCGATGGATGTATCTCTGTATGTGTGTCTGCTGTAAAACAGCAGATCTAACCCGCTTTGCTGTTAGACACTATGAGACGGCGCGATGGGCAAGGGGGCCACATAGCTCTCGAAGACGACAACGAGACATTTGCTCAGTAAATCGACTCTCGTTGTCAGAATGATGGACATTCAGCTCTTTTGTTCTCGCTGGGCCACTGATCAATCCGACTGACTGTGTATGATAGATTCAGGAACAAGCACGATGGGAGCTCTACACTCGCCGACGCTGACATGCTCAATACGCGCAATTCATGAAGTTATATTTTTTTCACAGTGTGTCAGATGTGTTTCTTCTTCCTAGAAAATGAGGGCATAATGTCCGGGCATCGTGAGGAACTCAAAACTTTGTCCAACATTATATTATATTTAGAAATGAATACGTTTGTGCTGAGAAAACCTGACGAGATAATCAATAAAGATAAGGAGCGAGTAAAATTTCGTCAATAAGCCTAGCCTACATCTTAGCCCAAGATGAACAGGCTAATATGTGCAAAGTTACTTATATTACTAGACATTGTACCGCATGCTCTTGAGGCGTTCATATGTTTTAGCCAATACTTTGTTTCCACTCCCGTTATGTGACGTGAGACCAGTTCGCCTCCTTTAGAGGGATATTCTCAAACAATGAGTCCAATCATATTGGAAACTTTGGATTCGGTTGTCTAAGGAGTTAGCAGGCACTGGACCCCACATTGTGGGTAGTGTACTGCGAGTGTTGGTGTCGGTCTTGGGAGCGTTTGTACGCGAATGTAAACACTTTTCTTGCGAGAAGAAACAGGTCTCTGGGGAGGTAGTTCAACGAGAAAAGTATCCGAAAGACAAATGAAAATAAGAAAAAGCTCCTCGCTCTGCGCCGAGGCAAGGCAGTGGCAAGAGATATTGCTCACACTTTCTGAAGCGACTCGTACAAGTGGCCAGGCTCGAAATCCCAGACCCTTCGTCAGGGCCAACCCGAACAGCTTTGAGGCCCGCCCGCTCGTCCCCCGGCCCGGCCGCTGGCCTGCCTCACTGTGCGTTCGAGTTCGATACGAGCATAAGAGAACCCGATATATTCAGAGACAGCAGCAGTTTTGGCAATATCATCGATAAGGCTAGACGCGCATCGTTTCAAAGTATACTTCTGCCTTGATGTATACTGTTTGAGAAGGCCCGAGTTAAGCACCGAAAAACGACGTATCTACTGAGTGATTCAGAACCCGGTCACCACCCCATCCATTATGTAGGAAGAATTGAATATTAACTTGTAATTGACCAATTCATAACTTTTTATTTCTTGGCTAGCCGACCTTGGGACGCCACGATTCGTTAGTCGCCACGTCTCCGCGAGCGCATAACTGCTGCAAACCTTACGGCTAAAGCCAACCGACAACGGGCTTGAGCTGTTGCCGGGCTACAAATTCATACAACTTGACTGTGCTAGTCTAAACAACTAACAACAGTGAACGTCAGCTGTCACTTACGAGGGTATGGACAATTGAAAACTTATAAAGGCCAGTCTTAAGAAGCTTCCGTACTTAGACATCTTGATGTTATCACTTAATGTTACAGCATTTCTACCTGTCATCATGACCCGTGCTCAGGTAGCTACTGAGCTTGGGTACTCAACTCTATATCTAATTATCCATCGGAGTTAGTAGCTACGTCCATTTGTCTGTGTGCGTATGTACACCTCATATTCATATATCTAGGTGAAATGGACTTGCGTAAGCGGCTGGTCACCCAGACCTTTCCCCATCAGACATTTACCTGTGTGAATGAGCTCGTGCAGGTGTAACTATTCCCAGCTATGTATGATGGTGGCCCTTTCGTGCGGCCGCTCCCTGTGGATAGCTTCCAAGAACTGAAAGCACCGCCACCGAATAAGAGAAAATAACAGGAGACGACTATTACTACAATACTTCGTACTCATTGACACCCTAACGTGTCTAGCCTCACTCACAGCAACAACGACGACGACAACGACCGCAATAGTGGAAGCTGATGCTACTGCTGCTGCTGAATATGATGATGATAGGGACCAGGAGAGAGAAAGAACAGTGGAGGGATTCGATGCAGCACGTGCGTGCTCCGAATATGAAGAAGGCGCTCGCCACGAGTCAAGGAGGCGATTACCATCACGGGGGAGTGCGGCCACTTCCGCCAACCAATGAGAGACTGTTGACCCGAACGGCCATTTGATCGCTCGAATGCTGTGCCGATGGAGAATAGAATAGACACGGTGTCGGATTTGGTCAACGAAATCAAATAATTGTCCAAGAACGATTCATGCAAATGCGGTAAGCGGTTTCGTTTGGCTTCGGAACTATTTGTGCGATCCAAAAGTAAGGGGTAAGATCTTCAATTAGGCACGCATTAAATGGACAGTAATCCTGGTGACAGTTTGGGATAGAGTGCCGCTGGAATCCGATATGCAGCATATCTCAGTCCGATCAACAATAAAAAGAAAAGTGTTAGTTATCGCAAACGGGTCAAGAGACACTAGAAATATAAATAATATCAACGTAGGGAATGTTGAAAACTTGATAATTGCCGAGTTTTAGGTTTTGCGGTCGGTTATTTTTTATCCCGACACATTTTCTAAATGTATCAGAAATAAACTGGCATTAACGAGGCATTGATTAACAAATTTAGCTAGTTTGATTTCTCCCTTAATTTGATTTTTTTTTATCCATTTGGTCGAAGAAAAGGTGCTTTCTTACTTATAAACAATGATCAATCGTGAACGATTGATCATTGTTTTGTCACTTCGGCCTGTTGAGTCCATTGGTGTGTATGAACAACATGTTGATACCATAACAGAGTATGATAGGGTCATATTTATCGCCTTCATAGTTATGTGAAGATCTTATAACACCAGATCACCAACTAATTTCGTTTTCTTCAGTAAGCTACTATATCCAAAGCTTTTTGGGCCCTAAAACATTAGTTCAAATCTAGAGGTGATCAGGTATTTTGCTCGATGATATCCTTCTGTTGCAACAGTTCTCTCGTGTAGCTTATTTGTTGATCTGATTTGTTGAAAACGCCAATGACAACTGATCAACAGTTTTTCTTTCAGCAGATATTATTGTCTGACTCTTCAGATTCGTTCGACTACCGTGACAGCGTTAAAATATAAAAATTGAGAAATATATCTTTACTATTTTTGGTCGTATAATGTGCCCATCTACTTCCAAAATATAAAAACTTTTTGTTACTCTAACAGGTTCGCACAGCTCCAATTCTCGCCCTCTAGAGATTAAATAACTATGTTACTATGTGATTAATGACCAGCAAATGACAAAAACGAAGAAAATACATATTTGCATCATTGTCTGGCTCTAGTGGATCTAACTCATTATAACACTCGAAACTAAATGAGTTCCGAATCACTCCTGGCTACATTTTTCGATTTTCTTGCGTCAAATTGTAACCATTTGACGTAAATACTATCAAATTGTCCGGAATGCACATAACTTAACCTGAATGACTAGCACGAAGGAATGTTGGCGATCTTCAGAACAAGCGAGTTTGACTGGCCTTGCTAGGCCCAACGGTACATTTGCCTGATACCAATTCTCGCAGCTCCTTTGGGACACGAGGATTTCAAACAACCCTCGATATATATATATATATATATATATATATATATATATAGGTGGGTGTTCATTAATTTTAAGCAAGACACGATTCCTTAGCGCTCGCGTCGGTGCACCTGTTCTGGTCCGTGATATTCTAACGGCAAACGTTGAACACATAGAGTAGCCAGTGGGCTGTGTCATAAGCACACTGAGTCCGAGCGGTCTATGCCCTAGCCCTGAGAGAAAATAAAATTCGAATGGTTTTTGCTGGAATAAAATGAAATAATTTGGAACACTTCGGTAGCTGCTGGCTGACGAACAAGTAGATACAATCGAGACAAGCGCTTTCAGTACGATAATGAAAGAAAATGACATTTTCAAGAAGACGTTCCATTTGTATCCATTCCAAGCCTCTAGACTAAGCCCGTGAAGATGCTGATTTCACTCTTCTATAAGGCGTATTGATACAATTTTTTGAGGTGGAGTCCCTCATATCAAGGTAACGAAATAACTCAGGTCAAATGAACTTACGAGATGCCAAGGAATACTTCGTCCATGCACCCTAACGTAACTAAGCTCAAAAAACGCAATTGACTTGAAGGAACAAAGCTGTATAAGCTTAAATATGAATGTTTGCCTCTAGATCTATTTTGTTAGGATATTCGTTTTATTTCATTATCAACCTAGGAACGAAGAACGGAAATTATTTAAAGTGTGCATCGTGAGTGGGAATATTGTTTATCCAGGGTGGGTAGAAAGGTATGGTAATATATACAGACCCAAGCGTCATATCTATATACTCAAGACTAAATTATTTTGCCAAATAATTGAGGCTATCTTTGCAATACGCTTGTGAGTAAAGCTCCTCAAATATCAACGGATGATCATAAATAAGGTTACCCGATACGTTGTATACGTCACCCGATTACACGTCTAATTAATAGCAGTTATTGAGTGTAATGTACTCTTAAAGGATACAGCAAGCGAATGTGTGCACCAGTATCATATCACCCAGATAACACCTTTTTCCTAGTGGGTAGGATATAAGGTTGATACCGTGAGAGGTGGCTTGCTGACACGGGCTGACAGATGAGCCATGTGTTTGTGCATGTGTGGAGCGCCAAACGCAATCCTTTCGAGATTTTCTTGTTAAGCATACTCTGCCGTGGGTGCGATGCATCGCTCTGGTTAGGACCAGGACCACGTAGTCTGGATGAATCAATCTACACCGCTTACTGTCCTAAACCGTGATGGGGTTGTGCGGCTGCCACAGGGCTGCTTTCAAGGGCTTCGCAGGGGTACACAAACTCAAAACTGGAGCGTGTCGTTAAGTGTGCCCTCCTTGCTGAACAGCCGTGCCTTCCTCGGGCCAGCAATAGCGTATTGTGCGGCCTTCGCCATAGCCGCAGACTCAATACTGCAAAGACCAGTACAGGTTAGCATCTCGTGCATTTGCAAAGGGTGAAATCTATCTGGGACGCCATAAGCGAGCTTCGTGCTGCCTGTAGTAAAAGTGTCGTGGCAGATCGGGACGAACTAGGTCGCTTGAATCGTGACGCAATGAGGGTATGAAGAAGCTCGGCACACCTCGGTCGAGTGGGCTCCGAACTCCGAACTCGCTGTGGCGAACTGAACGGTTAACCTTGAGCCAGGACCGAGAAGCCGTGGAGTGGATGACGCGATAGATACAAGGCTTTTTGAGGGTGCATCTCCACTACACGGTCGCACATAGCGATAACAATCGGCAATTTATCCCCAACTGCAGCATGCGCTGACTTAAAGTTTTTGCCCCAGTGACCGGCTTCCGGCGCGTACCTGGTAACAGCCACGGTTTGTTTTTGGTTTCTCTTAGTAACCAGAGATCCGAAATATCTAACGTGTTTTATGATTTAGCTTATAAAAGCTCACTGAGGCCCTTTAATGCTTCAGAGAGTACAGCCGTGTCCTATGCCGACGAGATGTCGAATGTCGAGGAAAATCTAATCTACCAAGACGCGATCACCTTCCTGGCTGGTCGGTATAAGTCTTTAATAGTAGGAGTGGTTACATCTCGCCATCTGCAACCTTAAAGCATTGCCAAGAATTCGTAGACGCTTAGGAGAGAAACAGTCCTGAATAAGCCCGTCAAAACGCCGCACGTATCAAAAGCGACGCACACTAGAATGCAGTTTAACATCGCGTAATACGGAACGTTTACATGCCCATAAGTGAAGGGGTGGAGAAACTCCACCCTCTGCATTCTCTTACGCGGAGACCGCGCCAACCTAAACACCAATTTGGAGGCGTTTTTTTTTGGATAGCTGACGCCTTGGTGGCCCCGGAGATGTGAGTTATGCTTCGTAAAGCCCTAGTTTAAGAGATATTCATTTTAAAAGTGTGATCAAACTTTTACTTAATTATTTCGTACGAAGTGTTTGCGCGCATTCGTTGTGAAGCTTGTGAATTTTCCTATGTCTCTCTCCATTGAGGAAACTGAATTTTTCACTGGGATTTTGTATAGGTGTGTGTCGGTAGGGGGAATACTCCAAGCGAAAGAAGCAGCCTTTAGTCTCCTTGATGGTCTAGTGGTGAGCTGTCTTGGACTGCTATACAGGGACATAGGATTTGGGAAAAATCCCCCTAGACGAGGAGAATCTTTGGATTTCCTTGCCATCCTTCTTTATCTGGGTATTCTCGCCAGGTACGACCGGCTAAAAACAAGTAAAGGTGGCCCCGACAGGTCGTCGTAAAAATAGCTAAAGGTTAAGTCCCGAGACCTATCGCAAAGGGGAACAAAAAGTCAGCTCAAAAAAATGTTAAAAAGAAACCGCGTTAGTTTAACAGCTCGAAATAACATCAAGGTTAATTTCTCGTTAGGAACTCAGATGGAGATTACAAGTATACGGTCAAAAACAAATACAATACAAATACACCTTTATTAACCAAAAGGGGTGGTACACATTATGCGGTTCTCATTAGTCGATAACCTCACATATATTATACAATTTTCGTATTAAACGTTTGTACGGATAACTCACCGTTTCCTAAATAACAGCTGAGGTGTTGACCAGCTTTAAAATTTATTTTGCGAACCAAAACATATGAGCCAGGAAGTGTTCGATACATCGGCTTTCCATGTATAAAAAAAAGCAGCCAAATAGTGCGTTTAGGTCGGAGAAGTCTGCCGGGTACATACGTGCTCAGGTGGAGTACGACTTCGATAATCACCGGCGATACAGTTGGCTAGACGATCACCAATTCTATTCTACATGTTCTTGTTTAGTGTTGTAGTCAAGGGCGGGTCCGGTGGAAAATTCGTTTCGTTGAGTGTGCCCCAGTATCAGGTAGTCACAATTCGTAAAAGCTCATACACGATAGAATTTTGGGTGTTCGGACAGAAGCGCAACCCTTCTGGAGACCAAGAGCTGTTCCGGTTTCGAAAAGTTGCGTGCACTTTTCTCTTACCTTTACAGATAGCTGTGCATATGCTAAGGAAACAAACACAAAACAGAGAATGTCCAGACCAATGTTATCTCGTCACGTCAGGACAAAGCAGTAACGCCAGTTCTTCAAGAAAGCCTTGTGTGGATTAATCTCCAAAGGAGCCGTCGTGACCGAGGAAGAACTATGGGTGAGTATGACGACGACGACAACAACAATAACAGCAACGAGACGCGCTGGTTAGCACTGTGGTAGTAACAGATTTTCCGAAATGTGGTTAGCTCGTCAGAGCCCTAATTGTGTGCAGCCGACTCGATTTTGTTAGCTGGCGCGATAATGCAGTAGTTAAAAGGCACTACAGCGCTTTTACGACAAATTTACCCCTACTGATATCGAACACATTCATTGTGAAAATACGTACGCGCTTAAATAGGCTGGTTTACGTGAATTATTAAGTGCGAGAGGAGAGGTTGTAAAATAAAAAAAAAAATTTTTAGCCCAACATAGCATTTCCAATTGTTGGAAATAGTATGTAAATATATTACTTGCTTCATGTTCGTAAAGACAGTAAGTGTGTTCGCCATTATGACTGACCCGATTCTATGTTATACTTGATGATTTAATAGCGATCTCAACGACCTGGTACAAATTTGAATCGAACGCTGATTCGATAACTGACGAGTGTTTGAGCTTTGTTTGAATGTTATTAGTCGGATGGTGGATAATCAAGTGGTGATGATGACGAATGTATGAAATATGGAACAATTAGAACAGCAGGATTAGTTTCGTATAATGTGTGGAATTATATGTATGAAATGTGCATTCGTAAATATTCAACATGGCGATATGCACTCTAGTTGTGAGTGCATTGCATTTTAGTTATGAGTATGGTTAACCCTCCTGAAAATGATAGTTGTTATAGCACACCGCTATTTCTTATTTTTTTGTAATACAAAGACGAAAACAATATTTTTAAAAGAAAATACACACGTTCGTAGAGATTGGTTATATATATATATATATATATATATATATATATATATATAAACCATATATATATACTGAGACATGACCTCGAGTGTGCTTGAAAGTGTGTCCTTCCAGAGACGAAAACGACATGCGCCTTTCTCCTAATGATATGGTTTACGCAAACCACCCTAAAAGGCTTTTGTTAGACAACACCTGCCCTTGAACTAGATCTGTCAGAGTGGCAGACAGCTATATTGCAACGGCACGAATCCAAGGATTATTTATAATAACTTTTCTGTCGATGTACCTTGAGTATAGCCGTTGCCCCACTAATTGGTATAGGCTAATGGGCCACATATCTCATTTAATAATGAGCTCACTTCAGCGAAAACAAGACGAGCAATAAGAGAAATATAATATTGACACCGTGTTCAGCATTCCATTCAGTCACATATGCTTGGCAATTAGTTACATGTAAATTAATAGTAATAGTAATAATAATTTAATTTATGTAAGTGTTGCTGAGTTCTACTCAATTCTCTTGGCGGATGTATTATACATACCAACAATACCGTATACTGAACGTATCGCATCGTATGCGATATGGGAGAGTCCCTTCATAGAAGTCCTTTTGCATGACCTTTCTCACATCGTCATTCCTCCTATTGAGAGTCTCAAAGGGCGAGTTTATGACAGAGGAGCGATGCCGATCACATCCTTCTCGCTTCATCCCCTTTGTCTTTGAAGCTTTCGCATATCGTGCGGGTATCTCGTTCAAGGTGACATTGATTTCCCAGACTCCCGTCGCGCTCTTTTGACTGACAGCGCAGGAGTTCCCTCTATGCAGCAGCTCTAGCAAGGGCATCCACAAAGCAGTTGTTGCGACAGCAAATGGCAGTGAGCATAATAAGAGAATAGCGAATGTGTAAGGACGCCCGTGACTAGTTCCGAGCTGGGGCGCTGCCACTCCCTCGGCTGGATGATCCCACGCCAAACAGGTGCCAATGCGTACCCTATGTAAATGGATGCATATATACATATGTATGTAACTGCATATATACATGTGTATGTATGTATATATGTATGTATGTCTGTATGCCTGCAGTTAAGTCTGATCAATAGTCTCAAGAGTACTGCGACATGACTCCTACACGACCCGTGAACATAGACGCCCACCTACATCGGCTCAGAAGCAGTTCAGGTTGACATATTGGCATGTGTGTCTGTGTGTATTCGAGTGTATGAAGTGGTAGTTGGTAATCGCGCCGCCGCCGCCATCGCTGCTACCGCCTCATCCGTCCTTTCTGTCAATCCGCCCTAGTCACCCACTCGGCCAGCCAGCCAGCCATTGATTGTACAGGGTGTTTGGTAACTTGGTGCGGTCCTATGAAATCGAAAACAATGTCGGGACAAAAATCATCCACAAATATCAAATCCCCTACGGTATCAAACTTTAGCGAAGGTCTTGAACTTGGGCTGGTGGGAACTTCACGACCTTTTGTCGACCTTGAACCTTTTATTCTCTGCATCTTTTCCTCTTTATTTCCCTGTTGTAAAACACCCGCCGCGATCGGGGTACGTGTGCACAGCAAGCGAAAAGAAAAAATATCCACGGAAGGTTACCTTCGAAGCCGCCAGTTTCTCAACACCCTGTGTACTTCGCCGTGGTCGCGGTGGCGGTGGTGGCGATAACTTGACTCGTGGCTGGCTGGCGAGCAGACGGGCTTTAGCGCTGCTATGACGGAACCGAATATCAATATTTCCCTTAGCAGGTAGGCTCCGCGAGATAGTGGCTGTCCAAGTCAGCGGGCTTCGTGCACAAGCCGTTCAGACATACAGGCCCTAGACAGAAATGTCGGCCGCCTCGGTAAATCGCCGCCATTGCACCAGTGCACTAGCAGCAGCAGCAGCATCAACCACAGTCAGTCTGCTGTGCTGCTGCTACAGCCGTTCGCACGAAGAAGTGGTGGTACCACCATCTTTCTTCAGCGTTGGCCTAGACACATCGACGCTGGTCGAAGTGATAGAGCCCGGTATTGGCTTGTTTAAAGTAGTCGCGCAGTCATACTACCTCGTACAGCTATGCCCACGTTTATGGCGTTCCACTCATCGGCAAAGCCAAGTATTGAGTTGGACAGTAACGCGTTCCAAGCTAACCCAAGTGGGCTTGCATTTACAATCGATGAAGGTCGTAGTGCGCTTCGTTGCAGTGTAACGGGTATATAGCCATACTGACATACGTCTAATATATATATATATATATAAATATATATATATAATCATAATCCTTGTGTAGAATTGAGTTTTGTAATTTGCTACCCCCCTGCTGAAAATGCCGTTACTATCTGTATAAGAGTCGTTCACCTGCCGTTCGGATCAGTGCATAACGAGTTCGGCCATTAGCAAACCTATCGTTATTTGAATATGGTTCTACTCTAACTATAAAATGCTTTTTTGAAGAGCTCAGTCATGCGAATGTCCCAAATAATCTGCCTAATGTATATGGACTCAGTTGATAGTTGATTTCGCTGCTCTCACCCAACGTACACATATGACTCGGTGACGTCGTCGTCGGACGAGTTGGCCGACGTCTACCGGTGACAGCGACCGTTAGTATCTCGGTTGGTTTGATCCTGATTGGTGTCTGAGGAGGCGGGGGCTCATTTTTCTGACTCTCATCCTGTTGAACCGTGGTACTTCAATGCGGGCTGACGAAGATGAACTCCTACAGTGAACACAAGTCGACGCGCACTGAACAACATCTTCACGTGAGCCTCTTATCACCTAAGTAAAGTGGAAGCGGTTGTCGTCACTTACTCGCTAAACTCGATTATAAATCGGAGAATCTAGCAGACAGTGGTATATGAGCGTCGCAGGATGAAATCATCATTGGGAGCGTTTCATCAATCTCGTCGATTTCGTAAACGACAGAAGAAATTCGGTCTGTCATATTTTCTTACAGTGCATCTTATTGTCTTAACTCGATGTTGCTCTGCTATCTTGAGCCTTAAACTGTTTATAATTGTCTGTTCAAAATGTCCTTTCAAAATTAGCGCAAGATTTACTCCGTCCGCCCCAGCTACGACCTTCGCGGCCCTTTGTACGTCGTATGTCTTCCATAGGATTGTGCGCGATTGGAACGACAACGAGAGTTCCATGCGGAACACGGAGCCGGACTCTCTGCTGGGCAAAGATCCAGGGTTGTCCCGTGATGGAATATTGAATTTTTTTGTATAGCGTCCCCTGTTCTCCTCAAGTTTAGCGGCGAGCCAAGATAGATGCCAAGACTGTTGAGCTTTTGTCATAGTCGGCCTTCCCGTCGAGTGCTCGCCCGGGAAATAACGGGACGAACACAAGACCGGGGGGAACCTCCCACTGCTTTTGGATAGTTCAACAGTGATAGGAAGTGTTCTTCGATGCGGCTCATTGCCTCAGCGTGGCCCCATTTCCGCTTTGGCGGTGAGGTCCTTTGAGTCAGGCACGGGTGGCTAGGCAATATTCGTTTCAAATGATAAAAGGAAAAATCCGCAATGGATCATCTGAGTTTCATGGATGTCCATGCTACGCTCTTGTGTACTCTGCCATATGATATCGTGTGAGATGATGACTTTATGAACAAGTGTCACTAGGCAGAGTTTTTTGAGACGTCGCCATGTGTAGCATTTTCCTGGTGGACGACGTCGTCGTAGTCTCTACAGCTCACGGCGCTATTTACAATGTGATGTTCGAACAATTTGAATCCATGCGCAAAAGCATTAGGTGTACTCATGCTATTCTACATAATACTTCACTATTCGTGATTCGAATACGATGCCAGTTCCAGCCGACAGCCGTATGCAGGAGGTACTTGTTCTAATTATACTGGTATATGAAACAGTTCGGTGCAAGACAGAGAGCGTCCCTATTTATTCGACTTCGAAATGATCATCTAGCCACAGTATTATTATTATTATTATTATTACAGGTGACTCAAAAGTAGTAGTTAAATTTTCAATAAGCAACCGTTTGCGATGTTTTTGATGGACGTGTTCACGTCTCGGCAAGTGCCGCTAGTTTTCAATGGCTAAGTTACTTGTTGGTGCAAAAATACCGATTTTGTTTATTCATGTATGTAAATCTATCGTCACGTTGAGGTGTCGGCAACAGCGCAAACATCCATCAATAGCAGATAAAAGGGGCCCTCCATTTACCGCAGCTGTGAAGCGTGCATGCATTATTATAAGCGAAAAAGGTCGCCACCATGTGTTCTTCTGGCTGGCTGCATTCAATTACGTCGATCACCAAGAAGTATCCTAGCAATGACTGTGATTAAGACGCATAGGATTTCATAACTTTTTTTCCCTTTGAAGTCGTCCAGGGATCAGGGATCGATAGACACATATGTGTATATATATATATACCCAATATATATACAAATGTATTATTAATATTATGATTTGTTTTCTATAAAAATGTGAGATTTTCGTTTATTTTGAAATGTACTGTGATACTCATTAAAAAAAAACATTACCAATGAACAATATCAACAACAATCATTGTGCATACTCATTGCACACAAAATCCTACATAATCATCTGAAATGAAAACATGCTTCGAAGTAAGTATTGTAATAAACCATCCCTGCTATGTATCATTTCAAATATCAACCCAGATACTTGGTTATATGTGGTGGCAAAGCCGTATGCATTTGAGAGTACTAAACTAATATTTATCTCAGAGGGGATACTATACCAAGACAAGTGGCATAGGTTTGCGTGTATAGTTACCGATTCGGCGTAGACTACATATACATATATTCTCGTCTACTGAATTGCCTTTCTACTGAAAAGAAAAACACAGAAAATAGCGTCGCCCCGCTGAAAAACTCTGTGAAACTGTTATGTCATAGTTTGCCAAGGGTATATTCTCTCTGTTTCTCGACAAAAATAACAAAGCGATAATGTGCTAACCACTGTACCGGCATTAGATTACTTTTGCTTAGAAAAATGTATTCCATAGTTATGTAAGTTTTTTGTGTTTTTGTCTTAAACCTCATTCATGCGTTTATCCATTCATTATGTTACCGTATTTTATCCCTTGTTCTGTTTGCTTGGAAGTTGAAAGCCTTTGCCCTGATCGCTTCATATCTCGCTCTCGTGGTACCGATCGGATAGCTCATTGATATATATCCATAGATTTGTCCGACCTTTATCGCGATGCTACAGAACTTAGTGTGCTTATGTTGAGCTGATATGGGAATAATGCTTGACCTTCATCCGAGAAATCCAGCTTCGTTCCAGCGACTAAGGACGGCCAAGACATTAAGCACGAGTGTTCAGATAACTAATTGGCTTTCAGATATCCCCCAGTGGCTGGACTATAAAACGACAATTACTAATGCTAAACCAGTTGAGTGACTCCCTGCCATGCGCTTTCCACCCTCCATTTCAGACACATATCTCCTGACATGAATCCGTACACAATGTGTGGATGTGTCTAATGCGAAAAGCATCTACACGAAGCAGTGATGCAAGACCTATATTATATATATATATATATATATATATATATGAAGTTACATCACACTACCGTACGATTCACGTGAGTTAATATTATATGTGTCGCCTCCGCCGGTAACTGGCATTCAATATGTGCCTATCGTAAATGTGAAAATATCTTGTTCGACTTCAAACCACTTTTCTACTCCATGTGTCACCCACACGGCGTTGTCCTGCGCTGCCTAGGCAGACAACTCCTCCTGCCTCGTCCATCGGCCGACTTCGCCTATGGCTTCTCACAATTTCGAGCTGATGCGTCTTTTATTTGGTTTTTTTTCTCTCTCTCTCTCCCCTTTCTGCTATGTGAGTGTGTCCGAGTGTAACTGTCACCGAGCCATCGATTATATCTTTCCCGATCGGGAACTATCTCCTCCGCGGCGGTGGTGATGGTGTCGGCGCCAGCAGCAGCAGCAGTTTCGATGGTATTGGGCCATAAGTAGAGTGCCGCTGCCGTTGCTGTTGTGGTAGCGTGCACAAGGATGTGTTGTGCTTGAGGGCGAGGAAAAATCGTCGTGTGACGGCGGCTGTCGGGGGGGCGGGGGGGGTTTACACCGCTTCGTATGCTTTCCTTCCTTCGACATCCTCCTACCCCCCGTCCCCACTCCCGTGTCGGACCCCACACGGCCCTACGCTTTCGGTTCTCTTCTTTCTTCTCGTCAATATAAATGCAAATATGTTATATATCCACTCTGCTCGATGTGTGCGCCTGTCCATGTGACTCGGTGTGTCTGCGTATCTTCAAAGTGCCCGAGTACAGCGGGCACCGAGTCGATCTCCGTCCGTTCAAAATGCGCCAGAGCCTCTCATCATCATCATCATCGTCGCCGAGGCCACCGCCGTAGCGATGTGGTGCTGTTTGCTGATGTTGGTTTATACGGCCGCCGCGATCCGGACGGCCTTGGTGATGATTTTCCTGCCCATGTACTTCACTCGACGGTAACCGCAGCTCTATTCGCGGTGGTTGATCGCTTTGCCACTCATATTCCTTTTGGTCACTTTTTTTTCCTTTTCGTGCCGCTTTTTCCACCTTTTTCTCCCGTTCCGTTCCCGGCCGTTCCCATCGCTGATCGACCGAGGCAGCAACAACAGCTGTACACACGTGCAGAGAAAGCGAGAAAGGTACCCTAAAGGCTGCACTGGCCAGCATTTGGCCGAAAGGAACGAGTATAAATATCCGATCTTTTTTGCTTTGTCTACTTCGTTAAGTTTCTGCTGCGGTGCTCGCCACCGAGGTAGCCGTCGCCGCGGCAGCTGCCGGCACTCGTCAATGGGTATTCGCTCCAAGCGTACACTGGTCAGCCTATGGATCGGGGTTCCCTGTTCATCGGACACGGGTTTGTTTGCCGCTCTGATCGGCTCTTCGGGTCGCTGTGTCGTTTGTTAAAAGTTTGCGAACAAGAGGGATAGAGGGAGGAGATGGTTAGAGGCAACACAGATTGATGCTAAGGGGTGTGGATATAGATGTGGTTGGTGTCTCTGAGACCGATCTATCGACGTCGCTGTGGACTCTGGTTAGCTGGGTGCTTAGTCGGTCGACCGTACGCGTTGTGGTTCACTCGAAAGCGCGTTGCTGTGCTTAGCGAACGCGCGCAGAGAACACGGTCAAATCGGGAACGTACGAAGATCACAGTGTGTCTGTGTATCCGAGACGGGGCGTTCGGATCACTTACAGGGATAGTCAGGGGGCGGACAGCGGGCGTTCGCCAAAGGCCTCCTCTCTTTTCTCCCTCGAGAGGTCGAGCGCATCGAACGTATTGTTAGCAAGCAGCTATCGGTTTCTGCATGTGCACCGATAGTCGGCCGCCGTCGAAAGCAACGGGGTCCTGCTGATGGGTTGAAGGGCCGAACGGGTGGATTGTACATTGTCTTCTCGCAAATCACGAATCCCTGCCCGCCCCGCTTGTGCTCCTCCTTCACACGAGTGTTTTTCTTTTCTTCTCGCCTTTCTTTTTCCCTTCTTTGTTCCATCTGCCCGTCGTCCGTAGCACGGCTGACTCCCGTGGGGATGCAGTCACGGATCGTAGGGGTTCGGCTACGTGACGGATTCGATCGCTTCACTGACAGTAGAACGTTGAGCGTTCAGGCTGTGTGAACCCGGACCATGCTTGCGGCTAAACAATAGCTCGCAAATCTATTGCGACGAGTAGTGGCCGGCCTGTTAGCGAAGTAATTACCACTAACACGTTCACTCCTACCAGTACATAACAGTGTAATTATTAATCATCATTCACGAAGAGGAAAGCTAAACAGAATGCGTGACGTAATTTGTATGTTAACATTCAATCATAATGCTATGACGGGCAACTCAAAAGCTACCTTGATCTCGCCTCAAATGTTCATTCGATGACAAATGTCCTGCACAGTTTGGTGGCAACCGCGACGTCCACGCCTGACCAAAGCAGAGAAATCCACCAAAGCCACTAGGTCATAACAGCGATCAGCCAACAATCCGCACGGCCGATTTCTGCTCGATAGGAGAGGATGAAGGGCGACGCCGGAAATGCGGACGCCAGTCGCTTGAAGCCAGATCGCTGGCAGGCCGACCGAAGCAGTTCGCTTGCTGGTCAGTTCGCCGAGAAACGCAGACCCTCAGGCGTGCGTGTCTGAGAGCCGTAGGGCAGATCAGATCGCTGATAGAGTCACTCCGCCGAGGGTCAGATTCGCCCCGCAGAGCGAGGCTCCGCCGTCACCAGGTGTCGTGGTCGAGGTGGCCACAGGCGTTGATGTAGGGGATGGAAAGACCGTCGACACCAAAGGACCAGTATAATATCAGAGGAAAAAGACTATATGAAGGGTGAAGACTCAACGAATGCCGTATGGGTGCGCAAGCAAGCGAAACCACAAGTATGAAGTTGCTGCGCTCGGACTTCGGAGACCCTATGCCGGTAGGGACCCGAGCCAAGACCGACGAAGGGACCAAAGAAGCAGCGGAGGACCTGATAGCGAGTTGCTGAATATAACGGCTAAGAACTAAAAAGAATAACTAGCTAGCTATAATATTCCCTTCATCCTCTCCTTTAATAATCTCTGTACCACCCCCTTTTGGTTAATAAAGGTGTATTTGTATTGTATTGTATATCAGTGCGGACACGGCTAGACTGTGACTTGGCTCCGGCCACAGAGCGATCTATTAGCTCTCTCCAACCAACTCGGCTTTTCTAGACTTTGTAATATATATATAAAATACAATAAGATATGAGCGGGTTGAAGAAAGTTGGATTATAATGAGGCTATCTGAAGAAATACAAAATGCGTTTGAATTTCGATGCTTGCTTGGCTGAATTTGATTCCATTTGTCGTACACCTTTTGTGGGGCAGTTTTTCGGATTCGGATGAACGAAATGACTGGTGTTTCCACGTTTCGTTACTGTCCGCTGTACTTGCTTGAGACCTCATTCACTTGCCTGACAATGAACGTTCTCAGATGTATTCTGTCGTAGTTGGCTGCGCTAGGGCAGATCCAATTGCCGGCCTCTGCCGTCGAAGATTATCCCTTTGAAACGGAGTCTATTGTATTTAATATAAAGATCGATTTCTTATAACAACACGAATTGTCCTTGCAAAGGCGTACGTGAACAGTCTCCATCTAGCTGAAGCCTATAGTGTTTTCTCTACAAAAACAACAGTGAAGCTGATCCTGTTAACAGTGATCCCATTCGATCGGGCAATGTCTGATTTGAGCCCGCAGGATGTTAATCTAACTGAAATTGATCCTGCTGGTAGAGAGAGCTATCCCGCTAAATTTCGCCATATTTCGAAACACACTGTCATCGCAATCGTGTTTTGTTTCAACTTGTTCGCATACAAAGAGTTTACACATAGACATATCTACAAAAAGCTGCAATAGCTAAATATCGTTCTACCTTGATATCCTTACCACGTCCTTTTGACGATCTCTTAGGCAATACATCCGGCCGAAACGGCTGTAGAACTGAGTCGACTGTCGCAGAGATACATTTTTATCTCTGTGAAGTGTACTCCAGGTGCCTCTCAATGCGTAGGCGACTGCACAGAGTTTTTACGCTTACAGAGCAGTGCACGAATGTCACCTAATGAGAACAGATGTCAGCCATAGATGTCGCTTCAACCGGGCAATGCAGGCAAGTCGCTCCTTATTTTTCTTTCTCAAGTTGACCCTCGACTGTCCGTTTCCGCAAGCAGAAAGTCCTGGATGCCACTGTGCAGCAGTTTTGCTTCAAGGACCTATCATGTCGGCGATCGAGATTGAACGCAGAATCCTAGAAAGCAAGCCCAACAATGGGTACACATAACGTATGTATATGTTAGAAAATGCCAAACACCTGAGTTGGGCAAATGCTCGCCATATATGTTTCTATCAAATTCACCGCTCACTGAGCACGCGATAGCTAGCAGGCGTTCCGAAATCAATATAGCGTAAAGCCTCGAATGCCGTTGGCAGTACATCGGACGACACCTCAGAGCGCATGTAATACTCACCAGAGGAAATGCTTAGCTCCAGCCATAATACCACATATGAGACATTTTTTTGTTAGCTGTCACGATCGAAGCAGAAAACATGTACATGCTGCACGAAGTTCCCTCAAATGTAACATATTGCTCCTCTTTATTGATTCTTTATGCAGATGAACATATCCGCTGTCTCCTAGGATACTGCGGCGCCCATTTGTCTGTATGACTATAGAACGAATAACTCATGCTGACTTGCAACAATTTTTATATCATCGTATTGTATTATGAATTAATTAAATAATAAACATGATGAGTGATTAAATAATGGAAGCAAATCAGGAAGGCAGGAATTAAGAGTCGACCAGCGCAGTACGAAAGCCAAAGGGTATCCGCACGAGCAGAAGAGGTCAGAAGGCGCGGTGAAGACCATGGACCGCTTACTGGGCCAAGAAATGCCTATTTGTTTTGACACTCTTTCTAGGCTGAATTCGATGTCGCGCAGGTTTTGTAGGATTCTCACATTATCTTACTCATTCATTCCGTTTTAATGAACGAAATGTCGGCATGCCCCCCATGGTTGTATCAAACCGAACCTTCGGCGCAAAAGGAGTAATTGGGTCTGTTTGTCGCCGAGACATACACACCCAGAACACATTTGAGGAAAGCTGGAAAGCTTCGTGTGATTGAGGTCGAGGGGCTACTTGGCTGTGAGGTGCTCCCATAGAAGTGGTATTCTATAAATGGCGTACGGGGTCACTTTTGAAATAGGGTGAGCGCAGTTTTGAGTGAAAGCTTCCGAAGGGGCACCCATCGTTGTGGCTGCTGCCTGCGCCCTACGTGTCCTTTGGGTAATGTGGTGACCAAAGAATCGTCCACTCGTTGTCGGCGTATGTGAAGGATTTAACCTGCTAGATAACCCTACCTCCCAACCGGAGTTACTCTGTAGCAGCTAGAGGACCTGCGAGTGCCGCCTCTTAATCTGTGATGACCATCGAAAAGAGCAGTGGGCTGCGGTTATGACCTTGGGCTACTCCTGTCGTCTGCTCGAAAAGATTAACCTCTGCTACGATCAACGGTGATTTCGCTTGCATACAGTAGGTCCCTGAGTAGGTTCAACTGGTTTTGAGTCACTCCGGAACGAGCCAGAAAATGTGCGACGGCACTTGAGACCATATCAAATGCAGATCTGCCTTTTATATTATAAACACCATGCAAAGGTATCGACGCGAACTACTGAAGGCATGCTGGGCATCTGTCAGAAGAATCGGACAAGCTGAGTTCGTGGAGTGTAGGAGCCTGAGGCCGTGCTGTTCCTCTGGGGTGATATCCACAAACTCGAGGTATAGCGAGAGGCCACCTGTGAGGAGCTGAGAGAGAAGTTTCTAGCAACAGCTCTATATCCTCGCGATGCCACATCAGCTGGCAGATTTGTTGGGGTCGTCTTTGCCTTTAGGTATCACAGAACGTAAAGCTTTCCGCCACTCCACCGGAACACGACCACCTCTCAAGCAGGATTTAAAAAGGGCCGTACAGCGAGTCGGGATATGAGTTTGTAGCAAATGTTCGTTTCAGATTAAATCGGGAGCAGGTTCTTGCTTCCGGTGAACCTTGTTCGTAGCTGTTAACACCTCCTTTAGCTTAAAGTCACGGCCGAGTATGTCACGAAGGTCCAGTGCCAGCTGGGTTCACGCACATGGGTAGACCACTGTTCGTTCGAAACGGTGTATTGCCCCACAAGAGCGCTTCGAAAGTGTTGGATGAGGGCGATACGGCCGTAAGCGAGTCGTTGCTCCTGAGTGTTGAAATGGTGCTTCCGTGCCGCAGTAAATGTCCTTGAGAGCCGCCTTCAGAAACGTCTGCATAGGGTACAGTGCAGGTAAATGAGCCGCCACTTTTTCTCTTTTGAGAGGAGGAAATTTTCTTCAAACGCGCGGACACCACCACGACCCGCCACATGAGTCCCTACTGTTTCTGCGTCAAGGTACCCATGCCGTGCGGCCCGGCAAGCGTCGTTGAACCGCGATAAAGCTAAATGTTTACTGGTTTATTAAAGGAACTGCAATTCTTACAATGCAGTTAAGTTCTGTGATATGTCTTATATTGTTATATTGTTGTTGGTATTGTATATTGTTGGTATATTGTTTTACCTAAGCCTCGTGCGCGACCAGACTGATGGCGCGTTGAGTTGTTAATATTCAACACATGTACTGGCCCAACGTATGCAACTCAAAACTAGTCGTTGCCCAAGTTTCACTGAGGAAAAGAACATCAAGTTTATTCAGCGATGACTTTCGTAGGTGCTACAGAGTCGAGGCACTTCTGCAATTCCACTTAACGGCAATTGGAACTATTTGCGGCGGCCATGGTAAAGGGTGTTCTGGCTGACGTCTTTCTCTGTAGCGTCCCACGGCTCGATTGGCGGGACTACGAGGGCATAGAGGGAGTCCTTCGGAGGTACATGTTATGCTTTTTGAGCTCCTTAATGGTTGCTCCTTGTGTATCGCTTTCCCCTTTTACATTTCGAACACTGTTCCGAAAATTTCCTTCCCGAACGTTGCTGTCGTAGTACCGAGGTTTCTGATGCTGACGAATAGTCTGGCCAGAATTGTCCAGATCCTGATTCGTGCGCACCTTGTTGTTGTACACACTTATCGCTTGAGCTGCTCGCATGGAAGCTTCCTTGCTGTGCTGCTGCCGCTCCCAAGTTTTATACCCATGCAACGTGTCGAGCGGTGATTGCAGCTATTTACTGGGCGGTCTCGTCGTCGTATCTTGACAGGTGCTTTCTCATCAGTGTAGACTATATTCGGATGAGCTCCGAAAATGTGAAGTCATCCAGTTTTGAGAGCCCTTCGAGACTTTCGTTGGCTGATCTGTATTCCGGATGTAGTTCTATAATGATGAAATATACAGTCAGTTTGGCATCCGGAGCGCTTTCTTTTAGTCAAGAGCTGAAGTTAGAGAGGCTCTTCAAAAAGCAATCGCGCCTCGGAGTAAGACACTCGTCATGCTTCGGGTGGAAATTAATACTAAGAGCATCACTGACTTCTTCTGACATAGTTCCTCCACCATATGTTCCTTCACTGTGATATATCGATGAGGATAAGAAAGGCGACACTACATTTTTGTGGAAGCCTGGCGCGCACGGGGCTGTGAAGTTTCTTGAGCGAGGCGTCACTGACGAGAAGAGTAGGTTTCGATTTATTCTTGCTTTGGACATCGTCTGTTCTCCCATACGCTCTCCTGTCAACTGTGGAGTCCTTTGCCCTCTAGAGAGCGATTTTATTCCGGCGGCACGCTTTTGCAGGTAGGCCAGACGATTTACCATGAACTCTAGGAGCTTACCGACTGACTGATTCCTGCAGCCTTCCCGTCTACACTGGATTGCTGCCCTGGCCACGGTCCCCTGACACCCTTCATAATGTGGTGAGGCTCGCCCATGAGTAATCTGTGAACAAATGGGGTCCCGTTAGTTTTCAGTTGAGTTTGGTGTTTATGGCTGCTGTAGCATCTGCAGCGGATGCGAGAGCGGCAGTTGGAATAGTGATACCAGAGCTCTCGCAATGCTGAGTATCTCTTTCATTAGGCGTGGTAACAGCTCTTTGATTTCAGCCGGTGGAACTGATTTGTTGACAGTGTCAGCTCACGAGTGTTCCGTGCTATCACAGCTGTTTCAGCTATTCGCACCATCAATCGAACAGATTGAGCAGACCAGTTGTCTACGTGTGTATCGCCGTATCTGCCGGGGTAAGTGATGGCTCTTCACGCGCAACGGCAAACACTGCCAGTCGGAAACTCAGCCAAAATTTCGCGCACACCGTCGTCCCACCTGACCCTTGTGATATCCTTCGCTGTTGTGGCTCTTGCTAGAGCGCAATTTCGCACAGGGGACAAGATGACGAAACGTTGGGTAGTGGGAAAGAACAATTTACAGTAGCGCGTATCGAACTACGTCCCGTTGTAGAGACGGTAAATGACCTATTGCAAGGTAATGTAGACTTCATCAACTTGGATGTCGCCATTGATAAATCGAGCAGATTGCATATTTAAGATAACCCACAGATTGATTTTTTGATCTATAGACATCGTGAAACCTGCATCATACAAGAAGTGTACACTTTGCCTCGAGAATTAGTTATGGAGAGTCGAAGCAAACTGAAGGCACCAAAAGATAAACAGAGAAAAGCGCTGCATTGAGCAATGTCGCCCTGCAGAGCTCGACATGGTAACGAAGGGGTCCTGGAGCAGCTGCAGATAGGCGTAATATGAGCGTCCTGCGATAGTATCTGCTCGAACAGATCGTTGTCGAATATAAGCATAAAATACATTACGCTTCTCAAGGGAACAAAGTGATTTGGAAATGGCAGCCCTTTGAGGACGTTGACAACCTGCTTGAAGTGTGTTCGCGCAAATGAACGAGCGATATTGAGCAGATGGCGTACACAGAGCAATTATCTGTCTCACTAACTTAACATTTTTCCTTGAAATTTGTTGCTTCCTAAATGGTTCAGTGTGAAGGAACATTAAAGACGATAAGGGGTTGCTTTACGTTCAACTACATTGTTAAACTTAAAATAATTCATACAGAAAATGCTGAGTAAGAGTAGAGTTATCTATCTGCATATATCGAATTGATTTGGTAGCGTTACTACGATACATCTGCGACCCCCGAGGAATATTATTCAACAGCTTCTTCAATGTACGCTCCGCTCATCTCTGATCGAATATCCGAGACTATTCTATACTCGAGGGGAGTTTGTTCTGCAGCTGTCGCGAGGAAAACTTCGGTGCACTGCTTGGTCTATGCGCGAGAATCTCGTAACCGGCTCCGGGCAAGCCGTACTCGTTTGAGCGAGTTTTTCCGTCGGGTAGATATTTCTTCTGAAGGTACGTGGTAACTGTGAGTTCGGCCTCTGGCTTAGAAGCCACAGAGCCTCTTTGAATGATATAAGTAAGATACACTACCATAGCCCAAATGGGTTTGCTAAGAATTATGCAGTGTCCCGGCTAAGCAAAGTGTTGACCGAGTCCCTAGTTGTCACTATGCCTCATTATATAGTGGCGAAGCTCACAGCTGTTAACTGTAATGCCGGTGTCTACGAATCAAGCGGCCGTCGGCATCGACAGCTGAACAAAATAGCAACTGAACTAGGATAGGATAGATTTCGCAGCATTTATTTAAATGATATCTGGGTTCAATGAACGACCGAATATGTGTCCTTCTCATTTATGTGGCGCCTCGTGCGTGAGTGTACACGCGAGACGTACGGGAAATCAAAAAATGTACAGTTAAAGAAGCGAAATCCACTTCGTTGAGATAGATCTTAATGGTGGGTTGGCATCAATTTAATGATGTACGGCAGAGTTGCGTAAATGACGAAACGAATGTCATGATGCATGTATACACGCTATGTGTCTAGCTCAAGTCAATAGCTAGGGATGCTCGAACAGCAGATGTTGGTGCTGGTTGGTTCGGTGCATAAAACACTGAAAAGTTCCAAAGAGGGGTGGTGGATACAAGTGGCCCCAAGGGAAATTGTTGCCAATAGAACTAACTTGTAGTGGCCATTGAGGCAGAACGAAGACTGCTATAAACGCATGCAAGCGTAAACGTGCACTGCTGAAATCTTGCAACGGTGGCTCACTTGATCTGTCTGGCCGGGGCTTGTTCATTTTAGCTTTATACACAAACCCATGCAGCAGCGCCCTTAAGGTGCGCTCGTTCTAAAATATGGTTATATTGAAGTAAGAAAAAAAACAGCCTTAAAACGAACGAAAGTCGAAACTTCCACAAGCGAATCCATTTCGCCATTTAACCTAAAACTGCCAACTACTGACTCTATAGACACTCGAGCGGTATACTAGAGCGAAAAATCAACCATTTGACAGTCGGAATGTTGAAAACAGAAAAATGCTGAAATGTTTTTATGCCTAGTACATTTAAGTAAGTGTAATTATGTGTGTAATTAATGTTATATATGTAATTATAATTTATTTTTACCATTTCGCTCTGGATAGGGGCTTATTTCGGCATTACCTATATGACAGTGCGAAAATGATGATGTAACAAAGGCTAGCAATTAAGAATCGAATACTGTAGGAATATATATACAATGGTGTGCATAAACTTAAGACAACCCTGTATTTCCACAAATCGTTACAAAGAATACACATTTGAGGCATTTATACTGTATCAGATTAACGTACGTATCAAGTAACATAAATACCACAAAGAACAGCGCATATGACGGCGCAAGCAGCCTGCTACAATAAAATGTGTAATTTTTCGGGTGTGCAAAATGATAAAAATGTGCAAAATGATCAGTTATCTAGTGTTTTCGCTGGGTTGATTCTTGCTTCCTGGTGCTAATTAGTACCGCGTCGCAGCCCTTGCTAAGCATAACTTTAAAGATTTGGTTTGGTATACAATCAATAGCAGAATCTGAGCTCTGGCCCCTTTCCAGGCCTCCAACAACGCCTCTTTTAGTGTTTCCACAAATGCGTGCTGCTGATTCGACGCATATACTCGTCGGACAAGAATGCCTAAGAGGTTTTCCATTGGGTTGAGATCCCGAGAACACGCTGGTCACTCTACGGTTTTCACTTTGTGCCGTCGTAACCACTTACGAGTTCTCCCGCTGACATGAATTATTGGAAAATATTTGGCCGTCGGTGAAATCTGCTCCTAAATGGTAGTAGGTTGTTGGTCAACATCTGATGATAGTCCTCGCTATTCGTTCGAGATGAGATGAAAGCGAATGCAAGTTTGCCAAGCTCCCCAAAACCATAAAGCACGCTCCGCCGAACATGCGCTCCGAGAAGTACCGCGACTCTTTACGTACATCATGACAATAACCGTTAAATTCATCTACCGCATCCAAATTTAACTTCTTCTCGTCACTGAAGACGATCTAAAATAACATAGTACCCGTTAGATAGATGCGCACCCTCAGGATACTATTTAAAAAACGTTGTCCCAATATTCACCAATGTTCAGTCTCTGTCCATATTGTTGCGAGCGAAATTTAGTCGGGCAGTCATGTGGCGCCGTTGAAGACGAGGTCTTATTTTCATTTGCACCCGTATCATATGCGGATGACGCTAAATTGTCCTTAAAACTATTGATCTATGAACCTGAAGGTTTAGCTCTTGCCTAGTTCCTTCACAACTTATGGTCGAATTCGAGGCCAATTGACAGATATGCATGGCAGTTCGCTTCCTGTTCTTTCGTGGACGTCCTTTAGACTCATTAGTACCATACGTCGACGGAATGCGTAAATAATTTTGCACTACGCTACGATTTTTGCCAATTTCTCTAGCAACTGCAGCCTGGGTCTTTCCTGCTCGGTGTAAAGCAGTAATAACTGCTTTCTCCGAATCAGTAAGCCTCGAAGCGTGTCCCATGACTACAGTACATGCGTGAATGCTCCACACAAACTGAATAAACTCAGCGAAAACACCCGATAACTGAGGGTGACTTATCATTTTGCACACCCTAAAAATGACACATTTCATTGTAGCAGAATGTTTGCGCCGTCATATGCGCTGTTCTTTGTGGTATATATGTTATTTGACACGTACATTAATCTGATACAAAATAAATGCCTCAAATGTGTATTCTTTGCAACGATTTGTTGAAATACAGGGGTGTCTTAAGTTTATGCACACCACTGTAATGTATATATATATATATATATATATATATATATTTATATATAATATATATAGGTACCTAATGATCCATTAATTAATAAAATATCATAATAAACGCAGAATACAGTATTAGTATAGCATCTATGTGAAATGAAGATGAAGGAATATAAATATGCAAAGTTCAGGGGATATGCCGCTCCTCATAAATAACATTTGTGAGCGGTTTCAACAATCCCACCCAAATTCCACCCCATAATTCTGAACTCTACCAGTCGTGATACATAGGAAGATACATTTACTCTTTATACAATAATTATAGTGATCGCATCCGACAATCCGCGAATCCATATCAGTAAGCCATTGCGGCCAATTACCGAAGGCTGCCCTCTTCGTCCGACAGCGGTTGTTAGTGTGGTTATGGCGATGAGAGACGTCTTTTCAAAATCGCCCGATAATTATTGTCGAAAAATGTATGCTGTCTGCGGCGGAAACCATTACAGAAGCCGACAGAGGTCTCCCTCATATGTATTTGAAAATATATACAGAATATATAAGTAACCCGACCGAGGCGGCCACGAACTCTTGTATCCTCCGTAGTACTTGTAGAGCTGAACGGACTTAAGCGTTAGCATAGGCTGAAGGCTATCCAAAGACAAGCTGCGGACCAGTACTCGCAATGGCGAGTGTCTCTAAGCTAACCTCTCTCACGATTGCTCTAGGTGTGACCAGGACACCACATAAGCCGCCCTCGATTAACCACGAAAACTCCAATTTCTTGAAGGGTCCCCTTGTCCGCTCATATTTTGACCGTGGCCGGCGACACAACGTTAGCCCAAGTAGCCAACGTAGCGTCATCACCGGTTTTGCCATCAACGAGTGAGAACAGCGCCCCGGCGATAGAAGCTAGTTATTACCAATCTTTATCACTTCAAGGGTTTACGCCTTGAAAAATCTACGGAAGTATCGTCACCTTCTATATAATGCTGGCCCACCCTGTGCGTTGTCATCTACTTTTGTCACCTAACATGAAAACAATGAGCCACCATGACAATCGAAGATTGCACACTAAAGAGTTCGACTGACTGGGCTATAACTCCCAAAAGAATAAATAATCTCAAAGTTCAAATATGAGAGTATACAAGATGACACTCCCATTTAGAATAGCTTGGCGAAACCTCGTTCATTCATTTATTTAACTTTTTTTTTTGAAGATACATGAACAGGATACACTTAAATAAATTGCAATGGCAGTGTATGTTGTTTAGTATGCGGGTGACACTTATGTTTTCTCGGATGGCGCATAAAATGTATATTATACATTATATTTCGCCTTTTGTTTTGTGCGTCTGTCGTCTCCCCGTGCTGGTAACTGTCAGCCAGTGGTTGCTGTAACGACTTGCCGAAATCATATATTTATTTCTTCGTCACTCTATGGTTGGACTGAGGCAGCCTTTCCTGTGAAGCTAAAGGTTTATTGATTTATTAAAGAAATTGCAATTTTTACAATGCTTAAGTTCTCTTATATGTCCCGTCGCGGGACTCATGTTCGTTTCCTACGTTGACTAGTGATTATACTGTTTTTACCACTGACACTCAGCTGTCTCGCAGAAAGGCTTTCGGTGGATACAAGCAGTAGTTGTTGTAGAATAACTAGGAACACATATTTAGGTATGCCACTTGAAACGGAAACGATATCACCTCCCATAAAAGAAACATAATCATATCTCAATTTCATGTATTGCATACAGATTGCAATCGTTTAACGATTGACGTAACACTGAATTGTCTTTGTTCTCTGCGAACAAGAACGACATGGTGCTAAAAATAGCAAGCTGAAATCCAACTTAGTATCTGTGACATCAAATAGACCGCAATTGTTACGATGCGATGTAGGCCGCTTCAACCCCAACGGGCCGAAACGGTAATAATAAACTCTTGCCATTTTGGGGTAAGAATTTGATCATCCAAACAGACGTTAAGTCGAGTAGAATCTGATGGTGGACTGATGCAAATCCACGAATATTTCTCACTCGCTAGGTCCAAGCGTTTAAAGAATAGAGAACCAACGTCTTAACCAAGGTAGTCACACTACGATAGCTTGAACCCCCATCCCGATACTAGTAGCATTTGGGGGTAACGGTTCGAGACACTAAGCTGCTCCAATGAATCGATTGTTGACGCCTGATTGAGATATGATTAGGATCGCTCTCGTACTGCGTCTGTCACGAAAGTCTGCAGTGCATTCATTTATACAAACTACATATTATAGCATATTTTTCTCTTTATGAGTAAAGCATCCCAAACGAAACAAATAGATAATACAAGTGATCAACGTAATAATCGTTGTCTGCTCACGGATGATCCTGCATCAGTCACCCAGCAGGATGCGACAGCGATATTTGCATACGTGGTAATTGTTGTTTTTTTTCGATTGTTAGAAACGATCTTCCTTGTCGAACATATTGTAATCGTGAACTGAACGATATCATTTGTTCAAAGATTGTATTCTACATTGAGACGTTTTTATTCTAAACACATTTTGCAGCACTGCTGTCTACCGACAGAGAAAGCTTGCTTTTCAATGTTCTCTGCGGCTTTTTGTGAAATGAAACACACAGCTGTAGAGTATCGTAGATGGACAGGGAAGGCCTGAGAAGTTCAACGCCGACAAAATAAAAACACACACACACACAGAGAGAGAGAGAGAGGAGAAAGTAAATAAATAACCACTATTATATCCCAGACCCCCATTCGCCCAGGCTAAGCTTCTTTCTTTTAGCTCGACTTCTGCTTGCTACTACGGCTGCTGCTGCTGCTACATTTGCTCCTTTAGCAAATGAAAGTAGCGAGCCCGAAGGGCAGCACAGTCTGTCTCGTCACGTCCGCGATACTTTCAGATGGCTCAAAAGCTTGCTGGCAGTGGCGGTGTGTGTGGGCTACTGTTTTTTTTTTGAAAAAGCCTTTCCAACCACTGCACCGTCAGGTCAATGGTTCGAGGTCTAATGAAGCCTATCATGCTTACCGATATGTACACATGGACTGTGGGCAGGCTTGAAACGCTATAGTTGACAGCGAATCGGAACGAAGGAACTATGAAATGTGAGTTACATCTGACAGAGTTATAAAATATTAAACTTAACTACAGATAGATAAATAAATATAAAAATAAATATTTTCATTAATTTCAATTAAAATGGCAAATCACAAGAAGAAAAACATTAAAACTTCAAAATAATTATAAAAACGATTAAAAAATATAATAATATTATTAGAAAACATCATAACCTGATCACAGGTGAACGCGGTAAATATGTTCCACCCCGTCGTATATCCACGCCGCACAACGAATGCTGATTACGTGGAATATACAACGTGATCTTTGAGCGATGAAAACACCATGTTGGAAAAGTGCAATAGCAATTGTTGAAATTGAAAAGGAGGAATTGTTATTAAATTACGTGGAAAGAGTTAGCAGCAAGCGACCCGATCAAGTTTTAGTGACATATCCACTCAGTTCAATACAGGATTTTTGAGTTACCACACGCGAATTATGGTATGACACAGCTGGGTATCAATGTAACCTACAATATATAACAAAAGGTAATATCTATTTTTCAAAATGCGTAAACGTTCGTGTTTTAAGATGCTGCTTATATAGTTAATAGGATTAACAATAACGCATTATTAACGAATTACTAATTAATGCAGAAGAACGTGTATACATATATGTTATTGGCATTTTTATTACGATCATTTCCCGACGAAAAGCTAACAAGCCCAAGCTCAACCGGCATACGATAAATAGGGCACGTTCTGTCATTGTTTTATGTTATAACGAGGTTCTGAAGTCCAAAAGGCGAATCGAATTCGAGGACTCTCTGTTCATTTCGCCCAATTGAATTCAATGTGGAAACCCGATCATCTGTTGCGATGATGCCCCACGCGACAGGATGCTGCGGAATTCACCATTATCATTTCATAAAGTGAAATAATGAAAACATCAATTCAGATCGATATATATATATATATATATATATATATAGCTTTTGTCATATTGTATTATTTTCGAAATTTCTCGCAGTGAGAATCTGTGTTTGTTGAGAGACCCCATTTGGGCACTGTGTCGGCGACCATTATAATGATGATACCTGTGGTAAATTTGCATACAATGTATGGAACTATGTATTGGGTCGACCTATAGTGCAGCTATACAGAAGTCCAATCGATAGCCGTTCCATTGTTAATGTAGAAACTTGTTTGCCTGGATTGGGCCTCGAAGATATTGAGATAGAAATTTGGTAATCAGATATTATGTCCACAGGCACAGATTGTGGCCTGTTCAGTTAGCTCTGCTCGGCCCGTATTGAGCTCCTGTTTCCTGCTGTATACAACACGAGCACTCTGTACAAGGACACTGATTCGCCTAAATGAGATGAAATCTGAGTACTCGCTCACACAGCCTCCCTCCTCTGATCCCTTTGATCGCTGAACACGCGATTTTATTGATGTGTCTGTGTGTTGCCGATCCTCATCCGAACGTGGTGGTGCTGCTCGCTCTCTGTGTACGAATCTCCGAGAAGGTCTTCGTTTTGATCGGTATCAAATTTATCGTAGCTAGCAAACTGGCTCAAATGTCTGTTTCGTATGTAGCTGACAATCGCTACAAGTATTCAATACCCCAAATGTAACCCTTCGAATTGCTCGATGTCATGCATGGTACTTAGGACTGGGTAAATACAGCACGCCTTGAATCACACGTGATTAAACACAAACCGTCGATAAGTGCATTCGATTTTAATCAAAAAGTCATTTATCAATAATAAGATGATGCTAACCTAATAGGAAAAATACGAAATTGCAATTTCTTATGGGAATTTTAAAACCACACTTTTTCTGCTATGGTCACAAATATCTAAAAAAAAAAGCGAATCTAGATCCAGAGACTCGCTTTGTTGAAAGTGGATAGGTTTATGATATTCCCAACACGGGGGAATCGATTTACAGGGACCACCAGCCAATAGGCGAAGATGGACGAACTTTATTCTAGGTCAAACAGAAAATAACAAACTGGCACTCGTCAATCGCAAGTTATTAGATTTTCTTGGTGAGGTTTTCTTCGAGCGCCGAAGAGGTTGCTATTGAAGACTACAAGCAAAATTTAGAATCCTCGAAAATATCTGACTCGACCTTCCGTCTAGGTCACGAGGACATATTGCCGCAGGCTATGGGGTATGGGCCGGCCTGTAAGAGACGTCAGTCAACCAACTTAACTGTTGTGCTGAGCCGCCGGGTCGTCTGTTCCTTATAACACCAGTAGAACTCCAAAGAGACATTTAAGCATTCAGTAGACAAGTGTATAGTAATACAAAGCCAGCGAACGGAGTCCCCCGGCCGATATTTTTGACATGGAGGTGCTTGTTTGTCAGACCTAATGAGGATACAGGACGATAACAATCAGACTTTAGCCCACGCTCGTACGACCGTGTTGTTGCACCTTGTTCATCGCTAGCATGCACATTCATTCTAATTGGAACTAATGAGGTACACTAATCACAGAACACAACGGCAATCATTCACACATGGACAAGATCGTAAACACCGTTTTCACTCAAAGATCAGAACCTGATCATTATCTCCGTCGGCCTCCAAGCTATGCTCACAGAAGGGATGTTCCTTCCGCCGGACGCTGCTACTGGCTCAACTAATGGAATGCACAAGTGATGCCTTTAGTGAATTCTCCGAAATACCAATACAGTTACATATGGAACTCGTTGTCCTCGGACAGCTTTGGCATCCGGAACCACCATAGTGAGTCATAGTCAAGTGAGAGTTGCTAAGTTATTTTACCACAGCTTGCTCAGTGATTTCAGCTGCATAATCCAAAGATTCTTTACATTATTATTATTTCTTAGATAATTAGGTCCTATTTGGGATTGTATTTTAGGCTTAATTCATATGTCATATAGAATTTGTTAACTCATTTCTACTGTATGTACTGACGTGGTCCCCGGCCTTGTATGTCTGGGTGTAACTCACTTGAATTTTGAATCTATATCTAAACCTGGTCTCTAACATGACGAGAGATATTCCTGTCCGAATTCTATTCAAAAGGTGCGGTGTCTATAGTTAATTCCTGCACTGATATGATTTTTATTTCCAATTGATTCCGATCTAAGTTATACCTTGATGAAATGCATTACTCAAACCTTGAAGTGCAGTACCGGATTGAACAGAATTCATCTGCCTAAAATGGCAAATCTAGGTTGAGTGCCTATGGGTAATTTTCCATCTTAAATTTACCAAGAGAGCTTAAGCATTGTAAAATTGCAGCTCCTTTAATAAACCAATAAAACCTTTACCTTTACCATGCACATTTAAAAAATAAAATGAATAGGATTAACAACAGGTAGTGCTTTCAATTCGATTCTTAAACGAAGTTGGAGATTCTTCTTAAGAAAACGAAACATATGGACAGTATCGGGGTACAATTCTCTCGGATAAACCACCCCCTCATTGTGTTATTTTAAAAAATGTCTGATCACCACGGGACAGGCAGATACTACAATACTAGTATTAGCTTTGCACAGCCTTTATGCCTGCCTCAGAATATCGTGGATTTACTCCAAGTAAACTAAATAACAATGGACGACGGTATCTCGAAGTTTGACCCATTTGGACAAACTACTGGACTAGCACGAGGCGATAATCTTATATTAGCCCACTTCTCTTTTCGATGCCTATTAGCGATCTACTAAGCGAGATCGAACAGGCACTTCTATTAGAGGAGCTTCGTTTGTATGGCGACGATCTTGTCTTGTTCAACATAAGCCGGCATTGCCTATATCAATCTCTGATCATGTTCAAGAGCTACGTAGATGAACTGGGACTCGACGTGAATGGAAGTCTGTCGCGATGGAGTTCCCCCGAGGAGGACCACTCGCGGCTACTGACCAGCTCTGACTCGGCGACAGGGTACTGGGGTAAGCCAACCCCTTCACCTGCTTGGGAGTAACGTTCACTCCGAGCGGAAACTCTCTCGGAAAACACATGGCCCAAAGAAATCGAAAGGCTCTGGCCTCGGCTACGTCAAGTAAGAATCCATAGAAACTTTCTCTAGGGAGAGGACTGGCAGTATTCGACTTAAGTGTAGAGCCCAGTGCATCATATCGAGTACTGCTTGTATCAATTATCCGATATCTGACCAACTTCAGGATCTTGACCACGTGAAATCAGCCTTCGTAAAGCGTGTTCTCGGATTTATTATCGCAACGGGAAATAGGCTGGTCTGTCTGCTCTATCTATCTACTGCGTTGATGCGCTTAGGCGACACTTGGACCTACAAGAAACTGAGGCATACCCACCGTTCACCAGCCACTATAAACTGAAAATGGTCGTCATCGATCCAGATTTGCATCGATGTAAAACGATGATTGCACCTGCCTGAGGAGAATGCGACAGAACTCACCATCACGCTCTCACCCGGTACACAGCTCATGGATTTCATCATCATATCATTTTCTGTCGGACACCCGGCTATGACCATGATCCAAGAAGGTGGGGAACCGGCATCAACTACCATTTCCGGACAGTATATAATATAATCGCGCACTCCCTTAATGCATTAGCACGCCAATAGATTGTTGATTGATTTTCAATATATCTCACAGATATTTGTCTGAGACACTGCGGTGTATAATATTCTGACAATCGCCGATAATAATATCTTGCAAATATAATTATGTAATACTTTTACACAGTATATATATTTTATGCAGTGCATATGTGCGTGTGTGCCTACCTAAGCAAGGTATAGTAAACGCACCTGAAAAACCTTGACGGTTTGTGAAAATCTTCTGTTCCCAATCATACCAAAGGCTTACACAGCGACTTTGAGGTTTGGCCATCGGATTGCGATAAGCAAGGCAAGACTCGAACATGTGACATTCGCAGAAATGGTCATGTAAATTATCTGCATTATTTTACCCTTTTTTTTTTTACCGTGATAGCCACCTGAGGCAGTGGAGGAAGATGAAGAAAGGATGTGTCTCGTATCCAGCAAAACTGCTATGCCCAAGGCAGTGCCAGTGGATGATACGCCTCCTGGGGCATGAGGCGTTTGCTGTCGTGTGTCCAACTCAAATAGGAAGACGGGGGGGGAGAGGGGGCTTTTTTGGAGCTGAGGCGGTTTGAGGGGCTAAGAAAGAGAGGAAGTTCTCGCAATTTCCTGCTTTCCTGCTCACATCCCGGCAACTACACTTACTCGTAGGAACGGAATCCGTCCCTAAGGCCGAAACGTTCGGCCTACGGGATGTAGGGCAGGGCAAGACTGCTGAGGCTTGCCTTTGCCAGTTGGACATTTCCTCGGTGAGAGCCTACAAGAATTGCCGCTGTCAGATGACCCGACGGCCAAAAAGTCACGCCGTCATAAGCGCTGAAGCTTAATATAGGCTTAATATAGAAACGACATTGTGAATGAATGAATAGGCTGACAACGATCC